>JADWQK010000778.1:0-664313 GCA_017933935.1 Sesamia nonagrioides
CTACAAAAGCTGAACTTTTAAAATATGTGTCATATTTACGACTACCAACAGTACCTCAATGGAAAATACTCATAAAAATCTTAGTAATTCTTAGTTCTTTTAAATATTTATATAACACTCCTGTTCTTATAAAAAAAGTAATCGTTTGCAACCTAAAATATATATATTTTAGATCCCAAAGAAGCTGGAGACAAGCCCCGTCCGTTCAAAATCGCATACACGAAGACATTCAACAAGCCTCATTGGTTTGAGACTGTGCAGCGAGAATATTGGGCGTGCAGAGAAAGGGTCGGTCTGGCTGACTACTCGTCATTTACCAAGATTGATATACAGGTGAATAAGACCTTCATTATCTTTGTAGAATAAAACATTTAAGGAACATACCTCCTAAAAAAGGGTGGAAAAAGATTAAAAGACCCCTTCCGCTTTTGGCGGATAGGACGTGTTAGACTTTAACACACTAAAGCCTGCCCGTGTTCATTCATTTGCCTGTGCGCCAGGGGTCAAAATATCTTTTTCGAACACAACCCATGGACCTGGCGGCAGGCAACGGTCCTAGTGACAATGTGCAGACATCTCTCTGAGGCGTGCGTGGAATCCAACGCGCCATCGACGCGGGCCTGGTTCTCACGCATTTCGCCTTCCCCGTTACGAGCATTTCCGTTGGTTGTCATCTCCTTCTGCTTCGCTGTGGGAAGTGACGGCTTGCCATGCACTCTTATGGATCATGGCTTGGACCAAGGAAATACGCGAGATATCGCCGCAAGCCGGATAGAGCTCCACTGTGTGTTCCATCATGTCCTGAGAAAAATACTCTTAAAACCCCTTCTAACTGCTTGCCCATTCAGTCCCAAGGTCGCGAAGTGGTGGATCTGCTGCAGTACTTGTGCTCAAACGATGTGGACGTCCCCGTGGGCAGCATCATTCACACGGGTATGCAGAATGAGCGCGGGGGCTATGAGAACGACTGCAGTCTTGCCAGAATATCTGAGAACCTGTAAGTGTCGTTCAACACGCAAATATATTTTTCCAGGAAAATCGCGTCCGTGGTTTACCTAAGCTATAGCTTTATATCTCACTAATTTCTTCAAATGATTAAATTATTGTAATTTAAAAAAAAAAACGACATTCCTCCAAATAATTACTTACTACGTACTAATAGGGATGGTGAGGGATGGACAGGGATGGAGAGGTTTGAATATCAAAAAATAATTAGTCCGTCTTATACAGTATGTTAACTAACAGAGGGCGTTCCCGTTAACCCGAAATAATATAGCATACATACATGCTAAAAAAAATATTTCCATTCGAAAACAAAATGTTTTAAAATTTTTTCCAATAAGAAAATATTCAATAAAAATTTTAAATTGACATGTAAAAGAAACACTGTACACGCGAACATGAAAGACGGCTACGTCGCAATTTATTTATACATGACGACTACTATTTTGATTTAAAACAGGAGGTTTCAAATTTATTTCCAATTAGATTTTTTTATTGTATTCGGATTTTTTATACTTATTTTTCTATGCTGATATTTTTATTTTAATCTATTAATGATATATATTAACGAGTTTAAGGGAACGCCCTCTGTTATTTAACATACTGTAGGTATTATAAAAAATTAAGACCCGTATTTTTTATTTTGTCGAAATTACCAAAAACTACTGAGGTATAGCGTATTAAAGTTACGGAGTGGGAGCTAATTACGTCACGCCATGGTTTATTTTGTATTACTTAAAACTAGTTTCAACCAATCAAAAGGCACCAACTAGACTTAAGTAGAGCTTGAATTTTGAGTGACGTTTTGTAATACGCACCTAAGTATTTGAATGAAAGAAAAAATAAAAAACACGTGTTCAATATCTTTTATAAATCTATCTGATGGACATTAAATATTTTTTTAGGATACAATCCAATTATTCCATATTTAACCTATAGTAAATCAATATTTCTTTTCCAGCTACATGATGATAGCGCCAACGATCCAACAGACCCGCTGTAAATCCTGGATGAAACGTCACCTCCCTGCCAACGGTTCCGTTACCCTCTCAGACGTAACTTCTATGTACACGGCCATTTGTATCATGGGGCCCTTCACCAGAAACCTGCTCTCCGAACTGACAGATACTGACTTGTCTCCGTCGAACTTCCCATTCTTCACGTTCAAAGAAATCGATGTTGGGCTCGCCAATGGGATTAGAGCGTTTAATTTGACGCATACTGGGGAGCTGGGCTATGTACTGTATATACCTAATGAGGTCAGTTGTAGATATAAATATGAAGTGTTTTTTAAAATAACAGAAGTCTGTTTTTCGTATTTTTGTGATTGTTTTCACTCTAGGCTCTGTCAAAATCTCTCATAAATATGTTACATTGTTGTCATTGGTTGTTGCACTTATAAGGTAGCAATTGGATTTTAATATTACGTTTTTTAATTACAAGAATTGCTTTTGACGAAATGTGGGTTTACTATTATATTTTTCTTTAGAAGCCTATCAATTGTTTACACTGTCACAAATTTAAAATATTTTTTGTCATTAATTCTTAGGTTAGTTCAACAATTACCTGTATTTTAGCATAATGACTATATCTTAACATTAATAATTAAGTCGGAGAAATTACTGTAAACTAAATACATATTTAATGGGGTCGCAAATCTTATTTTAGTAAATTTTGGGAGACTACCTTTAATTCGTGTCCCCTTCGCTAGCTACACCTTAGCACCTTTACTAATTTCATTCTAAAATATCCCAGTTCGCCCTCCACGTGTACAACCGTCTGATGACGATTGGTGAGAAGTACGGTATATCCCACGTCGGTTACTACGCGTCCCGGGCTCTTCGTGTGGAGAAGTTCTTCGCGTTCTGGGGCCAGGATCTGGACACCATGACCACGCCGCTCGAATGCGGAAGGACCTGGCGTGTCAAGTTTGATGTAAGTGAAAGACAAATAGATATATTTGTCATTAACTAACACTTTCATGCCGTATCGATTCCCATAACATTTGCTGAGTTTTTCGAGGGAATTTAGTAGATATATTATAACATGTATAAATAATAACATGTCTTCAAAACTACCGTTACAGAAAGACATAAAATTTATCGGACGTGACGCCCTTCTCCGCCAACGGGAAGAAGGTATCCGCCGCCAGTACGTGCAGCTGCTGCTGACTGACCACGACCACGAGTTGGACATGTGGTCGTGGGGTGGTGAGCCTATATTCAGAGATGGGAACTACTGCGGGCAGACAACTACTACTAGCTATGGGTTCACTTTTAAGAAACAGGTAAATGATTAATGCAGAAAGTAAGGACAAGCCTCGGCGGCCGTTGTTATCGGAGTCATTGTCAATACTATCCAGAGGTACTAGGCGGGTAGCCCCTAACCCACACAACTGAAATGACACTTACATATACTATAGGTTCTTCGTTAAACACACTTTCAGCAACACTAATATAAGTACTGTCTATACTGTCGTTTATAGAAGTTGCTGAATCTGTGGAAAAAAATACTAATGCGAAGATATATAAGGTGGGACGCCATCAGATTAGGTGCAGTATCGATCTTTGCAGAATGGTTGGTAGCAGCTGGATGAGATTTGAATTTCGTGCTGTAGGAGAGGCCGAGAGGCCTATTCCTATAGGAGGTTTTTTATATAACGTAGAATCATGGGCTGACTTCGTGGTTTGTAGCTCGATGTCTCAACCACTTTGTATTTATTATTTACAAAATCCAAAGATCTTTAAAAATTTGTCCTAAAATTTTGCATTACAGCCACATATGCAGTAGAAACGAACATACAGAATGAAGTGGTGTTGAAGTAGTAGCAATGTGTTTTATGTTGTCTATATTGTAAGTGTTGTTGTACAGGTTTGCCTGGGTTTTGTCGAGAAACTAGACGAGCGCGGAGTGCCCCAGCCGATCAACACCGACTACGTGCTCAGCGGACATTACGAGATAGATATCGGCGGTATAAGGTAAGATTGACAGTAAAAATAAATCAAATCTTACCACTAAAAAGAAAGAAAGGAAAGTATTTATTGGGACTTGCACAGACAGATCATTATACAAAGAGAAAAATAAAAAAACAACAATTTATAAACACCTGATTACCATCCTTGTCCTTTCCTTTTCCATAATCGAGTAAAATGTGCCCGAATAGTGATAAATTTAGGCGCGGTTGTGAAACCGGTATTAGGTACTAGTTTCTGCCCGCGTCCTCGTCCACGTGGAAGTCAACTATACCATAACATATTTAGTGCAAAAATATATCTTTCTATCAGTGAAATAATTTTCGTAATCGGATCATTCACGTTGTTGCCATCCACATTTCCAGATGACCTCCTAATAATCTTAGTTTAGTTTTGATTAATATTCTTTATAATCGCATTAAAGGAAAGAGAGAAAAATTATTTAGTTTGCAGAAACAAAAGGCATATTGTAAAAAGACACCCATAAATACAAAAACACTTGCAAATTAGCCAAAAGCATTTAAGGATTTATTAATTAGTTTGACAATTTTGTTACTATGCTTGATATCAGACCAAAGGCCAAGACCCTAACCTAGACACGTGCTATTGGCACACACATTGCTCGTAGAACCGTTAGCCGATTGGGCATTAAGGTTCTGAAATGACGGCTACTAACCGGAAGACTCAGCGTAGGGAGGCTCCCAACAAGGTGGGACCGGTCGTCGTGGAGATATTTATATACTAATCAATAATTTTTTCTTTCGCGGTCTGTTTTCGTCGCTCGTTTTCGGTTTTTAATGTTCGTAAGTGATTGCACGTATTAGATATATTTAATTTAAAAAATACATATAGTTACTTAAAAAAAACAAAATAATAAGTAGTTACGATAAAATACTTACCTAAAAAAGCGATCCTGTGATAGATTTATTGATGCGTCGCGTCTTCCTCTTCACTAATACAATCAGTATTTTACTTTCGGCAGATCCACAAACTGTACTAAATAGTAAACATAAACAACTCACATTTTTGGAACAAAACACTGTCGTGGAGAGAGATCGACGAGGAAGTTTTCGAATATAGCTTTATCTCTTTCGCACTCACGGTAACCAGACGCGTGCTGCCCCGATCTACGATTCCTGCAGGCGAGCGGGAGCCGGGCGCGTATTTTGATCTATGTCTACGCGCTTCGCGAATAATAAATGTTAGTGCAGTGGTGCAGCATGTCTCCGCGCTCAGGGTATCGGTCAATTTGATATGGCCATGAAATTGCTGTACTTGTGCTATAATTTATTCCGTGGTCAAAGTAAATAAATGATGAGTTGGCCATTGGTCAGTCAAGTGTGAATTTGACCGCCCCCCTGAATTAGCCGCCCGGGGCATAGGCCCCGGCTTGCCCCCCTAGTTCCGGGGCTGTTAACAACGTAAGAGTGGAAACTCGCGTACGAAGGGTCGTCCGATGGTGGAACGGAGATTGAATTGTACCGTGCAATTGCCTCGCACACTCACCAAAATGCATCTTATAGAACATCGAAAGGCTGGCTACTTTATGCCTGTGCTCTAGACTTTGGAAACCGTTTCGAGTTAAATCTGGATCGCCAATCAGCCTCTTTGCATGCCTCTCCACTGAATCCAAAGTGGCCAGGAAAAACACTGCCATCACAGAAAAACACTGTATTAACGGACCATTTCTAGAAAATGGCGTACGGTAATATGACCATCTAACATACTTGACTAGGCCTCATATATAAATTCATCATTTTCTTGAAAGCTAGGTCTGCGTTTTTTTGGTGAGTGCTTGGAGACAGCGTCTTTTTTAAATGCCGCGATCAGAACAAGCAGGTTTCTATTAAACTTTTACATCTAATGGCAGTCGTTACAAGATGATTTAAAAATAAATTTAATGCGCCCAGGTAAGTAAGGTGAATAAAGTTTTTCTAAAGTAATTTTAATGCACCCAGGTGAATAAAGTTTTTTTAAAGTAATTTTAATGCACCCAGGTGTTTAAAATTTACTAAAATGTGTGTTTAGTTTACCTAGGTGAATTAGTTCAGGTAAATTAAGTAAACGTATCCGTTTTTTTTACATCGATAGTTTAATAAATTATACTATCACTCGTTTACATTCACGTGTTTGCAAATATGATCCATATTTTAAAAACATATTCAATTAATACCTAACTTTGTCAGTGGTCTTAAATGCAAATATTATTTTGCCTAGTTTATCTCATGCGGCACAGAATGTGACCTTGCAATACTTAAGACCGATAAGATAAAGTGTTGGATGTAAGAAAAGCGAAATAAACATACACTTGATAATTAATTATATTTATTTCCATTCTGCAACCTACATTCAACCATTGTCGTGTGGTTTTAAACATATATTTTAGTCTATAGGCCAGGGCCTATTTTTCATAATGATTACTAACACTCTCATTTTGACGAGGCCCCAACTTTTTCCTTTATGAAAATTCTCTATAGTGAGGGCTAAAACAAATATAAGAGCGCTTTAAGCCTACCGCTCTTAAAAAATGCGAGTTCTGAGACTGTTTTGCTAGTTGGGGTGTAGCACGATTCATCATCATCATCATCCACCTTTTTATCGTCCCACTGCTGGGCACAAGTCTCCTCTCATACAGAGAAGGATTGAGCGTAATTAACACACTTGCTCAATGCGGGTTGGCGATTTCAGACTTAAAAGTCCAGGTTTCTCAAGATGTTTTCCTTCACCTTCAGTCATTGGTGTCCAAGATATACTTAGAAAGTACATATAACTTTAGAAAAGTTAAATTGGTACTTGCCTGACCTGGAATCGAACCCGCGCCCTCATACTTGAGAGGCTGGTGCTTTAACCATTAGGCCACCACGACACAGTAGTACGATTACTGTTTAATAAATAAAAAAATGATTTTTTTTTTTAATTTTTAAGATATATTTTGTTTTAATTAATAAAATACAAAATATATACATATATAATTATTAAATTAATCTACATCAAATTCACTCGATGTTTCTTCTTCGCTACTCATTTCATTTTCTTCTTCTTCATCTACTTGGGTACTATCATTTTCGTCTATATTATCGGACTCTGTAATAAAATAATTAATTAAAATCCATACTAATATAAAGGGTGTATCTGACATCGACGCACAAACGAGTACCATGGATCCAGTACATGATTCTGAACCCCCCAGTGGTGGAATTTTTCATAGGCTTTTTCATGATTAAAAAAAAAAATGTTTTTTTTCACTTCAGACCATTCACAATTGCTATACTTTTATAACCCAATAAGATTTTAAAATAAAAATTAAATAATTCGCTAATTACATAAGAAAGCGCAATGAAAACAAAACCCGAAAAACGATCTTTTCAGCTGATTTAATAGAGTTCACATCAGGGATCATACCTACAAACTCGCACGGCGGCACGCTTGCAACGTTCAAAAGCCGAGCCGAACTTTTTTGTAAACAGTGTGTATTCTGTAACCGTTCATTAACGACATAAATGACTATCATAATTTTATTAGTGGCATGCGGTCTAGCCTTTTCGCGAAGTTTGCGTTACGATGTCAGATACACCCGGTATAAAGCTGAAGAGTTTGTTTGTTTGTTTGAACGCGCTAATCTTGGGAACTACTGGTCCGATTTGAAAAATTATTTTTGCGTTGGATAACCCATTAATCAAGGAATGCTTTAGGCTATATAACATCACGCTGCGAGCAATTGAAGCGGTGCATAACTACATATAAGCCCCGCACGATGATATTGCGATTGGCGGCCATCTTGGTGACGTAGTCAAACTCGCACCGTCGGTACCGTTCGCAAGTTCAGTCCGCGCTTACCCACTTACGCACATCGAATATTTTTGTTAGCTTTTTGTTTTTGTTATCCTGTTTTATTGTTATTCTTGAGTTTTGTTGTTTAGTTTTGTTAACTGTTACTCGTTAAAATGAGTAAGAAATTAATTAATAGTCGTGCTCGTGAAAATATAATTAAAGTGGACAATTATTTTGTTAAAGAGAAAGAGGATTGTAAGTTAGTTCTTGAAAGTATAAACCGTGCTTTAAAAAGTGCTTCGGACATTTTAATACCGAAGCAACTGCTTACAGTTATTAAAAATATTTTGCAAAATTCTATCAAAGTCACGGAGTGTGTGGCATGTGCCACAGGCGTTGCAAAAAATACTGTGACGAAATTGAGACGAGAGCATGAGTCAGCAACAGCCAGTGGCAGCAAAATGAGAACTCCTACTAAATGAAAAAGACAAAAGAAGAAATATTTCGACGGGTTTTCCTTAACAGCTTTAAGAAATATTATAGATTCAATGTGTACGGTGAGGAGAGAAATACCCACAATGCGCAAAATCTTGGCGGCTTCAAAAGTAGACCTTAATTATACTGGTAGTGAAACTACATTAAGAAAAATAATGAAATGTGATTTAGGCTAGCAATTTAAACGATGCTACAAAAAAGACTGGCCCTAATTCAAAGACCCCAAATTCAAGCGTGGAGGGCTAAATATTTACGACGTATGAAAGAAAATGACTCGCTTGGTAATAACAAAAGACCCGTTATTTATCTCGACGAAACGTGGATACATGCACACTAAACGGTAGAAAAATGTTGGCAAACAGCAACCGATGGAGTGAGACGGAACGACAGCCCCAGCCGCCGATGGATAGTTCACGCGGGAAGTTAAAGCGGTTTTGTTGACAATGCCCTTTTAATGTTTAAAGCAGACACCAAAACGGGGGATTACTATGATCAAATGAATGCTGAGTATTTCACCAAGTGGCTTACAGACAAAATAGTACCCAACATACCACGCAACTCCAAAATTGTGATGGACAACGCCCCTTATCACAGTAGGGATGAGAATAGGCCACAAAGTATGAACAATAAAAAACAGTTGATTGTTGAGACTTTCCCAACGACACTACAAAACCTGAACTGTATTTATTAATTAAACGGCACAGACCGCCGAAAAATTATAAAATTGACAATTTATTAGCTGGCAATGGCCATGAAGTCGTTAGATTACCACCTTACAACTGCGACCTCAACCCCATTGAGTACATCTGGAATCTGGTAAAGATGAGGGTGTCAGAAAAGAATGTGGAGCAGTTGGAAAGTCGCATTGAAGCTCTGACGTTGGAGTCGTTGGCGTCAATAACTCCAGATGACTGGCGAAAGGAAGTCAATCATGTTAAACGGCTTGAAGAGGAATACCTATTGGAATAAAGATCGAATAATTGACGAGTTATTTGTCATAAATACGGCGACGACAGTGAATCGGAAACGACAGACACAGAAAGCAGTTATGATTCGGAAGACTATATAATTTTTTTTACATATTATCCTGGTTTTATTTATAAGCTGATAGATGTAGGTAGTAATTAAAACATGACTACTACACAGTGGACTCTGGTTCAATTCCCGCTCGCAAATTAACAGAAATGTAGTTAGAAAAACATAGTATACATGTAAGAAAGATATACGAATAGGTAAGTATATTTTTCCTACGTCTACAAAAATTATTTCCTTGAAATTTTTAATAATGAAAGTTTATTTGTCAGAATATGGGTGAGTAAGTATACCTAAGAAAGAATGTTAAATGCAAAATTAATATTAATTTTATTATACATACACTATTTATAAAGAGTGTAATAAAATTATAAAATACAAATAAACCCTTAACCCTAATATTAATTTATACATACACTCTTTATAAACAGTGTAATAAAATTATAAAATACAAATAAACCCTTAACCCTAATATTAATTTTGCATTTAACATTCTTTTGCTAGCTGTCCTTTTGTGTGACAGATGACGTCACAACGCTGTTATTGTGACAAGGTTCCATCGCAATATCATCGTGCGGGGCTAGTAACTCCACGCTATCGAAGTCGCTGCCGGCCGCTAGTAGTTAATAAATTGCATAATAATAATCAATAAACAATAATAATATTTATAAATTACCTTGTAAATTAGATTCCGTCCGGTCCAAACGATCCCAACTAGTCGCAATCATTTGACAAAAATGTGTTCGCCAATTAGAGGGCAGGTCAATTCTATTAATTTAAAACGTTAAAAATCTAGTCGCACTCATAACTCCGCGACAAACAAAGCTCAAAAACTTGTCAAAATGTATGGAAGTAAAAGTATCTCTCGACTTTGACAGATTGAGACTGAGATTAGACTTAACCTTTTGAAATTAATAGAATTACCCATCTGCTCTAAACAAAATCCATGTTTTGTAATAACAGGGACATAGTTCATTATTAGGACTAACATGTTATAGGATACTTTCTAAATAGATGTCATCCTGGGAAAGATATAGGCTGCTTTTTGTCACCGTCCCACCTGCCGGTTTGATAATAACCGACATCCAGTAGCTGATGGTCCATAAATATAAAATTATTATAAATGAATTTTAATATACTACTTTTCTTTTTCTTTTGAATGCTATAAGCATAAACTTTTATTTCTCTAAAGTCTATCTAAACCGCAACATTGTCTTCAGATACGCAGCGAAACTGAACCTGCACTCGCCAAACTTGCCAACTAAATACCCGGACAAGGAGCGCGACGTGTACCAGGCGACCAGGAAGCCTAGCGAGCAAAAGGAATTCCTAGGACGGCACTACCAACCATGAACACATGTAAATATCTAAGACTCTTGTGCACATTGTCTCATGTTACAGTGTAAATATAGGTCTCTTAACCGTATCCCACGATAGCAACCCAGACCAATTTATTTAGTTCCTTTTGTGAGGTCTCTGTTGCCTAGCTAAGCTAAAATTTAATGCTTTGAAACAAATCATTTGACGTACCTACAAAGACCCACCTACAGAAAAAGCGCGTCATTATTTCTTTGAAATTGTTCAATAATAAAAGAGTAAATAATGTTGTTTCAATGGCAAAGCAGTACGATATTTTATATTGCGATATAAGTATAATGTTACTCCAGACGAGACACTGAGACATAGTGTGCAAGTTATATGGTAAGGATTTTATTAGTTTTTCTTTCTTGAGATAGTGAATAATATTATGTTATAAATATACGTAGGTATATATAGGATATTATGACGTTTTTAATGTTATTAATCAAAGTTTCAATAACCTTCTCACATACATGAAAGTTTAAAAGGCAACATTTCATGCAGATGCAAATTTTGGTAAATACATGAAGTATTTACCAATATTTGTTACATTTGCATGTGTATTGTGTTTTATTATGTAAGGATCAGTTTTCTATATTGTTCTATTTATTATAGCTCGTTGAAACAGCTCAAATATCTTTAACTGTGGAACCTGAAAAAACTTCAGAAAAGTGAGTATCGGAGCGGTATTAACGATAATTACTTTAAGGGCTGACTTTCAATCTACAGATAATTTTTATTCATGAAATAAAATGGACGTCTGGGATTTTTTTATGGAAGAACTGTAAAAAATTCAAAATAATTCCTACGATAAAATTGTCTTTTATGGAGTTGGAAAAATCAGGCTTAACACAAATTATTAATCCATATCTGTTTCATAATTAATTTTAGGATACTTCCCATAGTGCCTAGTTTTAAATTTAGTAAGTGTGATTGAGTATAACCCGCGCAGATAAAGAAAAGATCTGAAAATGGCGGCGGATACTTATGGTACGGTTGACAAAACATGCCATTGTTCAATCACAAACCAAAAGCTAAGATAGTAAAATGTCAAATTTACGTTGTAAATATTGTTATTTACAACGTAAATTTGACATTTTACTTGTTTGTTGTTGTGTTTGTTTTTATTGTTGTTTTTCTTGAGTTTGATTGTTCAAACTCAACAAAAACAATAACAACAAAAATAACAAAATAACAGAGACTTTAACTGAACGAAATTAACGATAACTCGGAGCGTCAAAGTAGCTTGGAAAGCGAATCCTGAATTCCTGATCGATGATTTTTTTTTTGCAGCGCTTACTTCACTGTGTGAGTATAGACAGCGATAGAGAGTGAGTGAGAACGCAAGCGAGCGGACGCCATTTACAGATCTTTTCTTTATCTGCGCGTGTTATATTGTAATTTATTATTACATCACACTATAAGGTTTAACATGTAATTCAATATAAGTAATTGGCTCGTTAGGAAGCAACGTAAATACAAATCTACCTCGAAACAAGTAGAGGGCAGAAATATGGTATTAATATTTATTTGCGAGATTTTTTCGATTTCTTACTCTTATGTTGGGCAGTGCACAGTATTTGTACTTTCGGATTAGAAGACTGAAACTGCGGAATCTCGGTTGAGGATTTCCGCGTCGTAGGTATATCGCATCCCTAGTGCGGTGGAATTGGCAATAATGTGGGTCAAAGATTAGCTTTAATTTATATAAAAAAAATCATAATAATCAGTTCGAATCGCCTTATAAACTACGTTATGTTAATACTTCTGCAAAAGCTGCTATAATTATGTTGATCCTCCCTCTTGAATTTTGGATTTGACTTTTTTTTGAAGTTGTCCTCCGCTTGTTTTAATTAATACTAATCTTTCCATTTCAGTCTCTTTGATTGCGTCTTGTTCTTCTCCATTGTCCTCCTCATCTGTCGCGATTTCAGTTCCATTACATTTATACACGGAGTGAAGTTATGTGCTTATACATAGGCTAAGCAGGCCGCGTTGGCCAGGATTGTCGTTGGCTCAGGAATGGGCTTTGCGCCTTGCATTGATGGACCTCATGGATAGCATCAGCGCTGCCGTTAGATGAACCGACTAAAAAAAAAATTGATTTGCCGATCCTGAATAAGACGATTGTAAAACGAAACCATGTAGTTTGGTTTCGTTTTACAATCGTCGGTAGGGGATATAAGAATAAAATCCAACATTCCGTCAATCTCCGTTCCTATCTGCGTAATAATCACTTAATCCATAGGCCATAACATCGGCTGCCCGCAGAAGTTACCACCCACCAGACAAGGCCTTGCCGCCAAGCGATTCGTCGTGTTCTGGCATGATGTCTGGTGAAACCGTACGGAGGACGGGTCTGAGCAGTTGTGTTGCGATGCGTGCCGCGTACGATGCGCCAAATGTTGTTGCGTCGGGAGTTTGGTCCTGGAGTCTCCAGATCAATCTCCCTCTGGCGCAGCATCGATGGTCGTGTTGGTCTTGGGTTTAACATTGCATCACCTCGCACAACTGCCGTCATCCTTCCTATTCCTAATTTTTTTAAGTGAATAGGCTTAATAATCTAATGCGCTTTACCATCAACGATTGCATCACTGCTTACCATCAGGCGGGATTGCAGTCAAGCACTAGTTGATAATTATTAAAAAAAAAAATATTATCTGTTGTATTCTAGCAGATCTAGTAGGATATCAAAGCCGAGCAATCCTTGCACCCTCAACCTATCCTGGCGCTCTTAAGGTTTGTCAATGAATTATATGGGAACTAAGCAAATAAATATCATTCATCCAACCCAGATACATAAATATCCATGACCTTAGTCAAAACCGGTACAGTGGATTCAATGGCTTTTCGAACCTGTCATCCAGGCGTTATCATCACAGGATTATCCGGATCGTGATAGGTGCCACCTATCACGATCCGGATAATCACGAATATCAGTATCAATGCAGATTTATCCGTTAATAGATCTAACGAAGTTATTATTTCTCCCTCCCTGCCCTCCCATTGTTATATAATTTCCTTTGATTTCACAGTCTTAGCAAAATAATAAATAAATAATAATAACTTTATTGAACAAATGATACAGGAATGTCTTGGCCAAGTGAAGTGGGACCGAGTTGTCAATTAATGTTTTCCTAATCATTTTCCTTGAATCTTTCATTTACTAAGACAATTGACAGTAGGGTTGTAACGGAGCTTCGCCTCCGCTTCCGTTACTGCGGAAGTTCCGCATGAAAACGTATCTTCGCTTCCGCCTCCGCCTCCGCCCAATTTTTGCGGAGTTATAACGGAGGTTTATTTACGTATTTATAAAATAAATAACGCGCAAGCTGCGACGCTCTACAACCGTCCGGCCGCGTTTGAGCGCGAAATGGTCAAGAATCAACTAGTGCGAGGCGGGAATGCGGCAAACACAATTTGTTTTTCCTTCATTTTGGTTACAAGACGGTAATATTTTTTAACCAAGTATACGTATTAATGTACGTGTTTAAAATAAAAATTTTGATTTAAAAAACCATAAATTTAAATTTTATCTATATGTACTTTCACCTCCGCCTCCGCTTCCGTTAACCTCCGCATCCGCGGAGGTGAGACTGGTCGCCTCCGCATCCGCCTCCGCCTACGCTAACAAGCCTCCGTTACAACCCTAATTGACAGTATAGGTTTGGAATCCGATTTCATTGAGCCATGTTGACTGATATTGAGTTTCCACAACTCTTGTTCAAGCCTTGGGGTTGATAATTTTCTTCATTGAAACACGTACGATAGATATTTTAACAATTAATTATCGCAATAATTAGTAGCAATAATAAGGCTAATAATTAAAATTATTGCCCGATTGTAGTGTTGTGAAAGCCTTGGTTGGTTGTACCAAAATTAAATTATGTTAGAGATTTTTCAAACATGATCCATATTCATTTTATTCAAGATATAAAATACGTAAAGAATGTTTATAGTTAGCTATACCCCATATACATTTTGCTGTGGTATATAATTAATATATTAAGTGAAATATTTATAATTACAATTATTGTTTGAATATTTTGAAGTTTTTAGTTTCATTATATTATGAATTATGATTATACTTATGAATATACCTATAATGTTTTAGGTTTTGTATTTATTGTTGAAAGATATTCATGATATTATGTAAATAATGTTTGCCAATGCCGTAGATACTAAATTCTCAATATTAGTGCTTGATTAAGATGTATAAAACTATAAATTTTGTATTAGATATAAAATAAGAGTACATACTGCCTTTAATGTAATAAAAACCAACTCTTCCTTAATTAAACTTATTGGTAATCTGAAGCAATATTAGAGTCCCAACTAAAACATGGTGATCGGTGGATGTGGACAACTAGTTTATGTCTATGATGTCTGAAATATATTAACTATAGTTTTTTTAGCAGAATTTATTTCATCATTTTGAGAGCAGTAGCGATGACATTATGTGTACAAAGACTGAAAATATTACGCCAGCCTGGGTTCTTAACAATTACTAAACACTTGTCTATACTATATCAGCGGCCTAGTCGTTTTCAAACTCAAGTCTACCCGGTCTAAACGGATGTGGAGCCTGTGTAGACCTCAATAACCCAATTGCTGAATCAAAGCACTGCTGTATTGTTATAATAATATGAAGATGATTTTAATTACAATATCATCTTTAAAACCTTTCGTTCCTTTATGAACTAGTTGGCCAAGATGGAAATATAAGTAAATAAGTATCTAGAATAAAATATATATATTAGGTCTTAGAAGTAAGTGGATTATTATTTCAACACTTGGTTCTTATGTCAAAATTTAGCAATTTGTGTAAGTCACAGATTACGTTTCGATTGTTCATGAATGGGAAACATAACCTCGCTATAGCTCATACAAGCCGCGTGCTGCAATAGCCTAGTCTAATTATAAACACATACATAGATATAATGAAATCAGATTTGTATAGTTCCGGTTATGCCTTTAGATACACAATTACACATCCATGTTGTGCGCCCATTTAAATTGACAAACAAGTCTTATTAATAGAATTAACAGTTTTTAGCTTCGATGGGTGATTGGCCTTTGTAGAAATATAATTGCGAATCTATAGGCTTTCCTTCAGATAGTTGATGTTGTAGTATTAACACACTAATGCTTATTAACTTTGTCACTTACTCTATTTGCTCATTGTCTACATTTATTCCTACCGCCTAGCAAGTTTGAAATGTAATTATGGTAATACCGGCTTCGTAAATATAAGTATTCCCCTGAAAAGCAGTGAAAGCTTCCATTTGCCTAAGCTGTATACGTATTTCACAGGCCGAGCTGTACATAATGTTTTGCGTGGATCACAGTTTCAACTGAATGTCTTCATTTTTACACATTCATTAAATTTGTATTATCAATTTTAAATATATATATTTTTTTTAACTTTTGGAGGATTTTTCCTATATTTAGTAGTTTCCATAATCGAAAGTTTATTGTAATTTAAAAAGTAGAGTTGTAGTTTTTAAAAATTTCCGACTACCTACGAATTTTGAGCTATTTTTGTAGATAGTGATTTCTGGAGAAATAAAATTTTATGTTATGAATCAGTGTTTTATTTACAAATATCCCAATAAGTATTTTCTTTCGTAAAGTAACATTTTGTATTGCATACAGGAATGTTCTGGGTAGCTAATACAAATCACAACTACTAACATCCATAAAAGTAATAACTAATGGTGGACAAACCCATAAATATTTAGAAAATGCTTACTTATGAAATGTGGAGTGAATATACAGTAGCTGGTCACAATAATGAAATATAACTTTTTAGCCAAAATATCCTATCATGCATAATAATTACACAGCTCAACAAAAACATTTTTTGTTTGCCTTCGTCTAGCAGTGGACCTGGGCTGAGACCAACTTTTAACTTGGGCAGAAAACTGGATACCCTTACTTTATTTGTGTATCGGACAGCAGAGCCAAGCAAGTTCACTGGGAACAAAATTGTTTGACCTTTGAGAGAATTCTTAACTGTTGGTAAAATTTAAAAAATCAAGGTAAGTAGGTATTATTAAGCAGTTCTAGAAGGAAGGCGAATGTTTTAAACACATTTGTAAAACATTTCCTAATTTGAGTATGGAAAAGCTGGAATATTTGACAGTAATCAAATTTGAACATTGATAAATGATGAAAATTTCAAAATAGTGATGACTGATGCTGAACATGCAGCTTAATTAAGTAACAATAAAGTGCCAAATTATATAGATATCATGCAACAGATGTTGGAAAGATTCAAGTTAGTCTTGATCAAATATGAGCATAATGATACACTTTGTCCAGTCTCCTGGATAGATGATCTGGGAGATTATACAATGAAGAACAGGAGCGCTTTCACCAAGACCTAACTTGAAACCACTTTCACATCAAGGGTAACAAAACCCTTGTTGATCAGTGTTATATGCCAACATCAATTTATTGGTGATAAGTGTGATAACATTTTCCACATCCGTTTTGCAATACATTTCCATTAGTAATTTCTAAAGAGTGTATCACAATATCATGATATATATTGATTATATGATTGCAATTTAGATTACATCATATTAAATATGAATAATACTAATCATTTTGATTATAGTAATTTATCATTTATTTCTAAATTGAGAATTTATATACTCAATACAAAGTCTATTCTTATTCTACAGAAATAATAGTACTAATGTCTAATCTAAGACTAAGCACTCAGGGATGGGCTGTTACAATTTTTTTACGGCTTGTGGTACAATGTATGGACGACAGCAGGTCAAGCTACCCCAAACTGTCAGATATTCCGGATCAACCTTGAGCCCTAATGTCTTAGAGATAAAGTTGAAAATCTATTAAGGAAATCTGACAGATTGTAGTACCTTGATGTGCTGTCTTCTGTACCAGCTCGCTCTAATGAAATTAATCAAGTATTTGGCATCTTGACTACACATATGTAACAGTTAATGCGCTGTGGCTAAGATCTTTTCATGGAGTATTATGTTACATACACATTTTTGATAATAAGAGCAACTTATTTAGGAAGAAATATACTAAATCTATTAGACTTATCTCTGGCTACACTACATATTATTTAGGAGGAGGAGGGCTAAATACTACAACATCTAAGTTCTAATACACAAGTCTAAATAGTAATGAAAAGTATGATACCATAAATTTATAAGAATTCTTTAGACACTGTAAGACATGATTATTATGTGGAGAATGCATAAAAGTGCAATGTATGATATTTTTAATACAAATATGTGATACAGTCAAGTTATAGAGAAAATATAAAAATAATTTATTCTTTCACATAGAATTCATACCACACCACACACAATGCACGATATGTCTATGGAACAAATATTTCTTTGTAATCTAAATGCTGACTTTCACACTCAAAATATTACAAAACAAAAGACAAAAATATAATTATTTGCCAGGAATCTTAATCTGATTAACTACACCTTGATGTTTTTAGATTGAATGTGATAGTTACTACAATATTTTTTTGGTTTGGCAAACAAAGAGCTAAGGATTCAATAAGTAGTGCTATTGATAGGAGTAGCCCTAGTCAATAGTAAACATTTAATTATTTGGTTTAACGTTACTATTGATCAGAATCACTGTCATCAATAGCAACACCCATTAATCAGAAAAAGTCATGATATGTGTTACTTGAAGTGTGCACGGGCTTCCTCTTCAACTTCTCTTTAATCAAGTCACATGGAGATTTTGTGCTGAAGTCAAATCTGACAACAGTTGAAGGGACTTTTTCACGCAAGTATGGTGCTGCAACAGGTCTCAATCGAGCCGTTAAAACCTTACCAAAGGCTGAGCACTTTCCCATCTTGATTTTCTCTTTCAGTATGTATGACATGTCCGTATTAAGAGGTAGTAATGGTTCTGGCTCTGGTGGTGGTATCAATTCAAGCGATCTTGCCCTATTAGGAGAATTACTAATAAACTCATTGTAGTCCAAAACCAGGGAGTCAAAGGAACTACTCGGGCTGATTGTTTCCTGTGTGTGTTGTTGTGGTTCTGTTTGCCCAGGTTTCTGAATTGCTTTCATCAGATCTATCACACAGTTTTGCTCCTCGATTTTCATCTTTCTCATTTCCTCTTGCAATTTTTCTTGTTCAATTTCTTTTTGCCTTTTGAGCTCTTTAGCTTTGAACATGTTGGACAACTGCTCTGAGAGAACATTTGTAATGGGGCTCTCACTCAAACTGAATGATGGGATAGGTAATCTTTGTGGTGGAGATGTGAGCCTAGTGTCTGATAATCCCCGCGGGATATTTAACATCGGCATTTGCATGGATCCGACGCGCCCATCTTCGCTGGGACTGCTGTTCAAATTACACTTTGATAAATGACTGTCCACCAAAGCAAATAAAGACGTAAACGAACTTGAATCAGTCATCTTGAATAACAATCACCTTTGTCCTCAAAGCAAAACAAAAAACTTGGCCAACCAAAACACTGCACTACGCAAAAAAATTACAGGATTTACCAAATCAATAGGTCATTTCAATTTATTTCAAACAAACTCAATCAAAACAGGAATACAGACGTAGAGGGAAATGTTGAAGTTGAAGATATCTAAAGATAAAAATATGAATATGAAATCCACAAAGCAAGTAATCACTATGAATACGTTCTATTGAAATCGATGAATCCATCCATAGACATTTTTTTTTGATTCATTATATTCGTTCATTGACCTCTATAATTACCACTGGACTGGCGGCTGTCAAACTGTTTTTGTTCCTGTTTGTTAATCGCCATTTTGGCGCTGTCGACCGTAGCGAGTGTCCGTGGTACTAAAACTAGTGATGTCGACATCAGCGAACAAAATATATCGATAACTCTTGATCGGTATTTTCTATTTGATGCCGTGTCTCTACTAACGTACCTATGGCGTAGACCCCTGCTTGAGAAAAGTACATGATACTTTGAGGTTGTGGGACCTGTGTAAACTCGCTTTCCGTCACCCGGCAAGCGTCATACAACCGGGCGCGCCGAGCGCGCGGCCCTCACTGTGTATGGAATGCGGCGCGCGCTACATGACTCACTCGCAGCAAAACTGATCGGAGACTGTTGACCGCACGGGGGCGCCTCACGAATTTATAGTCGGCGCACTATGAAGACCAGCAGACCGAACCTCACAACCGATTGGCTAATCCATTTTTAGTTTGACCGCAACCGCCATTACTTCAACTATTTATTTTGTGAATAAATACAGTTAGGATTTAAACAATAAAACAGTTCCACTTCAATCTCCATCGTGTGTTTCCATTCTACCTACAAGTTCCAAAGAAATCGTGGGAAGTACCCCACAATTAGTGACCTCGAATTTTAAAGAAGGCGATCGTGCAATTGACAATGTCACAGTTAGAAACACTGGCAAAGCAGGTTGAGAAGCTTACGCTGGAGATCGCTGAGCTCCGTCGAGGACGGCCACCAGACAAGTACCGTCGTCACAAGTATAATCCACGTTCTCGCTCCCGTTCACGTTCGCAGTCAACGCAGCGTGGATCGGCACCGAAACCCGGAGACGCCAACTGGAAATGTTGGTACCATTACCGCTTTGGAGACGAAGCAAAGCGCTGTGAGTCGCCATGCTGCAGAAGGAAAAGGCCATCAGAAAACTAAAGACGACGCCGACCGTGGCGGACGTCAGTGTCCCGTACACCAGTAATCGCCTTTGTGTACACGATCGTAACACTCACGAACGTTTCCTCGTGGACACAGGCGCAGACATTTCAGTGTTAAGCGCTAAAAACAAGAATAGAAAAACTCCAAGCGCTTACAATTTTATTATTTATTAGTTTATACGCGGCAAACAATACACCAATCAAGACTTACGGACAAAAAACTATAAGGTTAAATCTTGGTTTACGAAGAGACTTTATGTGGTCATTCATCGTTACAGACGTAAAAAACTCAATACTGGGAGCTGATTTTCTCGGTCATTTCAAGCTGCTGGTAGACCTGGACAAGAAAAAGTTAATTGACAAAATGACCGAACTATCTATCGCCGCATTAGAAGTTTCTACAAACACAGAATCAGTTCACATTATAAGCAACACTCAACCATATTACGATGTATTGAAGTAGTATACAGATGTGCTAGGTCCAATGTCATTAAAACAACCACCGAAACATAACGTCGTCCACCACATCGACACCACTGGCCCTCCGCTCTACGCTCGCTCCCGCCCGCTGCCTCCGGACAAGTATAAGGCAGCCAAAAAGGAGTTTGACCGAATGTTAGAAATGGGAATCTGCAAACCATCAAAGAGCCCATGGTCTAGCCCGCTGCATGTTGTAAAGAAAAAAGATGGAGGCCTAAGGGTATGCGGTGACTACCTACGATTAAATTCAGTTACACGGCCAGACCGCTATCCTGTACCACGAATACAAGACTTCACGTACCAGCTGCATAATAAAAAGATATTCTCGAAGCTTGACCTCAAAATGGCCTACTATTGGATACCGATCGCAGAGGACGCCGCCCAAAAAACGGCAATCATCACACCATTTGGGCTACTCCAATTCAATTGCATGACATTTGGTTTGCGCAACGCTAGTCAAACGTTTCAGAGATTTATGCTTGAAGTACTGCGTGGCATTGACAGCTGCTTCTGTTACGTCGACGACATACTGCTGTATTCAAATAATGAAGAGGACCACAGACAACTCCTACAACGAGTATTAGAACGCCTAAAGAATTACGGCGTGATGTTAAATATTGAAAAATGTGAATTCGGCAAGGAAAAGATTGATTTCCTCGGCTATGAAGTGTCGGGCACCGGAATCAGACCCACTGATGAGAGAACAAAAGCCATTTCAAGTTACCCCCAAACCCAAGACAATAGCTGAATTACGACGTTTTCTGGGAATGATAAATTTTTATCGAAGCTATCTACCCCGTCAAGCCGAATAACAAAACGAGCTAAATAAATATCTACACAACCAGAAACGGAACGATAAAACGCCCATCGAGTGGACACCTCAGGTAGAGTTGGCTTTTGAAAAGTGCCTCCAAAGTATTTCGAAAGCCACACAGCTGATCCATCCATTACCAGGAAGCCCCCTAGCCTTGATGACAGACGCTTCAGATTACAGCGTTGGTGCTGTTTTACAGCAGAGAATAAGAAACCAATGGAAACCTCTCGCTTATTACTCAAAATCGATGAGTACGACTCAGAAACGCTACAGCGTATACGACCGCGAATTGTTAGGGATCTATACCGCTGTCAAGCACTTCGGGAATCTTATCGAAGGAGGTGACGTCACAGTGTATACAGACCACAAGCCACTAGTGAATGCACTGACACGTCCATCGAGCAGTAGCGACACTCCGCGACGAGAACGTCAATTACAATTCATCAGCCAGTTTTGTACCAGCATTAAGTGCGTGCAAGACGAAGGTAACTCAGTGGCAGACGCATTATCACGCATAGAAGACATACAATGTCCTTCCGTTATCGACTACGCAACGTTAGCCAGCGAACAACATAAAGATCCTATATTGAAACAGCTCAAAAATCAACCAAATCTAAAGTTCACCGACGTCACAATACCTGGGATGAACCAGCCAATCACGTGCGAGACATCTACCGGCACGCCCCGACCATACTTACCGACTTCGTATCGTTTTGAGGCATTCAAAGCTCAACACGACTTGTGCCATCCCGGCGTGAAAGCCACCAGGAAACAGATGTGCTCAAAGTTTTTCTGGCCTGAATAAAGAAATCAGCATCTGGACCAGAGCATGTATCAGCTGTCAGCGAGCGAAGATTCACCGTCATGTCGTAACCCCACTGAGCGAGTTCCCACCTTCAGCGCGTTTTGATCACATTCACGTGGACATAGTGGGACCACTGCGAGTATCTAATGACCGACGATACTGCGTGACTATTATCGATCGCTGCACACGTTGGCCAGAAGCCGTTCCGGTATCGGATATCACCGCCGAGGAAGTCGCAAAAGCCCTCTATGAAAGCTGGATTGCCAGATTCGGTTGCCTACTAAGAATTTCAACAGACCAAGGGCGGCAATTTGAATCATCATTGTTCCGGTCACAAATGAAAAAGTTTGGTATTTCACGAATACGGACCACGGCGTATCATCCCCAATCGAATGGTATGATCGAGCGGTGGCACAGAACGCTAAAGGCAGCACTTATGGCGCGAGGTACTACACAATGGACAGAAGAGCTCCCTACTGTACTGCTAGGTTTGCGCACGGCGTAACAAATCAACAACGGCTTAAGCCCAGCAATAATGACGTATGGCACTACGCTTCGCTTACCATCGGATTGCATCGTGCCTACAAAGTCAAATATTGATGAAAAAGACTACATACGCCGCCTTAAAGAAACCATGACATCCTTAAAAAGTGCGCCTCGATCAAACAACAGTCAAACAGAGCCATTCAGACATCACGATCTCACCACGTGCACACATGTTTTAGTGCGCAACGACACTGTTCGTTCCCCGTTCACACCCCCGTATGAAGGTCCTTATGATGTCATCAAGCGCTACGGTAAGTGTTACAAAATTAAGATGCCGCTACGCGCGTCGGTAGTGTCAATGGATAGGCTCAAGGCTGCCTACATATTCAATGAGTCTGAAGATGTGGATCTCCGCACCCCTGATCGAGCAAGCCAACCATACATCACAAGGTCTGGAAGAACTGTAAGGCCCGCTGTTCGCTTTGCTTAGGGGGGAGTGATGTGGGACCTGTGTAAACTCGCTTTCCGTCACCCGGAAAGCGTCATACGACCGGGCGCGCCGAGTGCGCGGCCCTCACTGAGTATGGAATGCAGCGCGCGCTACACGACTCACTCGCAGCAAAACTGATCGGAGACTGTTGACCGCACGGGGGCGCCTCACGAATTTATAGTCGGCGCGCTAGGAAGACCAGCAGACCGAACCTCACAACCGATTGGCTAATCCATTTTGAGTTTAACCGCAACCGCCATTACTTCAACATTCATACTTCTTCATTCTTTATTTTGTGAATAAATACAGCTATGATTTAGACAATAAAACAGTTCTACTTCAATCTCCATCATATGTTTCCATTCTACCTACAAGTTCCAAACAAATCGTGGGAAGTACCCCACAAGATGTCAATACTTTTGTACCGATACTTTTACGAGTACGATACTTTTTTATCGATACTACTCATGAGTAAAGTATCGATACTTTCTATTCGACACCGTGTCCCTATTTACAATATACTTACGTCAAAATTAGTTCTGTGGACACTCGCTAGTGGCGCTTCAAATAGGCACAAAAATATAGCTGTCAAACTTACGGAACAGCCTGTCCAGTGGTAATTATAGAGGTCAGTGTTTCCGTTCATTTGAACGGAAAAGGCAAAGGCATAGTACGCCATACACCCTAATCATCAGTATGTTTTCTCTTGAGTTTTATATTCTAACTTATCCTAATTTATCCTAACTTAAACTAGCTTAACTTAAACTAAACTATCTCCTTTCGTTTCCCGCGTGAGGCCTAGAAGGAGGAAGTTTGGGTGAGGTCATGATCTGGCCACTCTGCTACAATATTTCACTGTTCTTTATAATTTATTCACTGAATGCACTTTTTACTACATAAATCACGCGCTTTTATTTAGTAAACGACACTATAAATAATTTTAAAAGTCCAATGAAAAATGAGCGTGACACTCATCTTGACATTCCCGCCAAAACTCCCATCCATAGACATTTTTTTTTGGTTTTATTTGTTCCATTTGGAACAGGCTAAGGTCAGAGACCATACTGCCTTTTCAGCTTTGAAGTCTGGGGTTCGCTTTACCAGTCCAACTGCTGATATGGCTAAACTTCGACATTTTCATGAAGCGACTGCCGTCTGACTGCCTCCACAACCCGAAGGCGACATCGAAGCATTGCAGTTAGACCAATTGTAGGACTTTTGAGGGCTCCAACAACCCGTAACGACTACCACTAGATGTTCGTAGGACAATGTTGAGTTTTGCAAAAGCATCTACTTCTTCGTTGCCGCAAACTCCAATATGAGAGGGAGTCCATCCATAGACACGAAAATTTTTCACAAAATTAAATATAAATAGTAAGTACTTGTGTTTTTTTACAAGAAAAAATTATGGTTGCAATGAAATCCTAAAGCTATTTCACTTCAGCATGTACATGTTCCCAATTACATGAAACATTGATATTTGATTTTAAAAATATCAAATTCACGAAAAAATGTACAAATTGACAGTTAATTTTCATGACCAGCAACATTGTTATCATTTTCGTAAACCTCTTTTTGTAGAATAGATAGTTAGTCTGTGGTACAACATTAGACGGAGCGCATTGCAAAATTTGCAAACGAAATGAGAATCGGGGAAACTTTATAGCAAGTCGTGTTTTAAAGTTGTTAAAATTCTTGCGAACGAATATCTTTGCTGATATGCGCCATAGTGAGTTTCTGAAAGCGGTTTCGTCGTCCTGCGCTTACCATGCCAGGCGCAAAATATGAACAGCTGCCTTTGAAGTCAGACGGTGATGAGGACGTGTTTACGACCAAACCGAAGCCGAAATGGTCTGATGTGTGCCTGCAGAAGAGCGTGCTATCCTTGGGTCTGATTCTCCTCTACTTCTCACTATCCATCGGCCTTACATTCTACCAGAGATGGCTCTTGACAGTAAGGCTTCTGTTATCAGTTACATACAGTTTGCTTTACCTGTTTTCTTTTTTGTTGCGACGTGTTTATGTTTCTTGCTGTGCTGTGCTCGAACTTGCTGATGTGCGTACTTTGGTGTTTTATTCAAAAAGATGAATATTTATGATGTACTATTTAGAGTTAAAATATTATTTACTAACTGTAGCCTTGTTTATCTTGCATAGCAGGATCTTTCTTGGTTTCCTCTTGTTTTAGTTACGTCACCGAATGTTTTGTTTGTGACAGATATGCTAAGTATAGCTAAACTAATATTTCAATAATAAAAAAAGTATTTGGTATGTTTAATATTTGTGCTGTTTTATTGATTTTCTAATTATAATAACTTTCTTTATTTAGGGCCTGTTTTTCGTCCAAAGTTAAACAATTGTTAATAATAGTAAGTAACTGTTAATATTGGCATATTGTGTTTTTTGTACAATTGTTAATTATTTATCCAAATGTTTATATAATTTACTATAGTTGACCCCTACTGTGGTGGGTACATTTTATACCGAATACTTTATTTATTTGATTTCTTATTTTGTTTTTATTTATTTTTTGAGCTTGATAACAATTACATGAATGAAAAATTTATCAAAAAACATATTTTTTCATATATTCAACTAATTAGAACAGTAGGTTGGTCAGCCCTACGTCTACAGTACAATTCCAGGCCACACATGATCAATATTGATATGAATAGTAGATGTAAGAAGATTCTTACTAACTGAGGAGTTTTGTGCATAAAACTATGCCCAGGAGAATGTACATTTCTCATTCTAGTGTCTCTGTATTAGATCAAGATGATGTTTTAGACCCAATCTATTTTCATTTAAATTTTACTGTTGTTATTTAGATACTAAAAGGTGGCTGGTAGTGGCTGGCGGAGAACTGCTCAGGATCGAGCTTGTTGGCGTGCCATGAAGGAGGCCTATGTCCAGCAGTGGACGAGTAAAGGCTGATGATGATGATTAAGATACTACAAGAGGTTTAGCTGTCATTCCCCTTATATTAAGAAAATTCACGAGCACTGTGCAAACCTGGGCCACGACCCGATGCACTGTCACCTCTTTGCTAAGTTATTATTAATAAACAATAATTATCATTATAATTGTCATCTACACCTTTAGATACTTATTTTGCCTTCTTGAAATTAAATTAGATTATAAAATCAATTTTTTTTAGAACTTCTTTATGAATAAGGTGATTGTAAAATTATTTCATTGTGGCACACACATACTTAACATGACATAGAGTATATTCATTAACATAGAATCAATGTAACTAATTGTTTGTGAACCAATAAAATAAACTAATAAAAATTTAGATATGCACAAAGGGTTCATAATAGCAGAAAAAGGGCAAAACGGTTGTTGTACTAATATCTATGCTGTTATATTAAAATTATTTATTTCACTATCATAATTCAAATTTCATTATAATCCATGCCATGAAGTGAATAGCTTACATGTACATATTTTTCAAGTTGCTTTTGGTATGTTATATTTATTAAACTTAAGGTGAGTTCCATGAAATTTTTATACCTAGAAAAAGTATTATTCTTAGAATGAATTTTTGACAGTTTTTCCATACTAGATCTGTCAGAAGTCGAAAACGAATTAACTCAGTGGAAACAATGACCGATGGGTGTTGGTAACCAAAATTTCAGAAGCCAGTAATCAATATTGCCAAGTACTATGAAACTAACCCTCCTTCTCATTTCCAGGACTTCAAATTCCCACTCACAGTGGTGATGTACCACCTCATAGTGAAGTGGATCCTGTCAGTCATAGTGAGGCTGGTCCTCCACATCATCACAGGCACTCCTCAGTTGCTGCTGCCTTTCATGACTTGCCTCAAGTCCGTCGGGCCGACGGGATTGGCCAGCGGGATTGATGTCGGTTTTTCAAACTGGGGACTGGAGTTGGTCACAATATCCCTGTACACCATGACCAAGTCTACCACCATTATCTTCATTCTCGGTTTTGCGATTCTGCTGGGACTTGAGAAAAAGGTATTTTTTATTATAATAATTTTATTGAAAGCGAAATTTTGTTCCCTTCCTGTATTTTTTTTTAACCGACTTCGAAAAGGAGGAGGTTACTCAATTCGACCGTATATATGTTTTTGCAACTTAATTTCGAATTAGTGTAAACTAATAAGTGTTTAAAATCCGTTTAGTTTATGCTACAATTTAAAACATAATAAATAACAAAACCTAGAAAAACACCCCTCATAACCTATGGACTGGAAAAGTCGAAAGGTTCAAGAAATTCCCTCGAGTGCCAGGGACAGATTATTGACGTGAGCGGCCATGGCTGATGACATCCCCTTTTACAACCGCGGGGGGTTGTTACATACACCAACGGACGACAACGACGATTAGTTGTTATAAAACCATTATTTATTTACAGGGTAATTCCATGAAAAACGCTACTGCAACATAAATTTTTAAATTACTGTTTTTAAATTAAAATGTATCTTAGGATAATCTTAAAACCCCATATTTTAATAATATATCACTATTTTTTCGATAAGTATTTAATTTTTCGATTTTTTTACATATTTATGTTAGGTTAGTATGAACGATTGATGGTTGATAAATTTAATCAAAATTGGATTCACTGAAAAAAGAAAACTATTGTTAAATTGGCATTACGCTTCCCGCCATTCGAACAGAAAAGTTTTCAACCGTTGTTGCGTGTAATATTATTTCGTAAGTTTTATTATTCTTTCCATTTATTTAACTTTTAAATTATGCCTCCTACCTGTAACACCCGTCACAAAAAAAGTGCATTTGTTTGTTTGGCGATTAAGTTATTGCACGCATTATAAAATGCTTTTAAGAAAGTAAGGATATGATTGATAACCACTTAAGTTTGCATTTATATGAAGATTGGCCTTTTTGTTTGTGAAATTTTGGCGGGTAACAGTGTGTAACACCCGTTGCGTAACGGGTGTTACCAAATTTTGACATGCCTTGATAAGAACTAATAAAAACGTAATGGCGCTAGTTTAGTGATTTTTTAAAGGTTTTACGTTTAGGGGTCCTCCAAATATTATAATGACACGTTTTTTATGTCTTTCGTTAATAAAAAATGTTTTCGTCAACAGTTGACAACATTTTCATTTTGCTGTGTTGAATAAAATATTTGCATTTTATTCTTACTTCTTATCTTGTTGGTAAATGGGTAACCTCTAATGTCTTGAGTTGTTTGACCCATTCACTAGCCCCGAATCCCTTGTTCAAAAACTAGACTAAATTTAAGTTGCATGCTATTCTTTCTATTTAATTAAGAAAAAGACACTTAGATAAATTATAGTTAGCTGTTTTCAAGCAGCCTTTGACAACTCGACAGATCTCTGACACTAAATGTTGCAATTCAGCAAAAACGCCGATAATTTAACTTAGTAGCGTGATTTATTGGCGGGCCCCAAAATAATAATTATGCCTGATGCCGAATGCAGTATGGTGTACTTTGCTTAGGTGGAGCTAGCTTTCCTTTTATACTGACGATGTCTTCAGCGAAAAATAGAATGAAGAAAAATATAGACAAAGCCTGAAAAAAAATCTGCAAAACATGCAGAACACCGTGCAAAAAGAAAGAGAGAGGGACAGAAAACGAAGAAAAAAAGATAAAGAAAAAATTGTACAAGATCCAAACTTAAAAGCTTAAACCAGACAAAAAACTAGAAATCGCGTAGAGAGTATTTCGACTAAAACATTACAATATTTTTATTAAAAATATTGTAATCTTTTAGTCAAAATGCTCTCACTGAAAGCAAAAAAAAAAAAAGGATATAGTGGTGCAGGGATATGCCAATATGTCCATGCGAAGGAGCAGATATTATTATTTTCCCAAAAATATTAATGCAAATTAGCAGTAAACATGATTATTTCACTGCTATTGTTACTAAAATACCTTTATTGGTACAAATATTGTTTTAATTTCGTACTCGTAACACCCGTTACATTCAGCTGTAACACACGTTACAGTTTTAAACTTCGATAAAAAATTATGTTTGTATTTTTGTTTTAAAACAAGTGGACTACGAAGTTAAGAATTTATTTAGCTAGGTAGTTCCAATTTTTTCACTAACGTAAAGTAAAGAAATTCGCAGAGTTTTGCTTTCATTTAGGTTAAGCCCGAAAGCTTAGACAAAATCGTGTAACGCCCGTTACACACATATCTTGCCTTTAATTTCTTTACTGCTGTTTGTAACTGTCGAATTTATTACAGATACCAGTAAATAGTCCTAGATGGAAGGTGTTAAGCTCATAAAACTTAATTGTTTTCTTATTGCATCATGAATTAATTGTCAAGTAAAAGTGTACGACCTGTAACACCCGTTACATGAAATGACCCTACAGTTACTTTACTTTTTTTCATCATCAAGTTGATGACATCAACCTTTTATTGTCCCACTGCTGGGCACAGGTCTCCTCTCATACAGAGAAGGATTGAGCGTAATCACCACGCTTGCTCAATGCGGGTTGGCGATTTCAGACTTAAGTCCAGGCCCATTGGTGTCCAAGATATACTCTGAAAGGACATATAACTTTAGAAAAGTTACATTGGTACTTGCCTGACTTGGAATCGAACCCGCGCACTCATACTTGAGAGGCTGGTGTTTTAACCACTAGGCCACTTTATGTTTTTTCTCTCTTCAGCTTTAAGCCACAACATTATGATTCAAAACCGGCCAAGGCTGGCTCGTACATGAAAGGTTACGGGGGTAAAGGTCGTCCATACTAATATTATAAATGCGAAAGTAACTCTGTCTGTCTGTCTGTTACGCTTTCCCGCTTAAACCTCTCAACCGATTTTGATGAAATTTGGCACAGACAATCTTTAGACCCTGAGAAAGAACATAGGCTACCTTTTATCCCGGAAAAAATTGATATTCCCGAGGGAAATCTAAAAACCGCGATATAACCGAACTCCACGCGGGCGAAGCCGCGGGCGGAAAGCTAGTTATCTATAAAAATCAGAAAAATATTATTATTTGTTTAGTTTATATATATATGGCTGTGCTGCTGGAGTTTGTTGCTTTCCAGCGAAAGCACTAGGAAGTGGTGGAGGACGGGCGTTATGAGGCACTCATCATCATCATCGTCCCAGCGTTAATCCCAGTCGCATCCGAAGCCTTTTCAGCTTTGGAGTCTGGGGTCCGCTTTACCAGTCCAACTGCTGATATAACCAAGCTTCGACATTATCCGTGAAGCGACTGCCGTCTGACCTCCACAACCCGAAGGTGACATCGAAGCATTGCAGTTAGACCAATTGTTGGACTTTTGAGGGCTCCAACAACCCGTAACGACTGCCAATAGATGTTCGTATGGCAACAGGGATCAACGGCTTAACGTGCTTTCCGAGGCACGACCAGACCAGTGCAAATATTCATATTCATGCATACAAATACTTGCACTGTGCGGGGATCGAACCCGCGCCACCTTGCGCAGCGGCCGCGTGAGCTACCGCTACGCTACGGAGGCTGTCGAGGGCGTTATGAGGCACTGTCTTTTGTAATTTTGACGTTCGAAAACTGCTGATGCTCAGCCTACGTTCGAAGCGCTCATTACGTTACAAAAATCAAACGTCATCAAATCAAATGACTTGATTTTGATAAATTCGTAACTGATTCCTACGACGATTTCGGTCCGATTAGTTCAACATACAATGAAACTTAAGTATTGTCATTGGAACGTAATGAGCGCTTTCCGTGTCGCACATGCAATGTAGCACAAAAATTACATTAAGCATTTAGCTCAATGTGATTTTCGTGTCGTAGTTTATATTTGTAAGTAGTTATACCGGGTCTGGCTGTTTATGAATTTGAGTTTATATGTTTGTAAACATACCCACGATACAGGAGAAAATCCTGGTCCCCACCAGGGTCATTTAAAGAAAGAAAATAAAGGAAAGTTTGTGGTTACTTTATGGTGTGTGTGTGGTAGTGAAAATCTGTCTTCAATTCGTCAAAACACTGAAGCTTTGGTACGTTTCATGAGACGCGGTTTAAAACGCTTATTTACTTATGTCATGTGAAGGATTACAAAATTAGGACAATTTTAGTTTAGTAGTAATTTTTTGACTGTTTTATAAAATGGCTGTGACACGGCCCATTACGTTATCAAATTAAATAGTTTTTCTGAATGTATATCGAAGTGAAACCAGCGTTATGAACTCAAAATGCAACAGGAGAAAATCTGTTGCCTTTTTCACAAGATAAACATTAGCAGATTAGGTATAATGATGATCATCCCGACCAATTTCGGCCACGGCCACCACTTCGACTCCTAGCCTATGATTTGGCGCTCATGCACCCGAAGATGGCTTATGTAGCCTATCTTGGCGGCAAAAACTTCGTGCACACTGAGGGCATGTAAGCACGCCGTCGACGTAGTTGTCTGTGATGGCAGCAGGTGGGCGGGCCTTTAATTGGTTGCGTTTGGCATTGAGGTTAGCTTTGCGCTGCTCCTCAAACTCACGTACTTGTCCGTACACCATTCTGCGCCATTCTGACCGTTTTGCTGCCAAACGCTCCCATTCAGAGGGTTCTATATTGCATCTCTTCATATGTCGTTTTAAGACATCATTGAACCAGAGGAGTTTTCCGCCATGCTGTCGCTTGCCCTCCTCCAGCTCAGAGAACGCTTCGCCACTCTTTCGTCCGCCATACGTGATACGTGTCCGCAGCACCGAAGCTGTCGACGCATTAAATAAGCCTCAATGCCACCAACATTGGCTCGTCGCAGGACTTCGGTATTTCGCACTCTGTCAGACCATTTGATCTTCATAATGGATCGGAGACAGATTAATAACTAGCTAATGGTGTCAATCCTTTTCAGTGTTACGTCTAGACTTGAAAACAATAGCTACTCCAGTTCCTAATTAAGATCACGGTCTGTTGTTAGTTTCATGTCACTTCCTTTTTTGGAGATGTTATACTGACTGACCACTGTTATCTGACCACAATGATTTTAAAACAAGTTATCATATGCTAGTCTTGTCTAAACTATACTGAGATGATCTGCTTATAGTGTTACCGTATGCTACTAAATACCAGTACTTTACATTGAGCGACTGCCTATTTGACTTCCACAACCATGTTACTGGGTAATACGATACATCTTGGTAAGATTGGCTGTCTGACTTTCAGGCTTCTACCGTGACGACAGTCAAAGATACACAAACACTCCTATATTAACTAATGTGTAACGAAATTGATTGTGAAGTTGTATTTAATTAATATTGACATTATAAGTACAATAGGAATCAAGTTTGTCGTGTGTTCTAATGATTGTTATCATTGACTTTTATAGTAGCAATTCCAAATATTTTATCTTTCGTTTATTATTCGATGAAAAAGAAATGAACAAAAACCATTACTGAATGGCACCCTAGAAAAATCAAAAGCAGGATAGGCAGGTAATTAAAAAGGTAAGAACTCGCCCATATGTGGGAGTGGCGAGAGGAGGCAAAAAATCTGGGTATAATACTGCTGCCGCGAGAAATCGCAGTACGACGGACAGATCTCTGGTGGGATCTCATGGCGACATGGAGACTGCGATTGTCGCAATCTAGTGCTGGCCCCGCAATATTAGCAGCGGTAAGTCCCCTCTTTAAGGAGTGACTAGTGAGGCGCCACGGCGTCCTGCCTTTCCGTCTGACGCAGTTCCTTTCCGGACACAGATGTTCCTGTTCCGGGTAAGGTGGGAGGAAACGCCAGGGTGTCGGGTGTCCGCCTGGCTTGTATGGAGCGCCGCCGTGTCCTCGTGGCAGCGATCGTTCGCGTCCGGCCCTGGTCCAGGCCATGGTACGTGTGGCACTCCTTCTGCAAAGCAGTGATTTTGGCTAAGGAGGAGGCGGAGCGCGCAAAGGGAGCGGGAATCTCAGTGCCCTCACGCCTCTAGCTGTCGCAGGAAACGCCCTGATCGGGAGACAATATCGAACTCCCGGCCTCCGTGAGCGATAAGGACCAAGCCCGGGTCGATCGCGCGTTGTTTCACGCGCACCTCAAAGAGATATCAGCATATCGTGACGGGGTCCACGGAGACCCATGTCTGGATCAGGGTTGCGGGTTGGTTGTTAGAAAAACAGTAACCCTGACGCACGCAAGTGAATGAACATGGCTGAGTTTTAGTCGTCGCCGAGAGCGGGGAGAGGTCTTTTGATGATTTCCCATCCACACAATAAAATGGTAGTTTTTTTTTTAAATTAAATTATAAACTAGCGCTTGACCGCAATCCCGCCTGATGGTAAGCAGTGACACAATCGTTGATGGTAAAACGCACTAGTTTATTAAGAGCCTATTGACTCTAGCCTTGAAGACACTCAAGTTGTAGTCCGACGGAAACACCGCCGCCGGCAAGTTGTCCCAGTCCCTCGATGTACGCGGTATAAAGGAGGAGGCGAAAGGCTTCGTCCGGATCGTAGTGGTGTTAACAACGAAAGGGTGGAAACTCGCCGTACGACGGGTCGTCCGGTGGTGGTACAGAGATGGGGGAATTAAATCATGCAATTCCGTCGCACACTCCCCAAAATGCATCCTATAGAACACCGAAAGGCTCCACGCCTGTGCTCTAGGCTTTGGAGACCATCTCGAGTTAAATCAGGGTCACCAATCAGCCTCTTCGCCCGCCTCTCCACCGAGTCCAAAGTGGCTAGATGACACTTAACAGCACCAGCCCAGATGTGGCTGTAGTAGTCCACACACGAACGGACCTGTGCTTTGTACATCATTAGAAGCTGCCCTGGTGTGAAGTACCGCCGGACCTTTGCGATACCGCCAAGTTTCCTGGCAGCCACCTTGGCCTTGGGCTCAATGAACCGCCCAAAGTTTAGGTTCGTGGAAATCTCAACTCCCAAAAGCTGAAGGCGGTCGGCACACTCCAAGGATACATTTCGAAAAGTAGGAGTCAAGGTGAACGGGCTCCTTTTGGCGGTGAAAAGACACGCCTGTGTTTTGGCGGCATTGAATGCTACAAGATTGGCATTAACCCATTCGGAGACTGCCTGTAGTGCAACATTCGTTCGCTCCACCATAGCCTCCCTTTCGGACCGGATTGATTCCCTACTAGCCCGAGCATCCGGCAGGTATCTCTCCACAACTGTGCTGTCATCTGCATACCCATAGATACCGGGCATCAGCAGATCGTTAATATGCAGCAGAAACAGAGTTGCAGAGAGAACAGACCCCTGAGGAACACCGGCATTAGTCGACATGGGCTCAGATGAGCATCCGTCGACAACAACTCGGAGGGACCGTTCAGTTAGGAAGTTAATGTATTAGTTAAAGTTTTTTTTAGACCTAGAGTTTTTATTTTTCTAATCACTAGTCATTTATTCAAGAGTGGTTGCGTATCGCAAAGGACACAAACAAATGATAGTCAAAGAGAAGCAAGCTTGGATAAGGAGCCTCTGTCGAAAGATAGCTGTTATGAGGACGGACCAATCGATTGTCAAGAATATGATTTAGTTTATGATTTAGTCTTCTTCTTCTTCTTCTTTGTCCTAGCCACTTCCCATTATTTGGGGTCGGCTCTCCTCGTTCTTTTGCGCCAGGATGATCTGTCCTGGGTTGTCGAGATGTTCAGTTGGGCACGCTCTAAGTCCTTGGCCACTGTGGACCACCAGGTGGTTAGTGGGCGTCCTCTACCTTTTCTCTTATCTGGCAGTGCTAGGGCCCGTTTCACGACATGATCTTCGGGGCGTCTCATGACATGACCGAACCATCGTAGGCGGCTTTCGGCGAGTTTTTCTGCTATAGGCGCAACCTTGTAACTTCCTCTGATGTGCTCGTTTCGCACTTTATCGAGTCGAGTTACGCCCGCTGCCCATCTTAGCATCTTCATCTCGCTTACGTGCATCTTTTGTTCGTGAGCTTTCTTTATAGCCCAGCATTCGGCACCGTATGTCATGGCTGGTCTAATTGCGGTTTTGTAGATCTTGCCTTTGGTTTTAACAGGCATTCTTGCGTCACATAAAACCCCCGTCAGAGCCCGCCACCTCTGCCACCCCACGTTAATTCTATGGGTAACATCGGCCTCAATGTTCCCGTCGGCTGTAAGAATCGAACCTAGATACTTGAATTGGGATACCTTTAGCAGTGGCTTCCCATCGATGTGGATTGAGTTACCACTAAACGCGCATTTCAAGTATTCCGTTTTATTTCTACTGATTCGGAGGCCGTTGTTTTCCAGCGCACGTTGCCACTTCTCTAGGGTACTCTGGAGTAATTCGGCATCTTTGGCTATGAGGACTATGTCATCTGCGTACAACATACACCATGGCAAGGGAGACTGAATGTCCTTTGTTAAGTAATCCATTACCATGTTGAAGAGAAGCGGGCTTAGGGCTGAGCCTTGATGGACGCCCACCTTAACTTCGAAGCTTTTGCTAAGCCCAGCCAAGCTTCTCACACTTGTGCAGCTTCTGCAGTACATGTCCTGTACTATGGCGACATAGCATTCAGGTATACCTTGTGCTCTCATGGCCTGCCACACTAGTTTCCGAGGCACTCGATCAAATGCCTTCTCGAGATCGATAAATACTAGATGTAGGTCTTCGCGGTTTGCCCGATGCTTCTCCATGATGATTCGGGTGGCTTGGATAGCGTCCGTAGTAGACTTTAACGGTGTGAAGCCATATTGGTTTTCAGATATGTCAACGTGTTTAAAAAGGCGATTGTTAAGTATCCTCTCCCAAATTTTGAGGGTGTGTGACGTTAACTTAATCCCTCTATAGTTTCCACAAACACTGACATCCCCTTTGTTTTTATAAAAAGGTATTAAGTAGCTTTGGCGCCACGATTCTGGTATGGTGTATGAGGTTAAGATGGCATTGAGCAGCCTCACCAGCCACTCGCAACCTATGTGTCCTAATCTCTTCCAGATGTCTGCGGGTATTTCATCAGGGCCTACGGCTTTGTGGTTTTTCATTTGCGCTACTGCGAGTTCCACTTCAGCTATATTAATTTTGGGTACCGGTCCTTCAACGGGTAGCAACGGATGCAAAGGTTGGCTAGGAAATTCTTCGTTTAATAGCTCTTGGTAGTATTGATACCATCTACTAGTGATACTCGCATTCTCTGTTAGGAGCTGTCCCTTTGCGTCTCGGATGTATTTATTGATCTTAATGTCCAGTGTTGACTTGTGTCGCTGTTTTGCTAATTTATATATTTCAGCATCAAAATTAGCAAAACAGCGACACAAGTCAACACTTGTGTCGCTGTTTTGCTAATTAGTTTATGATTTAGTATTTACCATTTTCAACATTTGTATTTGATGAATTTCTTCTTGTGTTTCGTAAATTATCTAGATGTTAATCTCTGAGGTTTACTCGATTATTTCGCATTATTAACCAAGCCGTTCACAGGCTGCTTCCCTTTGCTCTTTTGTGTCAGAAGTACGCAGTCGAGCCATACTAAGGCGACGCTCTAGACGTACAATTTCTTGCTCTTCTTCAGTGCTAATCTAGTCGGGAGTGTTTTTCGGTATGACTGAGTAACTTTCGGGTCCATTTTTGTAGAAATATTGTTTTAAGATAATATACGGTTTTATTATTCATTAATTATGCTTTGAATCGGACAAATGTGGCGTTATTTCTGTGTGGTCTATGAAAATGGTAAAAAAGCTGAACGCAAATATTAGGGTGTTATAATATTTTTTAATAGCATAACGTTATGCTATATTATACATATAAATATAGCTGATCCGCGCACCTACACGTTGTATCCACGGACGTATTTAAATATTTTTGAGAGTAACCTTACAGTGTTACCAACACTGTAAGAGGTTGGCACCCGTCAAACATGTCAACCCATTAATTATTATTTTTATATTTTGAAATTTAAATGCACGATTTTATGAGCAAAGTTGATATTATGTTGTCGATTCAAAAGTCTTGTTTTAATGCGTTCTTCAATTCGAGTGGAACTGAGAGTACAAATATTGTCAAATGTTCCTGGACTACGACAAACATTTTAAAACCAAAATCAGCTCAATCGGCCCAGCCGTTCTCGAGTTTTAACCAGACTAACAAACAACAATTCATTTTTATTTATATAGAAGATTACGGTAAAAATGGGTTATGTTTCGCGATTATGAAGTATCGTATTTCTTTTATTTCGGAAAAAATCAAATAATAGGGGCACGTATAATCACGGTGTAAAATTGTAGAAAAAAAAATTGTTCTAATAGCATTATCCACGAAGAAAACAGCGGAATACGTTTGTATGGAGAAAGTACCAATAGGGTTCCCTCTTAAGACGTTTTTTCAATGCGTGAGTTCACACGAAGAAAATGTGTTTGCATAATTATGAAAGTTTGGGCAGCAGCCATTCCTCATATTATCATATCAGTTTTTACTACACCGCGATTACAGAATTCATTTACTTATCATTCATTATTTACTTAACCTTTATCATGTCATAAATATATCCAACCGGCATTAGATTTCCATTAAAACGATGACGACTCTTTTGTAAAGTCACGGAACTTAATGGTTAAGCAATTGACTTGTGGACGTATGAGGAACACCGAAAAAGGTGTAAACTTCACTCATTCTCCATAGAAAAGACACGGTAAATTGACGAAGAGTTTCATTTTAGTAAGGAATTCATTTCCGTTTACTGATTATCATGGTATTATCGGTGAATATTGAGCGATTATCAAATGCGGATATTCCAGTACTATGTTACGTTAAATCTGAACTATTTGCATTAGAATACATATTATTAATAGCGTGCTACTGCACTACGGTACAGCATCAGCTCATAAAGCATCGAGCCCTATCCATTAGCGCGCATGCATCCTGTAATTGAGTTCCGGGTTATTGCACAGACGACAGCACAGCAAGCTACTGCAATCTGGAAAACTTTATTACATTTTTAATTTAACGCTGAGGCATTAAGGCTCCAGGTTGACTGTTGCAAATAGCTTTTCCTACTGTCGTCTGTACGTAGGGATGCCAAAGTGGCATACAAGAAAAACTAAATTAGCTACGTAATAAAACTCCGCAGACGTGATGGGGTGTCCAGAATGACATCTGTCATGGAAAAGTAGTAATTAAAAGTGAGCATATGATAAAGGTAATTTACTTAAATTTAGCTGAGAATCATCACTTTCGAACGGGAAAATTTTATAGGACAATCCCCAAATACCCGCCCTTCACCATTTCCACTAGGAAAGCACTAGGTTTCGTGAAACAAAACCGTTCAGTTATAAAAAATCTTGATTCTATACAATAGTAGATATGCAAAGTAATTAATTACGCTATACTGAATATTAGTCACGCAACTTTCCAACAAAAATTGTACAATTAAATCTAAGCTTACGTAAAATATAATAACTGTAAAGAAAAATGTAAACAAAATGTACTACCAAATTAACACCCTTCATATACATCTAAAAGGCGTGACAGCTTACATGAGAAATGCTGGGTTACGTTCACCCTGCTTTTACTCGAAGCCATAAATGGTAAACTAGGAGCGTCGAAGTAAAATAAATGGTATTTTAACTAATAAAACTTTGGTCAGCGAGACGCCCGTTTACGAGCATAACACAAAGATCAGGCGCTGTCCTCGCCTATTTGAGGGAATGGGGCAACCCAACCACCGAGGAAGCTAGTTGTACTGCTTAGCTACTATACGACACAGTATAAGTAATCAATGCAGTAGGAAGAAAGAGGTACTTTTCTCTTACTTGGCTTCAGTTTGGATTTCTTTTTCTGTCATTCTTCCTTGTTTTTCTTTCCATTGAAATTGTTTTGCACTCAAAGGGCAATGGAGAGGGCTATGTTTGGGGTTTCACTGCGCGATCGAATCAGGAATGAGTAGATCCGCAGAAGAACGAGAGTAAACGACATAGCCCGAAGAATTGCAACACTAAAGTGGCAGTGGGCTGGACACATTGCCCGTAGGACCGATGCCCGATGAGGCCGACGGGTTCTCGAGTGGCGACCACGAACCGGAAGGTGGACCGACGACCTGGTGAAGGTCGCGGGAAACCGCTGGATGCGGGAGGCGCAGGACCGGTCGTCGTGGAGAACCTTAGGGCAGGCCTATGTCCAGCAGTGGACGTCTTACGGCTGAAATGATGATGATGATGATGAAATTGTTTTATAGAATTCTATAAGGCCCACTGTGGATCAGGCATATTTACAATTTTTGGTTCTAGGATTTACTGGTTTCCTAGCGCTGTTTTCCCTTATCGTTTTGAGAGCAGAAGTGATAGAATTATTTACACACATAGTTGTCGTTAATTCGAAATTTGGGTTTGCCTAACAAAATGAACGCAACAGCCGACACCATTATATTTTGTTTTGTAATTAAAGGTCGACAGCTTAATTGAGACGTTGCCTGAGGTAGCTTCGTTGTGTAGGAGGGGTGATAGTTGTCACATATACAATATAACAGATAAAAGAATAGGGATGTTTCCAAGGTATGCAAATCAAAAAAATAATTAGTTTGTCTTATAGATAATAAAAAAAATTAAGACCCGTATTTTTTAATTTGTCGAAATTACCACAAACTACCGAGATATAGCGTAATAAAGTTACGGAGTGGGGGCTAATTACACCACAAGTAAAGCAAAGTACAAAATATACCACGGCGTGACGTCATGCGACATTATTTTCATATCAATATAATATCTTCCTAAGTATTTGAATGAAAGAAAAAATAAAAATACATGTTGAATATTTTTTATAAATCTATCTGATGGACGTTTAATAATTTTTTAGGATACAACCCAATTGTTGTCACAATTTGACTAATCACCGAGCTTTCGCATCACATCACCATAACCCTCCCGCACCACCCTCGTGAATTAATAACTGATGGTATTGATCCTTTAATTATCGAGGTAGCGAGTCTTTATTTATGAGACGACGAGTAAGGGGGCCAGAGGTAACGGCCGCGACTTATGAGTTGTTTGTCCTGCCTCAAACCCAAGCCAGAACTTTACTTTTGTGCGTTATACCCTAAAACCAAAAGTTTTAAGACATAACAACCACCATCCGGCAATTGGCTCGACGGTGGATTATAGCCCCCTACAATTAATGTAGCAAGTATTGCGAACAATTTTCCTTTTACAGCGATAAATGTCTTCGCTGGTTGCGAACCCTTCTGGGAAATTAGGATTCTGCGAAATTATCCATTGTTGTTCGCCTTATTTTGTGGCTTTCTCAATACTTATATATTTATAACTAGCTTTTGCCCGTGGGACCATGTTATGTCATAGAGACATAGAGATCGGAAATTATCCTACTACCGGGATACATCTTATTTATCCTGACCTTTGGGCCCAATAATACGCAGCCAAAGTAAACTTTACGCTGCCACAGATAATGCCATAACTATTGTGCTAACGACACGAAGAAGACCGGTACAAAAAGTAACCTAATTACTACGAGTATAAAACTTAGAGCTTGGTTTACTTGTGTGCGAAATATAATCAAACTCTTGTCAACCCCCGGGGGTTACTTTTTACCCGCTACCCACACGTTGAAAAACACTGGCGTAGATGTTGCACGTGTTTTTGAAATAGATGTATTTTCATGTTCCTGACTTCCTGTATAAATATGGACGTCGTCAACTCTATGAAACCAATGTATAAATATATTGACGAGTGTTACTTAACTCTGCTATCAGTTGCAAATATGTAGGTATTGTTTATTTCATAGATGTATAGATGTATGCTCATAAAAACTGTGTCGCTTGACAATTAAAAGCCAGTGCATATCCAGCTATCGGTTGTTTCACTAGTCCTTACAAACATAACAATACCCATATCTCATATTTGGGCTCTGAACCTAAACAGACTCTTGGCATCATCGCTATTTGGTTGTGCCAAGATTTTATGAAATATGCCTATTTCAAATCTGTGTAGCCTCAAGACTCTGAACAAATCATTTCTACCATATTCGTACTGGACACAGTCCATCAATAAGTGGTGTAAGTCTTCGACAACTCCACACCTATTAGGTGTTAGGCGATATAGTTTCTTTTTTCATCATGAACGCTAACTTATTACATGGAATATGTCACAGATATAAGTCTATGAGCCATAACAACTAAATTAGATACTCATTTTAGTAAACGTCAAAAAAGTTGAGATCGGCTTACTAATAAATAGAGTTTTTTTTAATTCTGATTACTGCCCACTTCCTAATAATAATTTTGCCAATGTCACGTATCTATTCATTTTGGTGACCATTTAAAGCTTCATCTGGTTAGCCTTTGCCCAACGATTTGCAACTGAATACTAGAATTTTAAATCACTCATCAATCAAGACTGCTTATCTGACTTCCACAACCCAGTTACGGAGTACATACTATATGTACTTTTGGATTAAACTTTGTCAGACTTTCGGGGTCTTCTCTCACTCAATATGTGAAAAATACCTCTAATTTCCGCATATTTAAGAAAATTTTGGACTTGTTTGTCGTTTTGATGAGATTTCGACTAATTTTGAATGTTATAAATTACTAGCTTTCCGCCCGAGACTTCGCCCGCATGGAGTTCGGTTATATCGCGCTTTTTACATTTCCTTCAGGAATATAAAATTTTTCCGGGATAGAAAGTACCCTATTATTTAATCCGGACTTCTAACTTTACGTCTGCAAAATTTCAAAGCAATCGATTCCGTAGTTACGGCGTGAAAGCGGAACAAGCACACTCACTTTCTCATTTATAATATTAACTAGCTTTCCGCCCGCGGCTTCGCCAGCGTGGGGTTCGGTTATATCGCGCTTTTTAGATTTCCCTCGGGAACATCAAATGTTTCCGGGATAAAAGGTAGCCTATGTTCTTTCTCAGGATCTAAAGATTGTCTGTGCCAAATTTCACCAAAATCGGTTGAGAGGTTTAAGCGGGAAAGCGTAACAGACAGACAGACAGACAGACAGAATTACTTTCGCATTTATAATATTAGTATGGATAAGGATGAGAATTAATATCCAGGTTAAAATCCCTAGTTCACGGCTCAACAGCCGCCTACGACACAAGAATAGCTGGTTAATGTGGATATGCGATGAATGACCTACTATTGGAATATTCTTATCTTCTGCAAAGTCGCAAGAGGTTTGAAAACAGGATGCTTGCATACAAATAATTAAAGATTTTTTATACTGAGTAGGGCATTTCAGTATTACCATGTTGATGACTCTTGTTTACGCTATTTTCCCGTGTGGGTAGGCAGATACTAGAGTTCGCCACCTGCTGCGATCTTTACGTTATCATTTTGCTAAACTTGCATTCTCATGTTTATGCATCTGGTGATACACGCACGCCAATTGTGAGAACTATGCACTTTTGTGAAGAACATCACTAATAGGTCACCATAATAATGTCTTTTTAGGGTGTCTTGTGTGTGGGTGTGGGTGTCGTGTTTCAACTCACAGTTGCTTTGCAAATAGGTAACGACCTACTTGGATCTTCCCTCATATCAGCATGAACTTTACAGTGTTACTTTCTGAACTGGTGTCATTAAGGAAAGATTTATATGAAGAACTCCATATAAAGTTTAGACAGCCTCTGTGGCGTAGCGGTAGCGAACGCGATCCCCGCGCAGTGCAAATATTTGTATGCATGAATATTTGCACTAGTCTGGTCGTGCCTCAGAAAACACGTTAAGCCGTTGGTCCCGGTTGGAATACGAACATCTAGTGGCAGTCGTTACGGGTTGTTGGAGCCCTCAAAAGTCCAACAATTGGTCTAACTGCAATGTTTCGATATCGCATTCGGGTTGTAGAGGTCAGACGACAGTCGCTTCACGGAAAATATCGAAGTTTAGCCAAAATCAGCAGTTACACTGGTATAGCGGACTCCAGACTCCAAAGCTGAAAAAGCTTCGGATGTGACTGGGATTAACGCTGAGATGATGGAATTCCATGAGTTTCAAATCGTATTAAAACTACATTTAAAATTGATAAACTTTCATATATATTAACTAGCGGCCGCCAGCGGAGTTGTTTATTATACGGACCTTGTTGAAACTAGAACTAATTTCCGTGCGTTCAGGCGCTTTTGCCATACCTATTATTGGAATCAATTGTAACAGCAAATACCTACTTAGGACCCATTAACTTGATCAAATGTTATTCCGTGGTGCTTGGCAATCTGGGCTTCTCCCAGTTGCAATAATGTCCCTTTGTGCCGATTGGCCTAGTTCTATTCTGTCTCCTGCTTATTATGGAGGGAAGTGGAAAAAATATCTTTTTTCTTACTCCTCCGCTATTCTTTTCTGATTAATTTCGTTGCGGGACCCAAGACAGTTGAAACGTTTCTCCGGGACTCGTCGAGCTTCATTGCTCGGCGTTTTTCTGGCGGTCTCCACTGTTGATTCTGGCTTTCAGGAGTTGCAGTGGGTTGGGAACAGTGTGGCGGGTTTTGTCCCAAAAAAAAAAAAATAGCGGCCGCCAGCGACTCCGTTCGCGTGGAGTTAGTTATCCTCCGCTTCTATTGGTCGCAGCGTGATGTTATATAGTCTAAGCCTTCCTGGATTAATGGGCTATTCAATGCAAAAAGATTTTTCAAATCGGACCAGTTTTTCTTGAGATTAGCGCGTTCAAACAAACAAACTCTTCAGCTTTATATATTAGTAAGATTAATGATCCAAAATGAGAGTTAAAAAGAAGCCTATTCGGCACACTCCGAGTGACAGTCCCTTAAGTTTTATTTTAATATTTGTTTCTTATGTATGATCAGCTTGCCGTAGACATCATAACATTGAGATACAGCTCACCTTGCACGTTCAAATGGCGTGAACGTAATCAATGACGGAATCACTTTTAGCCTTCAGTTTACGCTTCAGAAGTCTACGTCTACCATACAAAGAAAAACATCCAATTTTTTGTTCTCAACATCAATTGATTGTCAATAAAAAGTTAAATTGTTTCCGAGGCTGCAGCATTCCGATGGTTCAAGCTGTTTTGAAACAAAACCGTCTGTCTGATAGTTTTGCTTAGCTTTTTCCTACCGTTTCCCTCGTGTCCTAGTGGAACCTTTTTATGTATAAAACTAACGAATCCAGTAAATAAAAATCTGTTATTGGCAAGCATTGTAGGTCTATAGCCTATTAGTATAACAAGTAACTTAAAGGACTGTGTTAGTAGGAGATTTTTCAGCTTTGGAGTCTGGGGTCCGCTTTACCAATCTAACTGCTGATTTTGGCTAAACTTCGATATTTTCCGTGAAGCGACGGCCGTCTGACCTCCACAACCCGAAGGCGATATCGAAGCATTGCAGCTAGACCATTTGTTGGACTTTTAAGGGCTCCAACAACCTGTAACGACTGCCATTAGATGTTGGTATGGCAACCGGGACCAAAGGCTTAACGTGCTTTCCGAGGCACGACCAGACCAGTGCAAATATTCATATTCATGCACACAAATATTTGCACTGCGCTGGGATCGAACCAGCGCCCCCTTGCTCAACGGCCGCGTTCACTACCGCTACGCCACGGAGGCTGTTCACATCCATCATCACAGCGTTAATCCCAGTCGCATCCGAAGCCTTTCAGCTTTAGAGTCTGGGGTCCGCTTTACCAGTCCAACTGCTAATATGGCTAAACTTCGACATTTTCCGTGAAGCGACTGCCGTCTGACCTCCACAACCCGAAGGCGACATCGAAGCATTGCATATTCATGCACACAAATATTTGCACTGCGCTGGGATCGAACCAGCGCCTCCTTGCGCAACGGCCGCGTTCACTACCGCTACGCCACGGAGGTTGTTCACATATATGTATCAATGTATAGTATAGCATATATGTATAGTATTTTGTCTTTAGTATATAAGCATTGCCCCACTGCTGGCTATAAACATCCCCATGTTCTTCCATCTTTCCTTGTCCTGACATATCATATGAGGTCAAAATCTTTTAAAGTCCAGACAATCTTCGTTAGGTCTTGTGAGGACCAAGTACATTATAGTCTCAAATGGCCGTTTGAGGAAAGAACCACACAGAATACATTGACCTCGTCAGGTTGTGCCATGAAATTGAAACTACATAAAGGCATGCCAGTTAAGAAAAAATGTTTAAAGCAAAAAATATAAAACAAAAACAAAGGAAACTTACCTTTGCCTAGTAACTAGGCGATAATTATTAGTTTTTTCCGGTCGACATTTTCCTCAACTCACCTAGGTAATACGTAACTAAGTAAAAGGGGACGTTGTTTCCGTAATTACGTTTTGAAAATTAATGAATTGTAACTGTACGTTACACGCCGGTTTATAGGACACATAATTTTTTTTTAATAAATTTGTGTTGACTGCGATTCCGCCCGATGGTAAGCGGTGAAGCAACCGGGATGACTGCATTAATTTAATATTAGCCTGTTCACTCTAGTCTTGAAGACACTTAAATAATAATCGATCGGGAAAACCGTTGCAAGCAAAATGTTACAACTTTTCGATATACTCAGTATAAACGACTAGGCGAAATTGTTCTTCCGAAACGTAGTGGTATCAATAACTTGTAATTCCCACGCAGTCTCCAAAATGCATCGTATAGAATATCGAAAGGCTGGCTACTCTATACCTGCGCTCCGGGCAGTGTAGATTGGTCTTAATCAAATCTGGATCAACAATTAGCCTCTTCGCACGCCTCTCCATTGAGTCAAAAGCTGCTAGATAGCAGCTGCTACATACATGCAGACACCCACACACGATCGGACGTTTGCTTTGTTTAGCATTAGAAGTTGCCCCGGTGTGGACCTTTGCAAGAACGCCATGTTTCCTAGCAGCCACCTTGGCTTTGGATTCTATGAACCGCCCAAAGTTCATCTAGGTTTTCGCTGTGTCTTAGTTACAGAATACCTTGCTGTTCGATTCACGATAGCCATTTCTTACCGTGTTAACTATACCTTTAGCTCTCATAAAACTTTCATTTATCTTGTACTAGCTTTCCGCCCGCGGCTTCGCCCGCGGCTTCGCCCGCGTAAATTTCGGTTATATCGCGCTTTTTAGATTTCCCTCGGGAACATCAAATTTTTCCGTGATAAAAGGTAGCCTTTGTCCTTTCTCGGGGTCTAAAGATTGTGTGCTTTCCGCCCGCGTCTTCGTCCGCGTGGTGTTCGGTTATATCGCGCTTTTTAGATTTCCCTCGGGAATATCAAATTTTTCCGGGATAACAGGTAGCCTATGTTTTTTCTCAGGGTCCAAAGATTGTCTGTGCCAAATTTCATCAAAATCGGTTGAGAGGTTTAGGCGGGAAAGCGTAACAGACAGACAGACAGACAGACAGACAGACAGAATTACTTTCGCATTTATAATATTAGTATGGATTTGTTTTTGTATGGTATTTGGACACCGGTTGTTAATTTGCCATTTGCCATATGGACAGCCTCCGTGGCGTAGCGGTAGCGGACGCAGCCGCTGCGCAAGATGGCGCGGGTTCGATCTATGCCAGACCGCCGGGAAATCCGGGATTGTCCCGGAATCTTGCCTCTTGTCCCGGAATGAGCGGTAATTGTCTAATTGTCCCGGATTTTAAAAAGTTATCAATATCTTGTATAGAACATATTAACAAAGATGAATGAGCTTTTTTTTTTTTAGCCGTTCTTCCTCCGACTCTCCCGGATTTGATTTCGAATGAGCTTTTTTTTTTTTTTTTTAAGCCGTTCTTTTTTTTCTTTTTTTCCGAGAGAGTCTCTGTCGACAACTGTCCCGGATTTTGTAACTTCCTATCTGGCAACCCTAGTTCGATCCCCGCACAGTGCAAGTATTTGTATGCATGAATATGAATATTTGTACTGGTCTGGTCTTGCCTCGGAAAGCACGTTAAGCCATTGGTCCCTGTTGCCCTACGAACATCTAGTGGCAGTCGTTAAGGGTTGTTGAAGCCCTCAAAAGTCCTACAATTTACACTTGCTCTAACTGCAATGCTTCGATGTCGCCTTCGGGTTGTGGAGGTCAGACGGCAGTGGCTTCATGGAAAATGTCGAAGTTTAGCCATATCAGCAGTTGGACTGGTAAAGCGAACCCCAGACTCCAAAGCTGAAAAGGCTTCGGATGCGACTGGGATTAACACTGGGATGATGATGTTAATTTGCCATATGCTCACCCGTAGACATTTATTTGCTGATTTTATCTCCCTCTGGCGCAGCATCGTTGGTCGTGTTGTTGGGTTTAAGATTGCATCACCACGCTCAACTGCCGTCTTCCTGCCTATATACTTAGTTCTTTTGAGTGAGTAGGCTTAATAAACTAGCGCGCTTTACCATCAACGATTGCATCACTGCTTACTATCAGGCGGGATTGCAGTCAAGCGCTAGTTTGTAATGTATACAACGTGTAACAAAAAGGGTATACATATACATACTAAGGGCATGGCATCTTTAGATGATATCAAACGATATCGGAAGGGTTTCAACTCAAAATAAAATACTCAAAAAATTGGTACCAAATTTTCGGTTTCGTGTTTCTTAAAATCAAATCATAACAAACGTGGCAGCACACTAGATACGTTAATAACTACTCGTTACCCGTCACATTACTTGCCAAAATCCGATAAATGTCTTCAATATCTCTGTGCGACTAGTATGATAGTAGCCTATCATAGGCGGTGGTTTTCCTCATAACTTCCTAACATAAAGAGATAGGAATAGAAAACCCTTCCAATATCGTTTGATATCATGTAATGATGCCATGCCTTTGTTATGTATATACCCTTTATGTTACACCTTGTATATAAAAAAAAAAACAATGCAACATACTAGTCTTATAAAAGTCCTATGACGAATTGTTTATTCGTACAACCCCCACACACACCGTGGAAAACCTGTCTTCAAAGAGCAGTAGTTCGTATTATTATAAATTATGCAAAACTACTTTTAACGAAATTAGTCAGTTAAAACAACTATTGTCGACAACTTCTAATCAAAAGTACTTTTAATTGATTTTGCTAATTTAAATTTTAAAGTAGTATGGAAGGATATGAAGTGGCGCAGGATATGAAATTTCAATACACATTTAAATCAAGATAATATTACAAAGTCCTGGGTACATTATTTTTGCTGCTTCTACTTAAATGTGAGAACAATGTAAAATGTACGAAGTGTTTACACATTAAACCCTCATACACATTGCCTTTGACATCTCTCGTCACCTACGTGGGTGGGTTTCTAATCACAGTCTTCATTCTTCAGTTACCTACCCACGTCTTTTGTCTAGACGTCTGATAGCAACGCAAGGCTATTTGTTATTTGTTATAGGTGGTAGGTACCTACTGAATCCCCCGCCCCTGTTGGAACGAGGGGGTTCCATTCCCCCAGGTTCCCTCGAGCAAGTTACCTTTAACAATTGTAACGTGGGTGTATTGTTTTCTATGGTTATGTTATTTAAGGTTTCAATTTACGGTTGTTTGCGTGTTTTGATCAATTAGTATTGGAAGATTACATCTTCTGTTTTATTTATCATTCTTTTTTTTCACTGTCTTTATAAAAGGTGGACGTGCAAACTGAAACCATGGAAAGTTTGTTGGTTGTAAAAATAAACAGAACTTTCATAAAAAATGCAACAACTACGCGGCCACAATGTATGTTGCTTTCTTTCAAATAGCTTTTGTATAATTTCAAGGCCCTTGATATCAGAAACATGGACTGAATTTTAGGGCATGTCAAGTTAAGTTAGTTTCTCGGTGGTAGGCCATAACATCGGCTGCCGGCAGAAGTTACCACCCACCAGACAAAGTCTTGCCGCCAAGCGATTCGTCGTGTTCCGGCATGATGTCTGGTGAAGCCGTACGGAGGACGGGTCTGAGCAGTTGTGTGTACCGGGTAAGATGCGCCAAATGTTGTTGTGTCGGGAGTTTGGTCGTGGAGAGTCTCCAGATCAATTTCCCTCTGACGCAGCATCGTTGGTCGTGTTGATCTTGGGTTTAACATTGTATCAACTCGCTCAACTGCCGTGTTCCTTCCTATTCCTAAGTTTTTTAAGTGAATAGGCTTAATAAACTAGCGCGCTTTAGATAAGATCTTGAAGGCTTGGATTCTCCTAATAAGGAGCATACTTTAATACGTTTGTCATTGCTTTCTAAAGCTATGTGCTTACGAACGGACAACAGTATGATGAATACGAGCAACAACAACTTTGTCTAGGTACACGTGCACATCTTTACTGTGCATCAAACACTGTCCATTAGTGATTCGTTTGTGCTAATAAAGTGTTCAATGTTCGTGTCCACTATATTTTTGTTCGTGATTCCGGTACATATTTATTTAAAAGATAATTACATTTCGATACCTATATCCATTTACTGAAATACAATTTTATTTCATTTTATTGGAGTCGATTCACTATTACTAAAGGGCGGGTTATTAAAAATAGAGATATAGTTGCCTCTATTTTTAGTCGAAAACAAAAAATAAAATGTTTTTCTACTTCAATACTACTTCAACTCTTCAATGGCCACTGTGGTTAGATACCACAATTTTGCCAATAACACGTGTAACAAATTATAGAAATTCTTTAAAAAAAATATTTCTGAATATATAAATTTAATTTTATTCATGATGTGGTCACTATGCTGCGATATTTCAATGTTCTTTATGAATTATTCACTGAATGCACTTTTTACTACATAAATCACGCGCTTTTATTTAGTAAACGACACTATAAATAATTTTAAAAGTCCAATGAAAAATGCGCGTGACACTCATCTTAGCTTTTCTGTCAAAAAACCCAAATGTTTTTGTAATTTACCCAGAATTATAAAACCAAGCTTGACATTTGTCAGATATTATATTATGTCAGACACTAATGTTTGTTACATTAACCAACCGTTTGAAAGACCAGCCTTAAATGAATGACACAAGGCACCTAAAGTTACAAAATGCTTGCGAATTTCAGCTTAAGCCATAGTGACTAACACCCTTTCTACACACACGTTTTTCTTTCCGTGAAAAACTACGGTTTATTCGCCGTGTCTAGGCACTGTGTTTTATGGATCACTATGAAAGCTAGTTGATGGACACGTTTCCATCCGGCGCGGTTTATACGCCGTACTGTGAAGAAACCATCACGTGATAAAGGGCTTAATGTGTTAAAATAAACAAGCACAGATAAAGGTGAAAGTAATTTCAATGCGAAAGCTAAAAAATTTAATATTAACATTTGAAAAATCGAAAACTTCTCCATAAGCTCAAACTTGCGACTTTGCGTCTGTCGGACTAAATTGCATTGCGATTTTTGATGTTTTAACTTTGCTTCGCAAAAAATGCCTAAGTAAGAAAAAATCTCATTTGACAGCAATTGCGTGCAGCATTTAATTAATTCTATTTTTTGTTTCCTGGAAAACACGAATATCACACTGTATAACATTTTTATCATTACAAAATATAAGAACGGGCATTTTAGTCAGGGTATTAGTCAGTAAAAGCCTGACACGCCCTTCCACTCCGCCCAGAGCGGGAGAGGTCATTTTTGATGATTTCCCATCCCAAACAAAAAGGGATACAATTCTCGTAATTTTTAAGATGTTTACAGTCTGTTAAAATCCCTCTAATTTTCATATATTGTTGACAAGTTTTCACAATTTTTTTTATGTTTGTTTGTTTGTTCCATTTAGAACCGGCTAGAGTCAGAGACCATGCTGCCATGTCTTCAGTAATTATTTTTTCTTTAGTTAGTAAAAGGAAGTTAACGTTTTTAGTTCTATATACCATTTCGTGATACATAGACATTAACGTCTCTTTGTTTTAATTTTATTTTGTTTGTCGCTGACACGAGACAACGAATTGAGATTTTGAACGATTTACATTCGGAGAAAAACAAATGGCTTCAAAGTTCAAGAACCGACAACTAGCTCGCTGCTTCCTGTGCTTTATACCTACTTGCACCCTAAATTGAGCTTCACATAATGTGGTGAAACCTTAAATATTTTTAATGATCTTTGCTCAATCTGAATCATGATTTGAAATATGACCCGACTTTCTGAGTAGTATTTTAATATAAAGTGCCAGGATTGCATTTATTCACTATAGTATTTTAATTATCGTAGGTAATTGTGGTACCTGCAATAACTGAAGCACTGTCGTGATTGCGTACCGCTAATTTTAATCAAAATCTGAATTATTATGAGGTAATCCATTGCTTACGGCAAACGTAGCGTAGGACGCCCTTGGGCGAGATGGAACGACGACATCAAACTGGTGGCTGGTAGTGGCTGGCGGAGAACTGCTCAGGATCGAGCTAGTTGGAGTGCCATGAAGGAGGCCTATGTCTAGCAGTGGACGAGTAGAGGCTGATGATGAGGAATCCATTGCTTAGTACGTTTGAAAAAATTGTTCGCTCAACAACGTAAATAAAGTATTGAATGTTGTTGCAGTAGCAAAATGAGGATGATAACTTTTATCTAAAGTATAAATATTATTAGACAGTTTCTTTTGATGTATGTGTCATACTGTTATATTTATTCTTTAGATAAAACTTATCTGACTGTTGAATAATCGACCCTATGTGCATAGTTTTAAATTTCGCAAAAGAAAGATTCAATTAAAACGTTGCGCTTGTTTGGTAGCCAACGACTGTAATGTATACTGAACCAACCGATGTCCCCGACTTTTTTGCGATCCAGGATGAAAGGTAGCTTTCTCCAGGTGATCTACCTATGTGCATTCTAAATCCGTTTTAGCCTAAAAGCGTAATAAACCAACAAACTTACTTTCGCATTTAGAATACTTTCATTATTATAATTAAAATTTTCTTGGTACCTAACTCTCCGCAAATATTTTATAGTTTCATTACAAAAAAAAAAGCAATACCAAGTTGGAGTCCAGTTAGTAACAATGGTTTGTCTGAGTCGTTGGCGCAATTACTGCCACAACTTGTTTTAGGGTTTCACTCTGTGACGGGGGAAGTTTACTTTTGTGGGTTTCACTTTGTCATTCGTAGACAATGTTTAATGAAAATTTTCCTTATTTACGTTACCTAGCTAACTTTAAACATGATATTTGTATTTGGCTTTTAGTTATCCCGGTGCGTCCGGGTCAGGGTAACAGCCGCACGGTCGATCAAAAGTTAAACTGCCCTTGCCGAGGTCGCTCCGTGGATAGATGACAATTTATTATATATCGCGACCCGTCTATGTCCGGAAAGCACGTTAGTACTTAGAACTTAGAAGCCCAAATCATCAATCAGTATGACCATGCGGCGTCGTGTAACTCATAAACAGAATTGTAAACGTTAAGAGGGAACTCTAGTGGTGCGTTCTTAATACCAACGTATTCCGCTGTTTTCTTCGTGGATAATGCTTTTGAAGCATTTTTTTTTCTACAATTTCACACCATGATTTACGTGTCCCTATCATTTGATTTTTTCCGAAACTTAATTAGTAAAAGAAATACGATACTTCAAAATGTTTTTGGCGATTGTTCGTGATGTTCAGATGACTATTAGACAAACGTCATAAGTTTTTGACAAAAAAGAATTTAATAGAAGCATAGGTATACTTTTCACCTAAATTTTGGTATAAAAATAATTGAGATCTGTCATGTTTTGAAAAAGAAAACAGCGGAATACGAAGCGTCTTTTGGTCAATGTTTTTGTAGGTAAAATCAGCTTGAGCTGCAACTAGGACAGTTGCAGCTCAGGCTGATTTTACTTCGTTTCACACTTTACCGGGAGAGGTGGCGCGACGGCAATAGTTTCTTCAAATACCTATGTTCCAAATTCCTCGGCACTAGAGTCCCCTCTTAAGTAAAATATAGTGTAATGCATCTGGTTTGACTAGAAATCAACCACAATGTAAGTTGGGAAAAGACTAGACAGAAAAATAAAATATAAATATTATGAAGATCGAAACGGTCGAATTTGTTTTTCATTTTATGTATTACTAGCGGCCGCCAGCCTCCGTGGCGTAGCGGTAGCGAACGCGGCTGTTGCGCAAGGAGGCGTGGGTTCGATCCCCACACAGTGCAAATATTTGTATGCATGAATATGAATATTTGCACTGGTCTGGTCGTGTCTCGAAAAGCACGTTAAGCCGTTGGTCCCGGTTGCCATACGGACATCTAGTGGCAGTCGTTACGGGTTGTCGGAGCCCTCAAAAGTCTAATAATTGGTCTAAATGCAATGCTTAGATATCGCCTTCGGGTTGTGGAGGTCAAACGGCAGTCGCTTCACGGAAAATATCGAAGTTTAGCCAAAATCAGCAGTTAGACTGGTAAAGCGGACCCCAGACTCCAAAGCTGAAAAAGCTGCGGATGCGACTGGGATTAAGGCTGAGATGATGATGACTAGCGGCCGCCAGCGACTTCGTTCGCGTGGAGACAGTTATGCTCCGCTCCTATTGCTCGCAGCGTGATGTTATATAGCCTTCCTGGATTAATGGGCTATCCAACGCAAAAAGAATTTTTCAAATCGGAGCAGTGTTTCCTGAGATTGGCGCGTTCAAACAAACAAACAAACTCTTCAGCTTTATATATTAGTAAATATTTTTTGTGTCCTCTACTTCTTCACACACTGTCTACATCAATATAAAGGGTGTATCTGACATCGACGCACAAACGAGTACCATGGATCCAGTACATGATTTTGAACTCCCCAGTGGTGGAATTTTACGTCGGCTTTTTCATGTTTTAAAAAAAGTATATGTAGTTTTTTTTCACTTCAGACCGTTCACAATTGCTATACTTTTATAACCCAATAAGATTTTAAAATAAAAATTAAATAATTCGCTAATTACATAAAAAAGCGCAATGAAAACAAAACCCGAAAAACTGTCTTATCAGCTGATTTAATAGAAATCACATCAGGGATCAACGTCCCGGGAAAAACCCGCACGGCGGCACGCTTGCAACGTTCAAAAGCCGAGCCGACACTTTTTTTTAAACACTGTGTATTCTGTAACCGTTCATTAACGACATAAATGACTATCATAATTTTATTAGTGGCATGAGGTCTAGCCTTTTCGCGAAGTTTGCGTTATGATGTCAGATACACCCTGTATCTATAGTCGTATCGCAGGTATGATTGAAGAGATTTGTTATGAAATAAGCATCACCTCTGTACCTTTTTTTTTACCTGTCAGCTTTTTTCCTGTCTGTTTATATATGGGTGTATCATCATCATCTTTTATCATCCCACTGCTGGGCACAGGTCTCCTCTCATGCAGAGAAGGATTGAGCATAATCACCACGCTTACTCAATGCAGGTTGGAGATTTCATACTTAAAAGTCCAGGTTTCCTCAAGATGTGTTCCTTCACCTTATAATTAGTCATTGGTGTCCAAGATATACTTAGAAAGTACATATAACTTAGATAAGTTACATTGGTGCGGGCCTGGCCTGACCTGGAATCCACTAGGCCATCACGTCTTTTACTAGGCCACCACGACTTTGGGTGTATATAAACGGTAAATAAATAAGATCTTAGTCCTAAGCATAATCAGTCTATAATGTTCTAACTGCCTGGGACATGGTCCTCCTCCTCCGTGTGATAGGAAATAGGTTATCTATCAATATAAAGCAATCTTCGATTTTCGATCCAATCTTCGTTCGTTTCCTAACCTAAAATTATTTCAATCTGACCTCATCATCATCATCATCATCAGCCTCTACTCGTCTACTGCTGGACATAGGCCTCTTCCATAGCACGCCAACAAGCTCGATCCTGAGCAGTTCTCGTCCAGCCACTACCAGCCACCTTTTTGATGTCGTCGCTCCGACGACGCACTATGGGAAAATCGCGTATGTTTCGTCTCAAAACTCCGTATCTCAGTTATTTCAAAACTAAATGATCTGTAATTTTGCATACATATACGTGAATGTATAAGGTTTAAAAGAAAAAATAATAATTTTGAAAATTATGTTTATTAATTTATTTAAAAAATAAAAAAAATACATGCATTTATAAGAAAATATAGGTACTTTTTTTTAAATTTACTTACATAAAATAGAATTAAATATCATTGTATAAACAGTGTCTAACGAGAAAAAAATAATGTACAAAATTCAACAATCTCCTACAGATTTTCGTTGACAGCAAGAAGGGACTTGGCTTCATCGAAAAGTTCTTTCGATATTGTTTCTGAGGTATTTCTCAAACTTGATATATATGGATCAGAAGTGTACAATAAGGTATGGAACACGTCTGTATTGGTAGCCGCTCTTGAACATTTTCTAGAATGATGAAGTCTAAACTTTTTGTAATCCTTGTTGCGGGATTCTTGAGCGTCTTCGGACAATTGTCCGATAGGTAATATAGCATAGTACTCAATGATTTTTCTCCGTGAATAAGTATTTTATGTACGGAGGAAGGCATATAATACCAATTATAATTATTTACGTACAGTTGGGCGGTACTATATGCGTATTCACCGAACTTTTTTGAATCAATAGCCATTCCAGATGACATAGTTTGTAGTATAATGTACATTCGTTTTATAAGTTCTACGTCTACACCTGTAATATCTGCAGAGCAAGAGTAATTCTGAAAAAATCTCCGAGCTGTGTTGCCGTCATTACTATTTCCAGTGCCTTGTCGAGGTTTATCGATATGCAGTCCCATTTCCTCCCTAAACCGCTTTTGTACCAGTTTTTTCTTTTCGTCTTTGTTTTTTTTATTTTCTGGTGTAGTGGCTGACCACTTTTGGAAAGACAAGTTATAGGAAATGTGTAAAATCATCTCCATACTTCTAATCCAAGCGTGTAGTGTTGACAGTCCATATTGAAATGAACGTTCATTCACATCTCGTGTCCTAACTGCCTCTAAGTTATTCATTTGCCGAGGAGTAGCACCACAAATTGTACAAGAAGCGCTCGAAGGAGTTTCAGTTAAAACTTGTGCTACTTTACCATCAATCATGGTTAAAAATAGGTTATGAGTAATTTCAATTACTTCACCATTCTTATTTATCATGGAAGGAGACAGGTTTTCAATTTGATTTTTGATATCAGCCACAACAGAAGCGGTTTTTTCAGGAGTTTCTTTGGCAAATTCTATCAATATAGGTCTGCAATATCTTACGGATGAGCAAGTTTCATTTTTCCAAATAACAATATTAGTTGTCTCATCTATGAGTTTAATGGGTACAAGTGAAGCAATAAAAAGGTTCGCATCTGATGTGAAATCGCTTTCTTCGGGCAAAACTTGCTTGTATTCACTTTGCCCTGATGACCCGTCACAACCCCATTTGCAGAATAGTTTCAACTGTCTTAAACCGTTTTTGTAAACTGAACCAATTAGTAATATACGTGCCACAGTATGATCCAATAAGTCTTGCAGATTGACTTTTGCACTTATGTTAGTAATGGTTATGCTCGAATCTGGTGGGTAATACATCTTCTTCGCTTCGGCTAAAGTTGGATAAGAAGGAAACACTGAGCAGTTTTTGTCCGCCAAACAAATACGAAGTTTCCCATACTGTTCTTTGTTAAGGTCTAAGTCAATAAATATCCGCAGTGCTTCTTCCTTTGTAAAAGGTATAACATCTTCAGGGTTCTCAGTTATGAATTTAAGAAACTTTTTCTTATCATTTTTTGACGCAGTTCGTATAATATTAACAATTGTGGCCTCCTCCGTCTCACCCATAGACCGCAACTCCTGAGTATATGCATTGAGCACACAGTCCAGTCCGTACTCTTGTATTAATTGTATGTTTTTTCGTTTCTTTGTTTTTTCTGAAGATGCTTCGTATGGTTTCGATGGTCTGCCACCTGCACTGCTTCCAGACGTATTAGGGTCATTAACTGTGACTCGACACTCCAGTGGAACACGAAATTCACCATTTAACCAGTCGACGTTATTACTTTCAAAGCGTTCTCTTTTCCGGGATGCATTTCTCCAGCGTTCGTTACATTTAGATACCAAGTTTCTTTGAATGTAGGAGACCACAGTATTCATATCCTCTGGTGACAAATTGAAATTTTCTTGCAAGTAGTTTTCTATATTATTCCCATTTATCAACAAATTGCACAACTCTCGTTTACTACAAACAAATTCACCCATTATTTTCAAATCAGATAACTTCTGTGAATATTTGAAAATAGGTATTAACTGCTTTTTTAAGGCAACTGAATTTCTGATGAACAACTGTGGATGTTTCAGGGTTCGCCTTTCTTTTATAGGCCAATGAATTAGTGCTATGTGCAAAAAGATAAGAAACTAATATTTGCACTCTTCCCATAACCAACCTGTTTTTAATTTGACCCTAATTGATATAGTGACCATATTTTATCAAATATGGTGGTCAAAACTATATCAAAACCACAAATAACTATAAATAATAATGAACATTTTATCAATTTGACCTTAATAGATATCAGATGATTATGTGAGCAGTAAAAAGATATTGGAAAAAAATTATCTCGCGATATGTTTTGGTACCGTGTCAGAAAAGGCGCAAGTATGCGCAACTTTTTTTTTTCTCTTTGTGTAAACTAATGTATAAAGATCGTAATACAACAAATATCTCGACAGCGGCAAACAGCGGTAAACGGGTAAGTCTCGTTAAAAAAAAAGTAACCTGAAAATTATACCATCTTAAACTACATTGGTTAATTTTAATTTATTTATTTATTATATATAATATTATTTAAGAAACGTTATGAGGAGATTATAAGCATTTCAAAAATGTATAATACTTATACATTTATAAGAAAAACTTTCGAGTAATGTCTCGTTGAATTGTAGTAATGTATTGTGCCAAAATCACATCATTGAACATGAGTTAGCTTTGATGCCTTTTTATATACATTATGGTTAGCAAAAAATAATTAAAAAAATATAGAAAAGAAAGCTTATTTATAAGACTAAATTAATTAATTAGTTCTACTCCATAACAACGACTTTCACGTGAAACGGTTTTGAGACGGCCTTGTATGGGGCTTTCCCATAGTGCGACGCTCAGAATCAATAAATAAAAACCTCTTTTACCTTATAATGTGTGACAAAATGAATTATCTTTCTTATATTCTCTCTTTATTTCGTGAAATTATTCCACGTTTTTTTCGGAACGGTGACAAATCTAACTACTTTATGGTTATAAAGATCGGACAAGTAATTAAATGGTGTAACTGTCCTCGACTTTGTTTTGTTTATAGTATAGATTTAATGAAGAGTAATCCTAACCCTAAAATATTCGTTCCACAGTCGTGGTCATTGGTCTTCATAGTCTTCATGATCGCAGCCGGCCTCATCATGTTCACGTACAAAGCGACGCAGTTCAACCTCTTGGGCTTCAACTTCCTCCTCATCGCGTCCTTCGCAGCCGGGTTGCGGTGGACCTTTGCACAGTTGCTCATGCAGAAATCCAAGCTAGGGCTTCACAACCCAGTGGACATGGTATTCCATGTGCAACCCTGGATGTTCATTTCGCTGCTGCCGTTCACCATCATGTTCGAAGGTAAGGTGTCTGTTTTTTGTTGGTGTATTCTGTTATATTGTTCTAATAATAACCATTTTAATGCTTTATTCTGTGGCGAGAAATTTGTCATAGCAAACAAGCTAAGTGTCTCATTTAGTTAGATATATTGTACATGTCTTCTACCTACATGAGACACTTAGCAAAGTAAAATCAAATAAACTCGACTGCGTAGATACTATGTAAAATGGTTAAATAAATCTGTGTGTGCTTAAACGGATTAATGCACAAAATCACACGCGAATTTTTAGTCACATTAGCTTATGAATTTATTCATAAGTCGATAAAACGAAGGGTAAAATAGCGATGTAGGTAGGTCTATGTAGCTTCAAGTTTTCCTATTATATATAGACGCGCTCACCTAAAACACCTCACCTTTTTAAAAACACTTGTGTGAAAACAAACAACTTATGGGCTGTTCCAGACGACCTCTTTTCATTATTTACACAGTGTGTTGTTTATGGTGTAATTAACTGCACGTCATGGCAACAGTTTACTAAGTACCGAAAAGCAACGCGTGACAGAGTCGCGTCAGTAAATTAAAATACATCCAACGAGGAGCGACACATAAGTTCTATCACGACTATGGAATTCTGTTAGCAGTTTACATCTAAGTATTTCATTCCAACTTGTGTATTTAACATAATATCTCGTCTCATTAAAAATGTATCTTAACAAACAAAACATTTTATGTTGTAAATCTGTCTGTTCAGACGTTAAGGCGTCATAAAATGACAGACTGACACAGTTACATTTTGTCATACTTCAAATTATATATTTTAATAGGTATACAACGTTATTTTTCTTTATACGAAACCTGAATATAGTTTGTTCAGAATAAGCAACTGAATCGATACCAATATTTTTTACACCATGTTATAATTTTTTCTCAAATTCATTTAGAAATTGTTGCAGTGTGGTTAGCCGGCGCGCAACGCCGCTGTCGGATAACACAGCCGAGGTAATAGTACTAGGCGCGTGAGATAGGCCAACGCACCGTACCCCCGCGCCGTGCCGCTGCAGGCGCGGGCGTGCGAGCGGTCGTTGACCATATTTTTGTTGGGACAACCAGGTACGATAACAAGCCCATAACTTTGCGGTTTTTCATGATATCTTCTTGAAATTTTGTTCATAGATTCTTTACTTAAAAATATCGGTCACGTATTTCGGATTTCGCATAAACAAAAATTAACGTTGTATTATTTGAAGTATGACAGTATACAGAGACCCATTTCTAATTAATAACAGCAGCCCGGGTCGATCGATCAAGTTAAGCTACTTACTGCTGTTGCCACTTGCCACGGTTGGCCTGGGGATGGGCGACCATACCAAGATCTGTTCTGTTAGCCCTGGTTATCTTTCGTGGAGCTTTGGTAGGCGTTTCGGGTAGTAGCAAGCCCAAAATTCTGACATGCAGTCAACTTTAACTCTTGATCAATGGCCCTTGTGGAAGAAACACCACAATTTTGCCAATAACACATGTAAACAATTATAGAAATTCTTTGAAAATTTTATGTCACAATAATGGCGGATATCGCCATTGACAGTCCGACATGCAGTTTTACCAAGGGTATCTTATTACCTAGTAAAGTAGGACCACATAAAAAAATTAAGTTGCTTAATTATATAATAGGATCCATGTATAGGACGACAGCAAGTCAAGCTACCACAAACTGCCAAATATTCCCAATCGAATCTCGAATCCCAGTTGAAAATCTAATAAAGAAATCTGACAGATTGTAGCTTGATGTGCTGTCGTCTGTACATACTCGTATACCGTCCCATAATGAATTGTCTTAACTATGAACTGATGAAATAAATGAAACGAAACGAATTTTATTTTACAATTCGATTTTCCTTTATCTTGTCTTCTAAAGGGTGAACATTGAAATGGAATAAAACAAAGATGATTTTTTTATTAATATGAAATTTACTTTATTCGAAAGGCACTCTTCTAACATTTTAATTTAAACATGATTTCTGGCATATGACCGCCACGGCTGACTCGGACGTAGTCTAATCTGGAGGTCCAATTTTCGATTACTTTTTCCAACATTTGTGGCCGTATATCAACAATAACGCGCCGAATGTTGTCCTCCAGGTGGTTAATCGTTTCGGGCTTATCTGTATAGACTAGCGACTTCACATATCTCCACAGAAAATAGTCAAGTGGCGTTAAATCGCATGATCTTGGAGGCCAATTCACGGGTCCGAAACTTGAAATTATGCGGTTACCAAACGTTTCATTCAATAAATTAATTGTGGCACGAGCTGTGTGATATGTTGCGCCGTCTTGTTGAAACCACAACTCTTGCACATCATGGTTGTTTAATTGATGAACAAAAAAGTCAGTAATCATCGCTCTATAGCGGTCACCATTGACTGTAACGTTCTGGCCAGCATCATTTTTAAAGAAGTATCGGACCAATTATTCCACCAGCCCATAAAGCACACCACACAGTCAGTTTTTCTGGATGTAACGGTGTCTCAACATACACTTGAGGATTATCATCACTCCAAATACGGCAGTTTTGTTTATTAACATATCCATTCAACCAAAAGTGAGCTTCATCGCTAAACAAAATTCGCTTATGAAAATAGGGATTGACGGCAATCTTATTTTGGGCCCATTCACCGAATCTACGCCATGCTAGGTGATCGCGAGGCTTCAATTCTTGCATGAGTTGGATTTTGTAAGCACGCAAACCAAGATCTTTCCGCAAAATTTTCCATAAAGTGGATGGACACATATCCAATTCCTGTGCAAGATGACGAGACGCACTGTACGACGTCTCTGTGGATGCGTTTATCATTATCATTTAGAGTAAATATGGTGCGAAAACGTTCCATAGTTAATCGAATTAATTGCTCTGATGGACGATTCTGTTGACCGTAAAATGGACGTAATGCGCGATACGTATTTCGAACAGAACCATGATTTTCAAAATAAATTAGCACAATTTGGAAGCGTTGTTCAGGCGTCAGTCTATTCAAGTTGAAATGCCAAACCAAACTAAACACAAATCACTTGACAGATGATAAAATAGCCGCCATTTAAAAAAGTGTTGCCAACTCAAATTTCTATACCGTTTAGGACTGTATTACGTTCTTTAAAGTCCACCATTAAAATGCCTTGAAAATCCCAAATGAATATGCACATCAATTTTTAATCGATTGTCTCACCTTTCTAGGGGTCTTAACAGTCTTCTAACACCATTCCATTGACTCGCGCTTGCTTTGTGGATCATAATAAATAGAGGATCATAGTTACTAGCCGCTCGATCATAGTCCTTGAATTTACGGAACAAAGATCCAAAAACTTCGACAGGGCACTCTTTCTTGTCTGTTGTTGGAAATTTCGGTATCCATCTTGCAATCACTTTTTCCATGTGAGTATGTTCATGGATCGCACGATGAACGGTACTTTTACAGACCCCAAGCCTAGCTGCAATTTCACTAATCTTCAAACGGCGCGCCGTTTCGGTCACTCAGAACCTTGTCTTCGATAAAAGTAATCGTTTCGGGAGTGAGCACTTCCACAGGTCGACCATCGATGGTCCTTGTCTACGACGGTTCCTCTTCCGAGGCACAACTCGTATCACCCAATTTTTCACTGTGCTATAGGAGGGGGCAGCCTTCCTTATATACGCCATCCAATCTTTTTTTTTATGTAGGCAGGGGATAAACCTTCTTTTAACAACAACTTTATGACACTACGATACTTAGTTTGCGACATTTTGAAAAAATACGCGACTCTCGTTACTCAAACGCCTGCTAAACAAAGGCTAAGCATTTTATGTCGAAGCGTGTTTCTTATACCTAGTGACATATCGCGTAGAACTATCAGGCCAGTTCATTATGGGACCGACTCTAAAGCATTAAGGCTTAAGGTTGATTGGGAATATTTGACAGTTTCAGGTAGCTTGACCTGCTGTCGCTCATACATCCTTAAAAATATACATGTAAACTTAATAGAAGGTAGAGGATAATGAAGATATTATTTAAAAAAATTGAATTTAAGATAGCAAAGACAGAATGATAATATAATATTTCTCTACAAGTAATTCTGTGACACGTTTTTTGAATTTTTGCAACGGTAAGTTTTTAATTTGGATAGATATTTTATTAAACGCTACAAGAGTCATACGAATAACACGTTTTTTCAATAAGCTATAAATACGCTCAATAAGTTTTAAATACGCCCGTACGTTATATGTAGATTCTTGTATTGAGATCTCATATCTGTACTTCATTTTCTAGTTTCTATTAAAGTTGCAAATAACAGCCATTTGTTGTTACAGATATTGCTAATACAAGGTTATAGGCATGGGAAAGTTAATAATTTATGAGACTTGAATATTGTTGAACTGTTGAAGGTTACGGAACCTGTCTACTAAGTCAAAGATTAATCGAATTACATTTAACTTGGAAGCCTACATCTCATCCTTAAACATATTTTGGGTTGAGATGGCTTGCAATTAAAGGGAATCAAGATCATCTAAGATTGGCCCATATAAAATATCATTATTAAAGGTAATCGGTCTTCTACGTTATCATTGAAGTAGAAAATGCAAGACTGTTGAAACTGTTGTAGGAGAACATGTGTATACTTCTAGTTGTAATTATCCTATGCCATTTGGTTGACATCAGGCAATAACTGCAATTCGTGGTAGTGATTTCGATTATGTCGAGCTACATCGAGGAGGCCTAAAATATCGTCAATACTTATGTCTGGCCACTTCCGTGCGTAGCTATCAGACCAACTACCGACGCTCGGGTAATGCATTTTCTTATCCATAACTCTAAGTTGCATGAGGCCCTGTTCCCAATACAGCCTGTACGCTGCGTATGCTTTTTCAGCTGCAACATCCTTGCCTGATCGTTTGGGCGGATATTTCTGCCTCTCGCGTGAATAGTCATGTAATGGCCATTTTAGCCACACAGCATGTTCAGGCGAAACGTCTTCCCCATCTGTTCGTTTTTTTGCTGCTGCCCTTGAAGTAACCAATCGCATGACCATCTCTCTTAACTCACTGGGCACGTCGTCGTCTTCAGTTACATCAATCAATCTATCTGATGTTACCTGTATGTGAGCACCCGTTTCGTACATCTGCCTACGTCCTCGCGGTCGCCCCCTTTTTATTCCATGTTGCGGTTGCTCAGAGCTTTCTGGTCTTCCATTTGGGTGCAGATACACTTTGTGTTCATCAGCCAAATAGAAACTATTCTCTTCCACGATGAAGTCGTCACCGAGAGCTGTGTTTTCTGGTTGGGAGGCGCTCGACGGGTAATCCTTGACTCTAACGACGACTTCACGCCTAAGACAAAAAAAAATATCCTTTAAATGATTCAGGTTCTTACTGATAAATCTGGCCTATAATACTATTAAACAATTTTAATCCAACTTATGACTGAAGGTGAAGGAAAACATCTTGAGGAAACCTAGACCTTTATGTCTGAAATTGCCAACCCGCATTGAGCAAGCGTGGTGATTACGCTCAATCCTTCTCTGTATGAGAGGAGACCTGTGCCCAGCAGCGGGACGGAAAAAAAAAATTAGGTTGATGATGATGAATCCAACTTAATTTTATTCGTGATAATTTTTTTAAACTTAGAACATTGTTGATTTGTACTATTCAAGTGCGTTAAGTAACATAATAAGTAATAATTTTGACAGTTCATGTGCTACCCAATGTGACAGATAACTGATGTGGATACAGCCAGAATTGTTTATTTTAGTTATTTTCATAGTCTTATGACTTATGGGATTCTTCTCTGGGGAACTTGTGCGGACATCAATACCATCTTTGTTTTACAGAAGAGGGCTGTTCGAGCCATTTTTAACCTTGGTCCTAGAGAATCTATTAGAGAAAAGTTCAAAGAGGTGAACATTCTGACTGTAGCTTCACAATATATATTTGAAAATCTTATTATGTTCATAAAAATATCTCGAATTTTAAGAAAATAAGCGATGTTCATAATATATATACCAGGAACAAACACAATCTTGCTGTACATCACACTCGTAGTATATAGTAGTATAGAGTAGGCAACTCGTTCATGGGTCAATGTATACACTTTTACAACAAGCTTCCCATGGACGTTCGAAACTTACCCATTAAACGATTTAAGAACCATATAAAGGCCAAACTTTGCAAAAAGGGGTATTATAAAATCACAGATTATTTAGAAGACAAAAAAGCTTGGGACTGAGCTGCTCGCTCTGTTAAGCATTGTTAATTGTTATTAAGCAATATGCGTAATTATAAGGTAAATTATTGTAAACATTTTCATTTTTAATGTCTGGACTTGAAAAAAGACGATGATCCCTGAGTTTGTTTCGGCTATTTCTTCTCAGAGGTAGTCAGTTAGGAAATGCCGGCTTCATCTAGTTAAAAAAATAAAATAAAAAATAAACATGACGTGTAAAAGTGATCAGTGATCCTACTTGCTTAATAAACGATTTCATTTCATTGCCGCTCCAATGGCGACATTAATTTTTTAACACCCTTGCTCGTAAAGCTGATGTAATCCCACCGGTTTTAAATATGTAAAGCGGGCCATAAAAAACGCGTGTGTTATCAAAGCAAATAGTTAAGTTATAGTCCATACAAATTCCATAACAGCATTATTTGTCATTTCAAATAATTATGGAACTGATCACCGCCGCGTGGCTCTATCCAGTGAGCAGCGCGCTGTTCCATATTTGAAATGGCAAATAATAATACTAATGGCGGGAAAGCTACAGTGAGCATTCACAGATTGAGTTTATTTAAAATAACTGATGTCCTATTTGAAATAAACAAATTTGTATTTGTTTGTATTTAAATGAGTATTTGTAAAAAAAAAAACAGTTTATTCGGTAATTTAAAAACTTGACTGCATGCTCTAGCATCTTTGCCAACATTTTCACGCAGCTACGGCAGAAAATAAACCTCGCGCCATTTTTCTCAAATTTTCTTTTCTTTGTACTTGTATTCTGAATATCTTTTTTTCTGTTTCCTCGCAAGTGTGTTAAAAAATGTCGTACGATATACGTGCGTATTGGTTATAACATGCTCGGCTCAATTACACCCTCGCCTTCGGTCGGGCTGAAATTCCGCCTCGCATGTTATAACCATCATTACGCACTAATATCGTAATGTACTATAACATACGGATTAGATTAGTGGCCTGTAATCATAGAAATTATAACGAAACAAATGTTGTTCGTAATTTGAATTATAGGTACCGTCTGCATCGCCTGAAGCATAGGGCTTTCTGTTTCGTTCAATTTGCTAACCCTTTGCAGGTTACTCATTTTAATTTAATTTATGTGATGTTATTGATCCTAGCAAATTATACTCACTTGAAGTAACTCCAAGATAGTATTTTAGAAAATTGAAAATAAATAATCGTTTAATGAATTTAAAATTAGTGCGTTAAATGAATGTCGCCATTAGCACTAGTAAACTCGTTTACACTGCACCGCGCCTCACGACGTTGTGCCCCTGAAACGTCATTACGACTTGACTAAAAAGGTCATAATACGCTTTATAACTTACGATTGCATCATATGCATAGGCAGCGGCAGCGGTTTGACAAATGCAGGCGATAGCTTATCACACGACTGGCTCGACCTACGAATAAAGACATTTTGTTATTATATCATGATCTGCATAGCCTTTTCCTTTTCCTAACTTTTTTGGGGTCAGATCCCAGTCTAACTGGCTTTAGCTGAATAACAGTCATCATCATCATCTCAGCGCTAATCCCAGTCGCATCCGCAACCTTTTTCAGCTTTGGAGTCCGGGGTCCGCTTTACCAGTTTAACTGCTGAGTTTGGCTAAACTTCGATATTTTCCGTGAAGCGACTGCCGTCTGACCTCCACAACCCGCCACAACCAACCCTTTAGCTGAATAACAGTAATTTATTTATAGCCACTGCCTAAGTTGTCCGACTTTCGGGTTCGATATAACCATTGTTAAAGATCGACAAATGACAGTCGTGACCATTTTCCGTGCTTTCTAAATCACGGAGGGCTTGGATGGCTACCCATCCATGAAACGACTTTGGCAAGCGTAGCTTGGATTTATTTTTCAGCTACAAGCTCCCGTCACAAGATAAGACCCTATTCATGTGACGTATTTTATGGATAGCTCCTTAGCAAATATTAATTAAAAATTCATTAAATATTTAATTACTCACGTCTTACTCAGTGGGATCTCCTCTCCCTCCTCATTATATTTCCCAGGGAGGGTAGAGAATGACCCAGCATTCTGAAATATTTAAAGATTTTAATAACTATGTAATTATTCAAATTTATCTAGATTAGAATAATTATGTAGTTATTAAATGCGATTAACTTTACACTTCGTTAGAGATCCTGACCTACCCTAAAAATATTCGCATTACCAGGAGTGAGGAGCGAGGGTTTGTGGCGCCACTTCTGATTTCCAGCAAAGCACTAGGAAATGGTGAATGACCGGTGCTTTAGGGTAAGTTAGAATAAATGACTTGTGATTTTATGTAGGCCTATAATTCCTAATAAAAGTTTTTACCTCAAGATCAGAGTCGTTTCTCATGGTAGCTTCCTTGGAATTAACGTGATCCGCCACCTCACTCCTTTCAAAATTCTGCAATAGCATTTAAACCTGGAAGATATACGTTTTACCTTTATATTAGTAAGCAATTATTTTATCAACATTATTTTTCGTTATGTTAGATACATAATAAACTTGTTAGAAATCCTGCTAATATTATAAATACGAAAGTTTGTGAGTATTTAGTAGTATGTAGTAAGTTACTCTTTCACGCAAAAAGTAGGTGCTGCACGGATGGATGTAGATGAAATTTGGAACACAGATAGTTGATAAGACAGGATACAAATTTTTATCCCGATATTCCCGTGGGATCGAAACTTACGCGGGTGAAACCGTGGGGCGCAGCTAGGTCATTATAAAGAAACAAAAAAGCGTTATTAGTGATACCCTGTAAAAGGGTCAAATAAACAATAACAACAGTGAAGTTATTACTTCGTCAAATAAGTTCGCTCAAAAAAAGAGTTATTAAAATCTACAAATTATTTATTATACCACTTACCGATGCAAATGTTCATCATATTATTATACACGAACACCCGATATGCCCATTTCAATATGCAAGCACAGGTGACAGGAGAACATTAGCAACATCAATCAATAACATGAGGTGAGGCTATCTAAATGCAAATTGCAGTGTTGCCAACTATTTCTCTCGAACTCACTAGCGGTGGTTTTCCTAACCAGCGGAAATTCATTACACAAGTGTGTTTTTTTAGTCTATTTATGCCTAACGATGTTTTGGAAGTCCATTTAAAGACTAGAACGTGGAAATAAAACATAACATAATCATAAAGTTTAACTTATTTTATGAAGTTAATAAACAGTAACATTTTTCAGCGGCGTTGTGCACTTTTATAGAGTGGGTAAAAAATTTTAAACTCCCATCGACACATAAACTGATCGAAAATTCGTAAGACGGAGGGAGTTAATATTCATCTCACTTTCTATCTCGCGGAGAAAATGTGTGCTTGCTCCTGCTGTTTCGTTTAATCGGCGTAGGGCGCGTGCGCGAGTGAACGTGTGTGTCTGTACAGATGACAGCACATCAAGCTACTACAATCTGTCAAATTTCTTTAATTGATTTTGAATTATATCTCTAAAGCATTAAGGCTCAAGGTTGATTGGGAATATTTGACAATATCGGGTAGCTTGACCTGCTGTCGTCCGTGCTACAGCCTGCAACGGTGAAATATGTACGAAAGTTGATTTTTATACTCTAATCTAAAATAATTGTTATTAGTTCTGAAGTGTTAAATTTTTAATGTGATATAAATTGTCATGTTTGTGAACGATGACGCAATAAATGAATATTGTATTATTTTACTACATAAATGATAGTACTTTTATAGCTATAAATTAAGCAATTCGAGCGAAATTATTGCCCAATCATTCCAAATTATTAAAAAATGCGCAACGTAATGTTCACGTTTCCACTTTTTTTTGACACCACCGGAGTGCAACAATCGCCTAATTGCGACACACACAATAGTGTGTGACGCAATTAGGCTAAATTTTGAAGCATATTGCTAATCCAATGCTCCACATGTTCGAAAAATGTGTCTGCTCAACGACGTAAACAACGCGATGAATGTTCTTGAACTGTCACAATGAAACTCATTGCTACTGATAGTGTGTCATGCAATTACCCTGCAGATTCTTATATGCGATAACAAAACCACCAGTTGTATATGGAAGTTCCTTTAAGTTAGCAACACTACGCAACCGACGTATTAAGCTCGCCATCTGTTGGATACATGTTGAAAATTTCTGTTGGCGGCACTTTCAAAACGTGTCATGTTCTATGTTGTCACTTGAATTTGAGGTTGGTTAAGGCTTGTTTATAATTATGACGGAACGGCCCGTATCACGACAGAATGATTACAAAGTCAGATGGCGATGCCATAGTTGTTACTATGCTTCGTTAATTGTTACTATACGTAGCCGAGTTTGTTTCGGTCTTTTTTCTCAAAGTAGTTTGATAGAAAACGACGTTCCTCATCTAGTTTTAAAATATGATTGACGTGTAAAAAGATTTGTACGGTTAAGTATCAACAATACACATACACTATCATTAGTGAATATAACATCTATGGGTAGAGTTATTAGGATCTTTAGCTAACCTTCTAAAAAAATTAGTGTAGCTCCGGCTAGTGGTCCTTAATGCTCATATGTACTCATACTTAATACATAAAATGAATAAATACTTTTTTAACTAACCTAACCTACTTTTACGTTGTATTGTAGTTGTTCGGCTTGAGTAATCCTTATTATAAAGGGTGTATCTGACATCGACGCACAAACGAGTACCATGGATCCAGTACATGATTCTGAACCCCCCAGTGGTGGAATTTTTCGTCGCCTTTTCATGATTTAAAAAAAATAAATGTAGGTTTTTTTCACTGCAGACCATTCACAATTGCTATACTTTTATAACCCAATAAGATTTTAAAGTCAAAATTAAATTATTCGCTAATTACATAAAAAGCGCAATGAAAACAAAACCCGAAAAACGATCTTATCAGCTGATTTAATAGAGTTCACATCAAGGATCAACGTCATACCTACAAACTCGCACGGCGGCACGCTTGCAACGTTCAAAAGCCGAGCCGACACTTTTTTTTAAACACTGTGTATTCCGTAACCGTTCATTAACGACATAAATGACTATCATAATTTTATTAGTGGCATGCGGTCTAGCCTTTTCGCGAAGTTTGTGTTACGATGTCAGATACACCCTGTATAACTGTGGAGTTTTGCACTTGATGAACTGTAGTTGTTACTTCTTATTTATAACTAGCTGCGCCTCGCGGTTTCACCCGGGTAGGTTTCGATGTTTTTTTTTTATATGCTCCGCTCCTATAGGTCGCAGCGTGATGTATATAGCCTAAAACCTTCCTGGTTACATGAGCTATCCAACGCAAAAAGATTTTTTTAAATCGGACCAGTAGTTCCTGAGATTAGCGCGTTCAAACAAACTCTTCAGCTTTATATATTAGTATAGATTAGTCTGCAAGCCTCTCTTAAAAGTCCTTCAAATATTGTAAAAGCTAAAGTTTGTGAGGATGTATGTATATATGGATGAATGAATGTTGTGTTGTTACCTATTCTTTCATGCAAAAACTACTGAACGGATTTGGATGAAATTGGGCACGCTGATAGTTTATAATAGGGTGGTAACGGAGGCTTGTTAGCGGAGGCGGAGACGGATGCGGAGGCGACGAGTCTCACCACCGCGAATGCGGAGGTTAACGGAGGCGGAGATGAAAGTACATATATGTAGAAAAAATTGAAATAGTTAATTAAAACAAAATTTTTCTTTTAAATACGTACATTAATAGTAGTATACTTAGTAAAAAAAAATATTACCTTCTTGTAATGAAAATTAAGGAGAAACAAATTGTGTTAGCCGCATTCCCGCCTCGCACTAGTTGATTCTTGACCATTTCGCGCTCAAACGCGGCCGGACAAATACGTAAATAAACCTCCGTTATAACTCCGCAAAAATTGTGCGGAGGCGGAGGCGGAAGCGAGGATACCATTTCTTGCGGAACTTCCGTAGAAACGGAAGCGGAGGTGAAGCTCCATTACAACCTTAGTTTATAAGTAGGAATAACACATAGGATGTTTTTATTGTACGGAGCTAATTTTAAGTTCAGTGCATCCTATTCTTGCTATTTAAGTAAGAAAAGCATAGGAGACATATAGGACATGTAGGACATATTGGTGTAGTCCTTTTAAATTAAGATGCTCCATAGAAAGATAAGACGCGGTTAAAAACATGGCGGCCAAAAATACGTCGATTTACGTCCGGTGCTGACTATTTTGTCAGAATTAAACTAATAATTCGGCGCAAGGAAGCGGGGCGCAGGTAATAACAAAAAACATACATGATACAATAATTACCCTTGTCAATTCCAGGTTTTGCATGCTACGATTACCTGCAGAGGATGTCAGCAGAGAAGCTGGTGCCCACAATCCTGAAGGTTTCTGTCGGCGCCACCATAGCTTTCGCGATGGAGATCAGCGAGTTCCTGGTTGTCACCTATACTTCTAGTCTTACTCTATCCATCTCTGGTATATTTAAGGTATGATAAATGATTACAATGATAACCTAATACAACACCTGTCCCATTAGAGTGTAGCTACCATGAGTTTTCATTACGAGACTCGATCGTCGATGTCGAGCGCGTTTGGCGCTCTCATTGGTTGAGACTTCTTACAACTTTGAAGCGGGCCAATCGATGAGTCAAACGCGGTCGATATCGACGATCGAATCTCGAAATGTGAACTCATGGTAGCTACACTGGTGGTAGGCAGTAGAACTCTGACTACACAACGGTACACCATCATTTTATCCTAAGATTGTGAATTCAGAAAGTCGGCAACGTCGCAGATACCCAGTTGTCTAACTTTCGCTGTTTTGAAGAAGTTAATTTATATTGGTGGAAAATCTTAACAATGATGGTTTTCCCTGACTGCGTCTAAGTGTCCTTGCGAACATTCGTCATACATGTAGTTGCCCCTTCCCGTCCCTCTCGTCTTTGCAGCCATGGAAAGGCACTTCTTTACGACATGGTCGTCTGGCCTTCGCTTTATATAACCGTACCACCCCAGCCTTGACTCCGTGATCCGTACATAGTTGGGAAAAGGTTGGGCAGATGGTGATGAATAAATAATACATAAAATACATACATCATCATCAACCTTTTATCGTCCCACTGCTGGGTACAGGTCTCCTCTCATACAGAAAAGGACTGAGCGTAATCACCACGCTTGCTCAATACGGGTTGGCGATTTCAGACTCACAAGTCCAGGTTACCTCAAGATGTTTTCCTTCACCTTCAGTCATTGGTGTCCAAGATATACTTAGAAAGATATACATAATCAACCTATATTGTTCCCACTGTTAAGATGCAGGCCTCCTCTCGATGAGTGCCGTAGGCCGTAATCTACCATGCTGGCCCAGTGCAGGTTGGTAGATGTCACATGTCTTCGAAGTTTTTGGCTCTAGGATATGACGGTTTCCTCATCATGTTTTTCCTTCACCGTTTTGGGATCAGTACCTAGTGATCAAATAATTTACACAAAATTAAGCGCCTGATGAGCTCAATCTCTTTTGTCAGTAGATCAAGACAGTTACTGAAACATTGGTAGGTCGATTGTCACGCTACTTTGGCAAAATCAGCATCTCCTTACAACGTGGCTGCCAGCCTTTTAGGCACTTTTCATGTTGACAACATGGCGGAAGATTGTTTTGATAACCTATGATTCCTTTCCTTCTTTTTTACATATACAATATGTAAAGAAAACCCCGTCCGACCTATAAGGATATTAAAGGTTGTTAAAACACATGCCCAAATAAAATATGAAATTTTACAATACAGAATATTTCAAAATTCATTAGTGTTACTATGATGATTAATCATAGTAACACTAATGAATTTGGCAATATTCTTTTTTTCCGCGAATTAAGTCCAACTTCCCCAAATTTGGTAATTTTTAAGAAAGTGTCATCATCATATTTGCCCGTATTACTGCCCCCCTTCGCCCGCGCATGTATTAACTTACATCTTTTTGCGAAATAATATTTTTTTTTTTTTGGGTCTTTTTTACCTAACAATACCTTCACGGATTGGACAGAGTTTTCTTTAAATATTCTATACGTGTAATCAACATATTATTTTACGTCAGTTCGCTTATATTTATTTTATGTCTTATCTAAAACATCTTATTTAAACATTTTTAGGAAATGTGCATCCTAGTCCTGGCTGTAGAAGTGAGTGGCGACGTTCTCTCACCGATCAACGTGGTCGGCCTGGGCGTCTGTCTCCTTGGCATCATAGGCCACATCATCCACAAGATCTTGTTCATCCAGTCTGTGGCCGGCACGGTCCACGCCATCGACCAAGACTTTGATGCTATTAAAGACTTCGAGTCTATTCGACGGACTTCAAAGGTAAAGGGGGAGCACGGTAAGCCGTTGCTTGAAGATCAAGCGTGGCCGGCGAGCGAGGAAAGTGACTTTGACAGCAATGTGGTGCTATTTGAAGTGCTGCAGCGTAGAGACGGTAGGTAGATCAGAGGTAGCGAGAGTTCCGGTTAGTCTAGCTAGATATGGGAGCTACTATGATTTTCATTATTTATTTGTATTGATTTTACTGACATAATTTGATATATGACTTAAAACAATTTCTTGGTTACCACTCACAGATAGATATAAATAGAGAAAAAAAAACAAGCACTACCTTGAGTAGAAAAGAATATTATTATTACTACCTATTGGTAGAAAAAAAATTAAAGGTATTTACATGCCGAAGGTGCCTCACTGTGATTTTAATTTATTTTTGACATAAAACAGCATTTACAAAAAGTAGTTTTTACAGTTTATAACCCACGATAATTTCTACGAAGTGACATCAAAGTTCGATAAATAGAGATCGGATATTCCGGCGCTTTAATGTCTAAACTTGATTTGACTAAAGAAAAATATGGATGTGCCTTTCGGTACACATAGTTAATATGTATGCCACTATAGGTTTTGTTTATAAATATTTCTAAGAATACCACCCGATGGCGTATAAGAAGATATTTCGACATTTTTGAAGAAAAACATTTATACTAAAATATTTTACACAATTGTTAGGGCGTATCCTTATTATTCTTTCGTCGGTATTTTGTGTAATTTTAGGTATATAAGCGCCGTTATTTCTGATCTCTATTGATAACCAACGTGTTAACAAGGGCGGATCCAGGGTGGGGTGTCATGGGGGTCATGACCCCCCAGGCTGGGGCTTGTTACTTGTTACTTGTGGCTGGGTACTTAGTTTGTTTCGGCTGAACGTTTACATGCCAAAAAGCGAATACAGTAATCAAGACATTAAAGCAGTGAAACAACTAGCCACCTATTACCTATAGATTGCTCTTCAAGTCGTTCTTCTTATCACTGAGGGTCGTGATGTCCCTGTGGAATTATCCACCTCTTTACAATAGTTCGCCATCTGTTACGATCCCTGGCCGCGAGTAATTATATATTTTTTAATTAAAGCAAAACTCCTTACAAATTCGTACACATCTCCTCCCATCTTGTCGGCACTCATGTGGGCTACAAAATGAATCTAAATTGATAAAAGATAGCAGAGCAATAGATATTATAAAAAATATTTTTGTATGAAATATGAACGTTGTTATTAATGTAAATGTTATATTAGTCCGCGACTGACGTAAATTGACGTATTTTTAGTCACCATGTTTTTAATTAGGTACGTGTAGACCTTCTAGGGAGTAACTTAGTTTGAAAGCACTAAACGTATGTTTATCTTCTGTATTTTTCTGTACATATGATGTAGAAAAAAAGGTGCACTGTAATCAATTTAGTTTGGTTAGTTAACAACGGATTCGGTGCGTGCAATCTTACCAAAACAAATCCAACGCCATATTACAATTGGGTTGTATCCTAAAAAATAATTTAATGTCCATCATATAGATTTATAAAAAATATTGAACACGTATTTTTCTTTCATTCAAATACTTGGAAGATATATTGATTTGAAATATCGCATGACGTCACGCCGTGGTACAAAATTTACCACGGCGTGATGTAATTACTAATTACCACCCACTACGACACTAACTAACTTTGATACGCTATATCTCAGTAGTTTTTGATAATATCGATAAAATAAAAAATACGGGTCTTATTTTTTTTTTGTTATCTATAAGACGGACTAATAACATTTTTGATTTACATACCTTGCATACATCCCTATTAAAAGTCGAAGTACCTATATACAACATTTATATGAATGTATCTTGCGTTACTTGTAGTTCCTGCTAATTCTAAAAAATCGCACAACGGGTGTCGCAATGAATAGGCTACCCAGAACAAAAAGCAAGACCGTTTGTATTGAAACTTATTTTTTATAGATTTTGATACAAAGCGACGAGGCCAAGTTGAAATCTGAGCGTAAAAATCAGTGCCTGATTTTTGATGAGAACTTTAGTATTAAAATAATATGTTAGTTATAGAATTTATACGACAAACGACGTACCTAGTTAGACATAGATACTTCTTTTTTATAATGCCGCATTTTTTAACTGGTTACGGCTAAGTAGTATCTACGGAACAGTAGCCGTTTATGACTGATGCTATAAATTCTTTCGATATTACAAATCAAAAAGTTTAAAATATAAATGTTAGATATAAAAAACAACCGACTTCCAAAAAACACTACAAAGTGAAAAATTACTAATTTCGGAAGTCTGTGGCAAAACCAAAAACACCATGTATATTCGATATGTGGAGGATAGAACTGGAGATCCCGCGCCTACGGTGGTCGGCAGTTTGATAATGTTTGCCGACCAGGATGTCTCCTGCGGCGGCTAGAGGCGTAAGGGCGCTGAGATTCCCGCTCTCTTTCGCGCTCCGCCTCCTCCTTTGCCAGCATGACTGCTTTGCAGAAGGAGCTGACGGACTACCATGCAATCTCACTCCGGACCATAGCCTGTACCAGGGCCGGACAAGTATAAGTGGTGACACCCTGCCCTGGAGCTATATTCGGATGGCACTGCGTTACCATCAAGTGCCTCCCTACCTCCGTCACATCATTGGGGCTTTTTTGTCTGATTTATTTGTCTGAGAGGTGTGTCACCTATATGGGAAGTGATAGCGAATACTAGCACCGCATGTCGCGCGGTGTTCCAAAGGGCTCGGTCCTAGCTCCCTCCTGCGGAACTTCAGGTACGACTGGGTGCTGAGAGATGAGCTTAGACCGGAGATAGACCTGACGTGTTATGCGGACGACACGCTGGTCAATGTTCTTTTGCTCAGGGAGCTCGCACAGGGAAGCACCGTTGCTGGCGACGGCTGCAGTCTCACAGTTGGTGGACCGCAACGTCGCCTAGGTCTAACCCAGGGATGTTACGGAGCTTCGAATCCAACTCCGTTAAGTCGGAACTACCTTCGGTTCCGACTTCGGTTCCGATACTTTTAAATCGGAGGTTTTAATCGGAGGTTATTAATGCATAACATAGCGGCGGCAGCCTGTCGACTGTTATACAACAGGTTCATACTATATCACGCGGGGAAATCCCTGACTCCTCCTATGTCATACATGCACGATTACACGACACGTTCATAGGTTATCGACATTTATTTTGATTTTTCGCTAGCTTTGGAGTGAACACATTCGATTTAATTTGTTTCAAAGCTTTTGTTAATTTCTTGTAATATAATATGCTACTTTTGGTTTTAATTAACTTCATTTAATATCTTGTTCATTTTGATACATGGCAATTTTCTTTTCAGTGTTTGTGTTTAATTTTACAATAGAAAATTTAAATGAAAAAGTTGACTAAATAATGTTTTTTGTGTTTAAATAAAAAACCTCTCCTACCACCACTTCTGACCCTGCCTCCGCCTCCGGTTATGAGGAAAAAACTCCGATATAACTACCTCCGTTACATCCCTAGTCTAGACATGGGAGGCCATGGGGTTTCATGACCCACGGCGGGCGTTGCTGCTCGGCTTACACAACCTGGTCGAGGTGCACGGATCGCTGCCGAGTCTACTATGAAGTATTTATCTCCCATTTCAGGTGGTTGGCGCCCAAGTCCTTGGGCGGTGAACCTACCTACCTATGGTCTAGAAACCCGAGATCGGTTAACCGTATGTTATCTGGAATACAAACTTTTGCTCTTAATTTACACACGATAGGCATCGAAGCCGCAATACTAGACAGTACGTAACAATTAACCCTTCTTCTTCTTCAGCCTATAGATGTCCACTGCTGGACAAAGGCCTCCCGCAAGTCTTTCTAAGTCGACCGGTCTTGTCCTGCCCGCATCCATCGGCTTCCCGCGACCTTCACCAGGTCATAGGTCCACCTTGTTGGGGGCCTCCCTACGCTGCGTCTTCCAGTACGTGGCCGCCACTCCAGAACCTTACTGCCCCATCGGCCATCGGTTCTACGAGCAATGTGCCCTGCCCACTGCCACTTAAGTTTAGCGACTTGCAAAGCTATATCGGTGACTTTGGTTCTTCTGCGGATCAGAAACGAATTTACCCTTAACGACCCAGAAAGCTTTTCTTACATAACTGACCAGTTGTGGTTTGTAGACACAGTATAAGGAAATGTAGGAAAGACAGAAAACTACATACATGTAATATTAATGGTATACGAATTATATATAGTTTTATTGCTGTGTAATATAAAAAAAAGAAAAAACATTTTTCCAAAAAAAGAACATTTAACCGATTTCCAGAAAAACAGTACTAAGTGAAAAATAACAGTCGGTGGCAAAACACATCTCTTTGTCATGGTGTTTTTGTATATACGTTTTTGCCACCGACTTTCGATATTAGTTAATATTAGATGAATTGTTTTTGGAAAAAAGTTTATATGAAAAAAGAATGTAGTTAACCAGTTATGTAGCAATACCTCGCACGTTTTAATAGTAAATGAATTCGGTAGAAACAACGCACAATAAATTGTTGCCTATTTATATCGTGTACATATGATTAATTAATTAGGTGCCAATCATTTAGAGGACTTATTATACGAGCGGCACGTGTCAACGACAGACGTAGCGGTCGACACTCCGTCAGCACTTGCAGTTGCTTCTACCGTTGACGTTGCTTCTCGCTCGTGTTTATGAACACGCAGCAAATATCTGTACCATATACTAACTATATATTAATAATATACCCGTATACCATAGAAGTATGTGACCGTCCAATATTTCAGCTATAATTAAATTAACCAAATAGAATACAGTCTTGCGACAGAAAACCTACTGACATAATACATATATTGCTTAACTAAAAACAATAATACTCAAATTTAAACTCACACCCACTCACTCACACTATACACATACACACCCTGACATCACACACTCACACATCAAAATACACACATCTGTTAAATTAATTAATAAAAAATCGTAAGAACATCTAAGCCTACTGCAGCGACACACAAATCTATGTTTTCGTATTTTATGATACTTTAGCTTAGTTTGGATATCAGTAGCAGTAGGTAGCAATTGTGCAATACGAGGCCCCATAATGTATTACCTGGCGATAATAAAGTTTTTTTTTTTTTTAAATGATAGAAGTAGTCGCACGCACATAAACACACCGTGCCGAAGACTGCCGAACTGAAACGGCGTTAGAGGATGATTGGGGGTGTTAGGTTATTTTCGTTACGGAATTTCTGGATGCGGTCTCCACGCTCAAAGGCCCGCGATAGAAGCTATGCACAAGTTTAAAAATCAAATTAAAATTCACGCACGGTTTTTCAAGTATATGCCCGCTTAACAAAAAAATCTTTAGAATCAATGGATCTGGTAAAATTATCGTAATTATTCGAAGATACGTACAAATGTATCCTTCAGATTCATTCACTTGTTGTACAGGTTAACAGGGCCATTGACGCGCACCCTTTTTATGTGATGTCTCTTTGTCATATGAATAATGTGTATTACTTTCATGTCTTGAGGGCACTACAATTTAACTAGCAAACGTAGCAGCATCATGAGGTTATACAATGTGTAGCGGAATGGGTATATAAAGGGTGTATCTGACATTGACGCACAAACGAGTACCATGGATCCAGTACATGATTCTGAACCCCCCAGTGGTAGAATTTTTTTCACTTTAGACCGTTCATAATTGCTATACTATTATAACCCAATAATATTTTAAAGTAAAAATTAATTAATTCGCTAATTACACAAAAAAGCGCAATGAAAACAAAACTTGAAAAACGATCTTATCAGCTGATTTAATAGAGTTCACATCAGGGATCAACGTCATACCGCCAAACCCGTACGGCGGCACGCTTGCAACGTTCAAAGGCCGAGCCGACACTTTTTTTTAAACACTGTGAATTCTGTAACCGTTCATTAACGACATAAATGACTATCATAATTTTGTTAGTGGCATGAGGTCTAGCCTTTTCGCGAAGTTTGCGTTACGATGTCAGATACACCCTGTATATACATAGAAATGGCAGGGTTTCTTTGGATGACATCAAACGATATTGGAAGGGGTTTTTTTCCTATCTCTACACGTTTGGAAGTTATCAAAAAGAACACCGCCTACGGTAGGCTAGATATTAGGCGCGCAGAATTTTGGAATTATTAATTAATTATTTATTGATATATTAGTGTAATCATTGACGTGGTGTAGTGACACGGTTATAGATTTGAATTAAACCATTTGAAACCGAAAATTTGGTGTCATTTCTTATTTTATTTTAACTCTTTCAATATCATCTAGACTTCTAGAGTTACATGTTGTATACAATAAATCATATTTAAAATTATATTGAATATTGCAGTCGTTATTGATGTGATATTAGCTGAAAGTCAAATTATTTCGAAAATTCTGTATGGAGACCCAGGATTTGCGGCGACCAAATTACAACCACATTGTGATTGTGACCACATGATATGTATGTAGATATGTAACTACAGTCTCTGAAACATATGCTTTTACCATTAATGTAGTATTTTTACTATAGCCCTAGCAGCTAATCGGAACTCTATATAAAGAAATTAATTAAATGGAAATTGTATTTTTAATATATTGATATTTTTATACTTAGACAACATTATTATATTAGAGTACTTATACATTTATAAAAAAAAAATGTAATACTTTTTTTTATTGTTGGATTTTTTCTTTGTTTTTGTTACATGACGTGCGATAGTGATGTAGGTACTAAGAATATGAAATTATTTTTCTTACACGACAAGAAATAGATTATAAAAAATGCGGTTCTAATTTTATACCCCAAATTCTCTTGAAATTATACATTACCTACGTGTTTAAGAAATTAATGTATCTAAAACTAATTTTATAAAATTTTATGTAAATAATGTTTACAATTTGTATTGCTTGGTAACAAAGAATTATGTGGAATTGCCTTTACTTACAAAAAGTTAATGAAATATATATAAAATTGTTTTTTTTTTAAGTAAATGCAAAAAATCGAATCTGTCATTTATGGTTGTAATCTACATTCCAATTTCCCTTCAAAATTACTTAGGTATAGTACAAATATAATATAAGACTTTTAACACATTTAAAATTGCTTTATTTACAGACGACAGCACATCAAGCTACTACAATCTGTCAAATTTCTTTATTAGATCTTCAACTTTATGGCAAAAGCATGAAGGAACAAGGTTGATTGGGAATATCTGACAGTTTGGGGTAACTTGACCTGCTGTCGTCCGTACATGTTAATTGTAACCCAATATACATATGCGTGTTAGAATATAATTCTATAATATTTAACATGAAAGTCCTATTCTTTACAAAACTACGTAGATAACACAATTGAGGAGGCTACGAATTTAAAACCTCTTTCTGAGTAAAGATTGTTTAAAGTCTGTCAAGTTTTGTCAAGTCTGTCGCGTACATCTTCTCGCGTATGATTATACATGCGCTGTACTGCGACGATGTCGTTAGCGGCGCGTGCGTTGGTACGCATCGCGAATCACGCGCGTTTGTCGTACAACCATGGTGCCATAGACAAAAGATAGAGCAAATTAAAAAAATAACATATTTTTAGACATATGAATTAAACAGGTCCATTATCACAAATATGTTAGTCAGACTACGCTGTACGGTGTTGTATTATGTATTTCACGCTGATGTACGCAACCGACACCAGCATATATAAGCGGAATGCAGACCTTACACATAGCCGTGAGAGGATCTTTTGGTGCGTGGCGGAAGTCTGAACTAACGACATTACCTTGTTTTATCAAAGCATATAACAAAACAATTTCACAAATGTTTAACAACAATCCCGCAATACCAACGTCCTACGAGCGTCAAAGGATCCTGGTAGCCATGTAATGTTGACTGCCCCAAAATTACTAATAGGTTTCATATGAGTTTAGATCGGCACAGACTGTAATGTATTTTACTAAAGTCCGATAAGTTATTCGTAGAATAAAATTGAATCTAGTATTAAAAAAAATTAAAGAATAATTTCTGTATAAGTACTATGTATTAAAGTTTGGTGGAACATGTCCGAAAAACGAGTTTTTAACCTGGGTTCTGTTTTCAAAGAAGCGAAATTAAGCATTTATGAAATCTATTTAAATATTACAAAAAATACTGTTACTGTTCAACAGTTTCTTCTGTTTTACACAACCGTCGTATGGCAGAAGCATGGTTTGTTTTGCATTCCTAAAATTTCTTAAGATACTTATCAGTGGTTTGAATACGCCGAATATTAAGTCCATGGACTTTGTACCCAAGTTCCAATATTAACGTTTTCGTAATAATCACATTCCTAACTGTTTCTAAGTATAATTGTGTGAAAAATGTATACTTATAGTCCGGCCGTCGAGAAAATGCATTCCTGAGATCTGTCATTGCGACGTTTCTAATATTCACTACTATTTTTCCCTTGTCAGATGTGATATGAGAAAACATGCGGAAAATCGAAAAATAGACTAACAATTTTAGAAGCTAATAGATATCAAATTTGCTTAAGCATGTGTTCGTTTGGATGAAACTGATAGGGGCCAAGAATGCGTTCACTCGACAACCGCAAGCTGTAGTTTTATAAGTCCCGACATCAACTTAGTAGTTAATAGGAACATGATTTAAAAACTTTGCCTATTACCCGGTTTCTGAACATCATCATCATCATCATCAGCCTTTACTCGTCCACTGCTGGACATAGGCCTCCATAGGTTTCTGAACACAATTTGTCAAATATGTGTCTTGTCATTTGTGTTGATCGGCTGGGTGTTTGTTGATTAGTCCGGTTTGTGAACATTTATGATATGATGCGAATAGCGTCCCATATTGTAACCAACATACAGCCTGACACTGACTGGCATTTGCACTTTAATTTTATTTCGGGGGCTAGCTTTAAATCTTATTTATTGTTAAGAAATTTTCATACTTGAGCACTCTTCACTTCAAATTCTCAGCACAACAATCAAGTGTACGGTAGACAACGTTGCTATAATATTCGCTGCCAACTAGACTCACTAAAATGAGTTTAACAAGACGAGTTTTTAATCTGAGAGGGGCCAGTTCATAAAAGAAACCAGGTCGCCCTGCAGACTCTCCGTTCGCTTACCGGTCCATTGTGCTGCTCGACGAGGTGAAAGCTCTTCGAAAGAGTCATTGCAGACCGCCACGTCGAGCGACTCAGGCGAGCGGACCGGATTTGGCGGAAAGCCAGTTTGGCTACCGCAGGGGGAGCGCTACGGTGGACGCCATCATGCGCATGCACGCCCTCACGACAGGGGATGCTTTGGCCCAGGGTGTTGTTGTTTTGGCGGTGTCTCTAGAAATCACTAACGCCTTCAACACCCTACCCTGGAGTTGCATCAGGGAGGCAATCCAGTATCACCGGATGCCGACCTATCTCTGTCCACTGCTCGAGGTCTATCATATACAACGGTCACCAAGGAGTGTGGAACCGGCGAGAGATGCCGTATGGTGCTCCACAGGGATCGGTCCTGGGAACGGAAGTACCTGGGACTCTTCCTCGACAGCCGGTGGGACTTCGAGGAGCACTTCCGTCGTTTAGCTTGCAGACTGGAACGGGCCGGGGCTGCCCTGAGGCGGCTTCTCCTTGGGGAGAAGCCGCCTCATGGGAGCCCCGGCCGGCTCGGCTCGGCCTAGGGGAGCCAAACGCCACCTGCCGGAGGCTCTACACGGGGCCCTTTGGTCCATGGCCTTTTATGGGGCACCGGTGTGGGCGCGGGCGCTAAGGAAGCGACCGCCCCGATGCCTCAACGCGTCCCAGAGGGTCATGGCTGTTCAGCTGATTCGGGGATACCGCACGGTCTCCGCTGAGACGGCAAGCCTTCTCGCTGGATAGCCGCCATGAGATCTGGAGGCCAAAGCCTTCGCCTACATGGCACGCCACAATAGCGGCGGTAAGTCCCCTCTTTGAGAAAGTTTATCCCTTGCTCGAGCTCAGGGACTTAATCGGGGAGAAGTAAACAAGGTATGAGCTCCTGCTTCATATTTTGACAGAACATGATTTACTGGATAAGCCAACTCCCTCAGGGTAACTATCCTCCAGGTCATATTCTCGTTGCGGCATCTATCCTAATTCATGGAACTTTTTTGTTTCGTTTATTACAAAACAAATGAACTAGATAATATGAAATAATATACCCATAACAAAATAATTCTATTTTTGAATACTTATCCTTTTTGTTTTACGAGCACTTTTGTAGAGGTTGGGCATCTATCCCACAGTTACCCTACATATTGTAATGATAACTGACTTTTTATATTAAAAGTAGATTTGTCAAAGATTTATAAACTGGGTTACAGATATATTTTTATTGCACTTACAAAAATGAAAACCGCAATACTACGCCATTAAAAAAGAGCCATTGCATAAGTATAAAAAATGCGTCACTCAGATTTAGGATCAAACCAATGACATTATCGTACTCGCCCGGCATGGTCCGGCATATGATTATTTTTAGAGAAATTGCCTCTAAAAATAAACAAATGTATCAAAAACGATGCCGATTTTTATATGAACGTGTGTAAATTAAAGAAAGATACTCTGTCTTCTGCTTCATGATATATATATATTTTAAACAATCTTTTTTTTATAATAACCTCATAGTGTCAGAATCATAACTTTAATTGTTTTAACACTATCAGTCGATTATGTACTATCAGTTAAAATATGTCTTATCAACAACTTCATTTAATGAATGTTGTTAAGCTGTCAAAATGTTAGCCATTAGTGCAGACGACAGCACATCAAGCTACTGAAATTTGTTAGATTTCTTTATCAGATTTTCAACTTTATCTATAAAGCATTAAGGCTCAAGGTTGATTGGGAATTTTGGACAGTTTCGGGTAGCTTGACCTGCTGTCGTCCGTATTACTGGTAGTGTGTTACGCAATTACCTCGCTGTCTTTCAAAAACCGGGATTTAATCTAAAAAGTATGTAAATAAATAATTTCATTTATAAGGACCTTGTTTTGAATTAAGAACCAAGTACAACATTATCTGTTATAGGTATCTGTATTGACCATTGTTATACGTAGTAGAATGTAGGGACTTATGTGTTTTAGCATTTATTAAGTCAATGTTTTCCTTTTGTAATCGCCGACACAGCTCAGTAAATCATTTCCGCTGTATTGATCTTTGTTTTACAAAGACATATTTCACGATGCCCGTCAAATCTAAATATGAAATAATATATTCCAAAGAAAATGTGAATTGTGTTGGCGATTGCGAGAATTTGTAATAATAATTTATTATTATTGTTATTTAGATAATGAAATGCTATGTGTACTGCTGTTTGCGTTGAAAACGTTTGTAATATACAAATTGAAATTCCCTGACTGTACAATGTTTGACGATAGAGTAAATACAGTGAAGTGCATTAAATTATGAACTGTTAGGTATTCCCACTGCTGATTAACACTAATTAGTAACAGAATGTCCACTGGAAAGACATGAGAAGGAACTATCCTTCTCATGTTAACCTCACTTTAAAAAAAACGGTGTGTTTCGTGCATAGTTTTATTACTTTTTGACCTTATTTTAGTCCAAGACGTCAGGTGTCCTACTAGACGAAGGTATCAATTATAACACTAGCATTTGTAGTCATTAATACAGAGTGATATTACATGCTACTGTAAAGTTTCGGTTTCCTATAAGTACGTTTCCGTGATATCTATAACGGACATCGTGAAAATCTGTTATTTTCACTAGCACTAGTGGGAACGCTCTCTGTAGTTTGACAGTGCGGCCGCTTGTGATGGTCATCTATCTTGTTTAAAATCCTAGCTGCGCTGTACTCGTCTCGAGACGAAGTGTTGCTTGGGAATTTTAGTCAGTTTTTTTACACACCTCAACGTTGTTGCTTAGCTATCTCAATGAGCCTCCAAAAACGTTTTCAATGCCGACAGCAAAAGCTTTTTAGTGTGGAAAATGTAGTCACTTTGTTTTAATTATAAGGGTAGTTTGCAATCGCTTTTTTTTCGTCCATCTTGAAAGACAGACGGAAACATGAGGCAATCTCACAAAAATTATAAAAGTTTGTAACGGTTACGACCGATGTTTTTAATAACGGTAACAACTTGGGACTCACACCTTTTTTGTTACTTACCAACTTTTTAGAAAACTCTACTTAACTTTTTCAATTATTATTGATTATTGGAATAGAGATGGACATTACCGTAGATCTGTGCTCGTCCCAGCTGGTTCGAATTACTACTTACATAATAACAAGATGTATTTGTTGGTCCCACTTGAATGATGCCTTGTGCACAATCAGCCTATGGAAATTTTGGCCACTGCCTGTCTTATTGCGATGCAAATGGCGTAAAAATGACTAAACTCTGATTTTAATTGTTTCAAATTGCTGGACGAAAATGACGTTTAGGTGGATCGATTTTTTTTGTGAAATGGCTTTGTTCAGTATAAATTAGTGTTCATTTTGGTCGAGTAAGTTAAAATTAAGAGTTTACTCAAAATACAATGGCAAAGTTAAAAGGCATCAACGTTTTTCTTATTACGATGCAAATGTCATTTAAAAATGACTAAACTCTGATTTTAATTGTGCCAAATTGCTGGACGAAAATGATGTTTAAATGATTCTAACTTTTTTGTTAAATGATTTTATTTATTTTAAATTAGTATTCATTTTTTATTTTGGTCGAGTAAGTTAAAATTAAGAGTTTAATCAAAACACAATGGCAAAGTTAAAAGGCATCAACGTTTTCGCAGGCTGATTGGAAATCTATTGTACCAGTGTAAGACAATTGACGTTTGCTATATGTCATATTACCTACTCTATAAAAAATATATCATTTAAGTACCTCTATTGTTTCATTTTTATCTCTTCCGAGACTTCCTGTGTAGCATTTCATTAGTCGAATGGGCTACTCGAACCTAAATGTGGGGTTTCTTTAGTAGGTATACGGTGCAGCAGACGCGATATACGAACTGTGGGAGAGCACGTCTCCAAGCATACTTCATCAGAATACCTGTTCGCTATCTATCATTAATACTCTTTATTGATTCCAGGATCTAATTGGCCTGGAACCGATAACTATATACCGTAGTATGTATTTCCGCAGAGCTATATACATCCCTCTTCTGGATTCAAGAATAAGTGACCTACAAGAGCGTCTGTCTCCTGAAATACTTAATTTGTTTCAGCTGAACGTTTTCATGCCAAAAAGCGAGCCAACCTAATCAAGACATTGAAGCTGTGAAACAACCAGCCGCCTTTTAGATTCCTCCTCAAGTCGTTCTCCTCATTACTGAGGGTCGTGATGTCCCTTTGTAATTATCCTCTTTTTTACAGTAGTTCGCCATCTGTTACGATCCCTGGCCGCGAGTATAGCATCATCCAGGCTGGTTTGGTCCACCTTATTAGACTGCGACCTCTAGAACGTCGTCCATTTACCTTCCCATTAACCACCAGATGTTCGAGGTTTTCTCCATTCTTTCTGGTAATATGGCCAAAATATTCCAAAATTCTTCGAAGGCAGACAGGAGATTGTGACACCCAGCTCTTGAAGGATTTATTGATTTGTGCAGAATGCTGTCCACGGGATTTGAAGCATCTTTTTCCAGCACCACATCTCGAAGGCATTTATGCGGTCTCAATCGGCTTTCTTGATTGTCCACGTCTCCGAACCCTAGCTGAAGATAGAGAAGATGAGAGATCTGATGACTTTCATCTTAGTCTTCCGTGAGATGTTGTGGTCACGCCCTAATTTGTAAAGCTGAGACATAGCATTTTTGGCCATTGCTTATCGTCTTCTTATTTCCAATTCACATGAACCATTGTTGCTTATACTAGACCCCAGATAGATGAAATGGTCAACTATTTCTAGATTCAGCGCCCCTGTGATCTCTAGCTTGTTGGCGCGATTGAGACCTGACCCTCGTTTTGCATGGTTAATTCGGAGGCCTAGTTCCAGGCTGATGTTTGTGACCCTGTTCAGGAGATCTGTCATATCTGACTCATCAGCTGCCAGCTGTGTGGTATCACCAGCTTGACGCCACCAACAGGAACACCTCCGTGCCAGTTCTCACATGCCCCTCTGATATAGTATTCTCCATACATATTAAAAAGCAATGAAGACAGAATTCATCTCTGTCTCATACCTCTACCGAAAGCAAATAGGTCTGAAACAGAACTATCAACCCTAACAACACCCCGACCACTAGTGTCATTATCATCATCATCGTCATCAACCTGTTTATCGTCCCACTGCTGGGCACAGCTCTCTTCTTATACAGAGAAGGATTGAGCGTAATCACCACGCTTGCTCAATGCGGGTTGTGCGATTTCAGACTTGGTTTCCTCAAGATGTTTTTCTTCACCTTATAATCAGTCGTTGGTGTCCAAGATATACTTAGAAAGTACATACCTACATATAACTTAGAAAAGTTACATTGATACTTGTCTGACCTGGAATCGAACCCGCACACTCATACGGTCAGAAGCAAAAATATGTATACATTGCCAAAGCTCCAAAAATATGTAAACATCTTCGACTTTAAGACGAAGTGCTCAACTTGAAGAGCATAAAATTGTAGCCACCGGTTCACATCATAAATATGTATACGCTCATTGCTTCATTAATTTATGAACCAACGCGTGAATACATGCTTTGATGGAAGCGTGCATACATAGTATTGTTCCTTTCGTGGTGGGCATAATTTAATGAAGCAATGAGCGTATACATATTTATGATGTGAACCGGTGGCTACAATTTTATGCTCTTCAAGTTGAGCACTTTGTCTTAAAGTCGAAGATGTTTACATATTTTTGGAGCCTTGGTAACGTATACATATTTTTGCTTCTGACTGTACCTACTTGAGAGGCTGGTGTTTTAACCACTAAGCCACCACGACTTAAGTTGAGTTTGACCACTATTAAATAGGGACTGAATCAGAGCAACCAAATATATATACAGTACATACTCCATGCTCTCCAAGAACTCCTCACAATCTAGACCAGACAACGCAATCAAAGGTCTGACTATAATCTATAAAACACATGATAAGGGGCGAGTTAAACCCGTAGGACTTTTCAATCAACAGACGAATATTAAGGATCTGTTCACGTGTCCCCCTGCCTTTTACAAAGCCGGCCTGTTTCTGAGGGATCTGCCACCCAAATAAGTGGTTGACCCTGGCGTTTAAAACATAAAAGAATTTTGCTAGCATGATGTACAAGTGCGGGTGCTTTGGGGTCTCACCTCCATCTCTGGGACCCAAGTCAACCCCACCTGCCAGACGGTGGACCTGCTGACTCACGAACGGGGCTCTGACGCCGGCTTTCCCTTCGGGGTTGAGTGGTCAGACGGCAGTCGCACTCGTAAAAGCCAAACAAGCCATTCAATCATAGAGTGGTTACACAGAAATGCGCATGTCACAGCTAGGGCGCCGCCGCAAAACGGCGCGCAGGAGCCTCGCCCGACTCCTGTGACCTGTGGGCTAGGGCTATCGTGTCAGAGGCGGACACGGCTGAAGAAGCGAGCCCAAACTATGAAAATCCGTTTCGCGTCGTAGAACGTTGGCACGCTAACTGGACGCGCGAGAGAGCTGGCCGAAACTCTCCACAGGCGGAGGGTGGCCGTGGCGTTCCTGCAGGAGACCCGGTGGAAAGGCAGCAGATCCAGGCTTATTGGGAATGGCTACAAGCTGATCTACACGGGTGCACCTAGTGGGAGAAGTGGGGTCGCCGTGGTGTTGTCTGACGAGCTCCAGGATGACGTCTTGGAGGTGAATCGCATCAGCGATCGGCTAATGTCGGTGCGGGTGCTTGTCAATGGAGTTATAACCCACTTGATAAGTGCCTACGCTCCGCAGGCCGGGTGCGGTGAAGCCGAAAGGACGCTGTTCTGGACCCAGCTCGAAGGATTGCTTCGCGGGATTCCGTTATCCCAGGGACTCGTTCTGGGTGGTGATTTGAACGGTCACGTGGGTGAGAGGTGTGGCGAGTTTGAGCGTGTTCACGGTGGCTTTGGGTACGGTAGCCGCAACGCGGAAGGAGACAGCATTCTCCGAATGTGTGCGGCTGCGGACCTTGCAATCGTGAACACCTACTTAAAAAAGAAGCCGGAGCACCTTGTCACCTACCGGAGCGGGCGAAGCGCTACCCAGATCGATTTTCTACTAACTAGGAGGCACCACATCGGCAAAGTAGCCAACTGCAAAGTCATACCCGGTGAGAGTCTCACTGCACAACACCGTCTCCTTGTCATAGACCTCTGCGTAAAGGCCCAACGTAGACGTGTAGAGTACTGTCGGCGCCAGATCCGGTGGGGGCTGCCTGATGAAAACAGGTTCCAGGATTTTGCGTCGGTTATTGGCGACAAGTGCGTCGGTACCGACGGAGAACCTGTGCAAGACCACTGGGACAGGATCCAGGCAGCTATTACGGGGGCGGCGCGGGTGGTACTCGGCATCTCTAAGGGCGGCCGCAAACGTGACCAGGAAACCTGGTGGTGGGACGACACAGTCCAGAGGGAGACTAAGGTGAAGAAAGCCTTCTTCAAAACGTGGCAAGCGACCGGATCTCTTGAAGATCGCGACGCATACAAGGTTGCCAAACGTGCCACCAAAAGAGCTGTAGCCAGAGCCAGACGAGACCACTTGCAACCTCTCTACGAGAAGTTGGAATCGTCTGAGGGGCAAAAGCTCATTTACACGTTGGCACGTTCCAGGGTCAAAGCGGCACAGGATATATCAAAGTGCCGTTGTGTAAAAGACCCTAATGGCAACCTGTTATGCGAGGACCTCGCGGTGAAGGAGAGATGGCGCTCGTACTTTCACGAGTTGCTGAACAAGCAGCATCAAGAGATGCAGACACCGGAACTCCCTCCGAACCTTGGACTAGTGCCTCTGATAACGCCTGAGGAAGTCCAAACGGCTCTTCGTCGTATGGGGAATCGGAAAGTTGTCGGAGCTGACGGAGTCCCCATTGAGGCCTGGAAGGCGATGGGTCCTCGCGGTGTGGGCATGTTAACTAACTTTTTCAATCGCGTGCTCCTGACCGGCAAAATCCCGAGCCAATGGAGGCTGAGTATCATTACTCCAGTCTTTAAAGGCAAGGGCTCGGTTCAGGAGTGTGGCAACTATCGCGGTAACAAGGTCATGTCCCACACCATGAAGATCATTGAGAGGATCATAGACACCCGAATCCGGCAGGAGTGTGCTGTCTCGGAGTGTCAATATGGTTTTCGGCCAGGGTACGGAACCATTGACCCTATCTTCGCACTAAGGATCACCATGGAGAGATACCTACAGATCGAAGAACACGCCTCTGCATATGCTCTTTCTAGATATGCAGAAGGCCTTCGACTGTGTCCCTCGCGGGGTGATCTGGTGGGCACTGAGGTCCAAAGGGGTACCTGAAGCCTACGTTGACATAATTCGAGACATGTACCTTAATTCCGATTCCGTTGTCAGGACCGCTGTTGGCGACACTAAACCCTTCCCCATCACCGTCGGAGTCCACCAGGGATCCGTCCTCACTCCGTTTCTGTTCAGCGTGACATTAGACGTCTTGTCGGACAGCATCAAGGACTCACATGAGCAGCCTCCCTGGCTACTCATGTATGCTGACGATATCGCGCTGGCGGACGCGGACAGGGAACGGTTGGTGCGGCGTGTGAATGCGTCGAAGGACTCGCTTGAGAACGGAGGTCTGAAACTCAACGTGGCGAAGACCGTATACTTGGCCAGCAACACGACAGACCCTATGTCTGTGCGCATAGGCGGAGACATGGTCGAGTGCACGGACCAGTTTAAATACTTGGGGTCTGTGCTTCACGCGTCCGGCGACATTGATTGCGACGTCAAGGCACGTATTTCCGCAGCTTGGGCGAAATGGCGTGAGGTGACAGGTGTCATTGGGGCAGGTCTATAAAACCATCATTAGACCTGTTCTCCTGTATGGCAGTGAGGCGTGGCCTGTACTTGAGCGACACAAGCAGGAGCTGCGTGTCACGGAGATGAATATGCTGCGGTGGATGTGTGGAGTTACGCGGAAAGACCGCATCAGGAACTCCCGCATCCGGGGCAGCCTTCGTGTCCGTGACATTGCAGACAAACTGCAGGAGGGTCGCCTACGCTGGTACGGCCACATCTTACGCAAACTGGCATGTTACGTGGGTAACAAACGTCTTGCCATGGCGCCTCCGCCGGGACGGAACAAGCGGGGTAGACCAAAGAAGTGCTGGCTTGACGTTGTAAGAGATGACATGCGTGCCAACAAGCTCTTACCACAGGATGCTAAAGATCGTGCGAAATGGAGGAGAACGTGCAGGAAAGCGGACCCCGGGCTCCAACGCGAAAGCCGCGGAAGCAACCGGGATAAACGCTGAGATGATGATGATGTACTAGCACATATGCTATACTCTGTTTTTTAATCTCGTAGACTAAACTGACATTAGAGTGTTGGCAGTTTATTCTTAAATAGTAACGTGGCACAACCGAATACGCGTTCATAAAATCAAGTATCGTTTTTTACATTAAGTTATCCTGAAATAATGTGTTGGTACTTATTAAAAACGTAATAATACAAAATTAATAATGTAAATTTGACATTTGCATGTGTCAATTTACTCTACGAGATTAAAAAACAGAGTATAGAGTTCTATAATTGGCGCATTTAGTTGTGGACCCTTTTTTATGTAATGGCAGAATAATTGATCAAGTCCAATCGCGTAGCCAAACTCCAGTTGTCCAGATGTTACTGCATATAACGATTATCGCATCCACTCCAACCGGACCCATGACTTTTAAAATTTCCGCTGCAAGCCGGTCAGAACCAGGAACTTTTTTTTACCTTAAGAGCTGCTAATGCCGCTGTGACTTCGGATCATAGAATACAGGGTTCGCGAGCTATTTCGTTCCAGTAATTGGTGGATCTGGCGATGTATCATTTTGAGGATCCGAGTAAAGTTCTGCGCAATATTACTGCCACCTTTTTGTGATTAATGCCATGAGATATTATAGATTGTTACTAGATAATACTCCAATTTTTGTCGTTGTAAACGAATATCGCCTGTAGATGGTGAAGTGGTAACGGAGACAGGACATACCTGATACCGCAGTCGATTTCTGACCTTATTTCAAATTGCGATATTCAGATTATCCTAATAAGTATAAGAATTTTTTTATGTATTATGGCTACAATACCTGTTAGTGTAGCGACAGCGGAACGATCTTTCTCTGCGTTACGAAAAATCAAATCATGGCTAAGAGCTTCAATTGTTGAAGAACATCTAACCGGACTGGCACATCTCCACGTCCATAAAAACTTACCCATTGAAGTAGATGAACACGCACACACGCACGCACACGTTTCTAAAGAAGACGTAAGAGAAAAATTGATTTCGTTATTGAATAACAGATTTTTAAGCACTTATTAATAAACTGCCTTCTTTTTAATTGTATCTATTATTATCAAAGTATAATTAAAACTTCATATGATTTAACCACGACTAAGTCCACCTCCGTGGCGCAGCGGTCAACATGGCTGCCTGCGACGTGGAGGCCCCGGGTTCGATCCCCGGCCAGGTCATGATGGAAAAACGATCTTTTCCTGATTGGGCTGGGTCTTGGATGTTTATCTATATATGTTTCTATTATAAATATAGTATCGTTGAGTTAGTATCCCATAACACAAGTTTCGAACTTACTTTGGGGCTAGCTCAATCTGTGTGATTTGTCCGTATATATTTATTTATTTATTTATGTGACCCCCATTTGATAGTTTAAAGTAGCTTGACCTGCTGTCGTCCATATATAGGTACCTACAAAATAGTCATGTCAGAAATAGTATCGGTAAAAAAATTGTATAGCGTGAAAATAATCGTGATAAGTGTGTGAAAATAATCAAAATCGGTTCAGCAACTAAACACGTTAAATTTTTTGTAATAAACCTTGTTTTGTCAGTGGTGAAAAATAACAACTTATCTCCCTCAATACATCATCATCATCAACCTTTTATCGTCCTACTGCTGGGCACAGGTCTCCTCTCATACAGAGAAGGATTGAGCATAATCACCACGCTTGCTCAATGCAGGTTGGCGATTTCAGACAAAATCCAGGTTTCCTCAAGATGTTTTCCTTCACCTTCAAGTCATTGGTGTCCAAGATATACTTAGAAAGTACATATAACTTTAGAAAAGTTACATTGAACTTGCCTGACCTGGAATCGAACCCGCGCACTCATACTTGAGGCTGGTGTTTTAACTACAAGGTCACCTCGACTACCTGCTACTCGATACCTGTGTACTAATAAAGAGTAACCATTACCTACTTCAAATATCAGTTATTGGCAAACAGGCAATATTGAATTAATATGGGTCATCCGATGACCAATATAAATCAATATCTAAGCCACTATATTCGTTAGGTAAACTGCGGCCAGACCGTTCTGGCAATTCCAGTAGAGCTTATTGTGCGTCAAGGAGATTAAATACTAAACAATAAAACCATTAACGTACAAAATAGTTGCAATTTCATTATTCTATACACAATAATATAAATAAATGTTCATTTTGTAACGTCGTTTCGTTCACCATATAAACAGTTTGTTGGTATTTGCAGTTATATTTAATACGAGACCAGCGAGTTTAATTTTATTCAGTTTTTGAGGATTCCCCCGAAGCTTAGCTGCGAAGGGGTTCGAGCAACCAGCTGCCCGCTAAGCCGGAATAGCTTGCCGTTAATCGAAGTCGCTGCTTCCATTTTCCTCAAAAACATATTTTTACTGGACGTATTCAGAGTTTTCTCTGTCAAAGTTTTGTTGGATTCTGAACCCAAAGAATTAATGATTGAGTCTGCATCAGTATCCATATTTAATATATTGGTATGAGACTCCTCGCGCCACAATTTCTGCAAGTTCAGTGCCATCAACTCCAACTGGACCTGAGAAAGCTCCCTGATCACGTCAATCTGTACAGACATCACATTGTCACACGTTTTTAGTAAAGAGTTGAGCGTCTCCAACACGTTGGCACGTCTCTTCTGAATACTGTACTGATTATCTATATTTCGTTCAAAAAAAGCCAAGTGCTCGTATAGCTCTGCCAGCTGCAGTGAGCAGGATATGTACTGTGCCGAATGGTGTTCGAAGTCGTAGTAGTGTTTTGCCCTCATTAGCCATTTATATGTGAATGCGAACAGTTTCCTTGCTTCCTCAACGCTACAAACGCTTTCTGAAGGCACCTTGATTTCCATAACTTTCAAATCCAGAGACGGAAAAGTGAACAATTTTTCCGGGGTGCTGCAATCTCCCTTTCCAGACTTTTCCGTACTCTGGTCTTTCAAGTTCTCATCTTCCAAGTTCTCCGAGCTGCCCAGCCTGTCTTCCAGTAAGTCCACAGTCTTCCACAGATCTGCTCCCGATGACGTTTGTGTAAAGTATTTGTTGAGAATCTTCTTCTTGGAAATTTTGAAAAGCGTTAATCCATATTTAACCCAATGATGGCTCAACTCTAAAAAGTGAATTTCAAAATCTGCTTTCTGTAATACGAACTCTTCAGGCATGAGTTTGCAGTTGTCGTGGCAGGTCCTCAACACATGGTAAGCAGCGCACAGGTGATGTCGTGCGTTGCCAATTTGGTTAAGATACGTAAAATAGTTTCCTAGTCGCGCCGTTCTCAAAGCCCAGTCTTGTGGTGTGCCTTCCTTCATTTCCAATTGCCTCCGGAGAGCTGTATGATTGTATAAAGTGTATTTCTGAGGCAAGTTCAATTTATTGTATAAGAAAGCCTGCATCTGAACGTTGTTAGTGATGACTTTGTCTACTTTTTCAGGATTCACACGCTTGATGTTGCTCACCGGCTCTGTCGTGAACAAATCTTCTGCATCCAAGAATTTGTCGGGCTCAGATTTACTGATCTGGTCGTACAAGTCTTCCATGCTTTCAAGAATTTCGCGGGCTTCATTGGTTTGGTCTAGCTGTATCATGTAATAGCATAGAAGGTTCTGTATTCTTAATAAGATAAAGATGCATTCGTTCCTCAAGGCATACGGTTTTAATTTCTCAAATGAAACTTGCAGCATGTTTCTTTTCTCTATCACGGACAAAGGCATAGTTTTAGCGGAAAGAAGAGCCAAGTAGCCCTCCATCGCTATTGACCTTACATATTGATCGTGGTTTTCCTTACCCAAAACTATTAACTCGTTAGAGAGGATTTGAATATCTTTTTTCAAGTTCTGCAGTCGCTCAGAAGAGTTTTTCTTTAAGTTGGTTCTAACATTTTCAAATGTTGTCGTGATCCGTTTTATTGTTTCCATAATATTTTACTGCTATTTGTTTTACTTATAATTTTTCAATTGCTAAGATTTATCAAAGGAGAAAAATTTTACACAGGTTCTTTGAACTGTCAGATTTAATTCTGTTCTGTTTTGTGACAGAATTTATGAATATAACTTAAACTTTTTCAGCCAGTCTAGAAGATCGTTGAAAAAAGGAGACTAAAATCCGTCTCAAATGTCTCGAAAGTGCGGCGCCACTGTCGTTCGACGGATCGTTAATTCTGATTTACATAAATATCTTGCATTCGTATTGGCACTGGTCAATAAAATGCACATTTAAATAGAGAAAATCATATGAGGTAGGCGGGTTGTTGAAGAAATGTCAACTCACATATGGTAAAGAAACCAAAGAGTACGCACTACCAAAGAGTACGAATTGCTCATAACTCGTATATTTTATCCGTGTTGGCCTCCATGAGATGGCGGTCAGTTGCCTGTGATACGAGGAGCTAACAGACATGGATTCAACTTCCTGAGCTTTGTTTTTTTTTTAAATTTTATAGTTATTTATAGATATTGGGCATGTTTGTAAACTATTTAACACAACTTGAGACTAATAATATAAGGTTTGCATGAACATAATACTTGAGGATGTTGGTTTTTCGTCAAATTCATTGTTTTTATTTCCGTTTGGTTTGAGTTAAGTCATGCCGTTGTATTTATTTATCTATCGCGGCGGCAAATTTAAAAATATTCTTTTCGTAAGAGTGCGCACCCAAAGAGCACGCGCCCTCACTCTTACTTTCTATGAAATAAAATCAATCAGAATGCTTTATAGTAGCTTACATTTTGTTTTGAAGAAAGCCACAATGTCAGGTTTATAAAAAAAAAAATCTGAAAGTCTGAGAAAACTAGTCTTCACTGAAGATAATTTGAGAGAAAAGTTAGAACAGGGACAGAGCAAGAGGTCTATTGCTAAGTCATTGAACATTCGCTCTTTAGGCAGATATTACAATATACTAAGTCTGCGTCAACCTGAAAAAACAGGCTTAGCTCGTGCTGCTAGACCAACGCGACGTTATAATCGGGTTCATGCGCACTCTTAGCTTATATAGAGGATCCCTTGTGCGTCTGATTAAATTTAATAATAAAAGAAATGTTCCCAAATAACCAATGCCTAAATATAATTAAAATACTAAACGATTAAACTGAAAGTTTATTTTAAATAAATAATAGTTTGTAACTTGCGCACTCTTTGGTTTCTCTACCCTAAAAAAGTAAATAAATGACACTTACATTTGTGCCGATTCAAAGCCTGCTGTCAGGAAACTAATTGGCGGGAATATTGTAAAGGTCCGGCGGTACTTCCCACCGGGACGGCGTCTTATATTATACAAAGCGGAGGTACGTTCGTGTTTGGATTACTGCAGCCACATTTGGGCTGGTGCTGCAAAATGCCACCTGCCAACTTTGTACTCAGTGGCGAGGCGTGCGAAGAGGCTTATAATTGGCTACTCAGATCTGGTTAAGAACAATCTTCAAAATCTGGAGCACAGGCGTAGGGAGCAGCGAGGCAATAAGAGACCCAGATCACTATTGCCTTCCTGTGGCCAAAGCATGAACGGTTATAGCAGAGGTTTGTAAAAAATTACAAAAAAAAACTGCTGCATCATACGTTCGGGTATATTTCGACGAAATTTTCTACGCGGTTTTAGCATTGGTCTCATAGTAAATAATAATCAGCTAGGTACAGCCAGCTTCATCAGATACGTAGGTACACACACCATCATTAGCTAACTACGCACAGCTCCATTCAATAGATCTAGAGAATTAGAATTTGCACTTTGATTTGAACATGCAAGTTCAAATGTTGTAAGCATCAATAACACAAAAGAATTTCTCTTTAGATCGGAGTTAATCGGAGAGCAATGCAACCTGCATTGCTCTCAAAACGGCGAATGCAAACATCGTAAGGAAACCGGCATGTTTTAAAGGCAAAAACTTCGAAGATATGTAACATCTACCAACCTGAACTGGTCCAGCATGGTAGATTACTACACACCCTCTCACCGAGAGGAGGCTTATGTTCCAGGAGTAGGAATATTGTAGAATAGAATACTCTTTATTATGTACCTACACCATATAGATAACAGAAACATAAATATAAAGATTTTAGAAACGGTGACACAATGGGCGGTCTTATCGCTAAGAGGGATCTTTTAAAGACAACCTTTGGATGGAATATTAAGGGAAGGAGAGAGAAATAATGTAGGTAGTGTGCCTGCAGCACATTTCCTTTTTTAGTACGATGAGATCACCAGACTCTCGTTACTCAATTACAGATAGGTAGAATTATAAGTCAGTCGACCAAATACCTCTGTACTGATTGTATGTCTTTCAAATATAAATAGTTATGTGTTTATGGAGTTTCATTGAAGGACCCTTGGAACACAACTTACACTAATATAAGAGGACACAACAGTAGTCTACAGTGAACTATTTATATAGATTATGTAATAAATGTATACGTAACTACTCTAATAAATATATTATATTTTTTTATTATATTTTTTTTTTATCATGGTTTTAAAAGTGGACAGAGTTTGAGCACGCCTCACGGACACGGGCAAGTCGTTCCATAGCCGAACTGCTTGTACAGTAAAGAACTTATCATAGAAACTTTAGTAGAATGCATCGGCATTTCTAATATCAGATTTATCGATGATCTCAGATATCTATTATGAGTGTCATGAAGGAACTTGAAACGTTCGTTAAGCTAAGAGGGGGTTTTAGAATTAAACAAAATGCTGTAGAGCTGAAATAGGATATGAGAATTCCGGCCAAGAAATATGGGAAGGCACTTAAGCTTAGTACGAAATTCAGGTATGTGATCATATTTGCGCAGGCCAAATATAAACCTTATGCAAAAGTTTTGAACTCGTTCAAGTTTATCTAGTTGTGCCTCAGTAAGATCTGGATAACTGACATCTGCGTAGTCAAGGATGGGAAGTAAAAGTGATTATGCAAGCGCAGTTTTAGTGGCGGTAGGGAGAAAATTCCGCAACCGTCTCAGAGACTTACCAGATGTAAAAATTTTGCGACTCATATCTTGTAGCCCCAATTCTCAATCATCTTTCCTGGATCCCAGGAAAGATGATTGTCGATCCAAACCCCTTTGTCTGTCTGTCACTGCAAGGTATAGCGTTTCCGTTAAATTGAACTTGGAGAAGTTGTGAAAAGTTCATAATGGGGAACATCCTTGAACCGCCAATAACAATGACCTGAATCTTCGATGGGTTAATATGCAACCCATGCGCCTCAATCCGCTCACAAATTGAGAATAAACCCTTTTTGATAACTTTAATGGAATTAGCTAAATTTTAGCGACTAGCTTGTTTATAAATCTGCAAATTGTCTGCATAAAAGTGGTAGGAGGAAAGAAGGTTTTTGGTGATGGAGTTGATAAATATTGCGAAAAATAAAGGAGATAAACGCCGCCCCGAGGTACACCGGCAGAAGAGCAAGACTGACCGACACCACGAAGAGCCACGACTCTTCTATGCATACACGTTGCCGACGGCCATACAGGTAACTACGAAACCAGTCAATCGCCGTTGGAGATATGTGAAGCGAGCGAAGCATGCCAAGCAGGATATCGAAATCAACAGGGTTGAATGCATTACTAAAATTCAGTAAGCAAAGAACCGTCAGATTTCCCTGCTGCATACACAAGCGTATGTCATCAGTGACATTAACTAAGGCTGTAGTGTTACTGTGACCAGGACGAAAACCAGATTAGAAAGGATTCAGTACATTATTTTTAAAAAGAAAAGTGCTGAGCCGATTATGGAAAGGCAAGATGGAGATGGAACAGTATTCAGAAAACGAAGTTGTACGACAACTTCGTACAACAAAATGTAACGGAATGACTTTGGTATCTTTTCAGATCAATGGAAAGGCGCCATAGGATACAGAGATGTTAAGTAGCACAGGATGGGAAGGATCTCGTCGAGTCGAGGACAGGGAGTATCATTTTCTAACTTACACAATCACTACTGATTGCGTTCACCGTCGGGTTTGCAGTCAAGCACTTGTTTATACAGCACAGGAGGAGTGCAGGCCTTAGATAATAGTCTCGACGTGGTCATACGCTCTCGCTGACTTTCATAATACACACACCCTAACACACACTTGATTTATTATTTATTTATTTCTTTATTTAATCTTACACTTACTACCATTACAGATTGCTTAACCTAATGCGGCAGCAAGGATACATTTCCCCACCTACCTTTTGGAAACTTACACATATAATAAATAAAATTTAATTAAAACAAATCTAATAAAATTTAAACAATAAAATAAAAAACTTAAAAATAATATTAAAATTTTAAACAACATTTCAACTTTATATTCGATACAAAGTTTGTTGAGCAAACACATTTCCGAACATTTGTAAGAATAGATTAGCAATATCTTCAAAATGATTCCAACTGACCGCAACAGATCGCAACGAAACTAGGATGCTGGATAGCACAGTGTCATTAAAAGAACTCTTGCGAACTCACTCAAGTGACATGTCCTTAAATCAAGCCTCGTATGGAAAAGGTTTATAGTGACCATCGCTCTGACAAGAGGCGTCCTGGCAAGTAAATTGGTCCTAGCTGTTGGGGTGGCTAGTAGTGGTGGGCCTAAAACCCCAGGGTTATCTTCCAGGCCCCGCAGTAACTTGACCAAATACTATATATACTATTCTATTTTTATTTATATTTATACATATATTCTTATACATACACTGTTAATTTTATTTTACTTAGTTCCATCTTACGCTGATGGCAATGCATATTCTACTTTATCTTATCTATTCGTTGGCAATAGTTATTCACACAGTCCATGCATCGTTTATTTGGTCTTTCCCTAGCCTTATTTAACTGACTTCATCAATCTGCCTAGCCTTTTTCTAACTATCTACGAACTTGTCTAACCGAATGCACTAACCGGTATCTCCATAAACCAATGCTTAATACGATACTTGACAAAACTAGTTGTCAGACTTTAAGGCTGACTATCCCATAAGTTTTTATAGAAAATGGCATTGTCCCATTACAGTGTGAAGGCCTGTTTTCAAATAGAGGCAAAACAGTACCGCATGATCTGCCTAGCAAACAGTTGCATTTACAAAAAGCGTCTGTCTGGCCTCCACGACACGACCTAGTATGTAACATGTAGATCATCATCATCATTTCAGCCGAATGACGTCCACTACTGGACATAGGCCTCCACCAAGGATCTCTACGACGACCTGTCCTGCATCTCCCGCATCCAGCGGTTTCCCGCGACCTTCACCAGGAAGTCGGTCCACCTTAGATATCTACTGAGATATCTGAGTATTCTTATCTATGGCTCTTTTTGTGAATAAAATAGAAAGAACTGAACTCAAATTTAGTTTAATTGGAGAACAAGGGAATCGGGGCCATTGTTTACTTATTACATTACTTATAGGTACCTACTGAGTTTAGAAGAAAATTGTAGTGTCAGTACAAAACTACGCACGCACATAGTCGCACGCGGCTAACGATCGGCTAGCGTAGTGTACCTACCTACTACGCTAGATACTTATGCGTGTCCGCGTTCATTTAAATTAATTTGTTATGAGTGTATAGTTTATATGTGGCTGTTTTCAACATAGTTTTCACTACATTTATCATAAAAACTATTTATTTAAAATTAAAAAATGATACGAATTCAGTAAACGACACTGAATCCGCTACTTTCATAATGTGTATTCATTCAAATAGGTACCACATTGTATCAGTTTATTATGGAAATTATTGAATTAAGTGAAAGACTATTATTTTTTGGTAGAAATCAGCAGCCCAACTGCGTAACACACCATTACTATCAATATGAATATTTTGAAGCATATTCCTAATCCAATGCTCCATTCTGTTTGAAAAAGGTAAATAATGCAATGAATTTTTTCTACGACCATTTGGTAATATGCTTATTATATAACCATATCTCAATAGTACCTACTCATTCTTGCCAAGTCGTGTTACAATGACCATTTCCACACGGGTAAACCGTACTAGTAGTAGTATTCTTCTTCTCCCATATGGAAAGGCAACGGTACAGAGCCATACAGCCTGATCTTTAATTTAATCTGTAAGCAATGTTTTGGCCAAGTCCATAGGCCAAGTCTTCTGCAAAAAAAAAACGTCGATTTTTCGTTTTATAAGGCATTTTCGCCAAGTCTTGTGTTATATTGTATTTTTTTCTTTTTAAAATCCAGTCTTGCCATGTCTTGTGTTAATATACATTTTGAACGTCTTTCTTCAGTTTTGTCTGATCCGGGAGAAAGTCATTTCCGAGGATAAGGTCTTTAGTTTTATAAGTCTCCGACTGTGGAGATAATGTAGTCGTAAACCGGTATGAAGGTAGAATTACACCTTAATAAATCCTGAACCTGAAGTGATGGCGGGATTCTCTTATATATTTCCTGAAGCTTGTCTATTAATAATAGTCTTTGGAGGCTAAAAGCTGAGCATTCAAAGATTAGATGGTGTAACGTCTGGTCTTGATTCAGTGAACAATCGGTACAAAGTGGTGATGAAATAATGTTCATTCGATGAAGGTGTACCTTAAATTTACAATGTCCAAAGCGTAGCCTGCATATTTGTGTATAAAATTTTCTTGACATATGATTCTTGTTTTTGGTAAACCACGGTTTTTGTCCAATTTCATTATTAATTTCCGCATACCATTTGCCCTTATCTTGGATAATAGAGTGCCTATTTTCTGCCCAATAATTAATAGCCATTTCACGAATTTGCGGAATAATGTCTTGCCAAGGTATTGGTAAATTTTTAATCTGACCACCCTGTGTTGTAATAGTTTTGGCAAGAAAATCAACATTTTCATTGCCTCTTACACCTTTGTGAGCTGGTGTCCATGTGAATTCAACCGTAATTCCTTGCCTATATATATCTGTCCATGTTTCTTTTATGTGGTGAAGTATGTAATTTGTGGAGCTGTTAAAACAGGTAAACCGTACTACAATGAAACTGTTTTAATTTTTTTTATGGCTATGGCATCAAAAAATAAACGATTATGCCAAAAAGCGCGCGTATTTATCGCATGTTATGATAATGATTTAATGAAAGTTTTTAGTATATATATTATTTTGGTTTGTGTTTCATGTCTGCTGTATATTTGTATTTATGTGAAATTATGGGTATCTTACCTGAAGTAAATAATAAATATTATTAGGCTGTATGATTGAAATGCCTTTGCCGGTCATTTGTGGGTTTATAACAACAAAATAACATTGCGCGCGCCATTGTTAAGTTTTATTTGCATTTTTAAATAAAATTGTTTAGAAAATGAGTGATATCAGTGATAATAGCGAAATGGACAATATCTTAACGCCTTTTGAAATGAGAATAGATAGAAATAGCTATGGAGACCACAAAAGAATTGTTACCACATAAATCATGGAAATGTAAGTTACTATAATTCCTATTAAAGTTCAAAATTGGCGGTTTTTTGTATTTATTTATTTCGGTCGTAGAAAAAGTTTTGTATGCCACTATCGCAAACAGCTATTGTAATACTCGTGCTGATCTATTGTGCCACTCAGCTTCGCTTCGTGGCACAAACTATCACTCGTATTGCAATAGCAATAGCTATCATTGATTTACAGTGGCATAAATAACTATTGTTGCACAATGCACAGTCACAATGAAATCCATTACTACTGATAGTTTATTACGCAACTACCCTGCTGGACAGAGCGAGCGTGGTTATCAATATTCATGCCTTCTCTGTGCCAAAAGATGAGAAGAGTCTGAAAATTTTTTTGTTGGAAAAAACTAGGAAACGCCGCGGTTATCAAACCGAATTACTTATTAAAAATTTCGATCCAGCCGTCCCTTCCTGTTCTCCTCAGCGACGCCATAAGCCAACGTTTGTACAAAGCAGCCCTTAACGTGTTATCGTTTAGTTATTAAATTCCCCTGGCTAGAGGCTTTAAATTAATTTAAGGCAGCCACAGGATATTCCGGTTAGTAGTCATGACCTCTCAAGGTCAACTACAAGATTCCATAACAAAAAAAAACTGTTTTATTTTATACATGTAGCAACTTTTAGGTTTCTGACGACTTGTAACGTTTGTCAAAGAGCTACGAATTACAGTGGGGACCAATGGCTTGACGTGCTTTCTGAGGCATGAAAGGGCCATGGTATGTAAACTTGCTTACCCATCCACAGACCACCGAGACAAGCGTAGCTTAACCTAATAGTTCGGATGTTATTTCTTAAGCGCTCTACACTTCAAAGTCGGTAGGCATATGTCGGCAAAATTTTGCCGGTGGGCTAGGCTGGCGGCTTCAGTCATTGCAAGTCGTAATAATTAGCCGGCGGCATGTCGGCGGCTCGACATCAAAAACTTATATTTATTAACTCGTCACTACAGCTGAAATGTCGCCGGGCTACTGAGCGCTTGCGTACGCTAGCTGCCGACATGTTGGCGGAAAAACGCGCGGGCTAAGGTTGCTGACGTGCTTCTTTCAAATCTCCTGTATGGCAGTGAGGCGTGGCCTGTGCTTGAGCGACACAAGCAGGAGCTGCGTGTCACGGAGATGAATATGCTGCGGTGCATGTGTGGAGTTACGCGGAAGGACCGCATCAGGAACTCCCGCATCCGCGGCAGCCTTCGTGTCCGTGACATTGCAGACAAACTGCAGGAGGGTCGCCTACGCTGGTACGGCCACATCTTACGCAAACCGGCATGTTACGTGGGTAACAAATGTCTTGCCATGGCGCCTCCGCCGGGACAGAACAAGCGGGGTAGACCAAAGAAGTGCTGGGTTGACGTTGTAAGAGATGACATGCGTGCCAACAAGCTCTTACCACAGGAAAAAAAAAAGATTGTGCGAAATGGAGGAGAATGTGCAGGAAAACGGACCCCGGGCTCCAACGCGAAAGCCGCGGATGCAACCGGCATAAACGCTGAGATGATGATGATGATGACATGCTTCTTTCAAAATAAGCAGCCAGGTTGTGTAGGCGGGTCGGCGGTGGCTTTGGTGTGTAGTGTGCTTCAAAATAACATCCGCACGGTTTGCAAGGTTAGTAATGGCGGGTAATTAGTAAAAATCAATACCACTTTATAACTCGTCATAAAATTTATTTGAAATCCCCATTACCCCGAGGTTTTGGAAGTTTGGACTATCTAACTTAGGCAACGCTGAATAAATCTTTTCACATAATACTTTATAATACATAATATCTAAGAACTATGGTCGAATAGGTCGATTTACATGTCGATACATTTTCACTCGAGACTAGGTGGCTCCGTATTTCGCTCTCTTTCTAACGCATAGCTGAGTCTTGTTCCATTTTAACATCCTGAAGCCAATTTATAGCTTACTTAACAAATTGCTTGATGTATGATGTAAACCCTAACTAAGTACTTTAATAATTACAAACTTTAAATTTTTATTATAAATATTTTTGGAAAAATAAATAGTTGCTGATAGATAGCTAATGTGTTTTTAGATTTTTAGAGTTATAATTATGACTCAATTTGTTGTAGGTACTTCCGTTCGTACCTACAAAATATATTCATACCATTAAAATTTGGTGACAAAATCTTGCAGTGCAAACTAATCTTAATTATAATAAATACGTGACTTAGAAAAGTAGAAACTAGTATAGTAGGTATTTAGTGAAATATTGTTAATGTTTAGTGCATATTGTTTCTTAATCATATATTCTTTTACTACTTTCTTAAACTTTTAGTATAATATGCAATCAAAAACGCAAACCTTAGAAATAAGTATACCTAATATGAAAATCTAGTTTCTTAAAGTTTTATTAAGATGTGACACTGACATGTAAACCGAACTTATATAATACCTAACAGAAAAAAAAACAAAAACTTAACATTTCTTACGCCGTTAAACCAAAAGTTAAGTCATACGAGTAAAAAAGTAATAAATAAAATGCACAGAAAATAAATTACAATAGAAAAAAAAACAAATTATATTAATTATTGTTATTATCTTCACGCGCGATGTTTCCGTTCCTGAAATAAACATTATTTATTGAGAAAATAATAATTGATATTAATGAGAATCGCGATGGCGAAAATCGCAAGGCTTACATAGAAAAATGGGTACCCACACTCGCATTGCTCCTACCTACTTCTCGAAAAGCTGATTGACTTTTTACATTAAACCGTAAAATACATAGAAATTCAATCAACTTTGCTAATCCCTGAGGAAACTTACGTAATCATACAGATCCAGATGTTCAGTCTTGTCTGGGAACCGAGGGGTACCTTCGGTAGGTCAGCGATTTTCTTGGCGAGGGGCTGTATGCTCTCACTCCAGCGTAGAATTTCCCCTTCTGAGTGATCACCTCCAGCCGAGCGGAAGCTTCAGCCCTCCCGAATTCGTTTTCGACAGTTATCCTGTAGATACCGACGTCGTCAATTGTAACCTGGAAATGAAAACAATCATAAGTAATATCAAACCAGCCACTTAAGATTTAAAAAATCCCGATAGGATTCTATAAAAATGTCACAGTGAAAAGTTATGTGAAGTGAGTTTAGAGTGAGTTATCAATAGTGTCAATCCCTAGCATTAAGGATTGGAAGCTCAATCTACGCTCAATTCATCTAAGTTATCACGTTGAGATGGTTACAGAATCGCACTGCATTATTGCCCCAAATGGTTCACCAAAATGTTGATATACCTATCGTTAGAGATATGTTTACATGCATTTCCTAGTTAAGTTTAGGCCCGGTGTCCCCGCTAATTATAGCCCTGCCCCGCCCACTATCGGTGGGCATCGGTGCAACTATGTACAGCTCGGTCGGCTTATGACGGCTCCGGGCGCCTGAGAGCTCCTAGTAGGGCTGCCAAGACAGCTGTAAGCATGGATAAGGACGCCGAGGCTGTCTTTCTTCAGCAACTCTCAGTGTCTGTTCTTTTTCAACAAGATGAACAATGAGAACTATGTCCTAATCCAACATTATTAATACATACGCACAACTGTGTTTACGTAACGTTACGACTGCTCTGCGATGTTTCTGCCGCTCGAACTATTTGGGGGCTACCCAAAATCAGTTATAGCGTCCTTAGATGGGCTTCCGAGTTCTCAGACGCCCGAAGCCGCCGTTAGGCACCCGAACTGTACCGATCCGCAGCGATGCCCACCGGTAGTGGGCGCCGTGCCTTAAGCCTTACTCTGTACTTATATCCTATATGTCCCATTCTTGGGACAAAGGTATCCTCTTTGTTAGATAGTGGCCCATATTCCACCACGCGGCCGCAGTGTTGATTGGTACATGTCACATTACTTCGACTTGGTTCTACGACGTGCCGATTTCTTCAAAAAGGTGCTTTCATAAAGGGAAATTAATTTACAATGACAACTAGCTAAAAATACAAATGTAAACTCAACATCATGAATCTCGCAATGAGAAGAATATTGGAAGATTGAAAAATGTCTTATAAACTTGACTTAACAAGTAGCTTTATGACGATCAGAAAAAAAAAACAACAAGTTACCTGATGCTAAAAACATATTGTAGACTAGGTGTGCCCCGCGGTTTCACCCGCGTAATCTTCGAACTGAAAGAGCTCAGTTGATATAAAATAAGCGCCTGATAAAATAATGGGAGCAATATATACGTCCGCGTTTGCTCCCGTTTACGCAAAATTTTTTGTTCCTGCTCTGCTCCTATTGATAATAGCGGGATGTTTTATAGCCTATGTCCTTTCTCAGGCTTTAGACTATCTGTGTACCAAATTTCATTACAATCGGTTCAGTAGTTTTGGCGTGAATTAATAAGGACAGACAGAGATACTTTCGCATTTATAATATTGGTATGGATAATTAACTTAGCGTATGTAAAATGTGCTAAGACATGTTACCGACAACACATATCATATTTCTGACACAATAGGATATCTAATTCCACCAACCTCGTCAATTTCGAGTATCCTAAGGAGTTCATCTTTTTCCATGATTGTGAATCTGGCAGAAGGTGTGATGATGATGCCGTCTTTGTCCCACGTGGCCCAGGGGGCGGGCTGCCCTTTGACGGCACATTTGAAGGTCACGCGGTCTCCTTCTTCCACTACTTTGTTGAAGGGATACGTGTAGAAAGAAGGTGCCATCTGTCTAGATGGACTGCATAGGCGGCGGGTGTCTGGGCCTGTAATAATTGGAGGAAAAGTGTTACTAAAGGATAGAAGGTTTATTTTATAAAGTTATAATAATTACTAAACTAAATAATTATTAAACTGAACCAAGTAAAGAAGTTTTTATCTAAAATGAGTTTACTTTAGAGGTTTAAATGGTTTCTTAAAACCACTAAGCTAATTTCATTCTACTTAGGGTAATCGCAGATATATAAATAATCCATCACCATCACTCTTTAAACTCACGCTATCTAGGCATGTAACAGGCATAGATTGCTGTAAACTCTTACACAATGCATTACATTGTATTTCCAAGAAATGATTTATTTAAATTGGCACTTTTGAATTGCCAATCATCATCAACCTTTTTATCGTCCCACTGCTGGGTACAGGTCTTCTCCCATACAGAGAAGGATTGAGGGTAATTACCACGCTTGCCTAATGCGGGCTGGCGATTTCAGACTTAAAGTGCAGCTTTCCTCAAGATGTTTTCATTTACCTTTTTTTTAATCAGCCATTGGTGTCCCAGATATATATACTTAGAAAAGTTACAGTGGTACTTGCCTGACCTGGAATCGAACCCGCACACTCATACTTGAGAGGCTGGTGTTTAACCACTAGGCCACCACGATTATACTAGGCCACCATGACTATACTAGGTCACCACGACTAACTAATTGCCAAAGAGTTGAAAAAAGTTAAAAAAAGTTGTCCATTTCAATACTCAGATGCTCATGAAGAAGAACCATGGAGGCACTCCAAGGACACTTATATTTAGTTTAAATCATCCTTCTTGCATCTACATATATGTGAGGATAAGATAAGCTCTGGCAGTTAAGAGATGACTCTAAACTATACTAGGTAGGTATACTTTATAATGAGACTAAACTGACTGCGCCCATAAGTTCTATTAATCAGTCAAAACCACCAACCACCACGAACAAACTTCGTCCCTAATCGTACATGGCTCCTACTTTTCGAAATGTATCCTTGGAGTGTACTGACCGCCTTCAGCTTTTGGAAGTTGAGATTTCCTCGAACCTAAACTTTTGGCGGTTCATTGAGTCCAAGGCCAAGGTGGCTGCCAGGAAACTTGGCGTTATCGCAAAGGTCCGGCAGTACTTCACACCTGGGCAGCTTCTAATGATGTACAAAGCACGGGTCCGTTCGTGTGTGGAGTACTGCAGCCACATTTGGGCTGGTGCTGCTAAGTGTCACCTGGCCACTTTGGATTCGGTGGAGAGGCGGGCGAGGAGGCTGATTGGTGACCCTGATTTAACTCGAGACGGTCTCCAAAGCCTAGAGCACAGGCGTAGAGTAGCCAGCCTTTTGGTGTTCTATAGGATGCATTTTGGGGAGTGTGCGAGGGCGCTCCTCCTTTATACCGCGTACAACAAGGGACTGGAACAACTTGCCGGCGGCGGTGTTTCCGTTGGAATACAATTTGAGTGTCTTCAAGCCTAGAGTGAATAGGCTTTTAATAAACTAGTGCGCTTTACCATCAACGATTGTGTCACTGCTTACCATCAGGCGGGATTGCGGTCAAGCGCTAGTGTATAATTTAATAATAAAAAAACATAAATAGTAAGCAAATCTGACCAGGTGTTCTGGAGACTGATCTGGCGGGCGTGCTGCGAGGTGTAGAGCGTGGTGTAGACGCGGCTGACAGCAACGCGGGGGGACGGCGCAGGCGCTGGCTCAGGGTGTTGGGCTCGCCAGGAGCTGGAGAGGAACATAATAGTAAGAATCAATCTAAGAGGTTCAACTAAAAATAAAATTCTCTAAGACCTGATTGATACCTTCGATTTCATTGTTTATTAAATTCAAAACACATCTACATTACACATCACGTTATACGTTACTTCGATAAATCTCTTCCGTAATTCTGCACACCTAATATCGTAGAAGCCTGCCACAGTCGTGTTCTTTCTCAAAATTTCCGAACATGTAGAGAAATAGCTACGATTAAGAAAATTTATCCAGTATCGATATCATATAAAGACGCCGTGCCCTATCCGTTACACGTTGCTATAACCTGATGCTGCTGCTGTACCTATTTGTTTTATTCATTTATTTATATATACTTTATTGTATATATTCAAATAAATAAATACATTCAACATAATAAAATATAACGGCTTTATCGCTAATACAATCTCTTCCAAGCAACTAATGAATGGATAGACAATCTCCTGAACCATAAATGGGACTGTCATTGGTGCAAATATTATAAATACAATACACTAAAATAGGTACACAGATACATACATATCCAAAATTATACATACATGAATAACTACATAGATACAGCAAAGTAATTAGGCAAAAATGGTTTCTTGAACAAGATTGTAACGACAAGTTGTGTTCCGAGAACCCGTCGTCGGCCCCATCGGGCATCGGTCCTACGGGTAATGCTCACTGCCACTTATGACTTAAGTGCTGCAATTCTTTGAGCTACGTCGGTTACTCTCGTTCTTTTGCGGATCTCCTCATTTCTGGTTTGATCAAGCAGTGCTGAAATGCTTCAATGCTCGAAGACCTCAGTAGAGCCTCCAAGGGAGTCGGTCATAAAATGAACATGAACAAGACGAAAGTCATGTCTAATGCCCGTGTTGTACCGACTCCTATAAAGATTGGAGACTATATTCTCGAAGTTGTTGACAGTTACGTATACCTGGGACAAACTATCCAGTTAGGTAGGTCCAACTTTAAGAAAGAGGTCAATCGTCGAATCCAACTCGGCTATGCTGTTTTCGGGAAGCTACATACAATCTTCTCGCCCGAAATACCGCAGTGTCTCAAGACAAAAGTCTTCGATCAGTGTGTGTTGCCAGTGATGGCTTATGGAAATGAGACGTGGTCGCTAATAATGGGCCTTATAAGACAGCTCAAGGTCAGACAAAGGGCAATGGAGAGGGAAATGGCTATGCTTGGGGTACCTTCTTATATTTGCTAGTCAAATTGTAGTGTCCTCTCTATAAGTATCGTAACAAGAGTTAAAGTAAGACTCAATATTCATATAATAGTAGGTACTTACGGTAAACTACAAGGCAGGCGCTAGACTTAGCCTTGCCGAGGTTGTTGGAGGCCTCGCAAGAGTACGTTCCCTCGTCTTCGGCCGTCACTTGTTTGATCTTCAGCCGCGCGGCGCCCTCATCGTACGAGGACTCGAAGTCCGGACAGTCGTGTATTAACTGGAAAATTATGGTAAAACACATTTTATACAGGGTACTAAAAGACCCCAACACAGAGTGTCATCAACGCCTTCTGTATATTAAACTTAGTATTCTTACATAAACTTAATCAGCCTATATTCTTCCCACTCCTGGAACACAGGCCTCGTTTCGGTAAGAGACAGTGGGCTGTAATCTACAACGCGGGCCCAGTATGGGTTTTGGTAGATGTCACATGTTTTAGAAGTATTTCGCTTTACGACGTGCCGGTTTCCTCACGACGTTTTCCTTCACCGTTTTGAGAGCAGTGGTGATGAAATAATTTACACAAAGTTAAACACCTGATGGTGATCTTCCTGATTCATCGTGTCATGAGTCTATAGCAGCCCACTGCTGCATGTCAGGCTCTCCAATGGCATACATTTAAGTCGATTCTCAGTTACCTACTCTCATCCAGCTGTAGCAGAATATCCTGGGAAGATTGTCGGTCACCTTGTCTGAGGAACTCCTTACATTCCCGAACTAAGTAAACTATTCAGAAGCATATATATTGCAATTCCATGATTATCAATTCGGAAGCGTAAACTATGGGCTTCTTAGTGGACTTAGTGACGTCCGAATTGGCGTCGAAACATTAAAATCCAACTGTGCCAACAAAAAGCAATTGAACATAATTCATTCAGAAACTTTTCCTTATTGCTCAATTTCCTTAAATGTTTAAGGAATTCTTTGTAGAAAATTTCACGCTACTACACACAGCAGTTTAGGCTGTGTTTTATCAGTGAAACTGGACATACAACATTTTCTTTGCTTATCATCATAGGTACCTCATTGTAATGGAACCATCGGATGTCAGGCTCGGGGTTGCCAGTCACATGACACTCGAACTCGATCGCGTCGCCGTCGTACGACAGCAAGTCTGTTAGTTCTCGGTCGAAGCGAGGTATCACCTCCACACGGCTGGAAGTAAAGAAGAACTATGTAATGCTAAATAGGAACTACAAAGTATCGCCTATATATTGAAAAAAAAAATAGCAATGATCTGTAATATGTAGATACTGATTATATAAAACACAATAGCATAAAACCTAATGATAACATGGAACACTAATATGACGGTTCAGTACTACCTTCAAGATTTGTGATCAATCTTTATATCTCATTTTTATCATTACAAAATATCAAAAGTTTCTGCTTACCCATATCTTACGTTGTGTGATTCGTCAGTTGATGTTGGATCTGAAATAATTAAGGATATAAATATTATATCAATACCTAACATGATCCGAATTAGAATCTTACTCGAAATGGGAGGCTAAGCTTACAGACAGTAGGATTGTACAGAAGCACTTAGCATCTTTGTTAAAGAAATTATTTAATATCAGTAATTAAAATGAACTTTCACAGACTACACTGGCTACCATAAGTATCATAAGTGGCATATGCTACAATTAAGTCACGGAAAGTCCACAAGGGCAAATAATAAATGCTATCATCGTTACAAAATCAGGAACTTGTGTGAACAGGCCAAAGGGGATTTGATCAGTGGAAATTAATCGACTCTGAACGATAAATAATAAATAAATATACAGTCCTTTAACAGCCCGCTAATCGGCGAACACATTTTTGTCAAATGATTGCGACTAGTTGGGATCGTTTGGACCGAACGGACCAATGGGCGGTCCAAACGGTCCCAAATGATCCCAACTAGTCGCAATTATTTGACAAAAATGTGTTCGCCGATTAGGGGGCAGATATTATTCATCTGCAGCAACCCAACAGCAAGATAAAGAGGAGGATAAAGATCACTGTGATTTAGATAGCCTTGTCAGTGGCAACAGTAACCATACAGTAATTAGAAGATCACTGTGAGTTTGAAGTAAAATAACTGTGTTTATTAAAGACAGGTGCCTTTCCATGTAAGAGGCGGCTTCGGTGTGTACAAATCGTTCGTTTGGTTCTACCATGGTGTGTCTCTGCATCACTGACAATTTGACCATAACTTAGTTTATACTCTATCAAATACGATAATTAAACGATGCAATGCAACCCTATGTTTTAAAAATTATAAAAACTAATTCAGTATATTTGATAGCCGGAGCTGGATATGGAGCCGAAAATAAACTCCACGGTTACTGGTGGACTTTATTTTAGGCTGTACTCCATAGGAGATTACCCTATATTCTCCAGTGGGTGTCGTAAGAGGCGACTAAGGGAACTCTCACCAGGGAAGCGGGCAGCAGCGCTTTTTCTGTGTAATATCAAATTACTGCGATCGCCAACCCAACGGACAAGCGTGGGGATTATGGCCATGCCCCCAAATGGAATGAAAGCCTTGGGGGAGACCTTTGTCCAGCAGTGGACCTCTATAGGCCGAGAAGAAGAAGAAAAAGCCCTATCTTTTGATATTTCAGAAATACCCAGTTGGTTTATGAAATAAAAATATTTTGATTGACCTGAGTTTCTGACTGCCCGTAACGGCTGTCGAAGATTTGTCACATGATAGCCGAGCTCAACGGTTCATCATGTTTTCTGAGGCAAAGGTCTCGAAACAGTGGCGGCAAGCTTCGCATAAGCTTCAATCGCTTCCTACATCATTGTCACTGATATAAAGTCTGTCTAGTCACGCCAAAACGTAGTCAAAATCTTACCTTTAGCCTTTATTTGCAATGATATAATTGCCTTAGCTTCTCCATGTACGTTCCTCGCGACAACGGAGTAGGCTCCGGTGTAATCGAGCTTGGCGTGCGGTATCTCAAATCGGTATTCCGGGCCGTCGCCGACGCGTTTGAAGTGACTTGCGTCTCGATAGTAGTCCGGCTGGGGGTGAGGATATTAGTTTTTATATTAATACTAGCGGCCCGATACGTGCTTCGCTACGTATAAAGTGAAATAATTAAAACAAATTTATTGGATCATCCAAATTATTTATTCAAACAAATATTATTTTAATTGCTAGCAATTTTAAAACTTAATCCAAAACATTTAGATAAACAATATTCTTTGTTTTTCCATTTCTAGCATGTATAAGTAAACGACTGGTGGGGGTACCGACTCGAACAGGCAACATAAAGTCGGGCTTTGTTGATGGACATAGTAAATGATAAACGTACAGGATATTGTAATCGTTTGAACTCAAATGGCATATCAATTGGGATCACAGGGATACAACGTAACAAACAAACAACTCCTTTTGATATATGTACCAGTTAAAATCGTAGATTCAAGTTAATTTGGCAATAAGTTTTTCACTGCCAATCTGGTGCCATTACACAGTTTTGGTGGATTAAAAAATTACCTATAATTATAAAATTATATTTATAGAATATCAAATTTTTCCTGGATAAAAGGTAGCCTATGTTCTTTCTCAGGGTCTAATGATTGTCTGTGCCAAATTTCATCAAAATCGGTTGAGAGGTTTAGCCGGGAAAGGGTAACAGACAGACAGACGGAAAGGGTAACAGACAGAGAGACAGAGTTACTTTCGCATTTATAATATTATAGATGAGATTATGATCCGCCGTTCATTTAATTCATTTGTTACAAAAAACGTGATAAATGAAGAACCGCTCGACCGATTTTGTTCAAACTTCACATAAACCATCTACTAATTAGTCACAACAAAGCCTAAACATTTGATTTCGATAGGTGAGTCCGTTCTTGAGTCATAAAATTACGAAGAAAGTGGCATTGATTTATAAGTATATAGATGTACAAGCAAAATATATATATATATATATAAAACAATATTAGGTACAATAGGTTACTTTTTAACGATTAAATAACAAGAAGGCATCACCATAAAAACTTTTAGCTGGAAAAAAGTGGGATAAGAATATATCTCTCTATCTGTTTATTGTAATGTGAGGCTCTGGACATGAGACAATGTGGAGAGTTAGTTCAGTGAGTACTGTCAAGAGCGTAAAGAAAAATGGCAGGGGTACCTACATGCAATTAGGTAGAGAGATCCACGGGACTTCCCGTACATTCCTACCAATACTTTTAAAATATACAGAATTATCTGTTATTTAAATTTATATCTATACTAATATATAAACACAGTCTAAAAATCATACAGTCGTCCAACGAAGACGTCTAGACAAAGCAATCGTGCGGGGTGCGAGGGATGAGACGCGGGTAAGCGGCACCCGAGCTGCGAACAAAATGATGTTCGTAGCTAGGTACCTATCATTAAAGGCTAACGCGTGTCTGTTTTTTTATTTGTTTGTTTTATAATTTGATATGAGTGTCAATTTTGAGTATAATTGGGGTGCTTGTTACAAAAAAGCCATCCTTTTTGACATCCAAAATGGCGGACGTCATTTTTTTTATAATTCGATATGAGTGTCACTTTTGAGTATAATTGGGGTGCTTGTTACGAGAAAGCCACCCTTTTTGAAATCCAAGATGGCGGACGCCAATTTAAATGTATATTAATATGATATGGGTGTTAATCCCGAGGTGGATTGGGGTGCTGGTTACGAAAATGCCATCTAAATAACTTAAATCTGGCTCGAGTTGTTCCCTTAGTAAAAATAGCAAATTAATTAAATATAATACAGCTATCGATGTTGATCTGCAATAAATAAATAATTTCATAAATATTGTTTATTTGTGACAACCCTGGCCGATGCGTTACTGTCTAGATGTCGGCATTTTACACGAGATCAAAGGCGTCGACCTACTGTATGATTTTTATACTGTGATATAAAGCTGAAGAGTTTGTTTGTTTGAACGCGCTAATCTCATGAACTACGGGTCCGAATTAAGAAATTATTTTTGCTTTGGATAACCCATTAATCCAGGAAGGCTTTAGGCTATAACATCACGCTGCGACCATTAGGAGCGGAGCATAACTAAACCACGCAAACGAAGTCGCTGGCGGCCGCTAGTATTATATAAAACGATATTAAACGAGTACCGACGGCACCATTTACGACAGTAAAACAAAGAGTATTATAGAGCGCAAAAATCAATTATTTTCTCACCTTTAAGAAGTCTCTGAGCCAGTACACATCAGGTTTGGGGTCTCCGATGACTTCACAGGCGATGATAACGGTGTCCCCTTCCCTGGCTTCACTAGAGCGCGGCTTTCGTACAAACATCGGCTCCTTTGAGTATCTGTAATGATCAAGTTTTGGCTTGAACTCTTCCAGGAACCTTAACAAAAAATCTTACGGTCATTAAAATATCGCGCCGGGATTTTATCGTGCACTGCAGCGTATTCGTAATGTGTGGTTTTGACAGTTCAATAACATTCATTGCGTTTTTTACATTGTTGAGCAGACACATTATCGAACACATGGGGCAATATATTAGCAATATGCTTCGAATTCATTCCAAGTGATAGTAATACGTAATTTTACTGTTTTTATCACTCGGTGTTGATGGCAAACATTGAAAATTCAACTGAGCGCATTAGAGCACGTCAAAAAACATACTGTAGGTAAGTAGTATTTTCAACTGTCAGCTCTAAGCAAAGAGTGGAAGATACAGTGCACGTAAAAAAATCGTCGTAGAAAAAACTCAGAGCGGACCGGGAACGACCTCAATACAACATAAGTCGGTTTTAGTGAAGTTCTATATAAAGGAGTTAGTTTGGTGAAGTACAGTTGCAGTGGATTTGAAGGATAGAACTGTATTAGTATAATCCCTACTAATATTATATATATATATTTTTAATAATTATAAACTAGCGCTTGACTGCAATCCCGCCTGATGGTAAGCAATGGTGCAATCTTTGGTGGTAAAGCACGCTAGTTTATTAAGCTCAATCACTTAAAAAAAACTTAGTGAATAGGAAGGAAGACGGCAGTTAAGCGAGGTGGCGCAATGTTAAACCCAACAACACGACCAACGATGCTGCGCCAGAGGGAGATTGATGTGGAGACCCTCCACGACCAAACTCCCGACACAACAACATTTGACGCATCGTACCCGGCACACATCGCAACACAACTGCTCAGACCCGTCAGTCAGTCAGTCCATCAGTGTCGTCGTCAGATTCGTCCGTGATTATAAATACTAAAGTAACTCTGTCAGTCTGTCTGTTACGCTTTCCCGGCGGAAAGCTAATCTAAAACTATTTTCGGGACCGATATTTTAAGCAGCGAAGTCGCGGATGTAGTTAGCTGTTTCATATAATATGCAACGTTTCGTTTACCATTCATCATCATCATCTCAGCGTTAATCCCAGTCGCATCCGAAGCTTTTTTCAGCATTGGAGTCTGGGGTCCGCTTTACCAGTGTAACTGCTGATATGGCTAAACTTCGACATTTTCCGTGAAGCGACTGCCGTCTGACCTCCACAACCCGAACGCGACATCGAAGCATTGCAGTTAGACCAATTGTTGGACTTTTGAGGGCTCCAACAACCCGTAACGACTGCCACTAGATGTTCGTATGGCAACCGGGACCAACGGCCTAAAGTGCTTTCCGAGGCACGACCAGACCAGTGCAAATATTCATATTCATGCATAAAAATATTTGCACTGTGCGGGGATCGAACCCGCGGCTTCTTGCGCAGCGGCCGCGTCCGCTACCGCTAGGCCACGGAGGCTGTCTAATCGTGTCGTTTACCATCCAATAACACTAAATAACAATAGCAGTGCTTACAATGATAACCTTGGGCAATTAGCCATAGTTACTACACATACAAGAACACTATATAATATCGTTACGTCTGACACAGATGATAAGCATCCGAATCCGAGTCCTGACTAGCTTTTACAAGCATGAGAATGTTGCATAGCTTTACTGTGTATATTATTCAACGTTGGTACTGCTGAGCCTGCCGATAAAGAATTTAGCTACCTATCTATATTTCTATTACCAATGATATTACACATAGCATAAAATCAGTCTGAAATCCTCAGAGTTGTAATGGCTGTACTCATAGATACATAACTTGTCCTTCACATCTTTACGTTATCTTACAGGTTATCGACAAGTAAATTGAATCTATGAAATCAACATATCATTCATTGAACATGTGATTGGAAGCTGTGCACGTGAAGGCCTTTGTTTCCGATATGTCACGAATGCTAGTGTCGAATTCTATATGAAGAACTCTTACATGGGACTATTGGCCGATTCCTATACCGTATTGGTTAAAATTAAACTTTTCTAATAATTAAGGAAAATTCTCATAGTCTTTGCATATTAGACCCTTCTTTGTAAGCTATCACGGGTAAAATAAGCTTTAAATCTATTAACAAATCCAGTCTAGCATTATAAAATGTTACCATTAGTAAGTGAAATAATTCGTTTTATTGATAGGAACCGATTAGTGGCATCTTTGCTTACCCATTCGAGACTTCATACTTAATATGAAAACTTACGGTTCATCAGGAGCATTGATCACAACAGGCGGTGTCCTCTTCTCTCTCGGCTGAGTCCCTTCAATTACAATCACTTTCCCTGACGTGGAGGCTCTTCCGACTTCATTGGAAGCCGTGCAAGTATAGACTCCAGCATCTCGATATGTCACAAAGGCTAGGGCCAGTTCTATCTGACCATCTCGGTCTAGCGTCATGATAGCGCGCCGGCTCGGGCGGAGTCGGACGCCGTCGCGGTACCATGTGACTCCTACTGATGGGTATGCTTCTACGACAGCTGATATTCTGAGCTCTTCACCTGGAACGATGTAGGTGTTTATGAGGTGAGGGAATAAATCACCATAATCATGAACTCTGATTGGTACAACACCAGGGAAGAGTGCAATAATATTGTCTCCCTCTTTTCTAGCCGACAGATGTCCTTAATACTTTGGCCATTTCATATTAAAACCAGCCCCCTAATCGGCGAACACATTTTTGTCAAATGATTGCGACTAGTTGGGATCAATTGGGATTGTTTGGGCCGCCCATTGGTCCGTTCGGTCCAAACGATCCCAACTAGTCGCAATCATTTGACAAAAATGTGTTCGCCGGTTAGGGGGCCGAAGTAGGTAATGTCTAGCAAATGTTGCCTTACTTTAGTTTCCTTTAAACAATTAAATAATTTACCTTCAGAAAGTCTATACAGCGGTTCTAATCCGCAGCAGAACTCGGGAGCCACGTACGCCCTGATGCCCTTGTCTACTACCAGGCTACAGCGACAGCTGACTGCGCCGGAGCTGTTCCGCGCCATAGCCTCGTACACCCCTCCATCTTCCAGAGTCGTAGGAGCTATTTCTAAGGTGTGGAAATGCTCGTCTTGGTACTTATTGCGACGACCTTGAATGTAGAAATAATATTATATTAGTAGAGAAATATGATTTATGATAATGAAGCTAAAATAAATAAGATTCGCTCCAAAGCTCGATAAGTAGTTAATAAATAGGTTCCCGGGTCTTCGCCTGCGTGTTATGTAAAAAAAAGGAGGCATGTGCATGCGTGTCTATTATTATGCAAATTTGTTTTAAATAGAGGTAGTGTGCTAAACCACGATCCCGAGGCATCCCAGTAAAACGAGTGATCTTCGGTATGTAACACTAAAATACTAATGTGACCTAATCTAATGAAATAAGGTCATTTTAGGACAAATATAGCTAAGCATCTATATTAGTCATCAGAACCATGGTGACTATGAATGTGGTATCATTCTACTTACTATCGAACACCAGCGTGTCGCCATCTTTGTACCACGTGAGCGTCGGAGGCGGGTTGCCGACCACCTGGCATGTTAAACGGACTGGGTAGGTGGCCTGCACCCGCCGGTCACGCAGTCGCATCGTGAACTGGGGTGGGTAGTCGCCTTCAGCGTCTTGAGAACGCTCCCTGGAAATGTGGTTTGATGTGTTATATTTTAAGCTTGTATGTATATAGCTCGTTTATCTTGTCAGCAGGAATGGCTTTCATTTTGACTAATATTTATTGCGTTATTTACGTTATTGAGCAGGCCAATTTTTGGAATATATGAAGTAATTTACGGATGAACAGTGAGGGTGCAGAACTTTTGTCCGGAGGTTAGTCTGTTTGGTAGAAAATTATCTAAGAAGAATACAATCTAGCCATAACCATGGAAATCTGTAGAGGCGTGGACAGGTAACAGACAGAAAGACACAGTTACATTCGAATTTATTATTTTGGAATGTTAATTCTATATTTCTAACTAAAATGACGTTCTAACTTTGTAGATTGAAGTGCTTTTTCATTTTTGATAAACTAGCCATGCAGAAGCTAAGCTAATACACTACACGCAGCTAGATTTAGCTATTATTTCTAAAAGTACAAGACAATAGCTTGTTATCGGATTAATGTAGCTTCAACGAGCCGGTGGAGAGACGGATCTATCTATACATGACCAATATAGTGCAATACACAGGGCATTGCACTGTACAACGTTATTTTTAAATAATACAAAACCTGCATATAGTTTGTTCAGAATAAGCAACTGAACCGTTTCCAATGATTTTTAGCAATTGTTGCAGAGTGGTTAGTGGTTACCGAGCGCATACATCTGACGGTAGATACTATTATTAGGAGCACAGTGAGACAGGGCCCCCCGCGCCGCGCCGCTTCAGGCCGGGGTGGCGAGTGGTGCGTTGACCATATTTTTGTTGGGATAACCAAGTAAGATAACAAACTCAAAACTTTGTGATCATGATATCTTTTTGAAATTTTGTACATAGATTCTTTGGGCACGTGTAGCGGGTTTCTCATAAAAAAAAAAGTTGTATAGCATACGACGAAATATAAAATAGTGGGTGTGTGCAAGTACAGTCTGCAATAGGTTGGAATCGCCGACCAATCGGCTGCGTAGTACTATCGTGTTCGATATTTCCTTGCACTATTTGTAAGTGTAGCTATAAACTTCAAACTTCGATGGTTTAAGTTCTGAATCAAATTAAATATGAATAACTAACCTATCAATGCCACAATTGTGTTGTATCCTAAAAATAATTTAATGTCCATCAGATATATTTAAAAAAAAAACATTGTACACGTACTTTTTATTTTTTCTTTCATTCAAATACTTTGGAAAATATATTGATTTGAAATGTCGCATAACGTCACGCCTTGGTACAAAATATACCACGGCGTGACGTAATTTATTAGCCCCCACTACAACACCACTTACCACCTTAATACGCTATACCTCAGTAGTTTTTGGTAATTTCGACAAAATAAAAAATACGAGTCTTCATTTTTTTTAATATCTATAAGACGGACTGATTATTTTTTTTCATTTTCATACCTTGGATACATCCCTATTCTAGTAGCTATTAGAAATAGAATTTACCAAACACATAAACGTTGGTTTGTAACTGGTTGTTGTCATGAAACGCGCGTTGATAGAAAGAACTACTGTGGTTCCTGGCGCACAGGCAAGTGAAGGAACACTTGTAGGTTTTATCAGTTAAACTCCGCAATTGCGCTCCGCCTAGAGCCATACAAAAAACTCCCCATACAAAAAAAAAATTGAGTCATTAACGTATTCTCCAGTTAGCAATTTTCTTTTAATAACCGGTTAACTCTGGGGAATCCAAAACTATGTACTGAATCTCTCTTCTTCAGCCTATAAATGTCCACTGCTGGACAAAGGCCTCTCCACGCCGACCGGGCTTGTGCTGCCCGCATCCATCGGCTTCCCGCGACTTTCACCAGGTCATCGGTCCACCTTGTTGTAGGCCTCCCTACGCTGAGTCTTCCAGTATGTGGCCGCCACTCCAGAAACTTCCTGCCCCATCGGCCATCGGTTCTGCGAGCAATGTGCCCTGCCCACTGCCACTTAAGTTTAGCGACTCGCAGAGCTATGTCGGTGACTTTGGTTCTTCTGCGGATCTCCTCATTTCTGATTCGATCACGCAGAGAAACTCCGAGCATAGCTCTTTCCATTGCCCTTTGTGTGACTCTGAGCCTTCGTATGAGGCCCATTGTGAGCGACCACGTTTCAGTTCCGTAAGTCATTACTGGCAACACACACTGGTCAAAGACACTGTGGTATCTTGGACGACGAAAAGATATAGCGTAGCTTCCCGAACGCTGCCCAGCCGAGCTGGATTCGACGAGACACCTCTTTCTCGAAGTTGGACCTACCTAGTTGGACTGTTTGTCCCCGGTATATATACTCGTCAACAACTTCGAGTGCAGCAACCAACTAGAATTGGAGTGGGTGCGACATAAGAGTTCGACATGATCTTCGTCTTATCCATGTTCATCTTTAGACCCACTTGTTGGGAAGCTCTGCTGAGGTCTGGTGTACTGAATCTATAACCATAATAACAGGTGGCACGTCCATATCTCTACCACCCTCAATGTAGGTACTATGTATTTCTATAGAACCTATACAACATTATTGTTTATGCGAAACCCAAAACTCGTGTCCAGTAGTAGTCAAAAAGATATAATGAAAAACCATAAAGTTATGAGCTTGCTGTTCTACTTGGTTGTCCCAAAAAAAATATGGTCAAAAAACCGTACGGTCGGACTAGCGCGGGCGTTGACCTCTGGCGTCAGCTGGGATCTATCGTAACCGCTCGGTAACCACTCTGCAGTCTCACTCTAAATGTATTTGGGAAAAAATATAACATGGTGTAAAACGGACGGGAATCGATTCAGTTGCTTATACTGAACAAACTATATTCAGGGTTCGTATAAACAACAAATAACGTTGTATATGGAGCACTAGACTTCTGGTCAAGATTTTACCTAAGCCCTCCTATGGAAGTCGTAGTGATATTGAAAGACAGGTATATCTATCTATAAACTTTGCACATTGGGTTGGATACGTTCCAATCAAGGCTATTGATCTCTTCTAAGAACGCATTACTAAATCATCACGACACATTGTTCAACCTATAATATCACACAAATTAAATAAACACTTTCCCCTCTATTCATGAACGTTGCTTAAAGTTAACTATTGATTAGTGGCTGTTTAACCCATAGATGTAGGATTTCATTGCCTATATCTATGGTTTAACCATACATTTTTGAAGTTTGCATGTCACTTAACTTTTAGTGATGCTAAAATGTCAAAAATGCATGGTTAAACAGTCACTAGTAACTAGTTAACTTTAAGCAACGTTTATGAATGAAGGGGGTTTAAACCCACCTGAAATTACTACCCACAATTGGTGAAATAAGTTACCCGTTTGATATCCGTGCAGAGTAATGTTTGCTTATAATAAGTACATTTATAGTTAATGAAATTTTAATTATAATTAACATAACACTTTTATGATTAATAAAAAAGTAGCATAAAACGTTTACCTACCTACTTAGGTAGGTAAACGTTTTATGCTACTTTTTTATTAATCATATGAAATCAAATATTCATATGTTAGTGATCAATTGTCTGCAATTTTGATCAATCAGTGTAGTACGGTTGTCATTTATTTATTGGAACCGGGACAGGTCAGTTAAAAAGATTCCTATTTACAAACAGCAAACGTCAAAACATTGACCTGAGTTCCGTACTTCTGTAAATAATTAACACGCGTCATACACTACACACACGTACGTTACTGGTACATTTAGATATTAAACGTCTCATGTTTTAATAGTAATAACTAAAGCTTGTTGTCATCATTAAACTGTAAGTTACAATGCAAAGCAGTCAACTGTTTTCGACAAATCCGCAAACGCATTACTTAATATCAAATTCAACACACATTGAATTTTGTACTATTTCAGTATCATTATTAATATTACAATACCTAATATTTTGGAAGGCTTACCTCTTTAGCTTAGCATCGGCTTCCCAGATCTGTCTATCTGTCACCACGGCCATCCTCGCGTAAGTAGACGCCCTTCCGTGTACATTCGACGCCTCGCAGCTATACCGTGCCTCATCCTCGATACTAATGTCCTTGATGGTCAAAGAACAATCCTGACCGTTGTACAGAGTCTTCATCCGGCTATCTTCCTCAATCTCGTGACCATTCTTCATCCAAACTATTTCAGGCAACGGTTTGCCCTTCACACTGCAACTGAGATTTGCTGTCTCGCCAGATAACACCTTCAGTTGTCCTGGTAGAATGTCCACGAACTCCGGCCTGTCACCCGCTAGGCCGATACCAACCGGCGCGGTAGTTGCCACTGACTCTCCCCACCCGTATCTGTTCCTGGGAGTCACTCGGAAGTGGTATTCTTCTCCTTGTTTCAAGTTGAATGCGTCGAAAGAGTTTAGCGGAGTGATTCCGAGCTCTACCCAGCGCGCGCCCCCTTCTTTGCCGATCAGCCAGCTCTCTATTTTGTAGGCGAGGACCGGTGCGGTGTCCCGAGGGTCTGCTTTGGGCCAGGCGAGAGAGACCCAGTTGTTGCCTCCGTCCACGACGGTCGGTTCACCCGGGATGCGATCCGGCACGGCTAAAACGAGAACCGATGCGGCACTGACCTTAAAGAATACTTGACGATATGCCAGCCGAGACTGCCAGATGACTTATAGTATTGATTTGAGATTGATCGAGCCAGAATTGGCAGGTTATGCTAAATATAGATAGTGGGTATCATCTAATGATTAGTTGCTGAGTGTCCAAGACTGCCGTCATTTCTACTATGACTGATTGATGTATGAATGACGAGTGAATGGGTTCCTGTCGGCAAGACTCTATTACATAATACTTTAGTTTGATCTGCTGGCAGATATCGTGTCTGGCGCATCAGTAATATTTAAGGTTACGACAGTAAGGTTTAAAGTAATATTCAGAAGAATATATTAAGAAATATACAATAATCATTGAAACTATGGATGGAAACTGGGAGTTTTGGTTATAGTAAAGTAGATCAGATACTATTAGAGTGGTGAACTCTAAATGGTAAAGTCTAGTCTTACTGCAGTAGTACACTCATATTTATAAATCTCACATAGTTTACAAGCTCAAGTCTTTAGGGTATTAGTTGTGTCAAATTATTGTATAAATAGCGTTAAAAGTTTTCAGTGATTGGCGATGTATGCATGAATTAGACTAGGCACGTTCGACCTATGCTAGTTGCTTAGTAAATTCTGCTTGGGGGAGGCAGGTGACGTCAATGTGACGCGCAGTTCGTATGTGCCGATGTAAATGCCGTCAATATACTTTTATGAAAATGAATCGATTGGCAGCATAAAATAGAAAGTAAGAAATTATGTTTTTCTAGCACACTGCGCCATTTTTTCCAATAGACAAATTCTGATCGAAAATACTCAAATAGTAAACAGTATTTTAAAAAACACTTTTTGCAGCTGAATCAGTGAAGCAGCTGTAGGTTGTCCTTATAATTTTGATTACCTCATTGGTATAATAGTTGTCACAAGCGTTACTACAGATCATAAGGCTTGCTTTCCAGGTCGGCCAAAATGTTATTGAGTTTATCCATCAGAAATATCTCAATAGCAGCCCGAAGTCTGAATTTGAGTGCGGTTGATGGATCTATTACATAAGACTTACACCTGGCAAAGTGTGGGCGTCTTGGGTGTATTAAGTATAGGCACTTTTCTGCTAACACAGACGTGAAGTTTACGTTGTAATACTTACATTTGTATTTCCTTTCACTAATGGACATGGAAGAGTCATCCATTGGATACGTCCAGTCTGATATGAGATTTTCAGAAGAAGCTCGTTGTCTTACCTGAGAGACGAAACAAGTACATATTAAGGTAACTTTACAACATTAGTTTTAGTTAACCCTTTAAAACTAAAAATAAAACATAATCAGCCTTTAAGGTTTCGAACCGTGGAAACCTCGTCATAATACACCACATGTCCCCGTGCGGGTTGGTGGACGTGACATATTAGTTATATGTCTTCGCTTTTTTCATTATTCGTCCCAAGACATTTTCTTCGCTGTTTTGAGTAAAACTACGGAAAGTATCTGTTTGGGCTTCAACACACGATCTACGTATATGTAAGGTCCAGGCCCCACTATTAGCGTAATTGTGTTCATAACGATTAATTAATAGTTCTTTTCCTAATCTGGGCTTAGTAACTGAAACCAAATCTGAATTAAACAGCTGTTCTATTCCCACAGTTAGTCGCAAAAAGTAGGTACGGAACTTAATAATTTTATTTAAAAATATGTACTTACCACAACAGTAACAAAGGCTCGGTCGCATCCATACATGTTCCTAGCGAGTATGCAGTAAGTGCCCGCGTCGGACACTACAGATCTCTTGAGAGTAAACTTGACGTAGTCATCTGAAGTCATCTTACAGACTCGCTGGTTCATTGTAATGTCTCGCATGCCTTTCATGAACACCACTGTTAAAAAAATATTAAATAAGAATACTGACAAATCGTTTTTGAATATTATTTGGCTTTTTAAAATGTTATTAAAAATTGAGTGTACCAAAATGTAAGTATTTGCACGTAGAAAACGGAATCGTAGGTCAACATAATCTGCTAACCTTTTCTTTGGTAAAAAAACAGATGATGTTGTTATTGAGGCTAGGGAGTGTCAGACTTTTACTGACTAAAGCTCATCCGAATTTCTTCACTTGCCTATGTGCCAGGGGTCCTTTTATAAATAAACTTTTTTTTTCAACGATTTTCGTAACCCCGCCTGTCGCTGCTTCAGGTACCCCTTAGGAACCAAACTTTGAAAAACGATATTGACATAAGAATATTCTCTCACCTTTTGGCTTCGGATCTCCTTGAACCCTGAACGAAATATTAACATCTTCGCCCACGGAGATGAGAATGTCTTTCTCGGGTCTACCAACAATGATGGCAGGCTTCCCCTCCGGCTCGTTGGTCACCACAGTAATCGCAGCATTCATGTCGACATTGCCATGAGTGCTCCAAGCCCTGCATGTATACATTCCTGACTCTTTTTCGGTGACATCCGAAAGCGCTAGAGTATATAAACCTTGTTCGACAAAGGTTCTTGCATTTCTGTACACTTCGGTGACGGAGCGGCCTTCTCGCAGCCATTCTACTCTGGTAGGACAGCCTCTAATCTCCACCTGAAGGCCTATAGTGCCTCCTTGAGCGACTTTGTAGTCAGAAAGGACGTTGGTGAAGTGTGGACGGCGGGACTCCAAACCTTGGCGATTGAAATGAGAGCGTTCTCTTGTGGCTATGTTTGGACTGAGGCGGCTTTCCTTACCTGAAATTGAATAATTAAACATTATATAAAATGTGTGAAATAAATAATAAGATGTGACTATAATTGTTTCATAAAATTTTATAGTAAGTACTAGCTTTTACCGGTGACTTTGTGTACCTAAGTGAACCTATTTTGTATTATAAAGAATGCCCATCAGGTTATCAATGTATCAGTGGTTATATAAAAAGTTTTATTATATTAAAAATATGAAACTGGATTTTTCGTATAATACAATATGTAAAGAAAACCCTGTCCGACCCATAAGGATATAAAGGTTAGGTAAACACATGACCAAATATTATATAAAATTTTACGTAATCATCATAGTAACAATACTAATGAATTTTAAAATAATCTTTTTTTCCCGCGAATTAATTCCAACTTCCCCGAAATTTGGTAATTTTTAAAAAAGTGACAACGCAGTTTTGACGGTACGCTTACGCGATTCGACCACGCGTCGCGTGCCCTGCCCCCCGTCGCCCGCGGAAGGGTGTCCTACCGCATATGTATTAAGTTACCTCTTTTTGCAAAATAATATTTATTTTTTAATATTTTTTTTTTTTAACTTTAGTCCAGCCTTGTCGGCATTAGTAGAATCAGTTATCGATTCCTAACAATACCTTCACGGATCGGACAGGGTTTTCTTTACATATTGTATAAGTAGCGTATTTGGCATGAATAACAAACAGCCCTTTGATAATAAGGCACTCGCGCGGGCCGCTGTTATAATCAATAATTCAACACGAACTTTATGATATTGTTACCAAATCACAAATTAAGTTTAATATTGTTAAAAAAAGTAAAAACTAAAACCCAACTACGACAAAAAACGACGCTGAAAAAGTATAAAACAAGATTTTCAGAATACTGAACCTAACAAAGTTGCTAATGTAGTTGCAAATAAATGGACACAGTAGACTCTACCAAAATGCCTTCGTTGTAAATTGACAATAATGTCATACAATACTATTCTGAAGTATGTAATATTCACTATGTAGAGATAAATTTTCATGTTTGGAAAGGCGTAGTCACACGTTACCGGTACGTTATACCTACCTACCGTAGCACCTTGACGACGTGTGACTACGCCTTTCCAAACATGAAAATTTATCTCTACATAGTGAATATTACATACTTCAGAATAGTATTGTATGACATTATTGTCAGAGTCATTATTGTCATTATTGGTAGAGTCCACTGTGTCCATTTACTTGCAACTACATTAGCAACTTTGTTAGGTTCAGTATTCTGAAAATCTTGTTTTATACTTTTTCAGCGTCGTTTTTTGTCGTAGTTGGATTTTAGTTTTTACTTTTTATTATTTGTACTATTTTGGTGTTAAAGTGTATTTGTGGCGCATAATATTACCAAAAGTTAAATTGACGAAATAAAAACTAGGTACTTGACATATTATATCTACACGCACATATAACAACATAAGCCCGAAGGCATATAGTGCAGAGGACATTTTTGTGGGAGTTTTAGCCAGTTATCAAACTGTTTCCGCCTTCATCGCGTGGAGTTACTCCCAGCTTATGTCGTTTTCATTAGTGCATTACATATTCTAATAATGTTCACACTGCTCTACATTGCATAAAGCGATTCACAGTTCCCGTGATCCGGGCTTTACTCTTATCGCTCATATTTAACATCATTAAAGCATTCTTGTAATTATGTACAAGCATAAAGTACTCGTGAAGCTCTTTCACGTCTAAACACGGTATATTTATTTTAATTTTATATTCACATAGAACTTTTTGTCCGCTAGAGGGCGCAATACTAAATTTGGTGACAAGCTTTATAGCTCATAACTAACAGAATATCAAGGCCTTTCTAATGGTACTACAGTGATCTTATTCTGATAAGGAATAAAAAAGCTATGAACGAAAAGATGTGAATTATATGAAACCAGCCGATGAATACAGGTAAAGTCACGAGCAAATGCTAGCAATATATATATATATATTCAAAATGTACAAGTAAAGAGCTTTCAAATGATACCAAACACGCCATATTTATCTTAATTTTATTTTTTTACTCTGTATGTTTTGTCCGCTAGAGGGCGTCACATTAGATTTTGTGAAACCCCATACAGCCTATAACCAGGGGACAATTAAGACGCTTCTAATGATATGTCATTTGTCGAATTCTGATAAGTAGTTTAGAAGTTACGAGGGAACAGATGAACATACATACATACATACATAGCCTGTCAAAATCATAACCCTCCTTTTGCTTTGCCGTAGTCGGGTAAAAAGAGCCCCACGACTAGAATGTTTGTTGTTATTAATTGTGTTAATTGTATAAGTTTTGGTGGCCTTTATTAATTTATTAATAGGTAGTTAGAAAGTTTTTTTTTGTTTTTGAAGATTCTTAAGTAACTGTTAATAATAAAAAGTAAAAAAACTAAAACCCAACTACGACAAAAAACGACGCTGAAAAAGTATAAAACAAGATTTTCAGAATACTGCACTAAACAAAGTTGCTAGTTTTCATGTTTGGAAAACCGCAGTCACACGTTGTCAAAGTGCTACGGTAGGTATATGTAACGTGTGACTACGCCTTTCCAAACTTGAAAACTAACAACTTTGTTTAGTGCAGTATTCTGAAAATCTTGTTTTATACTTTTTCAGCGTCGTTTTTTGTCGTAGTTGGGTTTTAGTTTTTTTTTACTTTTTATTATTTTTACTATTTTGGTGTTAAAGTGTATTTGTGGCGCATAATATTAACAAAAGCTAAATTGATGAACTAAAAAGCATTCCTGTAATTATGTACCAACATAAAGTACTCGTGAAGCTCTTTCAATTGATGCCAAACACGGTATATTTATTTTAATTTTATATTTACATATAACTTTTTGTCCGCTAGAGGGCGCAATACTAAATTTGGTGACAAGCTTTATAGCTCATAACCAACAGAATATTAAGGCCCTTCTAATGGTACTGCAGTGCTCTTATTCTGATAAGTAGTATAGAAGCTATGAACGAAAAGATGTAAATTATATGCAATCAGCCCATGAATACAGGTAAAGTCACTAGCAAATGCTAGTAATATATATATACATTCAAAATGTACAAGTAAAACGCTTTAAAATGATACCAAACACGGCATATTTATCTTAACTTTATTTTTTTACTCTATATGTTTTGTCCGATAGAGGGCGCCACATTAGATTTTGTGAAACCCCATATAGCCTATAACCAGCGGACAATTAAGACGCTTCTAATGATATATCATTTGTCGAATTCTGATAAGTAGTTTAGAAGTTACGAGGGAACAGATGAACATACATACATACATACATAGCCTGTGAAAATCATAACCCTCCTTTTGCTTTGCCGTAGTCGGGTAAAAATAAATAAAATCTTTTCCCTTAAAGGATGAAATGCTATTATTCTTTGCTTGAGCACGCTACAATGACGAGCTTTTTGAGTCCACCATTGATTATCGCGACTAAACACCACTACCTTGCTCCTTTCAAACCATTAGGGTGAGAAATGTTGAGAGCTCAAACTGGAGATAAATTAAGTTATTATTATAGTACTCTGTGCGTCCGTCGCTAGTCCCATACTTGTATTTTAACGAGATTTAGGAGCTCACTGATTCTCAGTGTATAGCGGGCTTACAATAATGTCACATTTGTATTAGGTACCTATGCTAAAGGAGTACCACAAATACGTGGGTCCCAACTTTTAGAAATAATTAAAACAAAGTCTGGTTAGTTGCACCATTCATAAATACAAAACGGCTGGAAAGGATTTTATGGCTTTTGATTTATTGGATTTGACTTCGCCCCGATAGCAGAATAAATATAAAAACATGGGAAAAATCACGAATAAAATTTCTTATTAATCTCGTGGCGGCACAGGGCTCGCAGGGGACACCTAGTAATAACATGAAACTTACCAGTGAAACAAACCACATGTGTGATCTGATCGGTCCATACGGAGTTCTCAGCTTTGCAAGTGTATTTGCCACTGTCTTCCGGAGTGGGTGAGCTGATTGCCAGCCTGCACACCCCGTCTGCAAGGTAACAGGCTTGGTACCTCTCGAAGGTTGTGATCGGCTTGTCATCCTTTAACCACGTGATCGTTGGAAGAGGCTGGCCGCGGATTCGGCATTCGAGTACTAGCTCGTTTTCGGCGAGGTGATAAGTGTCTGCGTGGAAAATAAAAGGATTTTATAATAGTTATATTAAAGGATCCGTACAACAGGACAATAATTAGCATTAATGTGAGAAAAACACCCTCATTGTAAGGGGATCCCTTTAATTACCTATTAACTTTATTATATAGATTGTAAAACGTTAAATTTTTACAAGTCTCTGAATTTTAACAGTCTACCTTTTTTAATAAAAATTCTCTCTAATGCGAGAATCAGAGAGATGTTCTTTAATTAAATGTCACTTTAATTAGGATTTGGATAATAGTAATCGACTCCTGTTGAAAAAGTTCATGTAGACAGTTGGTACCTTTTTCAATACATAGCAATGAATACTTATGTCCAATTAGTCTGCCTAGCGAAATGGAGGCTATATGTAGGAAAGCGGACCCTGGGCTCCAATGAGAAAGCCGCGGATACAACCGGGATTATAAGCTGAGATGATGATGATGAGTCTACCTAGCCTATTCCCAAGTATGTTGGGGTCAGCTTCCCGTCTAACCAGATGCAGTTGGATGCCGGAGAGACTGGCTAAGCTCCACAACCCAGCATTGGATAACACGATACCCCTTGAACATTGTATGATAAATGATAAAAGATCATTCTCTCTTGCCGATCATTGATGAAACTTTTGACAAAATTTAATTCACAGGAAATATGTAGATGCATTTACCATTCTCTTTAATTTATTCAGCGTACCTACACAAATTAGTATTTTGATACGTATCATGTCTATCAGACTCCATGAAAATGGAGTAAATTTACTTCAATAAGCCACTAGGTATTCTTACCATAAAATGTACGTAAATGGCAGTGACCGTAAAAGACATAACACAGTGAATGGAACCACCTTTTTTTTGTTTGGGATGGGAAATCATCAAATGAGGTCATCCCGCTCTGGGCGGGGCGGGAGTACGTGTCAGACTTTTACTGACTAAAACCTACCCGCGTTTCTTCACTTGCCTGTGCGCCAGGGCCACGGTTTTTTTAACCAACCCGCAACCCTGATATGGAACCACCTTTGAGAATTATTTCATACTAGCTTTCCGCCCGCGGCTTCGCCCGCGATGAGTTCGGTTATATCGCGCTTTTTAGATTTCCCTCGGAACATCAATTTTTTCCGGGATAAAAGGCCTGTGTTCTTTCTCAGAGTCTAAAGATTGTCTGTGCCAAATTTCATCAACATCGGTTGAGAGGTTTAAGCGGGAAAGCGTAACAGACAGACAGACAGACAGAGTTACTTTCGCATTTTTAATATTAGTATGGATTAGCCCGTAACTTACAACATAATTCATTCACCGTTTTCCCGACAGAGGGCGACTCCAGTACTGTTGTGACGCAAAATAAATCACAGATTTGACATTTCTTAGTTGATAAGGTTACAATTTAAAAATATTATTCGCACAATAACAGGTTTAAACTGCGTCCAAAAATTCAGCATTGTAAAATTACAATTAAATTAATTCCTTATTATTTTCCCTATTGTAAATTGTCTACACTACAAGAAAATTTAAAAAAGGGAAGTCCTATGTCTGATTTGACATTGTGCAATTAGCGCCATCGTGTTGTCCTGAGAACTAACAAAACGAAATGGCTATATAGGCTAGTTGGTTCTTTGTACATGAAGATGGCGCTTGTGACTGCGGAAGGGATAGCTCGGTGAGTCATGCGGAGTTGTGACCTTCAACTGGTATTAAGAAATGTTTTCAATAGTTTGGGTAGATTTTGCGTGAGTCATCGCATCGTTACACAAGGTACGTATTGGGGTAAAATTTCAAAAATTATACATGAATGAATGGAACTTTGATAAAGGTCTCACACATAGAACACGTGTTAGGTGTATTCTAAAGGTAGGTTAGGCAGAGTAGCAAGTAACAATGAAGTGAGTTTTAATCTAGAGGGTAATCCCCGAAATCAATCGACTGATACTGAAAATGATGAGTGCGATGCGCCGAATGTTGTTGTGTCAGGAGTTTGATCGTGGAGGTTCTCTAGATCAATTTTTACGACTTGAAGAAAAAATTTCATATTAGTAAGTCCAATAAGTACATAATATACACATTCCCAAAGGAATTCAATAATAGTGAATACCTTTATCAAAATTCCTCGAGGAGTTTAGAAAGGAAACTTAACCGTACTAAACTAATTTATGTGGCATATCTTCTGTCCTTTTCTTAATGAAATTGAAAGAAAAAGATGGTCAGTGCATCTTTTTTCATACCAATTGATCTTTCTTCCTTTAAGTATCTTCTATTCTTTAATACATTAAAACTACCGGATAAAATGATATTTAAATAGACACCGTCGTGATGTCTGGTGAAGCCGTACGGAGGACTGGTCTGAGCAGTTGTGTTGCAATGTGTGCCGGGTACGATGCGTTAAATGTTGTTGTGCCGGGAGTTTGGTCGTGGAGGGTCTCCACATCAATCTCCCTCTGGCGCAGCATCGCTGGTCGTGTTATTGGGACTAACATTGCACCACCTCGCTCAACTGCCGTCTTCCTTCCTATTCACTAAGGTTTTTTAAGTGAATGGGCTTAATAAACTAGCGCCACCATTAATGATTACATCACTGCTTACCATCAGGTGGGATTGCAGTCAGGCGCTAGTTTATAATTATTACAAAAAAAAAGAACCTACTAGAAAAGTCAAACTTTACACGAATATTCAAATCCTCTGACATTTAACAAAAACCATTTTGGCCGAAAGAAGAAACGGGTTTTACGTTTAGACTACCGGTACTGGTTAACGCGTGGTTTTCCTTTCCTCTTTTTTCTAAAGCTATCTGAGCTGATGGAGTGTAATAGAAAAAAGAAATATAACTAATATTTACATTATAGAGAGAGAGAGAGAGAGAGAGAGAGAGAGAGAGAGAGAATGGAAATATTTTTTTATACGTTATAAACAAGCGCTTGACCGCAATCCCGCCTGATGGTAAGCAGTGATGCGATCATTGATGGTAAAGCGCGCTAGTTTATTAAGAACCTATTCACTCTAGCCTTGAAGACACTCAAATTGTAATGTGACGGAAACACCGTCGCTGGCAAATTGTTCCAGTCCCTCGATGTACGCGGTATAAAAGAGGAAGCGAAACGCTTCGTCCGGGTCGCAGTGGTATCAACAACGTAAGGGTGGAAACTCGCTGTACGACGGGTCGTCCGATGGTGGAACGGTGATGGGGGAATTAAATCATGCAATTCCCTTGCACACTCACCAGAATGCAACCTATAGAAGACCGAAAGGCTGGCTACTCTACGCCTGTGCTCCAGGCTTTGGAGACCGGTTCGAGTTAAGTCTGGGTCGCCAATCAGCCTTTTCGCACGCCTCTCCACTGAATCCAAAGTATCCAGGTGACATTTCGCAGCACCAGCCCAAATGTGGCTGCAGTACTCCACACACGAGCGGACCTGTGCTTTGTACAACATTAGAAGCTGCCCCGGTGTGAAGTACCGCCGGACCTTTGCGATAACGCCAAGTTTTCTAGCAGCCACCCTGGCCATGGACTCAATGAACCGCCCAAAGTTAAGGTTCGAGGAAATCTCTACTCCCAAAAGCTGAAGGCGGTTGGTGCACATAAGTATATAAAAAAAGTAATGACTTACCGCGAATAGATCTTGTAAATGTCGGCGGAATAGGAGAGGCTTCGAAACTCGGGTAGACCTTCAGGTTGGCAGACGTGTTGACCGATCCATTCTCATTCTCCGCTGTGCAACTGTATTCTGCCGAATCACTCACGACTGCATTCAAAACCTCCAGAGTAATGAGCCCATCCATAAATTTAGTTTTATATTTCAATTTATTGTCCAAAAGCACTCCATTCTTATACCACGTGATCTTAGGATCTGAAGATGATAGAACACTGCATGTCAGTTTGACTCGAGAGCCTTCGACAGCAGTTCTGTCGGTGAGGTAAGTAGAAAATACTGGTTTGCGCTTTAGATCCCTAGAGAGCCCTGAACGTTTTTCAGATATCAGGCTTCTAGCTTCGCTTAAAGCTTTCGATCTGTGTCTATCAACTCTTCTCTCAGAATCACTTCGGTCATATCTCTCTGTTTTTCTTTCAGATTCCCTTATTACGGGCTGAGGTGGGGCAGAAGATCTCAGTTGCGAGTCCAATATGATTGTTTGAGCTTTATATATAGTAGCACTTCTGCCTAAAGATTCCCTTTCAGAGAACTTTTCATGTTCAAATATTTTCTCCCTATAGCCAGAAGGTCTCATAAACTCCATGGTGTAATCTCTGTGGCTATGGTCAACGAATTTGGTTCTGTCATCGAAACTTTGTGTCATTGGTTTATAAGTATGCTCACGGACATAGTGATCTTCTCTATCCGTTTCTTGGTTTACAGAGACATCACCATTTTCTTTTCCTTTAGGTTTAGATTCTCTTGACGTATCTACCTCTGAGGTTGATATAGGCCTCTGAGTATTTTCATTTAAGTCTTTCTCTATTTCTCGTCGCCTTTCTTCTCTTTTTCTTCTCTCTGATTCCCTAATTTGTTGCTCACGTTGTTCGTATTCTTTTTGTTCTTTTGTCAGCCGGAGCTTTTCATCTTCTTTTTTCTTTTTAATAGCGTCTTTTCTAGCTTTTTCCGCTTCTTCAGCTTCTATTTTCAAGCGTGCTTCCTCTTCTTCTCTTTTCTTTTTAGTTAAATGTTTCTTTTCTAACCTGGCCTTTTCTTCCTCTTCACGTAATTTTTGTTCTTGCTTCTCTTTTTCAAGTTTCTCATGTTTTTTCTTTTCCCTTTCACGTTTTTTGTCTTCTTCCTGCTTTAATTTTTTTTCGTTCTCTTTAGCATCTTGTTTTTCTTTTTCTTTTAACCTTTCATGTTCCATGCGTTTTCTTTCGGCGTCTTCCTTTTCTTTAGCAGCCTTTTCTTCCTGTTCTATTTTTAACTTTTCTTCTTGTTTGCGTTTCTTATCGGCTGCTTTTTTATCGTTTTTCCGTTTTTCTGTTTCTTTATCTTTGTAAAGCTTCTCTTCTTCATTTTGGTGCTTTTCAGCCTGAACTGCCCCTTTTTCAAGATTTTCAGCTTCAATTCTCTCCTTCTCGAGCTTTTCAGCCTCAACTCGCTCCTTCTCGAGCTTTTCAGCTTCAATTCTCTCCTTCTTGAGATTTTCAGCCTCAACTTGTTCCTTTTCAAGTTTTTTAGACTCAATTCTTTCCTTCTCGATTTGATCAGTTTCCTGTTTTCGTTTCTCTTCCGTTTCTAATTTCAATTTCTGTTGCTCTTCTTCCTCCTTTTTCTTCTGTTTCAAGAGTTTTTTCTTCTCGGTCTGTTCCTTCTCCTTCTTAGTTCTTTCACCATCTTCTCGTTGTTTCTTTTCTGCTTCAACTCGTTCGGTCTCGAGTTTTTCAGCCTCTAATCTTTCTTTTTCGATTCTTTCGGACTCAATCCGCTGCTTTTCAAGATTCTCTGCCTCAGCTCGCTCCTTCTCGAGCTTTTCAGCCTCAACTCGTTCCTTTTCGAGTTTATCAGCTTCCTGTTTTTGTTTCTTTTCGGTTTCCGATTTCAGTTTCTCTTGCTCTTCCTCCTCCTTTTTCTTCTTTTTCAAGAGTTTCTTCTTTTCGGTCTGTTCTTTCTCCTTCTTAGTTCTTTCATCATCTTCTCGTTGTTTCTTTTCTGTTTCAACTCGTTCGGTCTCGAGTTTTTCAGCCTCTAATCGTTCTTTTTCGATTCTTTCGGACTCAATCCGCTGCTTTTCAAGATTCTCTGCCTCAGCTCGCTCCTTCTCGAGCTTTTCAGCCTCAACTCGTTCCTTTTCGAGTTTATCAGCTTCCTGTTTTTGTTTCTTTTCGGTTTCCGATTTCAGTTTCTCTTGCTCTTCCTCGTCCTTTTTCTTCTTTTTCAAGAGTTTCTTCTTTTCGGTCTGTTCTTTCTCCTTCTTAGTTCTTTCATCATCTTCTCGTTGTTTCTTTTCTGCTTCAACTCGTTCGGTCTCGAGTTTTTCAGCCTCTAATCTTTCTTTTTCGATTCTTTCGGACTCAATCCGCTGCTTTTCAAGATTCTCTGCCTCAGCTCGCTCCTTCTCGAGCTTTTCAGCCTCAACTCGTTCCTTTTCGAGTTTATCAGCTTCCTGTTTTTGTTTCTTTTCGGTTTCCGATTTCAGTTTCTCTTGCTCTTCCTCGTCCTTTTTCTTCTTTTTCAAGAGTTTCTTCTTTTCGGTCTGTTCTTTCTCCTTCTTAGTTCTTTCATCATCTTCTCGTTGTTTCTTTTCTGCTTCAACTCGTTCGGTCTCGAGTTTTTCAGCCTCTAATCTTTCTTTTTCGATTCTTTCGGACTCAATCCGCTGCTTTTCAAGTTTCTCTGCCTCAGCTCGCTCCTTCTCGAGCTTTTCAGCCTCAACTCGTTCCTTTTCGAGTTTATCAGCTTCCTGTTTTTGTTTATTTTCAGTTTCCGATTTCAGTTTCTCTTGCTCTTCCTCCTCCTTTTTCTTCTTTTCCAAGAGTTTCTTCTTTTCGGTGTGTTCTTTCTCCTTCTTAGTATGTTCATTATCTTCTCGTTGTTTCTTTTCTGCTTCAATTCGGCCGGCCTCGAGTTTTTCAGCCTCTAGTCTTTCTTTTTCGATCCTTTCAGACTCAATTCGCTCCTTTTCGATCTTCTCAGCCTCAGCTTGTTCCATTTCGAGCTTCTCAGCCGCAGCTTGTTCCTTTTTGAGTTTATCAGCTTCGTGATTTTGTTTCTTTTCGATTTCCAATTTCAATTTTTCTTGCTCTTCTTTCTCCTTTTTTGAGAGATTGTTCTTTTCGACCTGTTCTTTTTCCTTCTTAGTTCGTTCATCATGTTCTTTTTGTTTCTTTAGTGCTTCAACTTTTTCTACTTCGAGTTTTTCAGCCTCTAGTTTTTCCTTTTTAATCTTTTCGGATTGAATTCGTTCCTTTTCTAATTCCTCAGCCTCAACTCGCCCTTTCGCAAGCTTTTCAGACACTAGTCTTTCTTCTTCAAGCTTTTCATTCTCAAGTCGCTCTTTCTCCAGTTTTTCAGCTTCAACTCTCTCCTTTTCGAGCTTTTCAGCCTCAACTTCTCTTTCAAGCTTTTCAGCCCCTACTCGTTCCTTTTCGAGTTTATCAGCCTCTTGCTTTCGTTTCTTTTCGGTTTCCAATTTCAATTTCTCTTGCTCTTCATCTTTTTTCTTCTTTTTCGAGAGTTTCTTCTTTTCGGTGACTTCTTTCTCCTTCTTGTTTTGTTCAGCGTCTTCTTGTTGTTGCTTTTCTGCTTCAACTCGTTCGGCTTCGAGTTTTTCAGCCTCTAATCTTTCTTTTTCAATCTTTTCGGAGAAAATTGGCCCCTCCTCGAATTTCTCAGCTTCAACTTGCTCTTTCTCAAGTTTTTTAGCTTCAACTCTCTGTTTGTCAAGCTTTTTAACCTCTAGTCGCTCTTCCTCAAGATTTTCAGCTTCGATTCGCTCGTTCTCAAGCTTCTGAACCTCAATTCGCTCTTTCTCAAGTTTTTCAACTTCAGTTCTTTCTTCATCAAGCTTTTCAACCTCTAGTCTTTCCTGTTCAAGCTTTTCAGCCGCAAGTCGCTCTTTCTCAAGCTTTTCAGTTTCAACTCTCTCCTTCTCGAGCTTTTCAGCTTCTATTCGTTCCTTCTCGAGTTTATCAGCCTCTTGCTTTCGTTTCTCTTCGGTTTCTAATTTCAATTTCTGTTTATCTTCTTCCTCCTTTTTCTTCTTTTTCAAGAGTTTTTTCTTTTCGGTCTGTTCTTTCTCCTTCTTAGTTCTTTTATCATCTTCACGTTGTTTCTTTTCTGCTTCAACTCGTTCGGCCTCGAGTTTTTCAGCCTCTAGTCTTTCTTTTTCGATCTTTTCTGCCTCAATTTGTTCCTTCTTGAGTTTGTCAGCTTCAACTCGCTCCTTTTCGAGCTTTTCAGCCTCAACTTTTTCCTTCTCAAGCTTTTCAGCCTGTAGTCTTTCTTTTTCGATCTTTTCGGCCTCAATTTGCGCTTCCTTGAGTTTCTCAGCTTTAACTAGCTCCTTTTCTAGCTTCTCAGCCTCAACTTTTTCCTTCTCAAGCTTTTCAGCCTCTAGTCTTGCTTTTTTGATACTTTCGACCTCAATTTGCTCCTGCTTGAGTTTTTCAGCTTCAACGCGCTCTAGTTCGAGGTTTTCAGCTTCAAATTGTTCCTTCTCAAGCTTTTCAGCCTCTAATCTTTCTTTTTCGATCTCTTCGGCTTCAATTCGCTCCTTCTTGAGTTTCTCAGCTTCATCTTGCTCCTTTTCGAGCTTTTCAGCCTCAACTTTTTCCTTCTCAAACTTTTCAGCCTCTAGTCTTTCTTTTTCGATCTTTTCGGCCTCAATTTGCGCTTCTTTGAGTTTCTCAGCTTTAACTAGCTCCTTTTCTAGCTTTTCTGCTTCAATTTTTTCCTTCTCCAGCTTTTCAGCCTCCAGTCTTTCTTTTTCGATATTTTCGGCCTCAATTTGCTCCTTCTTGAGTTTTTCGGCTTCAACTCGCTCTTTATCGAGCTTTTCAGCCTCAACTTTTTTCTTCTCAAGCTTTTCAACCTCTAGTCTTTCTTTTTCGATCTTTTCAACCTCTATTTGCTCCTTTTTCAATTTCTCAGCTTCAACTCGCTCCTTTTCAAGCTTCTCAGCCTCAACTTTCTCCTTTTCAGCCTCTAGTCTTTCTTTTTCGATCTTTTCTGCCTCAATTTGCTCCTGCTTGAGTTTCTCAGCTTCAACTCGCTCCTTTTCGAGCTTCTCAGCCTCAACTTTTTCCTTCTCAAGCTTTTCAGCCTCTAGTCTTGCTTTTTCGATACTTTCGACCTCAATTTGCCCCCGCTTGAGTTTTTCAGCTTCAACTCGCTCCAGTTCGAGCTTTTCAGCTTCAACTTTTTCCTTCTCAAGCTTTTCTGCCTGTAGTGTTTCTTTTTCAATCTTTTCGGCTTCAATTTGCTCCTTCTTGAGTTTCTCAGCTTCAACTCGCTCTTTTACGAGCTTCTCAGCCTCAACCTTTTCCTTCTCAAGCTTTTCAGCCTCTTGTCTTTCTGTTTCGATCTTTTCGGCTTCAATTTGCTCCTTATTGAGTTTTTCAGCTTTAACTCGCTCCTTTTCGAGCTTTTCAGTCTCTAGCCTTTCTTTTTCAATCTTCTCGGCTTCAATTCGGTCCTTCTCGAACTTTCCAGCCTCAACTTGTTCCTTTTCGAGCTTTTCAGCCTCCACTCGTTCCTTCTCAAGTTTATCAGCCTCTTGGTTTTGTTTCTTTTCGGTTTCTAATTGCAATTTCTCTTGTTCATCTTCTGGTTCTTTCTTTTCACCCTCAACTTGTTCAATCTCGAGCTTTTCAACCTCAACTTGTTCTTTTTTGAGCTTTACAGCCTCACCTCTCTCCTTTTCATGTTTTTCAGCTTCTACTTGTTCTTTCTCAAGCTCTTCAGCCTTTAGTCTTTCTTTTTCGATCTTTTCAGGCTCTTTTCGCTCCTTCTCAATATTGTCAGCTTTAACTTGCTCTTTCTCGAGGTTTTCAACTTCAAATTCCTTCTCGACTTTATCAGCCTCTTGTTTTTGTTTCGCTTCGGTTTCTAATTTTAAATGGTCTCGCTCTTTTTCCTCATTTTTCTCCTTTTCCATAAGTTTTTCTTTTTCGGCCTGTTCTCTCTCCTTCTTAGTTCGGTCTTCATCTTCATGTTGTTGGTCGGTCCCAAGTTTTTCTTCTTTTATAATTTCGAAGTGATTTTGGTCTTTTTCAAGGTTCTGAGCTTCAATTAGCTCTTTGTCGAGCATTTCAGCTTCTTGCTTTTGTTTTTTAGCACCTTCAACCAGTTCACTCTCGCGTTTTTGAGCCTCCACCCGTTTTCTCTCGATAGTTTCGGAATCAATCAAGCCTTTGTTTTTAACCGCTTTGGCTTCCAGCAGCTCTTTCTCAAGTTTTTCGGTCTCAATTCGCTCCTTGTCAACATTTTTATCCTCTTCGTTTTGTTTACTGTCAGCTTCCTTTTCTGGTTCTTCCTTCTGTTTTGAAGACTTTTTCATCTCATATTTTTCACTTGCCTTCTGCTTTTCATATTCTTTTTCATTTGTTTCAGCATTTACTTGTTCTTTCTCGAGCTCTCCACCCTCAGTCCACTGAGTTTTGTGCTCTTCGGCGTCCTCTTTTTGTCTACTTTTGGTTTCGACTTCAGTTTTATCACATTCCTTTTCAGAGTGTTCTTTTTCTTCATTTTCTCTTTCTTTTTCTATATATTCTGCTTGACTTATTATTACTTCATTCGGTTTTAATTTTGCTTCTAATTGTAATTGAGCTTTTTGTTGGTAATCTGTTGCCATTTCTGCGTCGTGCTTAGTTTTTTCGGCATCATGAATTTCACTTGTAAATTTCTGTTGCTGTTCTAACTCTTCTGCTTCTACTTTTTTCTCAACCATTGTAGATCCTTCCTGTTTAGTACCTTTATCACCCACTTTAGTAACTGTCTTTAATTGATCGTTGGTTTCTTTGTCTTGTTCTACTTCATGTAAGCTATGTCCACCAATCGCAGCTTCTTCTTTTTCCCTTTCAAGTTTTTCTTGTTCCTGCCAAACTTTTTCTAAGTTTTCAGCTTCATTTGGTTGAAGAATAGCTACTTGTTCTTGTAAGAGATTTTCTTTTGATTGCTGCTTATCAACCGGTGTGCCTACATTTTCTTTTTCTTCCTGCTCTTCTTTTTCGATTTGTTCAGTTAATTCTACTTTTTGTGTAGGAACCTCTTCTGAAATTTCTTTTACTTTCATAATTTCCCCTGGCTGTTCATTTTCTGCTACAGTCTCTCTATCAACATCATGTTGATTATTTGAAGCTTGCATTGCTGTTTCTTCAAGGTCTTGTTTTTTACTAGAAGAAGTAGAAGGACTTGAAACTTCACCTTTTGTTTGTTTTCCTTCAACTTCTTTCAGTTTTGAAGTCTCTTCTTTTTCCTGTACCAGTTCGCCTTTTTCCTTATTGGATGTTTTTTCTTTCTGTTCTTTTCCATCTTGTTTTGATATGTCATCAGCGACTTTTAAAGTTTCAGCACCAAGTTTTGATTCTTTAGACTCTTCTTGAGTTACTGATTGCTCGATTCCTTCTGTAATTTCTTCGCTTTGTTCTTTAAATACGCTTTCTTGTTTATCTTCTTTTGCTTTTTCATTTTCAATCTCTTTCTGTATGTTTAAAGCATGAACTTTGGATTCTTCAGACTCCTTTTCTTCTGCCTCCACAACTTTGTTTTCTTGTTCTTGTTCCGCCGTAGAATCGGTGGTTTCTTTAACTTCGAGAGAAACATTCACTGTCTGATCAACTTCGATGGGCAGATTGTCTTTAGCTTCGTCTGTTTTTATTTCATTACCTGACTCAGGTGTAGCTAAAATTTCATCGTCAGGTACAGGAATATTTTCCTCTACAACTGTTTCAGTTATTTCGGAAATTTCAGCTTCATGTAGTTCTTTCACTTCTCTGGACTGTGCCATGACCTCAGGCAATAATGCATCACTCGCTAAAATACCCAATTCCTCCAAATTTTGCACAGCAGCAACAGCTTGCGCAGTTATTTCATCTATAAGTTCAGAAGCAATTTCTTCTACTTCAATTTTAATGTCCGTTTCCTGAATCATCACTTGTACACGTACTTTTTGGTGTTTCTCTTTAACTTCAGCATCACTTGTACTAGGTAACTCTGTAATTTGTTCCGTTTCTTTAGCAGCCTTACTAAAGGCATCCTGTTTGTCAGTTGTCTCAAGATTTTCCTTAATCTTATCAGCTGTGGATGATACAATTCCAAAAGTTTCTTGTTCAACAGTAGGCATTACTGGTTGTTCCAATATTTCTAACTCTTGTTCTATTCTTTTCTGTTTAATTTCTTTGGACAGTTCACATATTTTGATTTTTATATAATTAGTGGCATCAAATATTTGTGAAGAAAGTTCTTTGAATACAGGTATTTTCTCCTTGACTTCTAGAGTAGATTTTGATTCAATGTTAGTAAGACATTTATTAAGATATTCAAGAAGATTGTTTACCTTTGTAATTGCTTCTGAATCTAATACCGAAGCTTGCGGAACTAGTATTTCACATACATTTGATTTCAGTTCTTCAAGTATTATTTTCGTAAATGCTGCATCACTTGGCAATCTAGCCGTTTTATCTAGATTGATATAAAATTTGATGTCTTCAAAGTGATTCAAAACCTTGCGCAGTGATTTTTTATACGCTTTCCACGTTTCTTTATTCTCATCAATAATTTCTATAATACCGGATACATTTTTGATAGAATGTAAAAGAGTTTCGGATGGTTTACCATAGTTTTCGAACATGTAGATTTTTTGTATACTCGAAATAGTCCCCCGCATGTTAGATATACTCCCGTAAACCGAGTGGACCGCAGTAAGTATTTGATCCCGTACCTCTGTTTTAAGACTGACTTCTGCCAAATCCTTCTCTAGCGTAAACACTTTGTCTTCTAATTGATCAAGAATTTGTACGACTTCAACGCCTTTTTCTATCAAAACGTCAGCGCTATTTGCAAAGCTTAGCTTTAGTGTTTTAATTGTATCCTTAAGATTGTTCAAACCCGACACAATACCAGCTAAGTCACATTCTCTGGTGTTAACTTTAGAGGCTTGTTCCAACAGTTTTACTGTTTCATCTGTTTCAGTGGAACATTTTTCTAGAATGGTTTCGTTTTTGAGTTCTAGAGACGGAGTTTCAACAACTTGAACATCTTGTGTTTCACTCATATTGTTGACTAGAAGTTGTAACGTGGCACAAGCTTCCTGAAGTAACTCTGATGGACTATCCTCATTAATCTGGAGCTGCACACTCCTAACGCTACATTCTAAATCTTCAAGAGTCTCATTAAATGTGTCATTTGCAGCTCCGTCATAATCACGCTTGAGTTTAATAATGACAGTCTGTACTTCATCAAGTGCATCTCTAAGAGCTTCATTGTCTTCAACTTCCCTAACTGTTGGTATATTTATTTTGTCTGTCACTTCTTGAAGCAATACTCCCAGTTGTTTCATTGAGCTTTCTTCTATTTCAGGGTTTTCAACTGAAAATAAATTAAAAAGTTAATATTACTGTCTATGCGCAGGAGATTGCAGTTATTAATGATTCAATAAAAATAAAAAGAGGAGACTTCAAATTACTCAACATGGCTTGGCATAACTATGAGATGATCTTACCTATTTCCGGTGAAATAAGAACTAGAGGCATTCCAGAAATGACTGCTTTCTCTAAATCATCTTGCAAATGCGTTATGATTTCCGACAGTCTTTGAAGAGCGTCAGGTTTGGCCATCGGTGTGATTTCAGGCGCACTCTCCAATGCTTTGGTATGAAGATTTGATAAAGCATCTTGCAACCTTTGTGCCATTTTAGCCTGTTCTACTTTGGTCTCCTCCAATAAACCAGGAATTTCAGACTGTTCAACAAACTGGATTCGTTCTTTCAAGACTTTAGCCAGTTCAATCGACTCGTTCAATTCTTGAGAATTGGCTAGACCCGACACGACATTAAGTAGTTGTAGAACTTCATCCGATATAAACTCATCAATGTGCTGAATGAGACCTTCATGGTCTGAAAATAAAAAAAAAATGTTATCCTTGATCCAGTAATGGTGATAACCAGGAAAGCGAGACTTGCAGCCGCTATTTAATTATTAAATATGTATAAAAGTGTGCGTATTTTTGTGTGTGTTTGTGATATGAGTAATGTTTTAAATTGCAAATCCTATAAGCTGAAAGATTGTACCTAATTTACATAAAATTATAGGTAATATAACGTATCTACCTAATACACCATTAAAGAGGAAAAATCTTGTTATATCCTAAAAACATATTTTGCGCTAGATTGGTTTTATTGAGTGAGTGTTATGAATTAAGTAAGTAGGTATCATGTAAAACTTGAAACAGGTGAATAAATAAATTATCTTGTTTACTGGTTCTTCCTACCGAATTATGCAAAATGTCATCATCTTTTTCACTTTCCGTGACGTTATATGAGCTAGGAACTACACTTTTTAAATTAAAAGTTTCTTTTATAATGGGTTCTAGTTTCTTTGATGACTTATGATCATTATTTACATTTTCAATTATTAGTTTGAAATCATCTTCATCAGTCTTTTCTAATATTGGAGTTTTTATCACTTTTATCACACATTCATTTCTTTCTATATTATCTGATAGCTCTAATTTCAATGAATGATCAGTTTTTACTAAAGTTGCTTCTTTTTCAAAAGCTATGCTCATTTCTTGTATTGTAGTTTGTATTTGTAATTGAGCATCAATAGTATTCTGCTGTAACGTACTTTCATTCAGCATTATATTCATTGGAGTAATAATCGTTTCGAATAAAAATTCAACAGTTTCATCTAAAGGATTTGGTTCGACAGTTGTTGTCTGAACATTTACTGACTTATCCTCGCATTTCAAAACAATTAGTTCATCTTGTTTCGAAATATCATTATCAGGCTGCTCTGGGTTTGTAGATATCGGTGAGCTATCTGTAACCGTTGTCGATGATTCTAAAATTATGACTGTTTCATCTTGAGTAGGAGTCAATCTTTTGTGTTTCATCAGCACCTGAATTCAGTGGAGTAGCAACAACGAAATGAAAATCTTCAATAGGCAATAAAATTTCTAAAAGTACTGGGACAAAAGATTGGTGGATAGGTGCAACATTTCTTAGTAAATCTTCAGTATATCATTCATATCTGTTGAAATGAAATTTCTGTAAACGTCTCAACAGGTGACACTGGCTCTAAAACTAGAAAGTTTGAGAGTTTTCAATAAAAGCATTTGTTACCTTTTGGTCTTCTTCGATTACAGTTGCAGCGATTGGACTTTTGTCAATATTTACTGATTTTTTTCTGAAAAAAATACTTCATCTGTTTGACCTAAATTTATTTCCTTTAGAGAATTTTCCTCAACATTTAGATGAGCAAACTCAATTTATTTTTCCTCTTTAGGTGTTACTGACTCAAGTAACATTTGAGACAACTTGCTGTTTATCGCAATTGATCCATCAGTAGATGGTTCGTCAGATGTGGTTGCCATTCTTTCTATTGGTGCAACGGACTCTGAATGAAGATTTCCGTAGTTTCCTGAAAAGTTGATGATTCTTTAGCCGCTTCCTTTGTTTCCACAGCAGTCGCAGCATTTTCACTTGCTTTCAGCAATGACAATGATAGGCTCGTCGCATCATTATCCAATATTCGATCAGTCATTACGAAATCAGAAACGAGAGGCATTTACAGCTAATTTTTCGTCAAAAATTTCTTTTATCTCAATTTTGTTTTGAGAATTTCTATCAACATAATTTTCGAATTCCAAAGTTGCATTATCACCCAGTGCTGTTTTGTCAGAAATATCAACTTGAAGCTTTCTTTCTATTACAGCTTCCTTCCTATGAGTTAAACGTCTATTAGCAGTACTTACACTTAAAGTCAGTCTAGATCCGTTATCATCTATTAAAACGGTACCTCCTGTTTCATTAGAAACGACTTCTGAAAGGATTGGTTCATTTTCATGAACTGGTACCAAGTTTTCTAGTTTAGCTTTAGTTGACTGTTCCGCAATCATTGAATTCATTTCATCTATAGGTGTAACAGATCCTAGAACCATAGGTGGAGAAATTTCACTTATCATCATCATCCCAGCGTTAATCAGAGTCGCATCCGAAGCCTTTTCAGCTTTGGAGTCTGGGGTCCGCTTTACCAGTGCAACTGCTGATATGGCTAAACTAAATCACTTATAACCGTATCTAATTCAATAATTTCGTCAGTCAGTGTTAGAATACTTCGTGGCTGGTTTCACAATCTTCACTTTTGGAAAGACTTTTTTCCGTATTATGTTGAATACATGTTATTGCTTCAAAAAAGAAAGGTTGAGACGATTCACTAATAGCTTCATGACATCCTACACCTTTCATCACGGCAATATTTTGGTGAGTTCCATCGATGACACTTTCAAATAATACTGGTTGGTGGTTTCCTGACCAGGGAGTACCTTTTCACATCTTTCCGGTTCCAATTTAACAGCCATCATAGAGTTTAGCTCTGTAATAGGAATCAAAGGCTCTACAACCATTGGTTGGTTAAAGTTTCACTTAAAGTTATCTCCTCATTTTTACTATTAATCTCCAGTTTTTACCTTTCTGTTACTGAATCAGTTATATTAACTGATTCAGTTATTTAAATAGCTGTCTCGGTATTTTGAGCTTCCACGATTTCTTCCTTATAAGAAAATTCTAACATTATAGACTTATCGTTGGACTTGAATAAGTCAATGCAATTTGTGTATTCATGAGTTCTTTTTTTTATAAACTATAAACTAGCGCTTGACCGCTATCCCGCCTGATGGTAAGCAGCGACGCAATCGTTGATGGTAAAGCACACTAGTTAGCGCGCAAATTGTAGTCCGACAGAAACACCGCCACTGGCAAATTGTTCTAGTCCCTCGATGTACGGCGGTATAAAAGAGGAGGCGAAACGCTTCGTCCGGATCGTAGTGGTTTTAGCAATAACAACATAAGGGTAGAAACTTGACGTACGACGGGTAATCGTAATAATTTAATCTCATCATTTGTACTTTTTGACTCGTCAACTATTAGAGTGGCATCTTTTAGGGCAACGCTTTCAGAGTATGTGTCTGAAAATATTGAATATTTGTGTATTGTGCATCCGAAAGTGTAAGAGATTATCTCATAAAGTTAAGTTGAATTTGAAGAATTATGTCTAGAGCATGTTTTATCAGACAGTTTCATAATTTTGACTTTGTATGCTTATTAATACAAATACAATAAGTTTATTTAGATAACCTACGACGTAAATGTAGTGTTTATATTACGTAGTTAATGATTTTGTTATTGCTTGCGACAGAATACATATTCACTACATTGAAGAATCATTTTGGATCACGACGTTTGTGTTAACTTATTTTACTCCACTACATGATGTACAATAAGTCTGTTATTATTTTAATAAATGTAATGTTATAATAAATACAACAGGATTAAGTGAGTTATAAAAATAAATATTCGTCTTTTACCGTGTTTCATTAGCATATTTTCTAAATCTTGGCAAACTCGCTCACTTTGTTTGCTTTTGGTTTCTACAGTAGTAACGTTCGAAGTTTGAACAATAGTACAAGCGCCGTTTGCATCGATATCTTTTTGTCTCGTATTATCTTGTTCATAGATTTCGCCTAAAATTTGATCTTTATGAAGCTTTAGTGTACCAGAAACGTCATTCGAAATAAACGATGGACCTAGAGGCTGTTGTTTAATTTGTACACCAATACAATTGTCTGATTGTTTTTATAAATGAATTAATAAAGTTTTTTCCAATTTTAATGAATCGACTGGTCCTTTCTTTTCCTCCAATAGCAAACTTGAGTTTTCATAAGGTACTGATCTTTCAAATTCTGTTTTGAAAAATGTTTTGTATAAATACGGGTAATGATAAAATTACATTTCAAATGATATAAATTAACTACGTAACTACTGGCATAGAAAAATGTTCATTAGTTAGTTTTGTATGAAAATAACTTAAAAGCCTGAATTGATTTATTAGTTTTTAGATGTCAGAACAATGATATAGATCGATTTAAGACCTTCAGTGATGATTTGATTTCTGCAAAGCTTTAAAATTAGTGTTTAAAAAATCGTAGTTGTTATAGTAATATCATATCATTTTGCATTAGCTGTTTTGATTTACCGATAATGTTGGGTGAATCCCACGAGTGTCCTGGATCTTTAAAGCATTTATTTTCTTTTTCAATATGCTCTTGAATTTCATTTTTTTCCAAAACGTTGTCGTTCAGAGCTTCTTCTAAAGAACCCACAGCACATATTTCGTGTGCAGCAATAGTAATAGAAGTAACGCATTTTGGATTTTCCGCAGGCATTTCTATATTTATTGGTTGGGGAGTAGCTGGTATATCTTCATTTAGAACATCACCCACTACTGGTATTATGATAGTTTTTGCAGTTTCCATTAGCAAAGATTCTAGAACATAACTTCGAGTCTCGTTGCCGCATTCCAAGTCAGGTAGTTCATTCGTTCCCTTAACTTCTGCAAGCACTGCTATTGAAGTATCCTTATTTAACTTGTCATCTTCTTTAGTACATTCGGTAGACATATCGTAAATTTTGCTGTCTTCAAGTGTTTCTGGTTTAGAAACTAAATTAGCACACTCGCTAGTTTCAGCAAAATTAGGGACTTTATTAACAGTATCTTTTTCAAGTTCTGCTATCTCTGATTGATTAAGTAAACCATGCCTTGTGTCATCTTTGTATTTTAATTCGTCGTTCGACTTTTGAGCCTCAATTTGAGGTATATTTTGGGCTGTTTGAGTACTGTTTAACTCTTCATTGCATTTACAATCCAAAATTAACTCGGATCGAAGTGAAATTACTGTATCAAGTTCGCTTGACAAGGTTTCAGCAATAACAAGAATATTAAGCAAGGATTCTTTACTTAATATTGGGTCTATTTGTTCTACAGCTTCAAGGGTTACTAATTGCAATGCTAATAAGGCACTGTTTAAATCTTGGATTAATAAGACTTGATTTTCCTTTATTTGAGTATTTTCGTTAAGCTTTTCTTGAGTTATACTATTATGCAACTTTCGGGCTAATACCATTGTTTGAGAAAGTTCAGGGTTGTTTGACGCCTTGGTTAAATGATAGACTACATCAATTATGTCATCGGATAAGAACTGAGTAATGTTGTGTAAAAGTGTATCTGTAAAAAATCATAGATTATACTTTAGTGAAATTTAAAATTAGTGGAATGTAATGTGTTTTAGTAGATTTTTTGTCTTGTTTTATTCCGTTTATTGATTTATTTAGGTACTTTATATAAATACGAGTATGGTCCAAGCTATAGGGCTCCTGACAGAAAAGAACACCTTCACAATGTGTTTGTGTAAGTATCAAGGAGCCTTTTGAATCAGGCCCGGCTCGATAGATAAAACTTGGATTTATTATTATGCTTGCATTTGAGCAACCATTGTTGAGCAACCATGTTTTGCTTTAATACTTACAATTATAATATTATTCACAAATCGTATAATAATTTGGAATTATTCAAATCACTTTACCTGGACATTATTGAGAGGAGCGAATCCACAAGTTAAAGTAAAGATTAAGAACATTCGTTACATTTTGTAAAGTGATTAATGGTATGCTTGTCAATTTACTGTCTTCTTAGAAGTTATTAAAGTATGTTAATTTTTTTCAAATATAACATTTATTTTTTTTTTATATTTTTTGTTAAGTTTTATTTGTCTTTCTTTGGCATTTTCATATTTATTGATCAAAAATAAAAATTGTGTATTGTGTAATTATTGTTAATTTATATCAAAACAGCAAATAAGAAGCCATGATAATTATGTGTTAAAGGTGTGTGTAAAGTGTATATGCAAAATTAGAGAACCCTAGTCACAATGAATGCACACTATCTACTTAAAATATAAATTATCGATGCCTCAGACAAACAACTTACTACTAAGACTTATAAATTAAAAGCTGTAGTAATATTAATTGCTTCACTTACAAGTATACCAAAAAGTGAAGGCGCGAAGGCGCCTCCGTTAAACTTGCCGTTAAACATAAGCGTGCCAAGATGAACAATAACGTATCAGCTAAGTACAATGATATTACAAAATAGGAACTACAATACAATAATATATGTATGTTTAACATTACAAAATATAAGGCGAATAACTTCGATCGTATCGATAATAATACCAGTAAATGCATAAAGAGAATAAACTACGATATTTTTCTGTCTTTGAGAGGGAGTAGGCTGTAATCCACCTTACAAAAGGAATTTCACGTGTGTTTAATTTTTTGGTTGTAGGACATGCTGGTTTCTTCACGATGTTCTCCTTCATCGTTTAGAGGAGAGCAGTGGTGGTAAAATTAAATAAACAAAGTAAAGTTCTAACTTAAGTTCAAGTTCACGACCTCGCACAACACACATGACAACTTGCAAGTCGTAGCTGATGCCACTGGGACACCACTGTTCTCATATTTTTACATACAATCTTAACATTTCCTGAATGCCTTCGGATATTGCTACAGAGACGAAAAGTGTTTACACTGATGCAAGTATTTTTAATTTGACTTCAGCCAGCCGTGCAATTGCTAATTAAGTATTATTTTGTGCATTATGCTGCGCAGGTATAACTCCACAGTATGGCAAATATATATTAAGAGAAACAATAACGTTATTTCGTTTGACAGTTATGTATGTGATTAAAATAGTCGATTGATGAATGAGTCAGGCTCAAATATTTGGGAAAATCGGTGCATCGGTAGAGCCGTACATTTTCATGAACGCCATTCTGTATTTAATGATATATATTTCACGTTTTATTGATGAATCTGGCTTTAAAATGATTGGCACCGATTCCCTTGTTTGCTAATTAAACTAAATTTAATATCTGAGCATATTTTTCTTTCTGTTTTTTTATTAATTTGACAGGAAAAAAAAATAAAAATAATATAGAATATTTCTCCTTTAGTTCATCAAATAGATAGAAAAAGTTGTACCAAACTTTAGTTTGTTAACTATCTACAAAATGTCTAAAATATCTATTTTTCGAAGGCCGTACTGTGTAGCTATTTAGCATTTTAGAATAACAAAACAACAAAAGCTGTTCTATGAAATTAAAATTTTTTTGTTAGCATCACAACATTTATTATTACCGAGAGTAGTCTTTGTTGCTTCCGTTAGTTGAGGAACGCTTTCTTCTGGAGCAAGTTTTGGAACAGTTTCACTAGTATCCGGCAGAACTAAAGCCGAAGAAGCTTGACAAGTATTTTCTAAAATTTCAGTTGGATTAGTTTCAGTCACTGCTTCTAGTTCAGAAACTTTCGTCTCTCCTGTATTTTCTGGGCAAACGTCAATGTTTTCTTTAAGTGTTTCTTGTATAATTTCACTGACTAGTTTTTCTTGTTCTGACTTTGTTTCTGCTTCAGCAAGAGATTCTACGCTCTTTACATCTGATACCTCTGTAATTCCGGTGCCAATGTCTACTTTTTCATGCTCTTGTGCAACACTCATTTCAACACTAACATTGACAACTTGTGATTCAGCTTCAATAATCTTTGGTTCTAGCTCAACATTTGTATCTATATTAGGTTGTTTATTCGCTGTTTCTTTTTGATGTAATGGACTTATTTCCTCCGCTTCAACACTGATAGTAGTTTCTTTACCTATTTCTACAGATGGCTCAACTATGATAGAATCACTTATCGCCCTCCCTTGTTCTAATGGTTGAGGTTCCACTACATCAGCAGCCGTGGTTATATCAACAATTGCTGTACCCAACTTTAATCCGGTTCCGATAACCATCAGTTCGTGGTTAATAGATTGAGCCACATTGGCATTTTCACTTGCTGTCTCTTCTTGATTTAATGGTCTAATTTCCTCCATGTCAATACATGTAGTAGTTTCTTTACCAACTACTATAGGTTGCTCAGTTATGATGACATCACTGATTGGTATTCCTTGTTCCAAAATTCGAATTTCCGCTATATCAGTAGCCGCGATTATTTCAAAACCTTCTGTATCCAACTTTGATTTAGTTCCAATAACCATCGGTTCATGATCAATAGATGTTTCTACATTTGCATGTTCACTTGCCATCTCTTCTTGATTTAGTGGCCTGGTTTCTTTCACGGCAACACTCGATATAGCTTCTTTACCAGCTTCTACGGGTTGTTCTGTTATGATGGAATCACTAATTGCTCTTTTTTGTTCTAAAGTTTGAATTACCACTACATCAGCATCAATGGTTGTTTCGACACTTCCTATATTCAACTGTGCCTTTGTTTCAGTGACCTTCAGTTTTTGTTCAATAGAATTATCAACAGTGGCATGTTCACTTGCTGTTTCTTCTTGGTTTAGTTGTCTAATTTCTTCCATGTCAATACACATAGTAGTTTCTTTACCAACTGCTACAGGTGGTTCTGTTATGATGGCATCACTAATTTGCAGTCCTTGTCCTAAAGTTTGTACTTCCGCTACATCAGTATCTACTGTTGTTTCGACTGTTCCTGCTTCCAACTGTGCCTTAGTTTCAGTAACCTTAAGTTTTTGTTCAATAGATTTATCAACAGTGGCATGTTCACTTGCTGTCTCTTCTTGATTTAGTGCTTTGGTTTCCTCTATGTCAATACACATAGTAGTTTCTTTCCCAACTGCTACAGGTTGCTCTGTTATGATGGCATCAGTAATTGCTATTCCTTCTTCTAAAGTTTGTTTTTTTCCTACATCAGTATCTACGCTTGTTTCGATTGTTCCTGAATCCAACTGTGCCTTCGTTTCAGTAACCATCAGTTTTTGTTCAATAGATTTATAAACAGTGGCATATTCACTTCTCATCTCTTCTTGATTTAGTGGTCTTGTTTCCTCCATGTAAACACATGTTGTAGTTTCTTTGCCAATTGCTACAGGATGCTTTGTTAAGATGGCATCACTAATTACTATACATTGTTCTATAGGTTGAAGTTCCACTACATCATTAGCCGCGGTGGTTTCGACATAAGCAGTATCCAAATTTGATTCAGCCCCAATAATCGGTTCTTGTTCAATAGATTTATTTACATTGGCATGGTCGGTTGATGTTTTTTCTTCATATAATTGTCCTATTTCCTCTGCCTCAATACTGGTTGTAGTTTCTTTACCTACTTCTACAGATTGTTCAGCTATGATGCCTATCGCTATTTCTTGTTCTAATAATGGTTGAGGTTCCACTACATCAGAAGCCACTGTTACAACAAAACTTTCTGTATTCAAATTTGATTCAGTTCCAATATCCATCGGTTCTTGTTCAATAGATATTTCTACATTTACATGTTCACTTGCTCTATCTTCTTGATTTAAGGGTCTAGTTTCCTCAACGTTAACACACGTAGTAGTTCCTTTACCAACTACTACAGGTTGTTCTGTTATGATGACATCAAGAGTTGGTATTCCTTGCTCCATATTTTGAATTTGCGCTACATCAGTAGCCGCAATTATTTCAAAAGTTTCTGTATCCAACTTTGATTTAGTTCCAATGACCATCCGTTCTTGCTCAATAGATGTTTCTAAATTTGCATGTTCACTTGCCATCTCTTCTTGACTTAGTGGCCTGGTTTCCTCCATGTCAACACACGTTGTAGTTTCTTTACCAACTACTACAGGTTGTTCTATTATAATACCATCACTAATTGCTATTCCTTGTTCTAAGGTTTGCATTTCCGCTACATCAGTATCTACGGTTGTTTCGACTGTTCCTGCTTCCAACTGTGCCTTAGTTTCAGTAACCTTAAGTTTTTGTTCAATAGATTTATCAGCAGTGGCATGTTCACTTGCTGTCACATCTTGATTTAGTGCTCTAGTTTCCTCTATGTCAATACACATAGTAGTTTCTTTCCCAACTGCTACAGGTTGCTCTGTTATAATGGTATCCGTAATTCCTATTTCTTGTTCTAAAATTTGTTTTTCCGCTACATCAGTATCTACAGTTGTTTCAACTGTTCCTGCTTCCAACTGTACCTTAGTTTCAGTAACCTTCTGTTTTTGTTCAATAGATTTATCTACAGTGGCATGTTCACTTCCGATCTCTTCTTGATTTAGTGCTCTGGTTTCCTCCACGTCATTACACATGGTAGTTTCTTTACCAACTGCTACAGGTTGCTCTGTTATGATGGCATCAGTAATTGCTGTTTCTTGTTCTAAAGTTTGTATTTCCGCTACATCAGTATCTACGGTTGTTTCGACTGTTCCTGCTTCCAGCTGTGCCTTAGTTTCAGTAACCTTCAGTTTTTGTTCAATATATTTATCAACAGTGGCATGTTCACTTGCTGTCTCTTCTTGCTTTAGTGGTTTAATTTCCTCCATGTCAATACACATAGTAGTTTCTTTACCAACTGCTACAGGTTGCTCTGTTATGATGGCATCAGTAATTGCTATTCCTTGTTCTGAAGTTTGTATTTCTACTACATCAGTATTCACAGTTGTTTCAACATTTCCTGTACCCAACTGTGCCTTCGTTTCAGTAACTTTCAGTTTGTGTTCAATAGATTTATCAAAAGTGGCGTGTTCATTTGCTGTCTCTTCTTGATTTAGTGGTTTAATTTCTTCCATGTCAATACATGAAGTAGTTTCTTTGCCAACTACTACAGGTTGCTCTGTCACAATGACATCACTTATTGCTATTCCCTGTTCTAAAGTTTTAGGTTCTACTGCATCGGTAACCAGGTTCATTTCAATACTTTCTGTATCCAAATGTACTTCAGTTTCAATAACCTTCGGTTCTTGCTCAATAGATTCTTCTAAACTGTCTGTAACTGTTTGTTCCGTACGCTTGGGCTGTTCTTCAATAATTGTTGACGATATTTCTACGGGTTCATGTATTGCTGCTTCTACTTTTGTAACATACATTGCATTTTCACTTTCTTTCGAAGGTATGAGCGAGGCAAGAACCTCTTCTTTTTCTAAAACTAAAGGCGGTATTACTTCTTGAGCAATAACAATAGCAGTATCGACAATTTCGCTGGCCAGTTCATTTATATCAGTAACATTTGATAGCACTTCTTGCTCTAATTGCTGAATACTGTCTTCTACTACAGTTGTTGTAGTAACAGCACTATCACTATCTGCACTTCGCTCTACATTGGGCAGTGGTATAATTCCTTCCTCAGTGACTACATGAGTACATAAACTTCCACCCTGATCAGAAATAACTTCCCCTGTGGCACTTATTTCATTAAATGAAAGCTCATTAATTACCAAGTCAGTAGTCATTTTGTCCTCACCATCAGCTTGCTCGATGTTTTCTGGAGCGTTTTGAACTTGTTGTTCATTAACTATAACAAAACTCTGTAAACCATCTTCAGTCAGCTGCTCAAAAGGTGTAACATAAGTGGTTTCAAAAGGTTCACTGATAAGTTCCGATATTACAGCTAGCTCTAGCATTGAATGTTCTACATTTGAATCCTTTGCTGTAACTACTTCTGTTTTAATCGATTCATCTGGTCTTTTATCTTTTTCTACAAGAATAATTTGCTTAGTGCCCACTTGTTCTAATGTCTGTGAAGTATTTTCTTCGATCATTGTTGTGGTAACAATTGCTTTAGTCAATAATTGAGGTTCACTTACTTCGGACGGCTGTATGATTTCTTTATCTATGACTGCAGTAGTATCAACAGTTTCTGTTAAGAGTTCTTCCACTACAACTTCTTCTTTGACTAATTCATCTTTGACTGATTGTTCTGTACCTGATTCAATAACTGATTGTACAGTAACCTCTGTGATTTGTTTTGGAAGTACTTCCACAACTCCTTGACTTAATATTTTAGTAGCATCTTCGATTATGCCGTTAGCAGATAATTCCATAGTTTCTGGTATTAGCACATTATCTGCTATAATAATTTCGGCTTTAGTGCATAATTGTTCCAAATTTTCCGACATACCGTCAGCTTGTTTGTGGACTTCAGATTCACCAGTTTTAACTTGACGCGATTCGGTAATTAATTCTTTATCTTGCTCTTTTTCTTCTAAAGTTTCCTGCTGCACATGAACTTGTGATTTTACAGCAGCAATTTCTAAAAATAAATGAGTACTAGTGTGGGCAAGTATTTGCAGCGCGTCTTCTCCAATCACTTGTGTCAGTTCATTGGTAGAGTTCAATGCAAGTGTTTCTACTACAGATAAAGCGTTTTGCAGTTGTTGAAGTTGTTGACCACTCGCCTCACTAATTGTTGTTATTTTATTGTCTGTAGCTGTCTCGATACTCACACGTAAGTCACATGCAACTGCTATCGATTGTTTAAGTTCAGGAACATTCACAATTTCTGATATTTTATCGATTGTTTGGACAGTGTTGTCTGATAAGAATTCATTGATGGTTTGTAACAGTGTTTCTGAAAATATGTAACTTTCATGTAGTGTAAGTTTAAATAACATGAAAGGTGAAGCTGGTATGAGTAATAACAATAAAAATATTTTTAGATGTTGAACAGATAGACTTATTACGTTTCTAAAGTGAGTAAAATTACAGTTCCATTATTTCAGAATAATGTATAGACAGTAATCCAAAACATTTTTTTTTTTAAAGAATTAACTTAATATTGTACATTTTACAAAACCACTTAATTAAAGACGCGTTCCTATTTGAAAAAAAAAATATCATAAAAGTTGTAGCAATTTACATTAAGATACAATAAATAAAATATAATAAACCCAAGGTAATCAAAAATTAAAGCTAATGATCTAAATTACATAACTTACCTGTTGTTGCTTTTTGTATTGGTTGCTCAGACTTCAGTTTCACCTGTTGTGTATCCATATTCAAGTCGCTTGTTGTCACTTCTTCTAATATAATTGGTTCAGTTTCTGAAGTAACTGCTAATGCTTCACCCAAATTGATATCGACTTCGACTGATTCTATTTCAGCTAATTCATTAAATGTTTGAGTAGAAGCCAATAAATCTATTATTTCTGCTTCATGTTTTATTACTTGAAATTCAGAATCTTCCTTTACTTTTTGTACTTCTACAGCTACGCTCCCTGCATCTTCCGAAACAGTAGGTTTTCCAAAAGCTATTTCAGCCATTGTTATTTCCAATTTCTCGGCTGATGCTTCAGCCATTTTTGCTTCTGGAACTTCAAGTTGTGTAGGATCAGATGAAACTTTTTTAAGCTTTACATCTTTAAGTTGGTCAAACAATTTCGGAGTTGTTTTTACTTTTATGAGGTCAGCGCGCAAGTTTTCAGTTACTGTAGCAACGCGTTGTAGTGCATCTTTATTGATTGTAGGGATATCTGCTAGTTTTTCTAATGGTAGAGTTTCCATTGCTACCAGGGCTGTATGCAACTGTTCCGCTAGTTTTGCATACTGTTGAATAACTTCTTCTTTTAGAACATCACTAGTTTCTGCTTTTAATTCGATTTCAGAGGCAGCGATGTTCTCTCGCATTTCTTTAGCAATATTTACCGACTGCTTCAGTTCTTCAGCATTTATGACGTTAGCTAGTTCGTTGATTACCTCTATTATATCGTCAGATATAAACTGATCTATATGCAGGACTAACATTTCTGAAAAAGATAAAAAAGATTAGCATTTATTGTTATCAAAAGTCGTATAGGTGTAAACAACACTACAGTATCAATACAATAACGTAAAATAATGGTTTTTTACCAATAGTCGCTTTAGAGGCCTCTAGTAAGTTGGCTTGTTGACGTATTCCAACATCAATCTGCTGCTCATGAACGTCAATTTCATGCAACGCTGGTCCGAGGTCTTCAATCACTACAGCACTTTCTGATTCTAATTTTAATTTCTGCACAGATGCAACTCCATGAGCTTGATCGTCTTCAACTACTCTATACTCAACATCTTCTTTGGGAACTGTTTCTGTATAAGTTGTAACAGTTTGTTCCAGAACCACAGCTTCAGTGCCCTCTATGGCAAGAGCTACTTCCGTATCAGGGTGACCCAACTCGATTTTTACTTCTGATGGTAAAAGCTTGGCGTCTTCCACTGTGACGATTTCTTTAATTTCAGCAATAGTAGGTTTTTCAAAAGCTATTTCATCCACTGTTATTTCCAATTTCTCTGATGCTTCAGCCATTTTTGCCTCTGGAACTTTAAGTTGTGCAGCATCAGATGAAACGTTTTTAAGCTTTACATCTTTAAGTTGCTCAAACAATTTTGGAGTTGTTTTTACTTTTATGAGGTCAGCGCGCAAGTTTTCAGTTATTGTAGCAACGTGTTGTAGTGCATCTTTATTGATTGTAGGGATATCTGCTAATTTTTCTAATGGTAGAGTTTCCATTGCTACCAGGGCTGTATGCAACTGTTCCGCCAGTTTTGCATACTGTTGAATAACCTCTTCTTTTAGAACATCACTAGTTTCTGCTTTTAATTCGACTTCAGAGGCAGCGATGTTCTCTCGCATTTCTTTAGCAATATTTACCGACTGCTTCAGTTCTTCAGAATTTATGACGTTAGCTAGTTCGTTGATCACCTCTATTATATCGTCAGATATAAACTGATCAATATGCAGAACTAACATTTCTGGAAAAGATAAAAACGGTTAGCATTTATTTTTAGCAAAAGTTTTACAGGTCTAAACAATACTACAGTATCAATATAATTACGTAAAATAACGTTTTTTTACCAATAGTTGATTTAGAGGCCTCTAGTAAGTTGGCTTGTTGACGTATTCCAACATCAATCTGCTGCTCATGAACGTCAATTTCATGCAACGCTGGTCCGAGGTCTTCAATCGCAGCAGCACTTTCTGATTCTAATTTCAATGTCTGAACAGATGCAACTCCTTGAGCTAGATCTTCATCAACTACTCTCAACTCAACATCTTCTTTAGGAACTGTTTCTGTATAAGTTGTTTCAGTTTGTTCCAGAACCACAGCTTCAGTGCCCTCTATGGCAAGAGCTACTTCCGTATCAGCGTGATCCAACTCGCTTCTTACTTCTGATGGTAAAAGCTTTGCGTCTTCCAATGTGACGATTTCTTTAATTTCAGCAATAGTAGGTTTTTCAAAAGCTATTTCTGCCACTGTTACTTCCAATTTCTCTGATGCTTCAGCCATTTCTGCCTGTGGAACGTCGAGTTGTGCAACATCAGATGAAACTTTTTTAAGCTTTACATCTTTAAGTTGCTCAAACAATTTTGGAGTTGTTTTTACTTTTATGAGGTCAGCGCGCAGGTTTTCAGTTATTGTAGCAACGTGTTGTAGTGCATCTTTATTGATTGTAGGAATATCTGCTAGTTTTTCTAATGATAGAGTTTCCATAGCTACCAGGGCTGTATGCAACTGTTCCGCCAGTTTTGCATACTGTTGAATAACCTCTTCTTTTAGAACATCACTAGTTTCTGCTTTTAATTCGACTTCAGAAGCAGCGATGTTCTCTCGCATTTCTTTAGCAATATTTACCGACTGCTTCAGTTCTTCAGCATTTATGACGTTAGCTAGTTCGTTGATCACCTCTATTATATCATCAGATATAAATTGATCTATATGCAGAACTAACATTTCTGGAAAAGATAAAAACGGTTAGCATTTATTTTTAGCAAAAGTTTTACAGGTCTAAACAATACTGCAGTATCAATATAATTACGTAAAATAACGTTTTTTTTTTACCAATAGTTGCTTTAGAGGCCTCTAGTAAGTTGGCTTGTTGACGTATTCCAACATCAATCTGCTGCTCATGAACGTCAATTTCATGCAACGTTGGTCCGAGGTCTTCAATCGCAGCAGCACTTTCTGATTCTAATTTCAATGTCTGAACAGATGCAACTCCTTGAGCTAGATCTTCTTCAACTACTCTCAACTCAACATCTTCTTTAGGAACTGTTTCTGTATAAGTTGTTTCAGTTTGTTCCAGAACCACAGCTTCAGTGCCCTCTATGGCAAGAGCTACTTCCGTATCAGGGTGACCCAACTCGCTTTTTACTTCTGATGGTAAAAGCTTTGCGTCTTCCAATGTGACGATTTCTTTAATTTCAGCAATAGTAGGTTTTTCAAAAGCTATTTCAGCCACTGTTATTTCCAATTTCTCTGATGCTTCAGCCATTTCTGCCTCTGGAACGTCAAGTTGTGCAGCATCAGATGAAACTTTTTTAAGCTTTACATCTTTAAGTTGCTCAAACAATTTTGGAGTTGTTTTTACTTTTATGAGGTCAGCGCGCAGGTTTTCAGTTATTGTAGCAACGTGTTGTAGTGCATCTTTATTGATTGTAGGAATATCTGCTAGTTTTTCTAATGGTAGATTTTCCATAGCTACCAGGGCTGTATGCAACTGTTCCGCCAGTTTAGCATACTGTTGAATAACCTCTTCTTTTAGAACATCACTGGTTTCTGCTTTTAATTCGACTTCAGAGGCAGCGATGTTCTCTCGCATTTCTTTAGCAATATTTACCGACTGCTTCAGTTCTTCAGCATTTATGACGTTAGCTAGTTCGTTGATCACCTCTTTTATATCATCAGATATAAATTGATCTATATGCAGAACTAACATTTCTGGAAAAGATAAAAACGGTTAGCATTTATTTTTAGCAAAAGTTTTACATGTCTAAACAATACTACAGTATCAATATCTATAACACAAAATATAACTTCAGTCTTATCTTGATAAATTTGTTTTATACTGCAAAATCAACAAGTTACAACTTAATATATCCAAATGTTTTGACGTAGTCTACACGCGTCGAATAACTGCTATCGCTTCAGGGTATGCTCTGGATAGTGCGTACATAGGTAAGACAGACAGTGTCAGGGATCTTGGTGTAGTACATGACAGCAAATTACTTTTTGACGATCACATAGAAACCACTGTGAAAAAGGCTTTCAAGGCCATGGGTTTCATTACCAGAGCTTGCAATAACTTTAGGTCTCTGAAACCAATAAAAGTCCTTTACTGTTCGCTTGTGCGTAGCCATCTCGAGTACGCTTCCCAAGTCTGGAATCCCCAATACGAGAGTTACAAATCACGTATTGAATCCGTTCAGGAAAAGTTTTTGCGCTACTTGGATTTTAAGGCGGGGCATTTCTCGTTAGACTACGAACACCGTTGCAAGCGATATCATTTCTTGCCATTAAACATACGACGTAATATTGCTGACATATGTTTTTTGGCAAGCATAGCAAATGGCTCAATTGATTGTCCGGAACTGCTCACTAAAATACTTCTTCGTACCAATCAAAACAACCTACGCAAACGACCTCTGTTGCAGGCGCCACGCGCATCAACTAATTACTAACGCAACGCCTTTATGGTTCGCAGTGTAAAAGCCTTTAATTTTTTACCATCGCACCTGGATATTGACCTATTTTGCACCAACGCAAATAATATTAGAAAGGTTCTAAACAAGGAATATTTTGGGGATAGTCATGAATAGGTTGAGCTGTTTAGTGGTTCAGTATACTAATTGAACTACTAAATGGTTTAACTGATTTGATATTGCACGATCTTTTATCTTTTATAATGCTCTTTAATCAGTCTTTTTATTCCTTAACAATCAGTTATTTATTTTATTGTTTTTGTTTTTAAATTTGTCTCTTGTTTTGCAAATCGCTGTTATCGTACGTACGTAACGAAATGATGTTTTTGTATCTAGACATAAATATGTGGAAGCTTTTAATTAGCAATTTGTGTTGTAAATAATGAAGTTTATTGTAATATTAGTCTGTAAGCTTTCTGTAATAATAAAATAAATAAATAAATAAATATAATTACGTAAAATAAAGTTTTTTTTTACCAATAGTTGCTTTAGCGGCCTCTAGTAAGTTGGCTTGTTGACGTATTCCAACATCAATCTGTTGCTCATGAACGTCAATTTCATGCAACGCTGGTCCGAGGTCTTCAATCGCAGCAGCACTTTCTGATTCTAATTTCAATGTCTGAACAGATGCAACTCCTTGAGCTAGATCTTCTTCAACTACTCTCAACTCAACATCTTCTTTAGGAACTGTTTCTGTATAAGTTGTTTCAGTTTGTTCCAGAACCACAGCTTCAGTGCCCTCAATGGCAAGAGCTACTTCCGTATCAGGGTGACCCAAGTCGCTTTTTACTTCTGATGGTAAAAGCTTTGCGTCTTCCAATGTGACGATTTCTTTAATTTCAGCAATATTAGGTTTGTCAAAAGCTATTTCAGCTACTGTTATTTCCAATTTCTCTGATACTTCAGCCATTTTTGACTGTGGAACTTCAAGTTGTGCAGCATCAGATGAAACTTTTTTAAGCTTTACATCTTTAAGTTGCTCAAACAATTTTGGAGTTGTTTTTACTTTTATGAGGTCAGCGCGCAAGTTTTCAGTTATTGTAGCAACGTGTTGTAGTGCATCTTTATTGATTGTAGGAATATCTGCTAGTTTTTCTAATGGTAGAGTTTCCATTGCTACCAGGGCTGTATGCAACTGTTCTGCCAGTTTTGCATACTGTTGAATAACCTCTTCTTTTAGAACATCACTAGTTTCTGCTTTTAATTCGACTTCAGAAGCAGCGATGTTCTCTCGCATTTCTTTAGCAATATTTACCGACTGCTTCAGTTCTTCAGCATTTATGACGTTAGCTAGTTCGTTGATCACCTCTATTATATCATCAGATATAAACTGATCTATATGCAGAACTAACATTTCTGGAAAAGATAAAAATGGTTAACATGTATTGTTAGCAAAAGTTTTACAGGTGTAAACAATACTAATAACGTAAAATAATGGTTTATTACCAATAGTTGCTTTAGAGGCCTCTAGTAAGTTGGCTTGTTGACGTATTCCAACATCAATCTGCTGCTCATGAATGTCAATTTCATGCAACGCTGGTCCGAGGTCTTCAATCACAGCAGCACTTTCTGATTCTAATTTCAATGTCTGCACAGATGCAACTCCTTGAGCTTGATCTTCTTCAACTACTCTAAACTCAACATCTTCTTTAGGACCTGTTTCAGTATAAGTTGATTCAGTTTGTTCCAGAACCACAGCTTCAGTGCCCTCTATGGCAAGAGCTACTTCCGTATCAGGGTGACCCAACTCGATTTTTATTTCTGATGGCAAAAGCTTGGCGTCTTCCACTGTGACGATTTCTTTAATTTGAGCTATTGATTTTTCCAACATTTCCGTTGTTACAATTAACTGTTCAGGTGCAGATACTTGGTCAAATAAACTAATTTGTTCTAAAACAGTTGCTTCTGATCCCTCGGCTACTTTTACCAATTCTGGAGTAGTGATGGTAGTAGCTTTGCTCTCTACAGCTTCAATCTTCTTTACGCTTTCAGTTAGTGGCTCAGCAGGAGCTTGTAATGCCACCCTGATGCCAGTGACAGCGACCAAATCTGCTTGTAACTGTGCAGTAACTTGAGCAATTCGCTGAATCACTTCAGTACTAAGGGCTGGCGCTAACTCCTGCACGCTGTCAAAAACTTGAACTTGCAAAGCTGATAATGCTGTATGGAGTTCTAAAGCCAACCTATTTTGTTCTTTGCGAACTTCTTTCACTCGTTCAAGGCTTTCCTCTCCTTCTGCGATTATTTCTGAGGCAGCAATACTTTCACGTAACTCTTTAGCAATATCCATTGTTTCTTTTATATCATCAATCTTAATGACAGCAGATATTTCTTCCACTATTTCAATTAATTCTATGTATTGATCAATGTGCTGAATAATTTGCTGGGCTTGTTCTGAAAATAGAAAATTTATTTTAGTGAAATTGTATTGTTAGCTTTGAAATATTATAAACACATGATGGATGAAGCTTTTAACAACGGTCGAATCGTGAACCACTTGTTGGTGAATCATAAAATAAATCGATGGACTAAAATATTAAAAACACGAATTTCAGGAATTCTGATGCTTACCTATGATGATTTTTTGATATCATATTATTTTATGGGTTTTCATTTTTAAGCCACATAAAAATAGGCAATCATATTTGAAATTGATCAACCACGTTAAAGCACAATATTTCATTTACGCGTCACGACGGCGTTTGTACAAAGCTCTGATTAATAACGATAAAGCCAGATTATTGACATCCACTCCTACTTTACCTTCTTTTACTTCTATATTTCCCAAAACATCAACTTTTTCCAACTCGACCAATAGCTGATAAGCCGCAAGGAATACGAGCTTCATGTTTTCAATTTCTAATTGATTCTTTCCATTGTACGCATCTGTACTTTGCCAATCGAATTTTGACATGATAGCTTTTAGAGACTTAATTTTTTTATTTTTTAAATCTGATATTTTGGAAGAGGCCTGCTCTTCGGGGTTTAGTGCCAATAGTCCTTGCAGTTCAGATGCAATAGTCAAGCTTTCGTTCAAATCAGCGTCGCTAAATGTACCAGATTCAACTAATATGTCCATTTCAATACCTATGAAACGGTCTATTGCGTTTTCCAAGGAATCGATATTGGAATTGACATCTATAAAAAATTTCGACAGAAATTGGTTATAATTTTATAAAACACTTGTCCTCCACAATGTAGATATAACCATTTTTTATTATTTCGACAATAAAGGACGAATAATATTTTTACTTAAAGTTGACCTTTATGAATATGAGTTAATGTATAGATGAAATATGAATGCAACCTTATGATGATATTACCTTTTAATGAATGTAGACTAAGCTAACTCATGATCAACTCATTCATGATAAATCTAATATTGTCATTAGGAACAACGCATTTTTTAAACAAGATTTTTTTTATTCGTTTTTGGTCCTGAAATCCTCAAGACTTTTTTTATAAGAATAATTTATATGGGTAAAGAAATATAATATAAAACTCACCTTTAGAAAGTTTGTCTTCGCTGTAAATGTCCGCTTTCTCTGAAGACAAAATACCTTGCATGGACTTTTCAATAACTGACACGGGTTTCGCAATTTCTTTGACAACTTGAGCGGCTTGGACGTTTTCTATAGAACGTAAGCTATTTTGTATTGATTGTATCTCTTTATCAACTTCTATGATTAGAGAAATCTCCTCACTGGCAATCGCTTCTTCCGTTTCAATCCTTTCTACAATTTCTTTGTGTTTTTCAGTCATCGTTTGAACAAGAGATTCCGTAGTTGTTACATCAACGGATATCGAATCTTCGTCAACACCTCTGAGAACTTGCTCTTGAATATTTGCTAATTGACTGTGTAATGCTTGTAAAGGTTCTAACATCTCCATTAAGACTGCTTTTAAAGGTCCTTCTTCCAACTTTTGTTTTGGGTTTTTAACTTTGAGAATACTCTCCCGTAGGACATCCGTGCAGTCAGCCAAACATTTTAGTAAAATTAAACTCTTGCCCGTGCCCCTCGCATCTTTGAAGTCAAGATGTTTCTCAATTACAGTTGAAATTTTTTGTAATATGTCTTTTGTTACCACGTCAATTTTTTGCATCTTGACTTCTTCAACAAAGGTTGCAAATTCTCCAATCAAATTAACTAAAGTACTGTCTTCAACCACGATGGGCTTACCACTTTTTATTTCCTCTAAAATATCAGCCTGTACAAATTGCAGAGAAGGTTTAGCAATTTCTAATATTTGAACAAATTTGTCAACTACTTCCAAGATTTGTTCATCGTGTTTCATTTCTTTTGACACTTTAAGTTCTCTGGCCGAGTTTTCAAACTTTGCCAAAGGTGTTTCAATCAAAAGTTCTGCTTGAGAATCAACAATTTTTATAAGAGAAGTTTGAACATTTTGGAGGCAATCTTCGGCATGAATTAGGAAAGTAGCTAAGCAGCCGGTAACGTCATCTGTCAACTTTAAATCATTCTTTTTAATTTTAAAGTCATTTATTGTACTTTGCAAGGAACTAAACTCTTGTAATAATCGTATAATCTTCTTATGAGTTGTAGCTTTAGATATTAGACAACGTAGAATGGTAAATTCATTCTTACAGGTCTTAAAGAAGTCTTCTACAATCATAAGGTCAGCTATAGGCATATCATTTGAGGAGTCTTGCACCACATTAACAGCACTATCTACGATATCTTCCATTAACATAAGGGAGTCTGATTCAATTTCAACTGCAATTTGTGGTGACGTGCAGGTCAATTCCGAAGCATGAGAAATGTCTACAAAATCATATTGTTCAAGTACAGCAATGTTACTTTGTACTTCATCAATAGTTTGAATTAGTTTTGCCTCTTGAGCCAATTTTTTCGGAGTTAATGGAGTAAATTTAATCATCTCCTCTTGCACATTAGCTACGTTTTCATATAGTTCTTCTGTAATAACTTTAACTTGCTCAATCCTAATTCCTTTAGAAACATCAGTAGCATTAAGTAAACTGTCAATGGTGACTTCCAAAGCATTAACTTCTTCTGGCACAGGATTATTTTCTATGGCCTTAGTAGTTTCAATAATGTATTTTAAATGCTCACATACTTGTCTAAGTGCACTGACTTTGTTAGCGATTTCAACAGTATTGTTAGCGGTTTGCATGGCTGGGAACACAGCGAGCATACACTTATCTAAATGCTCTTTAAATTCAGCTACGCTCTGAATCACGGAATGTATCCTTTCCGTCGGCATTTCTAATAAATTTTCATATATTGGAATGTTACTAGTATCTAACACCGACAAACTTTGTTGCAGTTCCTGCATCGGCTCAGCAATTGCTGTAAGTTTTGATGGATTGACTAAGTTAGCCATCTCATTTGATCCCTCCATCAATAGAGGGTGTAAAATCTCTTCGATTCCAGAATACAAGTCACCTAAGCCTATAGAGAAAAATTTTAAACTAGAGTAATCACTAACTTCAGATAACGTATCCAACGCGTCAATGATTTCAGGATTTTGTAATACAGTAATGTGTTCATGTAATGTTTGTAGAGCTTGCGCAGTTGCAGTAGATTGCCGTTCCTGATTGAATGGTGAGATCGCCTGTTCTACCGCAGTTTCTTCGGCAGTTGGTAGTACTAAACGGTCAGATGGTATAGTCTCTGCTATAGTCTTTATACCCGATATATCTTCGAGAGTAGACATATCCTCTGCCGCTTCTACACCTGCCTGTTCTTGTATCATTAAAATGCAACTCTGTAGATTTTGTACTGCGCTTGCCATATTGACACTGACATCGTAAGGAGTCAGATTTTCACCATATTGAGAAATAACATCTTGCTGTAATATTTCAAGTGTCATGTGGAGCTCGTGAATAGGTTCAGCGATCATAGCCATAACTTCACTGTTTTGTTTTAGACTTTCAATATTTTCAACAATGTTTTGATTTAGAACAATTATATTCTGATTTAGTTCACAAAGCGCCGTAGCAAAAGTTTGGGCAAAAGATGAAACTTCTGATATATCAGAAATATGTTCTTCGTCAACACCACTAGCTTTAATCGAAGCCACACTTCGTTTCAATTCCTCAAGAACAGGAAAAATTTTCTCCAATGTAGGAGCAAAGTTTGTCTTGAAATCGTGTGTTGATTCTAATGCTTTTACATTTTCAATGGCGGCTAAGGCGTGATCAATATGTTCCATTACAATTTTGGCCTTTGTTTCATCATACACATGAGGAGCTATGGGTTGTACGTATTCAGAATCAACATGAATGCTGACTTCTTCAACTGTATTGATAGCCTCTTGAATATCAACCAAAGTATCAGCGATATTTGTAAGAAGCGAACAATTAAGCTCTGAATCAAAAACATTTTTGATGAACTGGTCTTGAATAATTCTTAAGGTATTATTAAGACTAGCGAGGGATAAAATGTTATCAACATCTAGATTCTTGATAGAAGTATTGATTCTGTTAACAGCATCACAAGTTTCCATCAATGCAAAGTATTTGTAAGACTCGTTACTTTCTATTACATTTTCTAATACTTTTGTTAAGTTTTTGTGGAAAACGGTCATGTGATTCTTTATCTCCGGCATCTGTTCTAATCTTGGCAGATTGTTTTCTAATGCTATAAGAATCTGGGCCATCTTTTGTAGAGCATCTAGCTTATTTTCACTCTGTAAAATATCAAAATTCCCCACGTTATTTTCAATGACTTCTATTTGTGTTGATATTTTACTAAGGTTTTCTTTAATCATAGCTACGGCTTGTTTCAGTACAGCTTCATCTTCACCTTCAGATTCTGTCGATAATTGCTCAAAAGAACTTCTAAGTTTTACAACGGACTCCATTACAGTTTCAATAATCTCAGTGTTGTATTTTTGTAACGCCGTGTTTGATTCCTTGACTGAAAGCGTTTCAATTTGTTCTAAAGCTGCTTGAAGGTCCTGTATAGATGCATACATATCATTTAGGATAACTTCACTATTGCGCACTTTAGCGACATCTATTATTTTTCCACTTTCAGCACACTCCGCTATACAGAGTAAAGAAATAAGAGGACTTTTTAATTCAAACACTGCTTTTTGTGTATCTCTCAAATGTTTTACTTCAAGAGAGGGTTCATCCACTTTAATTTCGCTAGCTTCGCTAAGAAGATTCCTGGCTTTGATTGTATCAGCAGAGAATTTGATCACTGCACTCATCTCGTTATTCAATGACTCGATTTCTGTGAGAACTCTATCTTCAGTAAGTAAATAATCTTTGGACGTAACGGAATTAAGATCCGAGATCAATTTCTGCATTTCACTGCCACATGTTTCGACAAATGCTACACAAGTTTTCTTAACAAGTGTTTTGCTCTCACTTTCCATATCAATGCATTTTTCAATAATAGTCAGCGACTGTTGAAGAGCTTTTAATGGTTGAGGTAAATTGTTGAATAATGTACTATTGACTTCTTTACTTTCTGAGGCCGATTCTTTGGCAGCATCTGCAATACTGTGTATTTCCGAAAGTGGAGATATCAAACTACTGATAATTTCCAAACTTCGTGAAGCAGTCGCTGCCGATGACATTAGTTCTGACTTGAGAATAATATCTCTTTCAATAATTTGAACGTCATTTATAACTTTAGATAATGAAGTACTGATGTTGACCATTTTGTTTCTGAATTCTTCATCTGTCATTTTGGGTTTTATTTCCGTTTCAAAAGATTCTTTTTTCCGAATAGCTTCTTCTCTTGACTTACAACCAGACTTCTCGCTTCCTGAACTGGATCGTCTAGAACTACGGCTAGTACGGCGCTCTCTCTTTGGTTTTCCAACAGGAACTGGCTCGATATCTAAGTGCTTTAAAGCTTCATCTTTATGAATAATAGTTTTTGTGGGCTCCGATGAGTCCTGCCCTTCTTCCCCGGATGGTTTCAAAGATTTCGATTTAGGTTTACCGGAGCTGTGTGCGCTTGCAAAACTTTGCAGATCAGATATGGCTTGAGTGTCATCATCTTTTTTATCTTCCGACAGTGATTGATCACGTGACAAACTGAAAAAGTCATCGGCGCTTCTCTGGGAATCCGACTTCTTTCTGCTTAGTTTAAGATCTGATCTCTCATCCGATAACAACGCCATAGTTTTTTCCAAGTAATCTTCTCCACCAATCTCAAAGTCTTGATCTAATGATAGCTGAGCCGGGCCGTTTTCGTCCGCAATCGATAATTCTTCAAGATCTGCTTCAGTTCGCAAATCTTCCTCTGGAGACACAAAATATTCCGGTGAGACGTCAATTATAACTGCCTCCATCAACAAATTGCCAGATGTGGACGTTTCTTTAACGAATCTTAATGGTGGAAGTTCGACTACGTTGTGTTCTGTAATATTTTCCGATAATTGGTCGGCGTACATTTCCACTATTTGTAAAGCTTCTTCTTCGGTCAAGTCTGGAGTTTCATAAAGAGATACAGACACTTCTTTGCCATCGAATGAGAAAGATATTTCTCCTTTATCGTCAAGAGTGGTGACGTCACCAACGGGAGTGTCATACATCTGTGAAGTCCTTTCTTCATGTATGGTGCTAAGTGATAAATTCCTTTGTAAAGCTTGTTCCTCTGCTTTCTTTTTCTTTGCTTTCATTGAATCATCAAATCCGAGGAGTGAAGCAGAACTGGCGGCAATACCCATACAGTTCTGCGCTTCACAGGTGTAAGTACCAAGGCAACACGTGCCGTCTTGGCCAGATATGATTCTATGAATATCACCAGGTTTTAATTCCTCGCCATCTTTGTACCATTTGAGGACGGGTTGTGGGACACCGATGACTTTACACTCGAGGTTCACGGCTCCTTCGTCCGAAAGTATGGCTTGCAGGTTTTCTAAGAATCTGGGTTTCTTGTAGTGTCTAGGTATGATTAGTTTGAGGAAACATGAAGTGACGCTGTGTCCGAATTCGTTCATGGCGACACACTTCCACTCGGCTTGGTCGAGGAACTCGAGGCTCTGTATGTCAAGGTAGTACATGCCACGTTCCTCCCGGCTGAGGTGGCAGCGCGAAGACTCGTCTACCGGCTGGTCGTCACGGTACCACAGTACTGACGGTTCAGGTGGAATGGCGACTGAAACATTATATTACAGTGATTACGTAGAAAGAAGTAATAAAATATGTTTCGATAATATCTACGGATCCCTGACAAACGGCACTTTTTAAAAATACAGGCTTTGCAAATATAATAATCATAAGGTTTATAAATTTAATATACTAGTTGCGCACGTATTGTGTATTATGTGACAATTATTGTTATGTCGAAAAAAATTAAACCAAAATGCAATATATCAATTGTGTTTTAGTTTATAAAATTGTTACATTTTATTTTACGTTTACGGTATAAGCTATTTTGCTTATATGGTTAAAAAGCTTTTGTAAAGTGGGGAAAGTTTGGCTAAATTTTCATATTGGAAAAACAGTAATTAACCTATCATATTTTCAGAGCCACAAAATAACACAAAATCCTAACTAACCTTTTACTGTAAAACGGAATGACTCATCAATCTTCGCTTCGACGCTCTTTAATCCCTGAAGGAACTTCGGCGCCTGATTTTTGGAGAACAGCTGTAGTTTCTCTTCCTCATTCAACTGGTTCTGAATATCTTCAACTGTCAGTTCGGCGGAACTACTGGCTTGGCCCATGCAGTTCCTGGCTATGCAGCAGTAGGAGCCTAAGGAGTTGGTCCCTGTGAGTTGATAGACATCTCCTGGCTTGAGTTCTTGGCCATCTTTAAACCAACTGAGGACTGGCGTGGGGAAGCCTACGACTTTACACTCGAAGGAGACTAGCCCTTCTTCTGTAAGTACAGCTTGAAGGTTCTCCATGAATCTTGGCTTTCTGTAGTTTTTGGGGACTGTGGAAAATGAGAGAATGATCAAAATATCATTTAAATAAGATTTTGAAGTATCAATATTAGCTACTATAAGTAGGTATTTTACCATCCATGGTGACATAGCAAGTGGAGATGCCGACGCGGCCCCCCGTGCTGGTCGCGACGCACTTCCACTCGCCCTCGTCCGGCCATTCCGCACAGCCTACTTCCAGTAAGTAGCCACCAGTACCGTCTTCGAGAACGTGATACCTGAAATAATTTAAAGATAATAATAATAACAACTTCATCAATACCATTGGAGTGAACGGTTCACTCGAATGACTGTATTCATATGGCATACGCCCGACAACAAGGACGTATTTATACTTACAGTTTTTTTTTTTTTTATTCCAGTAATCAATGCAAAATGCTTCAAGGCATTACCTCAATTTTTTTGGCAATTTTTCTTACAAAAACCGTACAATTATAACCATAAAAACAACACAAATGCTACTGCATTTAGAAACATCTTAATTAACTAACAATATAAACGTAAGTTATGGTTACTCCATACATAATTTAATTAAACCACTAACAATATGTACGTAATCACAAACAAGCCAATGTTGCTCTAGTTAAATAAATATATTGCACTCGCAAGTTACTTATGTCTTTATTTCACGATACATTTTCAAATATTTTTTTTGTAACTTAACTCACGCGTCACTGTTTAACTTGTTCTGAAACGTATAGGGGAAGGGGGGGCATGATAGGGTTAAGGAAAATACCAAATATGCAGTATAATCGTTACGTTTATTATGCTTATTTATTTATGGTGCAATGTCTTAATAATCTAACTACAATTTGGCATAGTCTTTGTGAGATGAATTTATAGCATTTTTTTTTAAATAAATTATTTAATAGGAACTTTTAAAAACCGTCTCGCCCCTTACGAACTTAACATCTTTTTGATTCAAATTTATTCCTATCGCTCGATCACCGCTCGCTGCCCGCCCGCCGCCCGCAAGATTCGAGCGCGAGAAGTATACCGCTCGCTACCCGCCGCCGCGCCGCTGGTTTCGAGAACCGGTCCGTTTGATTGTACGCATAAGATCTTGCCGCTCACTCGCCGCCGCCGCCGCCGCCCCGCTGCCCGCAAAGTTCGTGGCAGCGGCCTAAGCCACAACTTCCTGCTTCCGCGTCCAGACTGTCACAACCACCTTTTTGAGTTCGTCGCAGCAGATGGTCCATGAACAGCTAGACAGCCGCGGGGCATCCTACACTATGCTTGTCGGTACAAGGTCGCCTTGATAAAAATGGCCAGCCCTCTTCTTTTTCAGCTTACTTACTTTGCAGCACTGTATATTTTGAAGCAGAGTATCTACTTATCTTTTTTTATAATCATAAACTAGTGCTTGACCGCAATCCCGCCTGATGGTACGCAGTGATGCAATCGTCGATGGTAAAGCGCGTTAGTTTATTAAGCGCCTATTTATTAAAAAATACTCAGTGTTTTCTACTAGCTGATGGTGCGAACGGCTAACTGCAAAATTTTCCACGAATTCCAATTCTATTTTCATGTCCATCGACTATTGTATTCGGAAATGTATGTTCATCAATGTTTTTCTTCCACTACCTCTAATAAATAGCGAATAAAGTGTGTGAAATACAAATTGGAAAGTTATTTATTTATTTTAATTATAAACTAGTGCTTCACCGCAATCCCGCTGATGGTAAGCAGTGATGCAATCGTTGATGATAAAGCGGGCTAGTTTATTAAGAGTCTATTCACTCAAAAAAAAACTCAGTGAATAGGAAGGAAGACGACAGTTGAGCGAGGTGATGCAATGTTAAACCCAACAACACGACCAACGATGTTGCGTCAGAGGGAGATTGATCTGAAGACCCTCCACAACCAAACTCCCAACACAACAACATTTTTGGCGCATCGTACACGGTACACATCGCAATATATCTGCTTAGACGCGTCCTCTGTACGGCTTCACCAGTCATCACACACGTCGAACTCGATGATCTTAAACCAAATAGATATCTACGAGATGAACATTCACCAAAAGGTAAAGAAATAATAAAAACTATTTACCTCTCGCTGGGCTCAATTTTTCCTTCCTTGTTGTACCAGACGACGCTGCGGGGCCAGGGAGGTACCACAATATGGCAACCGAGGGTCAGCGGCTCGCAAATCCTCACATACTGGTCCTCAAGTTCTTTTGTGAAGATTGGAGGCGGCTCTGGAGTCACACTACTGGTAAACCAAAAAGAAAAGTATTTATTTTGTGAAATGACCATCCGACACACACTCTCGTCCGATATAATTATCGTAGGTAACGGGTTCGATCGGCGATGGGGGATTTTGATTTGTGTAATTAATTTAATCGCCACTTCTCTCAAAACGGTGAAGGAATACATCGTGGAAAAATGTCATGACGGTTTTTCCATGATACACGGGTATATACACTGAGCCGCAAAAATAACAAGTCACTTAGAAAAACCGCGATATATCCCGAATCATAAACACGTGTATAAATAATATGATATAGGCAGATTAGCGCTAATTTCAAAAAAGGTTTCTTTGAACAAGCTTTAGCTTAAAAAAAAGAAATTCTGAATTTTGAAAAATTAGAATCAAATTAAGAATTTTTATAAAAGAACATTTTTAGCTTTTGTTTCAAATTGAGCTGTCATTATAAACAGCTTTTTGGTCTGGCCACAGCATCTTGTGCACCAAAATGTCATTATCTCCTGAAGAATGTACACGAATTATCACAATTGTACAAGAAGGAAAGAGGCAGCGCAATACTGCTAGAACAGTATAGGGGTACATATATCTTTATCCATGTTCCAAAGAGTACTTCAGCGATTTCATGACACCGGCATGAATATCAGAAGACCAGGGAATGGCAGTCCAAGGTGCACAAATGTACGGGAAGACAGATTCATCGTGAGCACTACGTTAAGAAATCGACAACTCACAGCTTACAGCAAGTTCACCACAACAACGTAAGTTCTAACAAGACCCTGCGGCAACTTCGTGAAGCTGACATAAAACCTTATAAGCCAGCAAATGGCCCTAAACTCGAAACATCGAGTTGCTAGGTTGCGATTTGCTCGAGAACACATCCGATGGACTGATGAACATTGGTTATGTTCTCCAATGAATCTAGATTTTGATTATTCACACACGATGGGAGACGAAGAGTATGTAAGCGAACGGTTGAACGTTATCGTTAAGCATGTTTTGAAGAAAAGGTACCATTCAGTGGAGGGTCAGTAATGATACGGGCTGGAATATCTTCAGAGAATTGTAGACTACGGAGTTAGTGATTATAGAAAACGGCATTATTGCGCGACTACATAGTGCACATTTGGTTAACGCGTAGTATATTCAAGAAGTTGGTATCATCTGCATGGAATAACCAGCTCGTAGCCTGGATTTAAATCCCATAGAGCATTTATGGGACAAGCTCGAGAGAAGCGTTAAACTACTCTCTCCAGCTACCTTGGAGTGCGCTAGTGGAAGAACGGTCAAACATAGACCAAAACTGTATCGGAAATTTGGTTTATTTTTGTTGTTAATAGTTAGAAGTGTTTATTTTTTAGTATTCAAATAAAATTGTTGAGTTTACACATGTTATAGTATATATTTTATTTTTTATATAAGGCAGTTATCTATAATATGCTAGGTACAGTTTCACGGATTAGTGTTGTGTATTTAGGAAACTATCACACTTTTAATAAGCGACCTGGAATTTTTGGGGCCCAGTGTATATAGCAATTTCTGTTTCATATTCTATACCTATAGTTCTTTAATGTACTGGTGTATATAGAGATACATCATTCTATTATATTTATTCAAACTCTCTCGCACATAAAAGGCGGACTTAATGCCTTAGGCATTTCTCTATCAATCTACCTAGGGTGGAATGGAATACCATATGCTTTCAGAAAAAGCGGTTATTTTGAAATTTTAAACAGATACTTGAATTTTATTATTGTCTACTTACCTGGAGCTCGGCCTGGCAGATCCCTCCCTACTGCCGCGGCCGACGACGTGGACCTTCGATGAGGAGTAGGCCCTGCCCATGCAGTTCACAGCCTCACAGGTGTAAGTGCCGAGTGATGTAGGATCCTCGGCATTTGCTGTGAGTGCAAAGACGTCACCTGCCTTTATTTCACGACTGTCCTGTAATTGGAAAAGTGAAGATTTTTAGGTAAAACGAAGTGTGGAAGTAACTAACTGTTCTATGGGTAAAAAATGGGAAAACTATTGATACAGGGTAGCTTTATTTCACATAGAGGATGATAAACTCAACAAGGGACATTACAATCAATTTAAAAGTATGAGTGACACTTTTAAATATTTAGGTTTATTTCTAGTAATTTACGTTAACAGGTGTATCTTTACTAAGAGCCCCCCCCCCCCCCCTTTATTCCGAACCTACGAAAAAATATTACGCTTAATACTTAAGGGAGGACATCAATAACGGGTTACATCACCGAAGGTTACACCACGGCGACGGTAGTGTGAGGTACAGATAACATTTCAGGGCCAACCTGGCCAGAGATCGCTCAATACGGGAAGGTGTGGAAGCAAATATGGAGGCCGCTGTCATTTTATTCTCCTTTATTTGGAGTTAGCGCAACATTTCTTTTTCTATTAGTGGTCATCGCGGTAATCAGCCCCATTCTAAAAATATGATAATTCACACATTTCATTCATCATCATTCATCAGAAAACTAATCTTATAAGGAATTATTCTAAAAAACGTAGAATAATTGCTAATAAGATTTGTTTTCTTTAAGATCACCTAAAACCACCGAACACTTATTCCATTTTAAACGTTATAAGTATAGAATTTAAACTAACAACTTACTTATAACTTAACTAGGAAGGGAAAAGAAGAACAAATATTTTGTCTCCGAATTGTTTGTACAAATTCAACGTTTTAATTTTTGCAAGATTGTAATTAAAACCGGCTAATATATGATATCTTCAAGATGTATTTGCTTCATCATCTTATTTATATCTTTATAAGGCGATTAAAAATGGCTTTTTGAAAAAAGAATGAAAGGAAATTAGCAGTCTTACTGAAAGACAGAAGTAAAAACTGAGATCATTAAAATACATAGAATCACAAAAGAGTAAAAAACACAATAGGTACGATTACGGTGCCGGGTCGGTCTCGATTTCGCGAATTCAATGCTTTTCCCCATCCGACAAAAGTGGTCAAAGTCGCTAAAGAATTTTTCACTTCAAAAAATCCTTGAAGGGAATATTTTTGTGGTGATTCGTCATCTTTCTTTGGGATACACTGCTTGTAATACAATCATTAGCGTTACCTTGAACCATCGCAGCACGGGGGTGGGCACGCCGACCACTTTGCATTCAAGTGAGACGGTCCCCTGTTCAGTCAGGAGCGCCCGGAGTTCTTCCACAAATTCAGGGCGCTTGTACGCTTTTGGTACTGTGAAAAGAAATTGTTTATGTTTCTCTTTTTTATAGTAAACACACATTTCAAATACCTAATGATTACTTAATTATTTAAATAATTTGATAACAATGGTCCAATCTTCAATGGTTAGAACAACCATTGTACTAACCATTGTATTTTATTAGTTACTAGCGGCCGCCAGCGACTTCGTTCGCGTGGTTTAGTTATGCTCCGCTCCTATTGGTTGCAGAGTGATGTTATATAGCCTAAAGCCTTCCTGGATTAATGGGCTATCCAACGCAAAAAGAATTTTTCAAATCGGACCAGTAGTTCCCGAGATTAGCGCGCACAAACAAACAAACAAACATATAAACAAACTCTTCAGCTTTATATATTAGTATAGATAGTAAATTAATTTAAAGAAAAAAAAAGTTTGCATGCGAATAACGCGTAATTAACTTCGTTCCTCCCGCACACGTGTATTTAAATTATTTTTAGTAGATATTTATATCATATAATCGTAACTATCGTACTTTATGCGCACCATGCACTGGTTACGTGCATCGTGCATGTAACTGTCGCTATGACGATGCAATATACCTATGCTAATACAAAAATATCCATTGAATGCAAAAATAGCGATAATTTTTAAAAACTCACCAAGTACATTAAGATGCGCAGAGCAGCTGGCCCGACCACCTGCATTCTCCGCGGTACAGGTCCATCGGCCAGCATCGTCCACGCTGACTGCGGCCACGTCTGCACACCAGAAGTTGCCATCCCGGGCCAACGCTACCCGCTCCGCTTCCAGCAGACGTCGCTCGTTGCGGAACCATGTCACCTGGGCAAATAAATTGAAAAATATAACTACTTACTTCGTTGGTCTAGTGGTCGCAAATTTTGATAACACACAACATTGTATGTACGGACGACAGCAGGTCAAGCTACCCAAAACTGTCAAATATTCACAATCAGCCTTGAGCCTTAATGCTTTGGAGATAAAGTTGAAAATCTAGTAAAACAATCTGACAGATTGTAGTAAGTAGCTTGATGTGCTGTTTGTTATCTAAACCTAATCCCTGCCCAGGATGTAGGAGGAGGCCAACCGTGGACCGTACACCGAGCGCTAACTTTAGGGGAGCAAATGCAAGTGCACCACCCTTCGCAATGCAACTTAGCTATAAATGAAACGCGCAGCACTAGTTAATTATCTTTCTCTACGGGCGGCGCACTCAGGAAATCAGTATATGATTAGCATAGTTATAGGTAGTGTGAGAGGGATGCTGGCGCGCGCAATTAAATCAATGAGCGCGGGGGCGCGAGGGGGTGTAGAAAACCTTATTTTATTTTTGGAATTTTACTTTGCGGAGTTTCCGCGCATCCCTATTTCCAATATACTGTACTTACTACAGTTTTGGCACCCCTGTTGGATGTTGCTCTCAATGATTACGAGAACTAGTCATTCAAACAAACATAACAATGTATTGTTAGGGAACAATGGAATGTAAAAAGTAGGTTTCCATTAGATTTTGCACAATCAATTTCACTTGAATAAAACAAAAACATATAACAAAAAGGATTTCCATGAACTAAATGAATTAAGTACCAACAGCCCAAATATAAAGAAAAATGTTGTCAACATATTGATTTAATAACTCTGTTCGGAAATATAAAACAGAAACTTTTTTAAACAAAATTGTAAAATGAAAGCCTCGTTTATACAACGCAGTTTCTTGCTTAAGACTGACAATAACATTAAAACAACAAACGACTTGCGCCGTCTAAACACGTTTTATACGGAGCAAATTTGATTGTTGCGTAAACTTATGAAGTTACGATACAGTATAAGCATAATCAGTATATACCCACTGCAATAAACATTAGTTTGAACAAAAACAACACTTTACTTTGAAAGGAAGTGGGCTGTAATATGCCACACGGGCTCTGTGCGGGTTGGAAGATGTCACGTCTTCGAATTTTTGATATTCCACAAGAAAATAAATTGTACCAGTGTAAATTAGGCTTAAAACCACCACCAGAGCTATAAATTCATTCGCTTAAATAAAACAAATTTAAGAAAGTAACGCGCGCTTGGGTCAAATCCACCACCTAAAACTCGTAAGTCGGGGTCGGAGATGAAATACTAGGTAATAATAGACCAATTTTATTGTTCGGGGGCATAATATAATAGTAATTTGAATATTCAAGTTCAATAACCCCGTGTGTGTGCTCGATAAGTAAATTCGCTGTAGCATTTCTGGTTACTTATTTCAGGCAAACGATACTGTAAACGCGTATTCGCGCGAGAATCACTGACGCGGGACGTCGCGAATCGCTTGTCACTTGAGCTGGCTTGTAACAATAAGATTACTACGTCTCACCATAACTGTCTAAAAATAAAATGCGAGGTTTATTGATTTAAAATTTTAATGTTAGTTTGACAATGCACGGTTGAACATCAACCGTGCATTGTTAATAAGGAAGCCCGCCAACTTTCACAAGCAATCAGAAACAAAAAAAAAAGAAATGTATACCTTAAAGGCCTGAAGGCCAATTCTCATAATTTAAAACATTCAAAATATAATCGCAGTCTTGCCTCGGCGTCAAACAAATTTCAAATACTTAACAGAATTCAGCAAGATTTGATGTTTTTTGGTCACATTGAGACTGAAATCAGACTTTGAACGTTTTCAAAATCGCAAGAATAATTCTTGTAATTTTAAAGTGCTAAATCTGAGGGGCAATTCTTTTAATAGCACTTCTTAAATGGTGTAATATAAAAATCACATTTCATTAAAAGAATTCCTACAAATCAATTTAAAAATAACACTTTTCATAATTCGCACTCCGCTTCGTCCGCCATCTTTGTTTTTCCGGGAGCTGTCAGATGAAGCGCGGGAACAAAATAACAAATTATAAATACACACAACCGATGCGGTTTGAAATAGACGAATTATGTCACGAGCAGTGTTGTTGGACATTCCGATGTTTCTCAAGGTTCTTGCGTATCGTTAATGAAAATGTGTTACGGGTAAACGTGGGATGTAGTGTACTCAACGAGACGCGAAAGAAAAGTCGACGATTTGTAAAAGTTAAAGACATCTACTCGTAACGTTCGAAGTTGGCTGCAATTCAATAGTCATTACTCCATGTACTTACCTACAAACATAGTCACTGCCCTACCTAATCTTTCCATGGCTTATTATTTACTAAAGGTGAGAAGGGTTATCAACTTATCACTAACTATAATATAATATAATAACCTTAAATATATGTATAATATCCTTGGAGCCCATAACTATAATATCCTTGAAGAATATTGCTGATGGTTCAGATTGAGATTTCAGTGAATGTTTATTTCACTTTTTCTCAAACAATTAAGGAAATTATTGGGAATTCTCTTAGATGTTTTTGTATCTTAATTATTTTTAAAACTATGGATGGAATGTGTGAATGATATAATAAAGAAGGGAGTGACTAGGGAGATGACATCTAATGGAAAAGTATTGAAGAAAAATATATGTTGCACAAACCCCAAATAAGTTGGGATAAGGGCAGGAGAATGATAATTATTTTAAATTTCAGTATCTTCTTCTTCTTCAGCCTATAGGTCCACTGCTAGACAAAGGCCTCTCCCAAGGCATCGGCTTCCCGCGACCTTCACCAGGCCATACTTGTTGGGGGCCTCCCTACGCTGCGTCTTCCGGAACGTAACCGCCACTCCAGAACCTTACTGCCCCATCGCCATCGGTTCTACGAGCAATGTGCCCCGCCCACTGCCATTTAATTTAAGCAATTCGAACAGCTATTAATTACAGTATAACAGTCTCAATTATCAATATGCTCCATAAAATTATTATTAGATTAAATATGCAATTAGCTATTTTTAATTCTATTTACCATCAAAATAATATTGCTTCATATGTTCGAAAACTCTGTCCGTTCAATAATGTAAATGACGTGATGAAAATTGTTGAACTGTGAAAATGACAGCCGTTTGCCTACTGTTGTATTTCGTAATAATTACTCTGTATAAATAATAGAATGAAATTATTAAATAAAAGTATTTGTCTGTACAAATAATTTACCACACGCAATGGTGTAGGACTTGAACCCGTATATTCAAATATTTTTTGAGACTGCATCGATATAATATTATATCAATGTGAGACTGACGTTGTTTCAATTAAAAATATCAACTTTATTTAAATAGGATTTAAGTTCATTTCAGAGTGACTAGCAATATTAAGAAAGTTACAAAATATTCGAAGTTGTAAACTGAATTATAAATATTGTGTTATTTTTTCATTACCTAACTCATATTTATTTACCTTTTTTTTTTGTAAGATTATACTTACAAGGTTTCTTTTTTTTTTTAAAAAAAAAAGGGAGGTGACAAGATATTTTGTAGAATGAATCAAAGATTTTTTAACCAGAGGCAGTGGACGTTTACTTTCTAATGGTCTGGTATTATCGCAGCGCAACGCTACGCATTATTTTTGCATTTGTTAACTTCATTCTTGAGGATAGCTTTTTAACATTACGCTAGGACACTTAGCAGTAGAGAAAACAACAAAGTTAGAAAGGACGCTATGCGAATATGAAAAAAAGGCAGACGATGCGAATTTACTAGTGGATTTTAAACTGTCGATTAACGGTGCTTTGCGTTTTAAATTCGTTTGGCAGTCGCAATCCGCGTAGCTAAATATCTAACTAGACTCACCTTACACTCAGTGGAGCTGACGATCTCGACGAGGAACCGGGTCCTAGTGCCAACCTTCACGGTGAGGTCCTGCAGACGTCGCAGGAAGGTCGGTGGATCGTCGCCTGTGGGTGCCTCGTCGGCGCATACTTCCAGACGTACCCGACTTGTATCGCTCCCGGCTGCATTACTCGCCTGGGAAGAACACAGGGTTATTAGGGTTCCGGGATCAACTAGGAACTCTTATAGTTCTAAGCTGTAAGTAAGTAGAAGGGCGAGCGTTTTGGGGGCCTGTCTTATGTAATACCAGCTGTGCCCCGCGTAAGCTTCGAACCGAAAGAGCTCAGTTGATATAAAATAAGCGCCTGTTAAAGTAATGAGAGCAATATGCACGTTCGCGTTTGCTCCCGTTTTCACAACATTTTTTGTACCTGCTCTGTTCCTATTGGTCATAGCGGGATATTTTATAGCCTGTGGCCTTTCTCAGGCTCTAGACTGTCTGTGTACCAAATTTCAATACAATCGGTTCAGTAGTTTTGGCGTGAAAGCCGGACAGACAGACAAACAGACAGAGATACTTTCGCATTTATAATATTAGTATGGATTAACGTTCAAAAAGTGCTGATTCTCAGCCTAATTTGAATAAATGACTTTTGATTTATTATTATTGTGTTAAGGGTTCGGTTTCTGCACTTAGTTCTTTCCTGTGGACCATTGTGCGTAGGCTCTTACAGCTAAGTCTGTCTGTCTGTACGTCAGTCCACAAATAATCTCAGTTTAACTGTTGTTTTTGTGGCTTTCTCTACTAGCCGGATAGAAGGATACAAATAAGAGTGACTTACATAAAACGTAAGAAGGTTACAAAATTTACCAAATTTTCTTAACATTTAATTTCAGGCTGCCTTTATGCTTCGTCCTTAATATTATATAGGTATGATAAGCTATGCAACGATACCTTGATCTGATTGTAGATGACGGTCAGACCGAAGAAAGTGATCAAGTAGCAAAGGGTTTCAATTTGGTAATTCAACAACATTCATTACGTTATTTATGTTGTCAGTCAGTAAGATGAAGCTAGTCGCCCATTCCAAAGAGTAGGTACTTATGGAGAAGAACGGGCAAGAAACTCCATGGACACTCTTTTAAATTATCAAGCTATTGATACAAATATTTGATTACATCATTCATGTTGAAATCACCGTGTGAGAACGATGCAGAAATATATTGTACGCTGAGAGCGTCCATTATGGAAAACACAAAAAAAAAATCCGGAAATTAAAATACGCCGTGGCAGCTGACCAGTACCCTCTGACGGCGTCCGTTCACGAACATGACGTATAAGAAATTGAATCTACACAATGCAAAGATAGTTTTGTCCAAAGTTCCGCAGCTCCAACAGTGTTCCCGAATACTAAGTTTAGCTCCTGTGTATGTAGCTGTACCAGTGCCGAACAGCCCTGTCAGTGATGCAATTCCGTAACGTACGTACATTCTTGGATAAATAGTGTGTAATACTGGCTTTGAGTAAAAAATTGTTGACTTTGAGTAGAAAATTTTGCACATGTAAATAGAGCAATGGCTTACTAATATGCTTCAAAATGATTTAAATTTAGAATTATAGTATGTTACGTAATTAGGGTACTGCTCAAAAAGAACTTTCAAAATTATAATAAATAAACATCCGTAAAAACTATCTCCAATTTATCATCATTGCTACGTTTTTGACATCGATTGTCTCTAAGTGTCGCGACACATCTGCGGAACGTACGGCGCCGAAAGCTCGGCTAAATAAGCTCGCACTCGCAGTGTATTGCAGGTACTCTATAACACATTGGCCGAATACACGCCGCGTTCTAAACTTCCTTCGGGCATTTTTTTTTCAGCTAAAACGCATTTAATGTATTTTGTATAGCAAGCGACACATCACGCGATGCGTTGCGCGACCGAGGCGGGCGTAGCTGAACGTTCGGCGTGTGTTGTGCATCGCGGGCGTGGCGGTAGCGAAGAGCGGCAACGTCTTCTAAGTCCTCTATAATAGCTAATATTGTAATTACAGCCATTTTTTTGGGCAATTCAGGTACGTCACAAAAACCGCACACCATAAAGTGTCGACAGGCGACAGACGGCAACAGCCTCCGTGGCGTAGCGGTAGCGGACGCGGCCGCTGCGCAAGGTGGCGCGGTTTCGATTCCCGCACAGTGCAAGTATTTGTATGCATGAATATGAATATTTGCACTGGTCTGGTCGTGCTTCGGAAAGCACGTTAAGCCGTTGGTCCCGGTTGCCATACGAACATCTAGTGGCAGTCGTTACGGGTTGTTGGAGCCCTCAAAAGTCCAACAATTGGTCTAACTGCAATGCTTCGATGTCGCCTTCGGGTTGTGGAGGTCAGACGGCAGTCGCTTCACGGAAAATGTCGAAGTTTAGTCATATCAGCAGTTGGACTGGTAAAGCGGACCCCAGACTCCAAAGCTGAAAAGGCTTCGGATGCGACTGGGATTAACGCTGGGATGATGATGATGTATAGCAAGCGACACATTACGCGATGCGTTGCGCGACCGAGGCGGGCGTAGCTGAACGTTCGGCGTGTGTTGTGCATCGCGGGCGTGGCGGTAGCGAAGAGCGGCAACGTCTTCCAAGTCCTCTATAATAGCTAATACTGTAATTACATCCATTTTTCTGGGCAATTCAGGTACGTCACAAAAACCGCACACCATAAAGTGTCGACATAGACAGATTGACGTGGACGCCACGTAACTTCCCGTCGCGTAGCGCGCTGAACAAGACTCCGCGTTTTGACCGATTGATTTGTCATACTGAATATGCGATTGACACTTCAGCCGCTGAGCTTTCGGCGCCGTACGTTCCGCAGATGTGTCGCGAACCTAACATGAGATTACAACTAGCATTTAAAAGTTTGTAATAACAAGAACTGGCCTTCTGGTAAATGTAAATGATTTTATTTCTGTAAGTAGGTTTGAACAAACACGTCAATCATATTTTAAAAACAAGATGAGGTCAGCGTTTCCTATTCGTCTGATGTGAATAGAAAGTCTGACATAACTTCAGTCTCTTTTAAAGTCTAAACATAAGCATCATTTTTTAAATGAGGAAAGTTTAAATAAACGAAGTGATGCACTTGTTGGCTTTGGGAAAAGTCCTTTTTCTGAAATTAAAATGCCTCCATTCACCTGACCAAAATAGATGAAAATTAAGTGTCTTGCAACGTTTTAGTACTTTTATGAATAAATTATTATTTCAATGTGGTTTCACCCGCGTAAGTAGTAATAGTACGATTATTTATTAAAAAATTGCAATTATGTATTAAATGTAAAAAATAAATAAAATCGTATTATCAGGCCTAACAAATGCACATATGAAATTTCATTAAAATTAGTTCAGCCGTTTTGGGGGAGTTTGAGGACAAACACAGTGACAGGAGAATTTTATATATTAGAAGATTCGAAATATATGTAGGTATAATTTTATCAATTTGTATAATATAATCTATCTAGGTTTTTTAACCTGTTTCGTTTGTCACTATTATTATGAGGTCAGCTTGCAGTCTGCCCAGACCCCAGGTAAAGCTGGGTACCAGAACTTTACAGGAAGCAACTGTCTGTGTCAGTCAATGAGTTGTGGAAGTCAGATACTTCTACAACCCATAGACTAGTTGTAACAATAACCCTTGGTAAGACCGGTTGTCAGAAATTCGTCTGACTACCCGTAATGGTTTTCAAAAATCAATTACCGAGACCAACGGTTTCGGGTCTTTCTTGTCGTATAAAGATGATCAATCATGCTCAGATCAACCGTGGCTAGAGTACTTAGCTCAATCAAATCAATCGGCCTGTGCGGGTGTTAAGTATCACTTTATTCGCAAACTCAAACGTTTTTAATGAATTGTGCCTATTATTTATTTATTCAATATCACATAGACCACACTGGAACGGCATTGAGCAATTACAGCAATGGAGAAAAAAAATCACTTCATGTGCTGTTTTTCATTCATCATACGCGCGGTACACATCAAAGGATTGGCGATGAGTGCACACGCTCATGTAGCCTGCAAGTAGGTACATCATTTTTCCATATTTTGCACAATCATTGCCAATTATGGAGTACTAGCTGCGCCACGCGGTTTCACCCGAGGTTTTTTTTATATGCCCGGCTCCTATTGGTCACAGCGTGATGTTATATAGCCTAAAGCCTTCCTAGATTCATTATCCAACGCGAAAAGAATTTTTCAAATCGGGCCAATTTTTCCAGAGATTAGCGCGTTCAAATAAAACAAACACTTCAGCTTTATATATTAGTAGGTATAGAATATACCTACATGTTAAAAAAGGGACAGGGATGGGTATAATTCAATATAATAATAGGTTAATTATACATGTTAATAAAAAAAGGTCGTTACAATGTCAACCGATTTTGATTTTTTTTTTAATTTCGGAAACAATAATGAGTATAAAAGAAGTCAAAAATTCTAAATTATTCCTCCTATAGTTAGTAAAGTTATCTGAGGTTTAAAAAATCACTTCTAATGGTTGTTTCATACAAAAATTGTCATACGTTAATTTAATTCCGCGAATAAAAGTTATCTAGATATGAATAAATCAACACTTAATCAAATGAAATTTACCAGTAAATACATATACCTACAGTACGTACATTTTTTTCCTATCTGCTGGTGGATTGATTTTGACGAGACATTCACTCAGATAATTGAATTTGAATTTTGTCAGACAATTGCTGACATCTACGCAGACAAAGCCGTGGGAAGAACGTAACTAATATATAAACAGCGAAGCTAATTTTCCTGACAGCATGTGTTTTTCTCTTCATTTTGCCTAACTACTTCGCTCTTTGTTAAAATAGAGCTCCATTGTTTGGGTTCCTACAAGTTAGTCCGTTACTTAACAATAGCAGTCAAACAAAAGATGCTACTTTGATACATCTCCACCAATACTTACATCGAATACACATAGAACATACACAGGATCAAATGGAATTATAAAGACAAACTGTGTGTACGTACTGAGTATCAATATCTAACACACTGAAAATATAAAAAAATATAAGATGATTTTTAGGTGTAGTTTTATTACTTGAAGTGCGAGTTAGGATATCTATTATGTATATTGTTATAAATCTTTTATGGGCTTATTCCCAGACCATCCATCATTTCATTCTCGGCGTCTGTAAATGAAAAAGGCGTTAAACCTAATAATAATAAATGAAATCTATCCCATGAGCTTCATTAAAAAAATATCTAGTTCCTATTAATATCATAAATGCGAAAGTTTATATGTTATTTACTTTTTCACACAAACACTATTTAACTACAACTAATATAAGAAGTTATAAACTATAGGATAGTTTATTTTTATTATAAACTTGGTTTATAACTAGAAATAACACTTTTGATGATTTTTACCCTAATATTCCTAGGGAATCGGAACCTACGCGGGTGAAACCATGAAACGCAGCTAGTAAATTATAAGCTGCAAATTGCAATTGCCAAATTTTGCAAGTCTGCTTCAAATTCTCAAACCAGAAACCGGATGAGAGTACCTACCTACTGAGTACAACTGAGTGACATCTATAGCATTTGATTTTAAGATAATTAACAAGTTTGCCACATATAGCCTCACAGAAATTAGAAACTGTTATAGTCGCTTTGAAACCTAATCACCTAATGGTTGGAAACCTACCTCAGAAACTTTGTCTCAATTTACCGGGGACCTATGCAAACAAATCTCTAGCCTTGTATACCGTCCAATATGGCGCAATTCGTAACGAGTTCCTCAAAGCACAAACCGACTCGTATGATTCCTCTTTGGTGCTATTTGTTAATGTAATTAAAATACTTGATCCTGCAAACGGCGACGCAAAGACTTCCTGAAACTCTCCGAATGGAGGGTTCGTGAACTATCTGAATGGAGCACATAGAAATTGGTACATTCGAAACACCGGCAAAGAGTTGTTTTAAAACTTTGGATAGCGGGAAACTGCTACAGACGTGCTCTCATACATAAACAAATCTACATGGACAAGAATTCTCTATCTAACTGTCTACGATCTATTTGAGAACGTTTTATAAGAAACTGTCTAAAACAATATTACTTAAATAGGCAACATAACACAGAAATATAAATTTAATAGAGTAGTCTCGGGGGCGTAAGCGGCGAGTACGCAGTATGGGCAAAATAGTAACATCGCTCTAAAACTCTGTCAATCAGAATTTGACGTACGTTTGAGAGTAGGTAGAGAGAGAGTTCGTACACGTAACACGGAAGTATTTGTTCAAAATGCCGAGTTGTTCAGTGATTGTGTGTAAAAACCGTAGTGCTAAAAGGGATCTAAAACGTCATGGCATCTACCATAAGTAAGTACCATAATAATTGTGTTTATTACATACCTACCTATACAAAAAGTTTGGCAAAAATATTATTTCGAAAATTTCCAGTGAAATACTTATTACGCGATAAAACTTTAATCGAAAAATAAACGCATTACATTGCTTGCCGGCTGTTGTACTTATGTAATAATACATAATATTTTGGTCACGTAATGAATATCGTCCGAATCAAAACGGTAGGTAACGTGGTACGGCCGCTGCTTAGCGACGTGAGCTAGAGATGTAGCTAGTTTTGTACTATCGATATTAACGTTTGCAGAGCTACTGCAATTTGGTATAATTATTTTTAGGTTTATAAACATTGCTTTTTTTGTCGCAAAATAAATAGATGTAGCTAAAATTATTATGCACATAATGTCATACAACTTGTGATATTCAATAATCTCTTGTGGAGGCTTGGCAAGCAATCAACTCTGTCCCTAAGCAATAAACTTAGAGTCTATAGCTCAGTCATAAAACCAATTTGGACCTACGGGATTCAACTATGGTCTTCGGCCAGTAAATCGAACATGCTTTGCCTCCAAAGAGCCCAAAACAACATTCTCAGGACCATAAGTGGTGCAACTTGGTTCACACGTAACACTGAGATACATGAGTACCTAAATATAAAGACTGTCATTGAAGAAGCCAAACAATACTCAGATAACTATGCTGAACGATTGCTCCATCCCAACCCATTGACAAGCATGCTTCTAATGCGAAACAGAATCAATCGCCTGAAAAGAGCAAAGGTACAGTAAGACTAAGGAGAGGCTTTAACTCACCAAAATGTCCAACCACTGCAACACATCTGATTATAGTCCTGCAGACTGATCGTAGATTATGGATAAGAGAAACAAAAACTTGTGATACCTGTCTCACAGTTAAATAGCATCTATAGTTTTGATCAATGATTGGTCAAGAGCTGTCAATATACACGTGGAACAGTGTAAGTACTTATTTATTCTATGTGCATGTGGATACAAATGTTTTTGGCGAAATCGGACCTCGAACAGATTGCGTTCTGTAACCGATCTCCTAATGTTCGTAGTATTCTGTAATCTTTGGTTATATCTACGGGAAACATAATAAAAGCTGCACAGGTCGACTGATCTGTTAAGCTGCACTTGCCCAATCCTTCTCTGTATGAGAGGAGACCTGTGCCCAGCAGTGGGACTATAAAAAGGTTGATGATGATGAAACTATTATTTTATCCTCTGTCCTATTCTTATTGAAGTAAAAGAAAAAGATGCATTGAACTCAAAAAATATAGTTTAACAATTTGCCAGCGGCGGTGTTTCCGTCACACTACAATTTGAGTGTCTTCAAGGCTAGAGTGGCTCTTAATAAACTAGTGCGCTTTACCATCAACGATTGCGTCACTGCTTACCATCAGGTGGGATTGCGGTCAAGCGCTAGTTTACAATTTATAAAAAAAAGAACTAGGATCGGAGCCATTATCGTACCTCGTAATCAGCCTATAGTGTTCTCACTGGTGCGACAGTAAAACATCAAAGATGTCAACGAAAATTTTGTTTCTAGGAAAAGCTAATTACTTCTCGATGTTTGCTTTCGTTCGCTTTGATATACCGCACAAATAAGTCGAGACCGTTATTTACATAAGACAGTCCCAGAGCCGACTCGAACATCATATGCACGCTGTATGAAAACTGAATCAATAAACCTAGTAACTGCTTCAAATCTGTTTTTAATTTCTCCGATATCGGAACTGCTGGAGAGTTTATTGCGCTCAAAGACATTAAAATTATATTGATTGCGCTAAATCATTAATCACTAGGGAGTGATTCAGGACAGACATTTTGGGGAATTTAATTTTGAGTTTCAAAAAGAACTCTCAGGAGATTACATATTAGCGAATAAGAAAACTTAATAAGTGAACTTGATAAAATCAATAAGTGACGTAATAAAACATAAGTGACATTTAAATAAAATTAATTTGTAACCTATAAAACTACTATAGCCACTTAAAAAATGTTCTTGAATGTTAATATTAATAATTTAATTATTAATTAACATTCAAGAACATTTATGGATAAAGGGGAATGACTAATTTCAATAAATGACGTTTGATTTTAACTTTTAGTACTCATGGCAGTATACTCACTTGCAGGGTATACACATTGGTATCGCCGGTCCGGGCCGCAGACACCGTCAGCCGGACGCCACTCGCATCATTGGACGCCGTGAACCGTTCGTCTAACGAAGCTCCGACGCGACTCCTGTACATAGCACAACAATATTTTTTTAATAAGAAATACTCTTAGGAAAGGGTCAAGTTTAATTTCACATGGTTTGTGATGAAATGGAAAATACAAGTTTACAATGAATGAATTTAACAATATGTTCTTTTATAATCTAACTTTAGATGTAGTCCTTAACTCTCTGGCCTTTAATAGAATTTTAAACATTATTCGAACAATCATAAAGTTCAATTCCAATTTATGATTAAACTTAAGTGGCAGTGGGCAGGGCACATTGCTCGTAGAACCGATGGCCGATGGGGCAGTAAGGTTCTGGAGTGGCGGCCACGTACTGGTAGACGCAGCGTAGGGAGGCCCCCAACAAGGCGGCCCGATGACCTGGTGAAGGTCGCGGGAAGCCGATGGATGCGGGCAGCACAAGATCGGTCGGCGTGCAAAGCCTTGGGGGAGGCCTTTGTCCAGCAGTGGACAACTATAGGCTGAAGAAGAAGAAGATTGCTCTCCCATTGCTGGACAAAGGCCTCCCCTAAAGTTTTCCAGGAAAACTTCATACTAAAATATAAAAACTCTTCATACATTTTACACAGCATGGCAACATTTTCACTAAATTTGGGACTATTCTATGGCATTCTATGTATGTTCACATCATAAACACTCACATAAAGATGAAATATGACATGATACGTATGAAGTATTCGTACCTAATATAATGACCAATGAATTACATAGACACTGAAACACTTAGGGTTTCTAATTTAATGACAAAACGACACAATGACAAAGACGTACTTTATTCGTCCCGAAACTATACAACAGGATAATTGCAGTACACACTATCAGCAGCAATGGATTTCATTTTGACCGTTAAGCAACATTTATTGCATTATGCACATTGTTAAACTGCTACTTTTTTCGAACGTTAGGAGAAATTGATTAGTTAAATTGATTAGTTCTTCAAAATGATTGCAATTGATAGTGATAGTGTATTGCACAGTTAGGGTGCTGGCAAGTAGAAACATCGACGGGCAGCCTGTTACCACGGTTTTAGTAAGTACTTATATAAACCGTTTAATAACAAGCATTGAAACATTTCTTTAAAAAAAAATATTTGGCCACAAGTTACTATGAACCAAAAAAAATATGTACATATCTGCATACAATTCAATGTAGTACAATCTCCCTTAAATCAAAGTCGACTGAGCTTGCTCCACTCGCATAGAAGATTAAGGGACCGTGTGAAAGACAAAAGAACAGAAACAGCCACCGGATAGGGTTTCAAAGAGGTCGCTGGCTTGATAAGTTGATACGTTGCCTACACAGTCGCGCAAACGTAAAAGGCATTTTAAGATAGATTGAACAAATCAAGCTAACTGTAATATTGCCCTATATAAGGCACAATATTTAGTTATTTCTTTAATTATTGAATTTATTTTACTTATGGCTACTTTTTTTCTCTATCGACAGAAAACTTTTTTGTTTTTTCTTTTGGCTGATATCGACTATTCTGCCAAAAGACAGACAACTTTTATTCTTGGAATAGGTAAAATCTAAATTATTACTTGAATGAAAGTTATCTAAAGGTGGATGGATCCTCCTCCGATAAATTATACGGCGTTGGAGAAATTAGTAGACTTAATATGACTTTCATGTATTTTACTTTATTATTTTCACCTTTGTCAAACTAGTTTTTACCTAGCTAGACATGTGAACGATGTGGTCTTATATTCAATGTAATATGTTACACTGTTACATAATGTCGCCGAATTTGTTGTTCACAAACTTAACTAAAGGAGATGTTTCAGAAATGTATGGAGCCTGGGCCAGCATATTGTACACTTAATGCTAGGTATAGTTCCAATATAGTTAACTCTTTTTAACGTTAATTTCCTACATTTTGGCTTAGTTTTTATACAGATTCAATTTAACTCGGCCAAGGAGTGCAACACAACTACTAATAAATTGACATTGATGGACGTGTCATGTATCTAAGGCTATCGTATCTATATTATCTACCATATGACTGCGAAAAAAACAAAACATGAATTCCGAACATACGGCCCATTAAATAAACACAATCAACTCAATTCAACACTCGACACGAACACAACGGGAAAATAGAACTGTCAAAGTCGCCAATTAAATGTCATAAAAAGTGTCATGGCTACCTTTAAAAAGGGTTATCTCACTAAAACACGTTTCAAATAATTAATTATTATATACTTCTATTTTTATTCAAATTAATTTAGTAGTATTTTTATGCAAATCTATATTTTTTTTTACTTTTTTTCTATATACTATACATAGTGGTGGCATAAAATGAAACATCTCCTTTGATTTATGTGCATCTTTTTCTTTTTATTTTATTAAGAAAAGGCCAAAAGATAAAATGTCAGTTTAGACCTGTCAAATTAGTGCGCTCCTGACGTAAACTGGCGTATTTTTAGTCGCCATGTTTACATATAATCGCGTCTAAACTGTCTATGGAGTATCCTAATTTATCAGGATTACATTAAAATTTTATTTATTTATAAAAACCCCCTACCCTTAAGTCTCGTACCTAAAATGTTATCTTCTATCCTTGTCTTAACGAAATGGAAAGAAAAAGATGCACATAACTTAAAATTAGTTTAGTTTGTGAACAACAGAATCGGCGCCAATATCTCTTAACTAATAAAATGACTTCAAATTGTAATCAGAAATAAGTTTTGCGCAGAATATTTTCAGCAAATAAGGTTTCCTGAATTAATTTCTCGTTAACGTGCTAATGCTTTCCCAAGGTGTCAACTAGACGATCATTGTAAATTATAGAGTCATATCGATCCCATTCTCGCCGGTCCACCTGCTATTTATAAGGTTTACAAGTAACACTTAGTCGCCCGCCGCAGGGAATAGCTACAGGGGACAGGTTATACCGCGATTGTTCTATTAATGCAATTTGCGGTCAGTTCCAGGTTATATAAATTTATCCGCGACCAGAAAATGTTTGAAATATCACAGTTTTACTTGTATTCAGACAAATTTTATCATTCAATACAAAATAAAGAAAAAAAAACCTTATTCCAAGCACATTAAGGTTTTCGTTCTCCAAGAATCGGTATAACTAATTTAATAAATAATAATGGATATACATGTTAAATTAAAAATTCAGTATGCATTTTGATTGTAACATAATATTCTAATTGGGGTGTCTGAGGGTGGGCGTTAATTACATTATATGTTGTATACCTAACCCCATCGATTGACTATTTCATGTAGGTAATATCAATCAGGAGAGCAGTGGTGGCGCAGTGGTAGCGGCCGCGAATTACAAGTTGTAGGTCAAAGGTTCGAAACTCGTCTGGAGCTTTACTTTGTTTCAATTATTTCATCACCATCGAATATTTTGAGGAAACCAGCATATCCTAGAAACAGAATATGACTCAGGTTTCATAGGCGATATCGGCCAATTGACCGATATGTTTTTGTTTCTAATCCTTAATAATTTTGTTGGTTGAAGTGTTGTTTGAAAGAGATAGCGCTCATAGATCGGTAAGGGAATAGTTTAGGTGGGCCGGTAAAAGGCGAGTTTTAGTCAGTAAAAGTCTGACATGCTCTTCCGCTCCGCCCAGAGTGTCATTTGATAAATTCCCATCCACATAAAAAAGGTTAACACAATTGCTATCACTATCGACACGCTAAGACGAAGTAGACTTGTTACAAATTATGCAATTATTCCTAAATAGAGATGACGTCGTGATGAATAGAAGCGGTTGGCTGGTAAGCTAATTTATTTCTAATTACACTCAACGGTCGTGCGATATTTAGATTTGACGGCCTACTGACTCTAACAACATTGGACGAATGGACGAAAATATTCTTGGAATTTAGAGTACACGATTTACTTTTATAGATAAACTCTCTCGAACTACATTTCAAATTTATGAGTAGATTCTATTGCTGTCTCGAACTAACAATACTTTTTACGTAAGGATTTATTTTGATTAAGGATTTCTATTAAGGATGACTACACTAATGTTGAAATGTTTCATAATCCAATAAATATAATTTATATGCCAATATGGAAATCCACATAATTTACGTACTATCTATATGTAGGTATGCATATGTTCTAGAATATACCGAAAGGAATCTATACATCATCATCATCATTTCAGCCGGAAGACCACCAAGTCGTCGGTCCGTCTTTTGGTGCAAGTTGAAATGCATACATTTCCATGGAAAATCTTTCTTTTTAGACGTAGGTAGAAACTACAGTACGCCACTTGCTAAGATCCGTAAACACTACGTTTGCTTCGTTTACGTTCATACATCTAATCACACTCGCAAGCATGCATGCACTTGATCTTTGTGTAGAACATTTTTTTTTTTTTTTTACAAATTATAAACCAGCGCTTGACCGCAATCCTGCCTGATGGTAAGCAGTGACGCAATCGTTGATGGTAAAGCGCACTAGTTTATTAAGAGCCTATTCACTCTAGCCTTGAAGACACTCAAATTGTAGTCCGACGGAAACACCGCCGCGGGCAAATTGTTCCAGTCCCTCGATGTACGCGGTATAAAGGAGGAGGCGAAGCGCTTCGTCCGGATCGTAGTGGTGTTAACAACGTAAGGGTGGAAACCAGCCGTACGACGGGTCGTCCGCTGGTGGAACGGAGATGGGGGAATTAAATCATGCAATTCCCTCGCACACTCCCCGAAATGCATCCTATAGAACACCGAAAGGCTGGCTACTCTACGCCTGTGCTCTAGGCTTTGGAGACCAACTCGAGTTAGATCAGGGTCACCAATCAGCCTCTTTGCACGTCTCTCCACTGAATCCAAAGTGGCCAGGTGACACTTGGCAGCACCAGCCCAAATGTGGCTGCAGTACTCCACACACGAACGGACCTGTGCTTTGTAAAACATTAGAAGCTGCCCAGGTGTGAAGTACTGCCGGACCTTTGCGATAACGCCAAGTTTCCTGGCAGCCACCTTGGCCTTGGACTCAATGAACCGCCCAAAGTTAAGGTTCGAGGAAATCTCAACTCCCAAAAGCTGAAGGCGGTTGGAACACTCCAAGGACACATTCCGAAAAGTAGGGGCCAAGGTGAACGGGCTCCTTTTGGCGGTGAAAAGACACGCCTGTGTTTTGGCGGCATTGAATGCTACAAGATTGGCATTGCCCCATTCGGAGACTGCCTGCAGTGCAACACTCGTTCGCTCAACCATGGCCTCTCTTTCGGACCGGATTGATTCCCTACTAGCCCGAGCATCCGGCAGGTATCTCTCTACAACTGTGCTGTCATCTGCATACCCATAGATACCGGGCATCAGCAGATCGTTAATATGCAGCAGAAACAGAGTTGCAGAGAGAACAGACCCCTGAGGAACACCGGCATTAGTTGACATGGGCTCATAAGAGCATCCGTCGACAACAACTCGGAGGGACCGTTCAGTCAGGAAGTCTTTTACCCAGCCAGTCAGGCTAGGGGAAATGCCGTACGCTGGAAGCTTACTCAAAAGGCCAGCGTGCCAAACCCGGTCGAAGGCCTTCGAGACATCAAGGGAGACAGCAATCGCTTCCCCATTCTTCTCGAGGGCCTCGCCCCACAAGTGAGTGGCATACACTAGTAGGTCCCCAGTTGACCGATTGCGGCGAAACCCGTACTGTCGGTCACTGAGTTCAATACACGCTCCATAATTTTGCAAAGTATGGAGGTGATCGAAATCGGCCGATAGTTGGCAGGATCGGCACGACTACCCTTCTTGGGCACAGGCTGCACGTTAGCAAGCTTCCAGGACTTGGGCACTATACCAGTCCTAAATGAGAGGCGATACAAGCGCGTCAATACAGGAGACAACTCGGGCGCACATGCTTTAAGAACAATCGCTGGTATACCATCCGGACCACTAGCCTTATTCACGTCCAGACGACACAGTACTCTCAGAACCTCCTTGTTTCTAATGCGAACCTCAGGCATTGAAGCTCCGCAATGAGGTAAATTAGGGCATATAACATCACTAATAAGGGCACCATACTAGTATCTATGTCCTTCTAGCATCCCTGGCTTTCCCACTAGCATCCTCCTTGTTAGTCGCTTCACTTTCGTCTTCTCAACATGCCCAAACCATTTAAGGTGGATGTGCTAACGCGCTCGTAAAATTCAAGTCTATTTACATTTTTTGCAAATTACCGGTCAGTGCCAGGTTGTATGTTGAATAAAATATTATTACAAAAATACGACTCCTTAAGATATAATTGGCCTAAAAATCATGGTCACTCATCGAGAGTTACGGGGTATACTTGGAGTCTCTCTGAAGGATCGAAATCCCAAAGAGGTTTCTCTGCAATTTGTTCAGACAGAATACTTACCTACACAATAGAAACAAATATAGTGTATTTGTAATAAGACCAATATGGATAAGATAGGCACAGACACCTCCTGTGGAGGATTGGGCACAAGCAAATAAAGGCCTGTGTCCAGTAACAAGACAGGCGTAGTGAAGACAAAGAAGAATTAACGGGATAGCGAGGAAACAAAACACCAGACTCTGTTTCGCAAGACACCAGTGAGATAAGTGCGTAACACACACACTTAAAATGCAATGCTCTTTCTTTTTGAGATTATTCTGCAACATTCGTTGTCGGACAGAATAATAATAAGCATATCAGCCTATAATTTTCCCAATGTTGGGAATCAGACCTCCTTAATAATATTTGTATGACCTACAAGTAGTTGTTCCGGGTCTGGCTGTTTGAGTATGGGAGTTTATATGTTTTTAAACGCAGTCACGATACAGGAAAAATTCCTAATGTGAGGCAAAGCATTTTTTTTTAACAAAACAAAAAGACGCTACACTACCAGTACCAGATCCGCAGGAGAATTAAGCTTAGTATTATCCAGCATAGTCCGAAGAATTCCCAAACACAGGCAGTAGGCAGCCCATATTGCTTTTGGAACAAATGGTGGATGAAATAAAATAAAATGAAATGAAATCGTTTAAATGAAATGAAATCGTTTATTAAGCAAGTAGGATGGGACCGAAAGATTCTGAAAACGAAACTATTGTGTACGCTTTTACCGACAACCTTGTAAAGACCACAAAACTGGTCCAATTGGAGATGATTGGAGGAAGTCTATGCTCTGTAGTCGACATGTTTCGGCTGCAATGATGATAATAAGAAAGACCAGTTTCTCAAAAGAAAAATAGTCGGTCTTCAGTACAAAAACTTGTAAGCGAAACGTGACCTTGCGTCCCTTTCGACACGGCCGGCCTCAAAGCGTCCCGAAATAAATGTTATTGCAATGTATCTACTGGTCGCCAAAATCGTAGCCCAATTGTTGTCTGTACACTGATCGGAAACTGATGCCCCAGTTAACGGTCGGCTGATTGCTTTTGGCTATCAATAACAATGAATTAATTATTGGCTCAAATCCGTGTAAATACCAATGTGTCCTTTTCAATTCATACGTACGTTTTCAGTTCTTTTAGACATTACAAACATCGAAAGCTTTCAACAAGCCCTTGCGGAACCATCTTGAGCAAAGGTTCAAGTTGGGGCAAGGATGATCAACACTCTTGCCTTCTTTGCCTGAGAAGAGGCCATTGCACTGCATTGTCGGAAAGATATTATGCTGAAAATATTCTAGCATTGAAAAATTTGCACTAAACCATTGCACCGAAATCTAAATACTAAGAAAAATGAAATAGAATTAGTAACGGATTTCTAAGAATACTTATTGTTGACCGAAATAATCAGAATAAAGCTGATCTTTGAGTAGACCGACTAATCGAAATCAGATTTGTTCGGTTTAATTAAAACTGAGATAATTTTACACCATCTAAAAGTTCTTTTTCTTCTTAGAAAATATAAAATCGGCTTATCTAGTCATAATCATCAGTATCTAAAAGTAAGTACAAGATGTGTTGCAGTTTTTCTATTTCTAGCAGAAAACTGCACCATAATAAAACTTTGTAAGATTAAAAGTGATTCGAATATAATCAAAGGATTTGATGAAAATGTAAAGAAACCCTACTATCGAAACACCGCACAATATGAAGCCTGGAGCCTAAGAAAGCCAGGCCATAAATGCTTTTTGTGAAAATTGAATCAGCTACGTGAACTGTAGCTAAGAAGGTAATCTACTGTCTGTTTCAGTGTGGTTACCGAGCGCACACAGCTGACGGTATATCATAGTAGAACAAGTGAGACAGGCCCTCCCCCGCTCCACGCCGCATTAGGCGCGGGCGGGCGAGCGTTTCGTTGACCATATTTTTGTTGGGACAATCAAGTAAGATAACAAGCTGATAACTTTGTGATGATATCTTTTTGAAAATTTTTACATAGATTCTTTTTACTTAAAAATACCGTTGTATATTTATATGCATAAATGTAGGTATGTTATTTTAAAGTAAGTATATTAATTCCAAATAATGTAAAGAAAAATCGACTTTATAAGTATCCAGACATGGATGATTTTTTTTTAATTAAAAACTAGTGCTTGTCCTTCAGATCAATCTCAGTCAGTTGTTTGGTTTAACATTGCATCTCCTCGCTCAACTGCCGTCTTCCTTTATTTTCATTCAGTTTTTGAGCGAATAGGCTCTTAATAAACTAACGCGCTTTCCCATCAACGATTGCATTACTGCTTACCATCAGGCGAGATAGCAGCCAAGCACTTGTTTATAATATTATAAAAAAAACAATCCCGCCTGATGGTAAGTAGCAGCGATGCAATCGTTGATGGTAAAACGCGCTTGTTTATTAAGCCTATTCACTTAAAAACTTATTGAATATGAAGACAGGCGGTAGTTGAGCGAGGTGAAGCATTGTTAAACTTATTTATTAAGATTGATCTGGAGATCCTTCACCACCAAATTCCTGATACAAAAACATTTGGTGCATCGTATCCAGCACGCATCGCAACACAACTGCTCAGACACGTCCCCCGTACGGCTTCACCAGACATCATGCCAGAACACGACGAATCTCTTGGCGGCAATACTTTGTCTGATGGGTGGTAACTTCTGCCGGCAGCCGATATTATGGCCTACCACCGAGAAAATATTATGGCCTACCATCGAGAGGATGTCATCACGGGCATACGAAGGGGGGAGCACTGTCCTGATTACTATAAATAAACGGTGAATTAAAGAAACCACGCAGTAGTACGGTGTAATTACCAAAAAACCGCGCACGACTACTGCAGCGCACAAAGATTACCGAATGTAGCCGAGCGTTTTAACGCTTGCGCTCGGTTGTAGTCGGTAATCTTCGGTAGGGAGTTGCGAGCTAAGGTTGCGAGCGATTAGGATTTAGCATTTATTTTGACATATTTTATTTTGAAGAAGCTCAATCAAACGTAGATGATTAAAAAATTTTATTCAATATCACGGAAGATGTTATAAACCGTTTGCAGATAGGGTTGCCATATACGTCCGGAATTTCCGGACATGTCCGGTAATATAATGCTTTGGCCGGAATGCAGGAGGAATCCTAAGCCACCAGGAATTTCTACAATTTAAGTAAAAACCTTAACAAATCAAATGTTTTTATTTCTCATATTTAGTGTTGCGGAGCAGAGGAGAGACGCTTCCCCTCCTCGCCCTTCTCCACTCGTGTTAAACGCTCATCGTTCACAATCATAGTCACGCGCCACACTATTGTTGTGACATGCTTTGACTGTGTACCTATCATAAGGTAGGTACACAGTCAAAGCACGTCACACGTCTTGATTCCTAAGAATCAAGATTGGCGCGCTCGCTTAAATAAATCAAAAAAATGTTTAGCTTTACACATGCACCATTTATTGCGAAGAAATCCGGAAATTTCATCCGATATCCGGAATTTCGATGTTTGGATCTGGGAACTCTATTTGCAGAAGATCCTCGAAAATTACTTTTAAAGAAGCCTGCTTTAAGTAGAAGCGATTTAATTGCATGCATGCATAGTTAAATTTACTTTTATTCATTATATACCTATAAATCAGGATCATTTGCGTCTGTTTGCCCTAGACACTACACTACAAATACCTAATGTCCTCCCCCCCCCCCTGGCCTGGACTTGAGGTCTACCAGATAGATTGGGATACGCAATATTTTATGTCATTAAAATAAATCGACAGTTAAATAAACGCACACTATATTTACTAACCAATATTTTCGGCACCAAAGCTATGAAAAGTGACAGCGAGACTGTTTTACTGACACTTTCTATCACATACATACACAAAACATAAATAAACACACGCCTACATCCGGGTAGGAGGGAATCACAGAACGCCTCCTGCTGCAATCAAAACGTCATACACCAAATCATACACGCACCCTGCTTGTTAGAATTTCACACATAGTAATGTCTTACCTTACACTACCAAATGTATGTTTATTATTCGTGGATTGTTTTAAAAAAATCTTTAATTCAGTGGTAGGCCATTTGGCCAGCGGGAGAGGTCATTTGATGATTTTCTATCCCAAACAAAAAAAATAAAAGGCCTTACATCAGCTGCCGGCAGAAGTTACCACCCACCAGACAGCGTCAAGCGACAAGTCATCCCGCCAAGCGATTCGTCGTGTTACGGCATTATGTCTGGTGAAGTCGTACGGAGGACGGGTCTGAGCAGTTGTGTTACGATGTGTGCCGGGTTATGTTTTAGTTTAGTGTCGGGAATTTGGTCGTGGAGGGTCTCCCTCTGGTGCTGCATCGTTGGTCGTGTTGTTGGGTTTAGTATTACATCACCTCGCTCAACTGCCGTCTTACTCCCTTTTCACTCAGTTTTTTTGAGTGAATGGGCTTAATAAACTAGCGCGCTTTACCATCAACACGCTTTAACTTCAAGCACTAGCCTATAATTATTGAAAAAGAAGAAATGCAGCAATAAGGTCACTGTATATTTGTACTATCATCTGCCAAGCCTTTTCCTAAAGGTATTGAGGACAGCTTCCCGTTTAACCGGATGCACCTGATATAAGTATTTAACCGGATGCACCTGATATAAGTATTTAGCGGATGCACCTGATATAAGTATTTAACCGGATGCACCTGATATAAGTAGTTAGCGGATGCACCTGATATAAGTATTTAGCGAATGCACCTGATATAAGTATTTAACCGGATGCACCTGATATAAGTATTTAACCGGATGCACCTGATATAAGTATTTAGCGGATGCACCTGATATAAGTATTTAACCGGATGCACCTGATATAATTATTTAGCGGATGCACCTGATATAAGTATTTAACCGGATGCACCTGATATAAGTATTTAGCGGATGCACCTGATATAAGTATTTAACCGGATGCACCTGATATAAGTATTTAGCGGATGCACCTGATATAAGTATTTAACCGGATGCACCTGATATAAGTATTTAGCGGATGCACCTGATATAAGTATTTAACCGGATGCACCTGATATAAGTATTCAACCGGATGTACATGATATAAGTATTTTATACGAAACAACTGTCTATCTGATCGGCACACCCGTGAGTACAACTCACACCCTAACTAGTAAGACTGCTGAATGTCAAACTTTCGGGCTTCAGACGATCCGTAATGACTGCCAAAGATACACGAATGACAGCCGACAACAGCGGCTTAGTGTCTCTTCCAAGATACGGGAGAGGGACTTGATATGTACAGATGATCACCTCTCCACGGACCATCCGCGATTCATATAGCGTATTAACACTGTGTCCATATTTGTAGTAATAAAGCACAAATATTTCATACCGAAATGAGTTCCGAGTACTTATCTCTAATTAATTAAATTCCTATTTATACACAGTGAATGAACACTAACCTAATTATTTTAATGTTGATTCTATGATTCCGATAGAGTTAAAATTCCCAGTCTGTGCAGCACAAAAGCATTCCAGAACTGTGTTACTATTTCCGACAGTTTAAAAACTACATAAAACCGTTTAAATCTGCGCATGACTATAATTTATGGCAGTAAATATAGAGCATGGTATAAAGAGGTCAGTGAACCTGCCTAAATAGATCCCCATGGATCTAAACAAACGAGATGGTGGGAATACGAATTTACTGGCGTCAAGTGTGCCTATTTGTGGCACAGCACTAATGCCTACAAAGTATCTTCGAATCTATAGTCCATTTATTATAACATTAGAAAAAAGAGGCTCGCAGAAGCAGGAGTACAAAACCTTTTATTTTGAAGTCAAGTTCGAACAATTTTAACAAATAATGTATGTGATTTTAATGTATGTATGACTTCTATGTATGGCAAAGCGTATTCTATGTATCTACTCATGACGATGCTTGGAATAGATACATGAAATGAAAAAAAATAGTAACAATCAGTTTATTAAAAACTATTATTTAAGGCTATTAAATAAGGGAAAAGGTTTTGCCACCTTAATGATATAATTAATGGATGTGATAGATATGTGAATTCTTTATTCATCATCCTCTGATGATGATGAAGAAGATTCACCAACGTTAATAATGAATCTTTCTACAACATTATCCATTATACCATCAAGTTGGCAAAATCTTTCCTCTTCTTTAATCGTATGAGCAATGCAAGATTGCCATTTCTCTGCAGTTATATTTGTGAGTGCTTGAGGGAGCAACTGCTTCACTTCCTCTAATTTAAAACATTTATTGTTTTGTGCTACATATCCCTTCACTTGAGCCCATACTAATTCGATTGGGTTGAGCTCGCAGTGGTAAGGTGGGAGGCGCAACACTAACACATTTTTTTCTTTAGCCATCTCATCTACTACAAACTTTTGGTACAAATGTTTTACTTGTTTCACTTTCTCTAATAAAGTGGCCCTAAGGTCTTTTTCCTCAAAAGGAATACTTTTGTTTTTCAGCCACTCCTGAATATCTGCCTTTCGTGTGGCTGTAGTTGGCAGCTTCTCCACTTTTCTTGAATGATATGGCGCATTATCCATAACAATAACTGAACCACTCTCGATTTTAGATAATATTAGTTTGAACCACTTTTCAAAATTGTGTGCATCCATTTCAGAATGGTAGTCTCCATCACACTTTTTGGCTTCAAATATTAGTTCACCATCCATTAAAAACCCATCTGTTGATCCTGTGAAATGAAATAAAAACAAATCAATAATTGTGTACCGGTGGCATAGAATACTTGATTGCTGGAAATAGATTTTAACCTTTAAATAGCAACCGAAATTAATTGTATCATTAATGTCCTTGAACAGATGATTCTAAAACCATAAACATCTTTCTCCGAGGGAAAGTATTAAGACTTAACCAGTTTTAGTGACCGAAAATGCAGTGGTCATTTTATTAATGTTTTGGTAATGTGACAATTGTTAATGAATTAAAAATAAAATAAAAGTTTTACCAATATGGCCAATGATAAGACGTTTCCCTTTTCCAGTTGGGTTCTTTAAACCAGTTGATAAGCCTGCTCGGTGTGCTTCCTTTGAAGACTTAATAGTGGTGTCTTGCCATACCTTGCTTTTTGTGTGTCCTGTTTGTATAATTAAAGTTGTAGATGTAAATGCAATATTAATTCAACTTATGTTGAACTAATAATACTTCACTGTATTGTTTTGCATAAAGGAGGTTTTACATAACTTGATAAGCTATTTACCGAGTTATGTAAAGCCCCCTTCTTCCAGACTTCATAAATATTAGCAGCACTGTACCTTCATTTAGCCAAGTCTCATCTAAATAATATATTTTTTTTTCCTTCATTCCTTAATTTCTTAATTTCATGAAGATATTTCACCCTCCATAACACAATCTCTTGTTTGTCGATAAGGGCACTTTTTCTACTTCTTTTAATATATGTAAATTTTAATTTGTTCTTAATTAAATTATATAAAGTGCTTCTTTTAAAATCGGGTAGAGACTCATCACTATTTACGGCTTCCAGAATCTTATCCAATGTTGGTAATTCATTATCAAAGAAAAAAGAATGAATTTTTCATTCCACTTAATGTTATATCATCATATTCATCAGATTTTGAGTATTTCCGTTGGCGAGGAGGGGGTGATTGCAGGCGACCTTTTATATTGTACTCTTTGAGGATATTATAGACCGTTGCACGAGATATGCCTATAAAATGATTAATAGTGTATATTAGTACCTCACAAAGCATGCTATTTTCAAATATATTTATTTTTTATAGTAAAATCCTTAAATTCCTGCAATTTCTGCATTGGATATGATCTTTACCTGCAATTTCTGCAGTTTTATTAATTAACTGCGTCTTATAAGCAGGGGTACCTTCTGGCATGGATCCCTTGACGTCTTTATGAATATTTATAACTGTTGTTTTTTCTGCAGAACAAAGAGGTCTTTGCTTTGATCGCTTTTTCTTGGGAGACAATATTTTAACCTCATGATCAACGTTGGGGCCACGTTTTTTTCGCTGTTGACGTTGCTCAGCTTTACCAGCAGTTTCAGAACGTACATGTTGTGCTTGCAAGCCACTTGGACCTGCACCGAGATAGTCCGTGTTCATAATTCAACAAAACGTACTGTTTTGTATGTACAACACAAAACTAACACTAATAACAATAACAAAACAATAACAAACAGAAAAACAGTAACAAATGACAACTAAACCACGAATATTCAACAATAACAACGAGAGAAGGCGTAGCATTCACAAGTATCCACAAGCGAATAACGGTATGTCAATATTGACAATTGCAGATAGATGATATTATAAACCAACAAAATTAAAAAACACGTGCTGCCACAACTTAGGAAGGGAATAGGTAACATTTTAGATTTGGTTGAGTTATAGTTACATGAAAAAACGTTTCGGGCGTTGTCTGCCTCTGCTTCTTTTAGATTTTAAGCATTGACACGACATTATTTTATTTAAAAAATAAATAATATTAAATGAAGGACATGTAATTTAAGAACGTAGATGGCTTAAATAAGTGGTGTGACAGTTGCTATTTAAATTGATAATATTTAACTCTACATCAATCTTGACTGTAATAGTGTTTATTGTATTTTTTTGCAAACTGTGCACTTAAAAGAGCCTTTTTTAACTTCTGTCTAATGCTATAATAAATGGAGTATAGGCGCGATTAAATGACGATATTGATATATGATATGTCTATATATTAGAGTAGACGTCACATGCGTTTGTTGAAACGATCTAGAATACTAGATAACAGAAATCGTCGTAATTATTTGAATGTAAATGCTCGCTGGGTGGTCGATATTGTCAAAGGTGCGGGAGACACCTGCAAGGCGATTCTGTAACCATTTCGCCCTGAAAACTCAGGTGATGTGATTGTGGACCAAGCTGTCACATTAACAACTAATGACCAATGACGGTATTGAATATCTGTCATAATGGAAATCTTTTTCCACAAATGGACAGTGCTGTCACAGTTTAAATTAGAAAGCTACCCAGAATCCTGCCTTTCAACGGTCTTGAAGAATTTGATTGTACTTTATACATTTCTGTTCCTCCACTGTGTTAACATCTGATAATAATTATATGTCTAATGACATAAACACAAGAGCTTTATGTGCTCCTGTCACTATTATTTGTACACTTAAAAAAGTTTTTTTTTTATATTTTTAATACCAGTTTCTATAATAGCAATAAATGTCGGAGTACATGTAGACATACAAAAAAATGTTGTCAACTCCTGATATGTAGCTGCACGTCTTTTGAAACCAAAATAAAAGGTCAACGATTCTCTTTTTAGAACAACAAATGCAGGATGAAATGGAATTAAAAACACGACACAAATTAATGTTGAACATCTTCGATTTCGCGTCAAATTCTTTAATCTTGTAACAGAACTCGAAACATATTTTTTATAAGACTGATCAATGTAAACGGATCAGTGAATCTTAATCCGTTCTTACATATTGACGCAGTACCGAAAGTTGTAGAAAAATAACTGCTTGAAACATTTGAGGCCTTTTTACGGGTGATAACAGGCCCATATTTCTCTAAACCTGCAACGGCCGATAGAGAGTGCGTCGTATATTCTTTTAGGAGAGAGGGAGTTGTGTTTTATTTCAAATTTCGATATGTAGGTATTTACAATTTTTCGCTACTAATTGAGACCCGATTCTTGGAACGGTGGATGATAAATCCGTCGTATGTATTTATGGCATAAAGCAGACTTTTATTTACACTAGACTGTAAACTGTCTCAAAGAGAAACATTTATTTACTCTAGACTGTAGACTGAATCATTGGTGTAGTGGTCGTAAGCGAGTCGAGCAAAGCCTTTTTGGGTATTTTCATCTAAAATTTCTCTTTCCGGAAACTAAATTCGTGGCCGGGAGATGGCAATAGATTCGCCTAATAGGACTTTAGCATACGTATAATTTTATATTATACGATTCTTGTATTATTGATTTTTCTATGAACAGACTTCTATCTGTTTGCTAATTATATTGCACCATAAACATGTAGTTAATAGTTGGACTACAAAGGATTGTGTGTAACAGACAGTTTCCAATTAAGCCAGGCAAATAGGTACATAATTTTGCATCCCATCTCTAATAGAAACCGCAACAAAAGCGAACTAAAATGTATCAAATTAATAATCTAAATTTCTTCTCGGTATTGGACAGTAGGGTGACATACCTCCCACCAGGACATGAGCAGACTTGGGTAACCCGCCCCCTAATCGGCGAACACATTTTTGTCAAACGATTGCGGCTAGTTGGGATCGTTTGGACCGAACGGACCAATAGGCGGTCCAAACGATCCCAACTAGTCACAATCATTTCGTCGAGACTACGGACCCAGGTTAGACAAAGAAATGATAAGCTGTACAGGTTGAGATTGAAGAGGATTCTAGGCTGAACCATTTAGGTGGCCATCGACACAGTAAGAAGAATATTGAAAAAAAAAACAATTATATAGGCGAATGCGGCAAAGGACAATGCTCATGGATGGAAGGCATCTCTTACCATGCTGCGTCAAACTTTGTTATTAATAGATTACACTATAACGTTTGTATTAACTCCTGTATTTATTTAGTGATCAATGAAAAGTTTGTTTTTACTACATTAAACAGGATTTCATTGGTCGTTTTCTAAAGAAATAAAATAACCAATGTTTTGACTTGCGAGTAGAACTGTGTTAAAAGACCAATTCACGTAATTTTAAATCTTAAATCGAGCTCTATTCTCGTTGCCAACTAAATGTCAAAAAATTCTCAAGACGTTTAAAAAGGTTTTTCATGCGATAGAGACAGGTCAGACTGGGATGGTCTTCATAATTACGAGAATTGCCCTTTTTTTGTTTGACCTATCCCGCTCTGAGCGGAGCGAAAGGACGTGTCGGACTTTTACTGACTAAAACCCACCCGTGTTCCTTCACATGCCTGTGCGCCAAGGTTTTTTGTTTAACCAACCCGCAACACTGAAACCAGGAGGCGTCGATCTTCGTGGAACCCGCCACCGCGATGTGCTGATATCTCTTTGAGGCGCGCGTGACATACAACGCGCCGTCGACTCGGGCCTGGTCCTTACCGGGCGGCGAGCTGCCCACTGCTCACCGCCACGAGAATTGCCCTCTGGCCTCATATTCGTAGTTTATCTAAGTATGTACCAGTATATACTAAGCTGAAGAGTTTGTTTATTTAAACGCAATCATTTCGGGAATAAATAGTCGAATTAAAAATGCATTTAATAGCCCAAGTTTTGAGTACGTCTATACATATAGGCGATGTTTCACGCCAGGTAAAAACGAAAAATAAAACAAGGAATCCAGCAAAAATAAAAAACGAAGTACATCAGTAAAAACGCGACGGAGTAGGACGAGGAAACTAGAAATTTCACGCAGATGAAGTTATGGACTGAAACCTGTTTGAAATAAATGTTTTGAGTTTGAGTTTGAATTTTTAGTTTTCCGCTACGACATAATTTAATTACGACGCTTTTTTAAAATAAGGCTGGTGCCAAATCCGACAACGTGTAAAGTGGGGTTAGCACCCATTTACATTTGTTTTCATCTACAAGTCAATTCACAATTTAACTACGGGTTAGGCTAATACAGGGTGTATCTGACATCGTAACGCAAACTTCGCGAAAAGGCTACACCGCATGCCACTAATAAAATTATGATAGCCATTTATGTCGTTAATGAACTGTTACAGAATTCACAATGTTTAAAAAAATGTGTCGGCTCGGCCTTTGAACGTTGCAAGCGTGCCGCCGTACAGGTTTGTAGGTATGACGTTGATCCCTGATGTGAACTCTATTAAATCAGCTGATAAGATAGTTTTTCGAGTTTTGTTAATGTTGCGCTTTTTTGTGTAATTAGCGAATTAATTAATTTTTACATTAAAATCTTATTAAAAGTAAGTAGTAGTGTAGGTGGTGGAGAGGTGGTGGGGTGGAGGTTGTGGTGGTAGTGGTGTTGTTGGTGGTGGTGATGGTGTAGTGTGTAGTGTTTGTGTGGGTGGTGTGTGTGTGTGTGTGTGGTTGTGTGTGGGTGTGTTGTGTGGGGGTGTGTGGGGGTGTGTGGGTGTGTGTGTGGTGTGTGTGGGTGCGTGTGTAGTGTGTGTGTGGTGTGGTGTGTGTAGTGTGTGTGTGTGCGTGTGTGCGTGCGTGTGGGTGTAGTGTAGTAGTGTTCTTTTAAAAGTATAGCAATTATGAACGCTCTAAAGTGAAAAAAAACTGCATATATTCTTTTTTATCATGAAAAAGTCGACGAAATTTCCACCACTGGGGGGTTCAGAATCACATACTGTATCCATGGTACTCGTTTGAGCGTCGATGTCAGATACACCCTTTATAACTTTGTAGGAATTTCTGACTAAAATAAATTTGTTTGCATGTGATTATGGTACATCATCGTTAGGAAGGTACCCAAGACCAACAATGGACGTGTTACGACAGATATAATGAGGACTCGCATCATCATCTAATGTATTTTCTTTAATGTCTAAAGGAACGTTTTGTATAATAAATGTCAATGGCTTTACGGCTTCACTGACTACCGATATGATGATATAATTGAATATTTAGATATAGTATCGATCGGCTGGATCGATTTGGCTCTTGAATTCTTGACTGAAATACGCTTCAATGCTGTTTAAAACACTTTGTGTAATGCGAGGATGTACAGACATCCCCGCATTGCACAAAGGGGCGCATCAATTACTTAGGATACTGCCATGCAGCGTCCGACGTTAGCTGTACCGGGCACGTACCACGCACAGCGGCGATGAAAGTCCGGCAAACATTCATCGCACATTTCTCAAAAAATCTCCATATTACACAAAGACATTAAAATCTCTTTGCTATTACAACTTCTCGCCAGCCCAAATTGTGGTGACATTGCAACTACATAAAAAAAACTTTTTAAAAATGTAACAAAATCAAAATCAAGGCATTTGTTTCAAGTACAACAATTTGGAACGCGTGCCATTTCAAATTAATGTTTTCATTACAAAAATACCTTAGGTACTACAAATTGAATTGCAACATCAGATATTGTTTTAGCATGATAAAATAACGTTTTGTCGGTTTTACTGTACCGGATACTCCATGCGAATGAATTGAATTGAAACATAAATATGAATTGCAAAATATTTTTGTTCCGAATAAAATACAAATAAATTGTGTTTTATTCGGAACAAAAACATTTTCCATGTTTTTGTGCTTTGTTACATTAAAGCGCAGTGGTGATTAAATTTACTTACAGAAAATCAGTTGTAAGCTTGGTCTGTTAACACTGGGCTATCACTGATTGTTTTGATTGTATTGCAAACACACATTTTTAATGCCTTTTGTTTGTGCAGAATAAACAAATTTTTCTTTTATCACTTATAAAATTTTGCGCTCTTAGTCTATAAATACTGTAGGAATTTAGTATTGCGTTGTAAGGAGTTGGTAAAAGGGGGCAAAACAATACTTCGAATACATAAATTAAGTGGGTGTGATTTTACTTATTTTTAAGAATAATTAATTCAGTTATATATCTAAATGGCAAAAATAACCAAAATACCTAACCTAGTGTGGCCGAGGAAAACTGTGTTTTTCCCACGAAGATCGATTTTTTTAACAATTTTTAGTACTAAAACTTACCATCTGAATAAAATCGTTTTGGTAAAAATAAAAAATTCTCTCCCTAACATGCACACGCACGAAAACAGTTAAAATTCCCCAATACGTACCTATTCAAAAATAGAGCTTTCCGCCTGCCGGAACGTGTCCGGAAAATCATTACAACGTCGATTTAGTAACATTGAGTGCAATATGTATATGTACACAATGTAGGACGTCATTTGTTATTTTTAGTGAAAGTTAATAATATGGCGGCAAAAATGTGAACTATTACCCAGGAAGCGGGTATGCAAATGTGTTGTGACCCCATTTCTTCGAGATAGTGTTTTTATTGCTGCTTCCTTATTTTTACAGCAGTTTTAATTACTTTTTCTTGAAAATTAAACCGCACCATAATGTTAATGAATTTGTAATTCGTTTTGTAAGAGATCTCATTCAAAAAAGGGACTCCGCCATAAAAGCTTTCCAGAAAGAGACAAATTATAACGGCTTACAAGTCGTGTGTGCCGGGGCATGCACTTTGTATAAATAATTTTTTGGTGAAGGAAAAATCGTAACGAATCCTGAAATAAAAACTTTGAAAACATAATAGGACATCTACCAACCGCACAGAAACCTCGTGTTTCATTATGGTAGCCTTTCACAAAAGGGAGGCCTGTGCAACCCAGCAGTATGAACATTAAATCGAGATGTCGCGTGTTCTTGGTTTGGAAGATCATCATCATCATCTCAGCGTTAATCCCAATCACATCCGTACCTTTTTCAGCTTTGGGGTCTGGGGTCCGCTTTACCAGTATAACTGCTGATTTTAGCTAAATTTCGATATTCTCCGTGAAGCGACTGCCGTCTGACCTCCACAACCCGAAGGCGATATCTAAGCACTGCAGTTAAACCAATTATTAGACTTTTGAGGGCTCCAACAACCCGTAACGACTGCCACTAAATGTTCGTATGGCAACCGGGACCAACGTCTTAACGTGCTTTCCGAGGTATGACCAGACCAGTGCAAATATTCATATTGATGCATACAAATATTTGCACTGTGCGGGGATCGAAGCCGCGCCTCCTTGCGCAACGGCCGCGTTCGCTACCGCTACTCCACGGAGGCTGTCATTGGGAAGATATAACATAATATTTTTACTTATATATACAACACTAAATACTACACCCTTCTATATAGTACTAAATAATTGGTACATCGACATCATTTGGCGTATGATAAACAGGAAGATTAATGATGGCACGCGTGGTAGGGCTGCCAATAACTACGAGTTGCGAATGAAAACGGTGACTAACTAACACCGCTATATCAGACTACAAGTACATGTCTATCATGATTGATAGAACTAATAATACTAGGTCATGTAGGTACCTATTTGCGGGCTCGAAGGAAAGACGTCGTAGAGGTCACGTGCTGCAATGAACACAACGTCAGTTACGTTTTGGGGACATCCCTATATTGCTGGTCCCGTGTTCGCAAGCAGGACTGCTGAACGTGGGGTAGTGGTATAGGAAAAGGTCTTGTCTTTTAAGTATTACTTTGTCCATTGAGAATTTCTTAGTAACGAAGTGAGTGAGTTTGGAAGTTGGCGATGTTATAACCCCGTGCCTTAAAAGCACTTTAAGTCATTCATGTTGGTCCTGCGCCTGATCATTCCAGTCCTGGAAATGGGCAATACGAGTAAGGGAACACAGAGTGCTCATGTGTTTGTACACTGAACTGGTGTAATTTATGCACTTTTATATGTATATACAACTTTATTTTTTCTTTATAGGAAACCTGAGTTTGTTCAGAATAAGCAACTGAATCGATTCCAATCATTTTTACACCATGTTATATTTTTTTCCCAAATAAATTTGAAAAATTTTGCAGTGCGGTTACCGGGCGCACATTACAGTTCACAGCTGATCATAGTGTAGAAAATTAAATATAGATATGTACCTGGTGTCACTCACCACAATTACGACAAATCAAATGACACTTCACATGGCAACTTCCGTCAAGCACTTTAGGCTGTAAGGCGTGCAAAAGAAATGGACATACCTACGCTTGAAAAACATTACCTTCCTTTCTTTGACAGTCGGCTAATTAAAAACTTAACCGACCGCAGGTAATGTTCTGGGCCAATATTTTTTCATGCAAAACCCTATAGGAAAGCAAAATTGATGTTCAGTTTTTCGGAATTATAATTTTTTAAAGTTGAGTCGAGTTTTACTAAGTACATAAGTATTTCTTTCCTTAAAAACCTAATTCGAAACATTAGGAATAATTTAAATTAAGAAGTAGCCGAATCACTGTAGCCGTTTTCAAATGATGTCTAGGTATAACAAGCAACAGCATTTCATATTTAATCTATCGAATGTCATGTGCGATGTCATCTAAAGTTACAGAATTATATCTTTTATTATTATTTTTTAAAATAATTATAAACTTGTTCTTGACCGCAATCCCGCCTGATGGTAAACAGAGATGCAATCGTTGATGGTAAAGCGCGCTAGTTTATTAAGCCCATTCACACACAAAAACTGAGTGAATAGGATACACGGAAGTTGAGTGAGGTAATGCAATTTTAAACCTAACAACACGACCAACGTTGCTGCGCCAGAGAGAGATTGATCTGGAGACCCTCCACTACCAAACTCCCGACACAACAACATTTGATGCATCGTACATGGCACACATCGCAACACAACTGCTGAGACCCGTCATCCGTACGGTTTTACCAAACATCATGCCAGAACACGACGAATCGCTTAGCAACAAGACTTCGTCTTGTGGGTGGTAACTTCTGCCGGCAACCAATGTTATGGCTTACTACCTTTATATTCTAACTCAAAGCATTTGTTTTAAATAAACCATTTACAGTTACTTTCGAATAGTCAAACTGTCGGTCAATTAATCTGAATTTAAATTTATTATTATCTGTAAGTGTAGCATATGAAAAGTTAATATAACTATAAATTCACCTTATCAATTTATTATCCACTTGTGCAAAATTCGTAAAATTAATGGCAATTAATTTTTTCAAAGGCTTCAACTCTCGGCTGAAAATTACGGATATTTTATTGGACGCTTTTCAGAAACCAGATCAAAGAGAAAGCGGGCTTAATAAAAACGTGTGGGCGCACACATAGATACTCGTTTATAGTAGATAGAGAGTTGTATGACGCTCATCCGTAATGATTTCTAGTAACCAATGCCTACCGAAGGCGCGTTTGGTAAATTCGTTCCAAAAAAAAATACTGGGCAAGTATTTTTTTTGGAACGAACGCAGGAAAATTATCGAGAAAAAGGCTATACATTTTCGAAGTGAAAACCGTGGCATACTGATCACACTCTCAACGGCGAACAAACGACGAGACTCCGAATTACGTGCCGTAGGTCATGGGTTCGGACCTAGGCAGACTCAATACTTTGTATAATTTATTTCATCACCACTGCTCTTGAAACTGTGAAGGGAAACATTGCCTGACGCGAGCCACTAGTTGCGCAAATTCGCACAACCGCTGGATAACGTCCAAGCATCGTGCAATCTATACGATTGACAGATGTGCACGATATAAACTAACCGTGTTAATTTAATAACAGTCAGATAAGGATGGAGGAAGAAGGATGTGTAATACGTAGTACAAGGACTATATACTTTGTTCTCCACATTATCCATAAATTTTGGCAAACGCTTTTACAACTCAAATATGTATCAGAAAAAGCATAATGATGCAAATACTTAAAAAAAATCCGTTGTCTGTAAACTCGGTTCACAGACGATAGTTGAACGTGACAACGTCATAAGAAGATACTGATGGAATGGTTGAATTTTACAAAAGAAAAATTTTACACTATATTTAATATTGCTTAGAAAACATGTAGGTACTTCAATGTATTATGATATAGCAGCTGTCCACGCCGACGCATCGCGCACTCAGGTAGGAGAGAGAACGCTGCCGAACGCTTGCACTTCAAGCCTTAAATAGAACGCCTCAGAGCAAGGTAACGCCGCATGAGTCATGTTTTTTCGTGCGTGCAGCCGGCTCCGTCGAATTATAAGACCCAAACATGGCTTCATTACAAATATATTTGTAATTTCATTTAATGATATTTAATTGAGCTATGCGATAAGAAAAGGTCTTAGTTATGCCTATGTTGCCGCAAATAAATCTCTTAAATGCTTTTTCACTTCGTTTGCACGTACGAGAGGAAGTCGAAAGCTAGCGAAGATAAGACACGATGCGTCCATTATTTTTAGTTAATATGAAAATAAGCAAAAAATAAGACATGTTCATAACGAAATACGCTTATTTCCATGATCGAAGTTTTTGTTAATCGTCTTGAACACGGTGAAAAAAGTAGAATTAACACTTTGGTCTTATTATATTCATTACAGTCTAGTTATTACTCAATACGCTTTAGACATATCTATACTAATATATAAAGCTGAAGAGTTTGTTTGTTTGTTTGTTCGCGCTAATCTCGGGAACTACTGGTCCGATTTGAAAAAATATTTTTGCGTTGGATAGCCCATCAATCCAGGAAGGCTTTAGGCTATATAACATCACGCTGCGACCAATAGAAGCGGAGCATAACAAAATTAAAATGAAAAATTACAATGACATCATCATCATCATCTCAGCGTTAATCCCAGTCGCATCCGTAGCTTTTCAGCTTTGGAGTCTAGGGTCCGCTTTACCAGTCTAACTGCTGATTTTGGCTAAACTTCGATATTTTCCGTGAAGCGACTGCCGTCTGACATCCACAACCCGAAGGCGATATCTAAGCATTGCAGTTAAACCAATTGTTAGACTTTTGAGGGCTACAACAACCCGTAACGACTGCCACTAGATGTTCGTATGGCAACCGGGACCAACGGCTTAACGTGATTTCCGAGGCACGACCAGACCAGTGCAAATAATCATATTCATGCATACAAATATTTGTACTGTGCGGGTATCGAACCGCACAAAAAATACTAAAATATACAGCATATCTGTATATTTTGGGGTTAAAATAAAATGTCCAAATAACTAACTCCACGCGAACAAAGTCGCGGGCGGCCTCTAGTACATTATACAGCTTTAGATAATATTATCACATCAATACTTACATTAATCACGTCCCAATTATTTCCAAAACTGGCAACATGAATATCAAAATATATGCAACAAATTAAATCTTTTAAACTAAAATATTTTCTGAAATTGCTGGTTTTGCTAAGTATCACACATGTGGTGGGATCGACGAACTTTAACACACGTGACACGTGCGTTAACAACGTAATAGGTAATGTGTAATAAGGACGCCAACCTGAGTTACACATACACGTTGGAGTTATTGGACGTTAAAAACGCTGTTGTAGATTTTGAAACAGATAGGAAACAGAGAAAGAAACCGATGCAATAGAGAGAATAAAAAGAAAAGAAAATATATATATCTACGAGAAGAGCCTAGATTGAAGAAGCAAACAGTATTTTTGGTTAGAGTGAACGATTAAGTTTTAGTTTGACCTACAATCATCATCATCATCATCAACCTTTTTATCGTCCCACTGCTGGGCACAGTTCTCCTCTCATATAGAGAAGGATGACTTGTAATAGCTCTAACATATTCATCAACCGTGAATTGGTCAGCCAAACCTATAGTGTCCCGATAATGTTCCAAAAAGACTTTAGTGACAGTTAAAAATAGTCAGACAGGCGTTATATAAATAACACGCTACATATGCAAATCTAAAGGCCGATGCATATCTGTGCCGTGCGATGATAAACAAATGCCTACGTGCGATTAATCCTGTGGTTTTCCATGAAGATCAGTAAATGGGTAGGCACTAATCAATCTGCCTAGCTTTTTCACGGCCATCTTGGGGTCGTCTCCCAATCTGACTTGATTCAACTGAATGTCTGTATGTTACATTAAGACGTTGCCTACCTCACGTCCGCAAACTAGTTACTGGTAATACCTTGACAAGACTAGTTTTCGGATTTCGGGTCTTATAATCCGTACCTACTGTCAAAAAAGGTTGTTGTTGATGAATGGCAGCCGAGACCAACAGCTTTACTTGTTTTCCGAGGCTTGGAGGGATCTGGATATTTGTGTGAAAATGCACACCCATTCATATACAGACTGTAACAAGTATTGTATTACCTGATCGATCCGATCGAGCGGCTGATATTACTTAGCCACATAAATAAAGGGTGTCTCTGACATCGACGCACAAACGAGTACCTACCATGGATCCAATACCTGATTCTGAACCCTCCAGTGGTGGAATTTTTCGTCGGTTTTTTCCCATTTAAATATATATATATATGCAGTTCTTTTCAGTTTAAACCGTTCATAGTTGCTATACTTTTATAACCCAATAAGATTTTAAAGTAAAAATTTATTAATTCGCTAATTACATACATCAGGGGTCAACGTCATACCCACAAACACGCGCGGCGGCACGCTTTCAACGTTCAAAAGCCAAGCCGACTAATTAGCAACATAAATGACTATCATAATTTTATTAGGGGCATGCGGTGTAGCCTTTTCGCGAAGTTTGCGTTACGAAGTCAGATACACCCTGTATATAAATACCGTTCATTTTACTTCAAATCGAAAGCTAATTAACAAGTTTTTACAATAGCCGACCTGACGAGGTGGATGTCAACCTAAAGCAACACACTTAATAAATGAAGCATCGTCGTTATCCGGAATAAGAACCTCCTGACACAACCGTGTCCGGTAAGGACAAAGATAAAGATAAAGATCATTTATTTGTCAAACGCATGTTTGACAAATAAATGATCTTTATCTTTATCTGACAAAATGTGACATCTGTATGTGACAAATGTCTAAATAAATGATGACCTGAGTTATTCGGAAGGTGTGAGCACCGTGGCGCTTCAGGTGTTTTTTTTTTTAAATATAATTATAAACCAGTGCTTAATTGGAGGCATTCCACGAAGCACAGCCAAACGAAGCACAGCCAGGGGAAGCGCATCTAACGTATTCCACTAAGCACACCCGTAGCTGGGCTTCAAATAATAATATTAAAATAATTAATTTTCTATTCCACGAAGCACACCTATGAAATATCACTCGCATAGTGCGAGGACAATGAAATAAAAATATCGATAGAAGAAAATATTTATTATTTAAAAGGCGAATTTAAATTTCTAACATCTTTCAGTTTCATTATAATAATGTGTGTGTGTGTGTGTGCGTGTGTGTGTGGTGTGTGTGTTTGTGTGTGTGTGTGTGTGTGTGTTATTTGTGCGTGTGTGTGGTCATATTAACATTCTTACTATTTAAAATCACAGATTGTTTCCTAATTTCAATAAAATATTGTTTTACATAGAGATCTATGTTGAAAATTTCTTATAACTACCTATTAATGAATAATAAAAATACTCTACTTTAACATTAAAAATCACAGTTTGTTTTACCGCACACACACGTGTGCGATACTACGATAATGTGTGTGTGTGTGTGTACACACACCCACACACACACACACACACACACACACACACACACACACATTATTATAATGAAACTGAAAGATGTTAGAAATTTAAATTCGTCTTTTAAATAATAAATATTTTCTTCTATCGATATTTTTATTTCATTGTCCTCGCACTATGCGAGTGATATTTCATAGGTGTGCTTCGTGGAATAGAAAATTAATTATTTTAATATTATTATTTGAAGCCCAGCTACGGGTGTGCTTAGTGGAATACGTTAGATGCGCTTCCCCTGGCTGTGCTTCGTTTGGCTGTGCTTCGTGGAATGCCTCCTTAATTGCAATCCCGTCTGAAGGTAAACAGTGATGTAATCGTTGATGGCAAAGCGCGCTAGTTTATTAAGAGCATATTCATTCAGAAAAACTGAGTGAATAGGAAGGAAGACTACAGTTGAGCGAGGTGATGCAATGTTAAACCCAACAACACGACCAATGATGCCGCGCCAGAGGGAGATTGATCTGGAGACCCTCCACGACCAAAATCCCGACACATCATTTGGCGCATTGTACCCGGCACACATAGTAACACAACTGCTCAGACCCGTCCTCCATGTTGCTTCACCAGATATCATGTCGGAACACGACGAATCGCTTGGCGGCAAGACTTTGTCTGGCGGGGGGAAACTTCTGCCGGTACTTTTACTCACTCATTTTTGGCCATGTAACAATTATTTCGGAGTCGGCCTCCAGTTTATTTGGATGCAGCTTAGTACCTACTAGTAAGTATTTTACATCGAGCGACTGCACATCTGACCGCGACAACCCAGTTCCTTGGTTCTCTAAAGATCTTGTCGATCTAAAGCGGCGCGTGCGGCGTGCGCACAGAGTAGAACAATGGCGACGATTCTCATGTTCACAAACTAAACTAATTTTAAGTTAAGTGCGTCTTTTTCTATTTACTTCATTAAGAAAAGGATAGAAGATAACACTTTAGTTTAATCCTCTCAAATTAAGATATAGTTTTGACGCGATTATAAACAAGACGACCAAAAATACATCAATTTACGTCAGGCACATACTAATTTGACAGGTCTATACTAATATATTATCTTCTGTCCTTTTCTTAATGAAATATAAAGAAAAATATGCACTGAACTTAAATTTTGTTAGTTTGTGAACAGAGGAATCGGGGCTAGTGTCTTTTGTATGACTTTAGTTAGTTCCAACCTCTCTGAAGCTTCTGCATTTACTGATAAATTGTTGTCAATAGTATTAACATTAATAAATAATAGATGGAATACGTACCTACATCCAAATTATCTCAGAATCTCTATTCTTGACTTAACATCGTTAAGTTACATAATATGCATATGCATAGTCCTGGGACAATTAATTTGTCAAGCTCAAGCATTGTCTCAACTATGTTTCGGCCCCAACACAGTTGAAACCACCCAGCCTAACCTGATATAACCCGCGCAGATAAAGAAAAGATCTGAAAATGGCGCCGGATACTTATGGTACGGTTGACAAAACATGCCATTGTTCAATCACAAACCAAAAGCTAAGATAGTAAAATGTCAAATTATATGTTTTTGTTGATAGTAAAATATCAACAAAAACAACAAAATAACAGAGACTTTAGCGGAACGAAATTAACGATAACGAGTGCGTCAAAGTAGCTTCAGTAGATTGGAAAGCGAATCCTGAATTCCTGATCGACGATTTTTTTTTGCAGCATTTACTTCACTGTGTGAGTATAGACAGCGATAGAGAGAGTGAGAACGCATGCGAGCGGACGCCATTTACAGATCTTTTCTTTATCTGCGCGGGTTATACCAGTATTATACAGGGAGCGTCTGCTCATCTGACCGCCCATTATTTCAAGCAATAATTTGTACATCTTGACAGGTACATAATAAAAACCACAAACATTAAATGCTGTCCCTCCATAATCTATACAATATGTAAAGAAAACCCTGTCCGATCCGTGAAGGTATTGTTAGGTATCAATAACGGATTCTACTAATGCCAGCAAAGGCAGGCTAAACTTAAAAAAATATCCCCTCAATAAAATAAATATTATTTTTCAAAAGTAGGTAAATTAATACATGTGAGGTAGGCAATACATGCGCGACTGAAAGGGGGCATCACACAGAAATCGTAATAACTTGTTATTACGTTTTCTGCGGGGCATCACTATTCGCTCATAATAATACAATTAAAAACGGTGTTGTCACTTATTAACAAAATACCAAATTTTGGGGAAGTTGGAATTAATTTGCGGAAAAAAAAGATTATTTCAAAATTCCTTTGTATTGTTACTATGTTGATTATGTAAAATTTTATATTATATTTGGTCATGTATTTACCTAACCTTTAGGTATTATCCGTATGGATCGGACGAGGTTTTCTTTACATACCTATTGTATACTGGGTAACAGGGCATACCTTGGTAGGGCTAGAAACATTACTCGGAGTAATGTTTGACGTTTGTTTAAATAAGTGTTTTTACATGGCCTCATAATTTTATTAGTAAACGATAAATCTTTTTTTTATCATAAAAGCCATAATAATCATGATTCTGGCAACACCAATCACCAACATAACACAGATACATTAATTTATTTATTTATAGGCGTTGATTTTTGAAAATAAAGTACCTACTTACGCATATATTACTAATTACAAGTTACTAACTAAAAATACAGTCAAAAGATTAAATAAAATCTCCCTTGACCATCCTGATAGACCTTCTTAAAAAGTACCTGTCTGGAGAACTTACAAATTACGGAGAAAATCAAATTACTTTCATTTAGAGTTGCATGATGAACATCATCATCTCAGCGTTCATCCCGGTTGCATCCGCGGCTTTCGCGTTGGAGCCCGGGGTCCGCTAGTTGCATGATGAACATGGCAGTTTTATTTATTTTTATCAATTGATACTAGATATTTTTTATACTACTAGCCACTGTGAATATTTTTTTCTGAACCATAATTTCCCAAAATTTTGAAGATCAATGTTTACTCTACAAGTTTAAATACGATTTCAATGTAACCCCAAAAGTCCGTTGCAATCACCAGATAATAATTTTCAAGAGAACCCATACTAATATTATAAATGCGAAAGTAACTCTGTCTGTCTATATATCTGTCTGTCTGTCTGTCTGTTACGCTTTCCCGCTTAAACCTCTCAACCGATTTTGATGAAATTTGGCACAGACAATCTTTAGACCCTGAGAAAGAACATAGGCTACCTTTTATCCCGGAAAAAGTTGATGTTCCCGAGGGAAATCTAAAAAGCGCGATATAACCGAACTCCACGCGGGCGAAGCCGCGGGCGGAAAGCTAGATGAAAATAAAAATCGTTTTAGTTATAAAACGATTTTTAGATTTCCCTCGGGAACATCAACTTTTTCCGGGATAAAAGGTAGCCTATGTCCTTTGTCCTAAGTTGTTAAAACTTAGGATCACTACTTAACAGTAGTGATCCTAAGTTTTAACAACTTCCACGGTATTTATAAGTTGATAAACATCCTATTGGATTTGACTCCATATTATTAAATTCTTTAAGAGTTACTCATGTGTTTACATAGAATAAAGAATGAATTCTGAAGTTCGTTTATAACTAGATATTCTACGTCATTCAGTCGTTGACGTTACACAACTGGGCATCTAGTGGACGCGATGTCACAAAAATGTTTAATAAATTATTTACTGCAGCTTGAAAAATAACTGACTGTGTTGCTTGTTGTGTGTACTTTTGGGACTCAGGCAGGCCTCCTCTCAGTCAAGGTTGGTAGATGTCACATGTCTTCGATATTTTGTCTCTAGGACATGCCGGTTTCCTCACGAAGTTTTTCTACGCCATTTCGACAGCAGTGGTGATGAAATAATTTACACAATGTAAAGCGCCTGATGAGGCTCGAACCTATGACCACTTGTATGTCGCGGCCGATACCACTAGGCCACCGCTACTCTCAGCAGAGAGGGTGGTTGCGGCCGCGCCGTGACTGACATGGCTACTAAATATTAACCGAACAAAGAAACTTTTACGAGAAAAAGACTTGGTAGTCCAAAAAGGGAAAAAAAATCCCTATGTCCTAAGACCTAGAGGCAATCGCTTCATTTCACCCCGTACCTTCGTCATATTTGCCCAAAAACCTTTAACTTACTCCAACTGTTCAACATCGATTGACTATAAATATATTGTCTTATTAAAAAGAATACTTCAAAAATTCTCACATATTATTAAAATATTTACACTAAACCCTTTTAAAAATATATAAACATTGAGCCTGTTAAAGAATTTCTCTAGCACTATAATAGCCATCACCCATTTTTATGATTATATCAGTGAATCATTCGACCGATCAGCACCCTAATTACGTAACGCACTATTAATACCAGTTGGAATCTTTTCGAAGCATATTGCTAATCCATTGCTCCATGTGTTTGAAAACTGTATCTGCTCAAAACGGAAGGAACGCAATGATTCTTGTTGAACTGTCAAAATGAGACCCATTGCTACTGATAGTGTGTTATGCAATTATCATACAGCTTTCCTTCTTTAAAAGTTAAAAGAACATATCGTTTTAGTGTAGGAATAATGTAGAACACTCTGTTTTCCAAAAGCTCCTATTACGTCTGGGATTTTGCTTTCACTCTAGGTTTTATAAAACAAAATTTTTGACATTTGAACGTTTTTAATTGCGGAAATTGAACCTGAGTAATTTCTGAAAAAAAAAAAGAATAAAAAAGAATCATTTTTAAAATTTATATCTTTTTACGGGCTATATATAAGAATGTCATTTGGAAAAATGAGTTTTTGCTTGTTTGTTTGAACATGTAGTCTCTGGAACTTTCTCTCTCTCTCTCTTTAGAAACAAGTCGCATTTAAAAAAATATTTTGGGAGCCAAATGTTGTTTAATGTTATTTTACAACCCTTATATAGAATGCTAAGCGAAAATGAAATAATATCACAGCCGCGATGGGATATGTAATAAAATTCACGCGGAATAATTCACGAGCTGAATCTATTCTGCGATTCTGTACATAGATCATGTCTTTCAAACGAATTTTGAAGATTGACAGTATTGACAACTCTGTTCACATAACTTTTTACAATGAAATGAAATGAGATTGTAATAGAATCGATCGGCAAATCATAAAAATAAAGATTCGACATTGGCGCCGAATCTGTTGTTCACAAACTAAACTAGTTTTAAGTTATGTCCATCTTTTTCGTTCCATTTCGTTGAGAAAAGGACAGAAGATAAAATGTCAGTTTAGACCTGTCAAATTAGTGCGCTCCTGAACTGGCGTATTTTAGTCGCCATGTTTATAATCGCGTCTAAACTATCTTTGAAGTGTCTTAATTTGACAGGATTAAATTAAAATGTTATCTTCTAACCCTTTCTTAACGAATTAGAAAGAAAATGATGCAAATAACTTAAAATGTTTGTGAACAACAGAATCGGCGCCAAAGTCCATACTTTTTATATAATATATTTATGTATTTATTTATAAATGCTAAAGTAACTTTGCCTATCTGGCTTTCATACCAAAACTACTGGAGCCATAGTCTGCTAATACAATACCTAGTGCCAGAATAGTTGATCAATAATAATAATAATCTTTATTATGTTAACACACATGATTAATATATAGTTTGGGAGACAGTGTGACATCCTCTACGGCGACCTCTACCGCGGCCTCTACGGCTTTACGTAGAGGATGAAACAGTGGAATCTTAGAACCGATCTTACGATTCCGAAATGGGATATTCATTAATTTTTAGTTTATGTAGTTTATTTGAATGTAATATCGTTGCTAATTGTCAAGCAATGAAGCATCAGTTAAATAATCCATAAAACCATTAGTGGCCATTAGACAAACTAAAAATTCATCAAATAGGACTTTGCAAAAATTAAATCATTATTATTATAATGTGTTGCAAAAAAATCTGTACATAATTATAGTAGGTAACCCTGCCTCATAAACTAGGCTAACCTGTATTTTAAGAGACAGTATCCAGCTCATTAATTTACGATTCTTATACAACAGTGGACAGCGTCGATCTACTGTTCAAGCTTGACAGCAGCAATAGTTATGCGTGTACGAGTAAAATGTGGAAGGGATGTGTCGTGGTGTGGTGTGATGTGGTATATGCTTGTTATAAGTCTGTGTGTGTGATATAGGGGTGAGTGTGTATGGATGAATGTATGAATATGTTTGTAAGTGTGCTTTTTTCATTTAGGCGAGGTAAGTGAGTAAAGACTCCGTGTATGTGTAGTCTTTCTGCAGTAGCCACTCTGTTTCAGTTTGTTTTAATGTCATCATCATCATCATCATCATCAACCTTTATCGTCCCACTGCTGGGCACAGGTCTCCTCTCATACAGAGAAGGATTGTTTTAATGTGTGTGAGTTTAAATCTATAATTTTTAGATGTTTGTGAACTTTTCTGTAGATGTGCCCAGGGTTAGGCAGGGGGATTTAGGGTATAAAACTGGCGTTTGGCAAAAGAGGTTTTGTGCTGAGTACCCGGATAACACATGTTCGCTTGTTTGGGTCGGACTTGGGAAGACTGATGTGTTTTCTAAGAATCGATTTAAGCACAATGATCTCATAATTATCGATTTGGGCAAATTTCGTAATGTAATAACATAATGGCGTCATTGTGACTTTCCAGTGGTCAATCGCTGACACTGCACTCAAATTGAATATTGGTTTTTAGAAAATCATTTATATTAACGGGTTTTGTAATAACAGCAATACGGCAATGTCATTCCATCACCATTACATTATGAGACGACTGAGATAATTGACCGACCATTATGAATTTAGCAGATTATGAACTTTTAAACAAAATGACAGTGGAATCGTAATGGAATGACAAATTTATAAAAATACTTTGCAGACGAGGGCCTCAGATAGGATTTAAATTAAATGTAGGCTACAGATAGTAGATATAGACTTTTTAATTTGAAAAAGGGTTGAAGGGGATAAAAGGAATGATTGATTGCATAAAAGCATTATCAATTTCAAACGTATACTCCATTCGCGAAAAATCGCTGTTGGGGGACTTTTCTATGGAACACTTGTTTATCTAGCTAAGAGGTCCTCCAACTGCGATTGTTCAACTTGTTTCTGCCTTTTCAATTCGATAGTTTTATGCAGGTGGGTTTTTTGTTTGTAAATAATATTGTGTTTTATTTGTATCTTTTTACTTTTCGTGTTTATTAATATGTTATATACATAATTAGAATCAGTGTGTAAAATCCTTCGTTTTGATACCCCATTCTTTTTTTACTTCACAATATGGCGTCAAACATCCGACATTTTTTTTTTAATGTCACCTAAAAACAAAATCTAAAGATACCACAAATGGGACTATCTGTTTAGCGGTTCTGGAGATACAAGGTAATAAAGAATCATACAAGATTCGCGCTAAAAACAATAACCTTTCCTGACAGTCGGGTAAAAGGAGGTCCATAGTGGCAGAAATGCACAACATTTAATTTTCGAGGTTAATCTAAATTTTTTAATAAATAATGTAGCAATATAAAAATTTTGACAGCACGAAAGATGGGTTAGTAATGGTTTAAAAAGGGTCATTTTACACCCTTTTGACTGTTTGTGAAATTGTGCTTTTTTTTTGTTTTGCACAGATCTCACAAACATACATGAACAAGAATTTTGTTTTAGGTATGAATTGTGTTTTTGTTCTCTATATAATTTGTAAAATAATCTATGGGATAAATTTTCAATACAAGTTCCCATAGTTTCATCACAATGAGACCACACATCGATGGCTATACGAAATGTTAAACATTTCTGCCTATACCTTCGGTGTCTAAAGAAGTAGAAATGTAATTTTTTACTATGATATATGCATTGGAACCCGGTGTGATTAATATGAATGCTTGTTGTTTGTAGTAAGAAAGTCTTCATCATCCCAGCGTTAATCCCAGTCGGAGGCGGCACGGAGCTAGTTAGAAAGTATTTCAGTTAAATTGATCGAACAGCTATTCCCATACATTTCGTGTGGGTTTCTTTGTCATACGAAGCAATAGGAAGGAAGCAATCCTTCAAAATAATTCTGATTGAATCGATAGTTACGAAATTATATGCAGGAATGCAGCCCGATCCTTCGCTTATAACATGTAATATACGCAAATACAATGGTTAATAACTATATAATAACTATCTACTACCTACTATCTCTAAATTCTCTCAAATGAACTAAATAATATTCTTTTAAAAGAAATGTCTTAAGACTTTGTTAGTTGGAGCCGTACGGAGGAATCCGACATAGTGACCCAAATACAAGAGACAAGGTTACTGCGAGATGATATAAAAAAAAACCATGAGGACATCTTAGTGCTTATTTTTATTGTGGGCTGATCGCATTGCTAATTATAGATGTTGGTAGCACTGCCAGCCAGCAGGTGAGGAGGACATCGTCCGAAGACCCAGAATTTCGCTGCTAATATTTTATTGGAATTATAAAAGGTGGTCTGGTTTTGTCCCCGGGAGGTGGCAATAGTGTCGTCCCCTTCCCCCCTGTCTTATTTTTTTTTTATTATCTATAAGACGGACTAATTACCCCGGTTACATCCCTATTAGTGCCCCCTTGGCTCACAAACTAGGTTTGTACCTGTGACTTGGAAGATTCTTCTATGCTTAGTATTCTTCCATTAAAAAGTCATTAGGCACGTCGTAAATAATTAAAAATCTAGCGACAAAAAATAGCAAAAGGTTTAATAGTTTAAACAACAAAACAGATTATTGCATGGGTCGCAAATATATCTGGCAAAAAAGTAGATGCAGTACCTCTGCTTAAACTAACCCACACAGTCGTGTTACGTTTTATGTCAATATTTCACTCAATTCATTATTTCATCAATAAAAAAACTATGCGGAACTGAACAAAAAATCAACACTACTGGCAGTGGACGTTTGGGCAACAGGTCGATAAGTTTACACCACGCTGTTGCTGTCTGGTTCTTTTACACATTATTTTTTCAGCATACAACTCGACTAATCTAAAGGCCAATTCTCGGAATCTAAAAATCTTCAAAATCTAGTTTGATAATGAAAAATGTTTAGAGTAATTTTTGACAGATTGAAACAGAGATCTTTCTTTGGACTTTCTTAAAGTTAGGAGTACAGCCCTTTCGGTACTTAACAGTAATCAAGATAAAAAGAAAAAGAAACAAAGGAACGAATTTACTGTTTCTTTTTTAAAGTTAATATTATTATAATTATAAGACATCATTCGTTTCATTTATTTTCTCAATTAAAATTATTAATCTTCAGAATTTGCTATGCAATAGACAGCCTAGGTATACTATACTGTCTATAATGGCGGTGTTGCCTATGGCCGCGCGTAATGATTGCGTGGCGCTGGGCATTCATTTATACAAGAGATCAACTGTAATTTCATTTCATGGACAGCCTCCGTGGCGTAGCGGTAGCGGACGCGGCCGCTGCGCAAGGTGGCGCGGGTTCGATCCCCGCACAGTGCAAGTATTTGTATGCATGAATATGAATATTTGCACTGGTCTGGTCGTGCCTCGGAAAGCACGTTAAGCCGTTGGTCCCTGTTGCCATACGAACATCTAGTGACAGTCGTTACGGGTTGTTGGAGCCCTCAAAAGTCCAACAATTGGTCTAACTGCAATGCTTCGATGTCGCCTTCGGGTTGTGGAGGTCAGACGGCAGTCGCTTCACGGAAAATGTCGAAGTTTAGCCATATCAGCAGTTGGACTAGTAAAGCGGACCCCAGACTCCAAAGCTGAAAAGGCTTCGGATGCGACTGGGATTAACGCTGGGATGATGATGATGATGATCAACTGTAATTTCATAATTAGTAAACTGTCACCAACAGGCGCCATCGTGCAATCTAATCATCTTACATTCCTTCCCGATGGTTTTAAACTGAAGCTATATGTATAGTGTTAATTTCCATTCAGCGATAATGAACCACTCAAATTATTTACTTTATAATCTACATTGAATAAAGTCCTCAACTTTTAATAAACATAATCTAGTCATGTTCTTTGTGCTAGAAAAATGGTGACTAACAAGACAACGACGAATAGAGCAGTATGGAAGAAAATACCTATTGAGACCAATAAATAGGAATAAAGGCAGGAGAATAATGAAGAATCTACTTAATTATGCTATATTCTACTATCGAGTTCGAGACTTGTTCGGTAACCCGAGAATAAATACCTACTCAAAACCAGTAAAAACCAAACGATTCGTCTCACAAATAATTGTATAGGCACCTACTACGTATATAAGTATTTTTAGTTAAAACGAAACGAAAAACGAAATAATACTGTAGATAGGCTACACCTGCCCAACCCTTCGGGTAAACATGGCGTAATGTTGAAAATATAGTGATAGTATTTACGTGTTACGACAAAACTTTGTGCTATAAAAAGCAGCATTCAATGACGCTTAGTCTCAGCGAAATAAAACAACGTACGACCGCCCGATGTTACTCAAGAACTATGAATCAAATATACGTAACAGACACATACATACTCGTGTTTAGCAAGATTTAATGACTCTTACTTAAAAGAGAGTCATTAAATCTTGGTATTGATAAATAGATGTGGCTGTAAAAACTAATCATTTATTGTAAATAGAGCACTTTGATTATATCCCATTGACTCTTTCATTACGTGTTTCAATCATACGATTATGAACGGAGTTATATGTAAACAAATCCAGAACAAAACTACGTCAGGAATGTTTTTCAATGATTTAATAAAGTCACAAAAAGTCACTATATATTAAATAATATTTTTTTATATAAATCGCTATCCAATATTATCAACGACAATCAAACAGTCCGCCGTGCCATCTTCAGGAAAAGTAGCGTAACAAATTAACCAGATAAATATACGGCGACCTATAAAAATAACACGACACAAAAATAAGAGATGAACTCATTAATTTTATAACATAAATAAAGTCTAAAGACTACGCACTAAGGAGGTGACTATAGACACCTGTAGTATCAGGAGGGTTATCAACAAATTTCATGACAATAAAGACCAAAAATTTTGCTAAGAAAAGTCAAAAACCAATCAATTCGCTCGTGTCATTCGAAATTCGAACTTGACTTGAAAAATATTACCGTTTGAGTTTAACGAGCCATGCTTTTCTTTTTCACTGGTACCCGACCTTAATTACATAACTAAAACTATACTACCTCAAGCACAACACTACACTGGGGCACTATATCACTACACTACGTACGGGCGTAGGGGCCTGAGAACCCAAGGTACGCCGAAGAACTCCTGAAGTATGGTTATAGCCAGCAAGAAATACCTGCTGTATATAGAGGAGTTAGACCTGATAGGTCTGCCGCCGGCATCGCCTTTGCAACAGTTGCTGCCCATAATGAGGGCGCATTTCGTTCGAATACCCGCGGAGCCGGGCGATAACTGCGCGAGCGCAGACTTATTTTCGTGGGAGCGACTCTAGCGCCGCGCAGTTCTGCGCAGGCTCGACACACTCGAGCGTCTGACGCGACAGACAATGTTGCTACACTCAGCTATTCAGGTTTATAGTTCTGTTGTTACACGATTTTATATTCCTTTCCTAAATGTTCCGTGTTTTGAAGTTTTGTTAGAATTGATGTTGAAGTTTTATTGGGCTTTTTTTTGTTTTTGATGGGAAATCATCAAATGACATCTCCCGCCCTGGGCGGAGCGGAAGGGCGTGTCAGACTTTTACTGACTAAAACCCACTCGTGTTTCTTCACTTGCCTGTGCGCCAGGCCCACGGTTTCTTTTTTAACCAACCCTCAACCTCGCCCAGGAGGCATAGGTCCTCGTAGACCCCGACACGATGTGCTGACATCTCTTTGAGGCGCGCGTGAACCACAACGCGCCGTCAACCCGGGCCTGGTCCGGTTACCGAGCGGCGAGCTGCCCATCGCTCGCCGCCCGCGCCTACGGTGGCCGGGAGCTCAATGTTGTCTCCCGACTAGGACGTTTACTGCGGCGGCTAGAGGCGTGCGGACGCTAGGATTCCCGCTACCTCACACGCTTCGCCTCTTCCTTTGCCAGCATCACTACCTTGGAGAAGGAGGTGACGGCCTGCCATGCACTCTCAGTCCAGACTATGGCCTGGACCAGGGTCGGACGCGAGAGATCGCCTCCGATCGCCGCCACGAGGACACGGCGTTGCTCTACCCAAGCCGAGCAGACCTCCACCGTATACTCCACCGAGTCCTCAGGGCGATCCAGACATTGGTGACATCCTGGCGTTTCCTCCCGCCTTATCCAAAACAGAAACCTCCGGAAACAGCCGTCCGATGTGGACCTGCGTCAGGTCGAAAGTGAGGGCGCCGTGGCGCCTCTCTAGCCACTCCTCAAAGAGAGGAATTACCGCCGGTATTGTTTGTTAGATTTAACTTTAATACAATTATGACGGTAATATCTTAAAATTTTAAGTTTCAGATTATCCCTTTCACCACTATGACTACACCAGCCACCAAAATCGATTTTTACTATGGAAGTAAAGGGCCTGAAACCGAATAAGGTTAAGATCGAAATGTCATGAATAACCATCAGATTGTAATGGCTATTGATGATGACAGAAAAAAATCGAACAAACGAGGAGATGAGATGAGAGAGAGAGGACCAGAACGGACCGCCCCCTCTTGAGGCCTGTGTCCCATCAGTTAAAGGCTGATAATTATTTATAATGAAAACATGAAGACGTCTCAGGTCTAGCGTTGTTAAAAAGCTGTTGATATAAGTCTCCATGACAGTGATAAGACCAGATCTGCCATTTTTTTTTAACAGAATTGTAGGGGGCGCTTCGCTCTTCAATTTATGGCAGTGTTGCTTTTAATACAGCGCGAACCGCGTCGCAGTAGCGCAATCGCGTTCGCAAGCGCGTTCGCGCTGTATAGATGTTTTACGATCTGCAACTTGAAAACGGTGAGTAATACAAAAAAAAGATAAACAAAAGTTGTTCATAATAATGTAAGAAACAACTTTTCAATTTAAAGTTTTCCATTAAAATGATATTTTGAGGGTGAAAAAACACTTTTTTTCATACTTTGGCGCCACCTACAATGCACGTTTTTTGTAGTACGACATTACAACAATGACATCAATTGTAGAGCACAGCGCTCTCTACAATTCTGTTAAAAAAATCTTCAAAAATGCATACAAATCAAGTAAAATGCGTTTCAATTTTTTTTTTTTGAGTTTTTTTGAGTTTTTCAAAAAACCTCTAAGAGTGCAAGATGTCCATCTTCAGAGTAGCTTCGTGACATCATTTTACAATAAAAAAAACCAACACTCATCTTGTGGCAGTTTTTTTTATTATTGAAACGAAAGATTGACTGGACTGATATGAAAATAAATAAAATTTATATAGAAAAAACATTTAACCGACAACAAGAAAATGTTTTTGTTAAAATAATTTCCATTGTAAAATAAAAGAATAAATAAACTCTTTTCGTCGGTCCAAATGCAATAACGTAGTTCCGAGAATTCTCTCTTTAAATAATAAACTAAGTACGAAAATGTTTTTATAAAGGAGACGAAGCGTATTCCTTTGAACAAAGTCTCTTGCATAAAGTCTATCGGTAGGAAGCAAAAATATTTGTAATTAAATAGAAAGATTCCCGCCATTCCATTGCATACAGCTGCCAAAGAAAAACTTGCTATTTCAATAAACGGATACAGATAACGGATAACGGTTTTACATTAAATTTTCTAGAATTCCTATCTGAAGAAGAAAAATATTTTTCATCCCACCATCTCGGAAAGAGTATTTGTAATCTTCAATATCTGACTGGAAAAGCCGTTTTTATTCTCTAGAGGATAAAGTAAATTGCATTTAGAACATCGTGTGCACTAAGTTTGTAAATTAAAAAAAAACATTAAACCTATTTACTGTTACCTCTATGGTGCCGAATATATCATACAACTTTTTTTTAATTTGTTAAAAACTCAGACTCGGAACCTTCTTGGTGTTCTTTTTTCAATTTTCTTTGTACGCGATTCTTTACGCGGCATTTTTTCACGTCATTGTTAAACCTTATATTAAAAAAAAGAAACTTGAAAACAAGTGAAAAACTAAAATGAGTGATTCTAGCGACGAGGAAGTTTGTTTGACGCCAACAGAATTGACTGAAACTGTTAATAATGCGCAAATGAGCTTTCTACCTCAACAATCACGCGAGAAGTATTTAAAACAGTACGATATGTTCAACACGTGGCGACTAGCAAAAGGAGCCAAAACTTTCTCAGAAAACGTTTTGCTGGCATATTTTATAGAATTATCCGAGAACAAGAAAGCAAGCACTCTATGGAGTACGTATTCGATGCTAAAAGCAACAATAAAGATGAAAAAAGACATACATATCGATACCTATCCTAAATTAGTAGCATTTTTAAAAAGAGCCTCATCTGGTCATCATCCATAAAAATCGAAGGTTTTCACAGTATCTGATATTGAAAAGTTTCTTAACGAAGCACCCGATTATTTGGCGGCAAAAGTAAGTCGGTTGCACATTCAGTATCTACTTAAGTACATATATTAATCTGAATTAAATAGTATACTTAGTAAATGTTGATAGGCATAATTATGCGTTCATATAAATTTTATTCATTTATCTACTACAATACTCTTTACATTGCAGGTTGTTCTTACTATTGGAATAAACGGAGCATGTCGAACTAATGAACTAACACAACTTAATGTCAAAAACATTGAGAAACATTACAACACAAAGACAAAAAGAGACCGCAACTTTGTCATTCGCAAGGAATACGTAACGATTGTTGAGAAATATCAAGCCTTACGGCCGCCTAACACTCCAATCAATCGTTTTTTTCTACAGTATCGCAATGGAAAGTGTGTTAGACAGCCTATGGGTACTAATAAAATTGGCAGTATCCCACGAGAAATAGCAACATTTCTTGAACTTCCAGAACCCCTGTTGTACACGGGTCATTGTTTCCGACGAACTTCAGCCACACTTTTGGCTGATTCCGGAGCTGATCTCCTGTCCCTTAAGCGCCACGGAGGCTGGAAGACCAATGCAGTTGTAGAGGGATACATAGAGGATTCCATCCAAAATAAGTCTAAAATATGTGAAGGCATCGTAGGAGCCATTACACTGAAAGAGCCTCAATCGGAAACTTGGACTGGACCTTCTACATCAAAAATAAGCCGTTATGAAACACCTAACCATCTCCCTCTCTCTCCAACATTCACGCCAAGGGAATCAGATGAATCGGTACAACTATTAAGTATGACAGACAGTTTACCGAAAAACAGTACACAAGTGACTAACACCAATATTTCAGTACCAAACAAAAATATTACACTCAATTTAAATAACTGTTGCAACGTTACTTTAAAATTTTCTTAATTATACTTTAGTATTATTTTATTATAATTTAAAGATTATTCTGTAATACTTACCTGTCATAATGTAGTAATTAATACCTAAACTGAAATAAAAGTGTACCTATCTTGTGATTGTAAACATTTTTTTATTGCATTTAGTCATTTCCTCGCTGAGGTGGAATGAAAAGTTACGTGTTGCACTCGAGTGCAAAGATTTTTCACCTCGTGTCCTTTTGATTCCCTCGCTAACGCTCAGGATTCTAATTTTGAATCACTCGCTGCGCTCGTGATTCAATTTTAGAATCCTTCGCTTGCTCGGTCATCAAAATTGAACACGCGGTTAAAAAGCAACTTTGCACTCTTGTATAACAAATAACTATTAAAAGCCAATTTATAATATTAATCTTTTCTTCTTAAATTCAGCTTGAACTCTGCTTACTGAGGCAGTCATAAGATCATCAACTGCACTGGTATTATGGTAGTCCATGATGCAGGATGGAAGGTGAAAGAGACGGGGAGGTGCCCACTTGAGATTTCAGCCGGCCTTAAATCCCCTCAGTGGAGAGTTAAGTCCGTCATTCCATAGCTCAGACTGGTATAAGCAACTATTATTATGATAACGCTTTGAAACTTATCAGTAGCTAAAGGGCTCAAAATTCATTATAACATACCACTACACTTGTTGAAAATCTGTTGGTATTATAATAGGTACCCAATAATAGATATATATTAAATAATATGTTTGTAACCAAACTCCCCAAACGGTTTGATCGATTGTTTATATTTTTTTTTTTTTTGTATTGTTTGGTAGGTCTATGAATAAGGTCTAAACTAAAGAATGGCATTGTTTTTAATTATTAGTCAGACGCAGCTAAACAGAATAAATAGACTCAAACTACAATCAATAAGTTACATTGTGGTTGGAATCCTTTCTGGTTAACTAAGGTCCAGTTTAGCTTGAAAAACAACGTTCAGCTAGAATATATTTACGTTTATTTTTTATAATGCAGTTGTTCAAAATAGACGAATTTGTTGGTTTTATTCAACGCTCATGACTTAAGCAAGATGGAGCCACTTGTCATAGATGTATTGACTCGGGAGCAGGGAAGCACGGGACATTTTTGGCCCAAAAGTGATATCGAAGAGAAGCGGCATTAACTGGCCACTTCGTAGCCCGGATCTATCCCCAATGGATTTTTTCGTTGGGGATATCTGAAGGCTAAAGTTTACGAAACTAACCTAGTAACTCTTGACGAATTAAAGGATCGTATTCCCACAGAAATGCAAAACATCTCAACAAAAACATACAAAGCTGTTCTCGAAAACTTCCGCTCTAGATTGCAGCAATGCCAGAATAATAAAGGATTGCATATGGATGATGTGATTTTTAAGAAATAAATAGTTACTCCTTTTTTATACTATCGAAAACAATAAACAAATAAAAACTACTGTACCTAATCAGTTTTTATCATAATTTCAAATATAAACGAACATTTCCACCTAAATAAATACACCTGCCCCCTAATCGGCGAACACATTTTTGTCAAATGATTGCAACTAGTTGGGATCGTTTGGACCGAACGGACCAATGGGCGATCCAAACGATGGGTTCGTTTGGATCGCCCATTGGTCCATTCTGTCACTGATCCCAACTACTCGCAATCATTTGACAAAAATGTGTTCGCCGATTAGGGGACTGGTCATTTTTATAAAAATGGAGACAGAACATATTTTGATAAAAATCACATGTTTGAAGAAAAGTTATGAAAGTATTGTCATGAAACTCTCAGGCTATTTGCGACACTACTGGCGTGCAGACTAGCTGAGGACGAGGTCCGCATTTTTGCCACGCTTGGATTCAATTTCATAGAGAGAGATGCATAGACACCAGTAGTGCTGCTAGCAGTATGCAGCTGCAGTTTACGGCCTGCGAACCTAGAATTGCAGTTTCACCTTCCATCTTAGAATTGCACTTATAGAGGGGCGCGCGAGTAACGCTACGCGCCGCCCCCTCGGATCCTGATGTGTGAGGTGTGGTGAGAAGTCTGTCAAGAACATTGTGATCTTTATTCTCATTAATATAAGGGTGCTGGTGACTGTGAACGGTGTAACATTAATTTAAATGAGTCTGGCTACAATCGAAAGCGTCCTTCCTTTATAGGTTTAACCTTGGCACATGATAGACAAAACTGTCTTCCACCATAACATAACAATAGTTCTGAATATTAGTATTCTCCGTATAGCATAGCATAAGCATGATCAGTCTATACTTAATTCTTTGAGAAAAAAGCCACACGACACATAAAGAGAACACAACACTGCTATTCGGTCACGAATGACCTAAATTGAGTACTGCACCGACGTTTTACCAGATATAATATTGGTAAGTCCCATTGCAAAAGCAGCGTCCGACAGCATCAGTCTGACACTAATGCTGAAATGAACATCTAAAGCGCAGCCGTGACCCCAACCATTTTACTTTTTTTGTATTTCTCGTACTGTGCCCAAATATACTTTATTCTTTCTTTCTTAGATATGTGCTCGATGTTTCTTAGTAAAGATTAAGACTAAGTACTGACCGTACTTAGTCTTAATCTCCGTACCTGGCAAAAATATTGAAATGCTTATGACAACCAGTCTTACTAAGTGATTATACCATGTTATCCAGTAACTGGTCTCAGAATGTCAGATAGGCATTTACGGCAAATAAAATACTGATATTCAGTTACATCAATTTGGTTAGAGAGGAAGCCGATCCCAATATAGTTGGGAAAAGGGTAAACAGATACTCACTCACATGAAAAATTAGTATAACACACAGGCACTGTTCGTGTCTGTTGTTATCTTTCTAAACTAGGCGACGGATTTTATTTCGATTTTCATCGTAATTTCTTTCGGAGGTTTTATGTGTAAAAACCATAGATTCTTTGACTTAGAATAGGACATTTAAATCGATATCTTGACATTTTGTACTTGCACCTGCTTGCACACGTGCCAAGCAAGATCCGTACTAGGTTTCAATAATTTAAAGTTGGAGCGCGAAGTAGGTAATTTCTTGAGTGGACAGTTCCTTTTATGAAACGGAGCAAAGCAATCAAAACGAAGAATAACAAGGTTTTCTAAGAAATCAAGCTCCTAAAATTATATTGAATAACAATGATCTGACTATAAAAATAAACTGCAGGAAACTAGTTCATGCGCGCGCCAACAGATGGAGTTAAACAAACAAACATTTACTAGGTCACAGTGCTAATGCGTTTTTGACGTATCAAGCTAGATGGCGCCATGAACATCACGGCTTGAGTCTCGAATTTATTTTTGGTTATAAAAGGTAAACAGGTTGGCAGGCATCATTCTAATTTAAACGTTTTATATTAGTCCGATAGTCCGGGAGATATTAGGGAAGTTCAGTTACCTACAGCTATGTTTGGCTCGTATTTAAATTAGATAAGATTTCTGGCTAGGAAGCAAACGGCCAGCTGACTATTTTACACCGGGTGCGGAATGCGCGGGATCCGATGGGGCATTTTTTTACAAACAATTACTACAACAATTCAACTAGATAAATGAACTTATTAATATGATTTCCTAGTCGATTAATCAAAACATGAAAATTAGGCCAATCATACCTAACACTTAAAATATCTGAAGTACCTAAGTAAAGTCTTTGAGAGCAAGAAAATTTGGAGAGCTATATCTGGGTATACCTAAGTATTGAAAGAACAGAGCTCCTATACTGTAGCGCGTTGATACGTATTGCTCTTGTTAGTTACTTAGTTAATTTTATTTTAAACAACATGATTCTGAACCAGCAGATTTTTTAAACGGAGATTTAAAAAAAGAGCTGGTCAGAATCATGTCTAAATAAATTCTTCAAAGGTTGAGTATTCCCCGCAACCTAATAGATTAAACAGCCAAAATAAATCTAATCTTTGCGAGCAGGAAACAATCCTTAAATTCCAAGTTTCTACGAATACCTATTGATTTTACTGAATTTTTCACCTTCCGTGAAAATATATTATTTGTTGGAATATGTATTTTTAATAATCCCTATTAAACATGTTTGCGGTAATTGAAGGATCTACTGCCGTACATCGCGCAGATATATCACGTTCACGAATAGGTAACGGAATCACGTCTATTTACGTGGCGGACAGCCGCAAGATGGCAGTCATGCAATGAGGACTGGGTTTATTTTCATTGAAGCAATAAAAACCGGTTGTAATCGACAGAGATAATTCATGTTTAATGAGTGCAGATCGGCTATTGGGAAAAAATAACAGAATACACGCAGATTATTAGGGTCCACTTGGATTTGGGTACCTGGATATTAGGTTCTTACATATAAAATTAACGTTTTACGTACTAGCCACTTTGATTCCAAATATCTCCTCTTTAGTTTAGAATTCCAAATTCAAATGTATACAGCTATTTACTCATCAATTTGTGTCTTCTTTTTCTTTTGATTTTTTCTCTGCGTCAATCACTTTACAAAATAGAAAATTTAAAATTTCGCGTTATTTACGAATATGAGTTCCGCCGTGGTACCTGTGCTACAGAAACGGCTCGAAGAATTAATGATGTGTACTCTACGACAATAGGAAGTGCACATCGCATTGGCTGAACCCCGGTGAACCATCCATATTCTGCCCCAAGAGAAAATTAACCAGAAAAAAGTTATTGGTCAGCGTTTGGTGGACTAGTGCCGGTGTGGTGCACTACAGCTTTCTTAAATCTGGCCAGACGATTACTGCAGATCTCTACTGTGAGCAGCTCCACATAATGATGGATAAACTAGCCGCTAAACAACCGAGACTGGTCAATCGCACAAGGCCACTGCTGCTTCAGGACAACGCGAGACCACACACTGCAAAACAGACTGCTACCAAATTAGAGGAGCTTCAATTAGAATGTTTAAGACATCCACCGTACTCCCCGGACCTTGCTCCAACAGACTACCATTTTTTTTTTTTAGAAATTCGGATAACTTTTTGCAGGGGAAAAGCTTCAACGGCAGCCCAAACTGCCTTCAACGATTTTATTGATTCCCGTCCTAATGTTTTTTTTTTAGAAAAGGGATAAACGAACTACCCAACGAAACGAACTACCTAACGAAGATGGCAGAAGTGCATAGATAACAATGGATCATACTTTGATTAAATAAAAATCAATACATAGTATAAAACAAAGTCGCTTTCGCTGTATGTCCGTATGTATGCTTAGATCTTTAAAACTACGCAACGGATTTTGACGCGGTTTTTTTTAATAGATAGAGTGATTCTTAAGGAAGGCTTAGACTTCCTTTTATCCCGGAAAAAATTGATATTCCCGAGGGAAATCCAAAAAGCGCGATATAACCGAACTCTACGCGGGCGAAGCCGCGGGCGGAAAGCTAGTATTATATAAAAAAATTGACGACTTTTATTCCTCCAATCATAATATGTTAGGATCTAATATTATGCTTTACGGTACGGTAAAAGTAATCAAATATTCAAAAATTGGTCCCTTTTTGCAAACAGTGATATTATTACAATAAACATGTGACAAATATTGATGATACGTCATCGTAATGAATTCAATAATTATAATTTGATAATTTTATACTGAATCAATACGTCATTTGTTTGACGATAGCGAGCGCCATTTTTGACGTATTAGCATGCCTCAAATGAATGTGAAACACAAAAAAGGTACTTAAGAATATTAAAATTTACGAGAGTTTTAACGTGAACACTTCTTTAAAATTGCTTCCATAGGGAGGTAATCCATAAAAGGGAAGTGTCCCCTTTATATGGAATTTCATTCTCTTCATACGAAGACAATATACATAATTATAACAGTAGATATCTTCGTGAGAATGGAAGACCAGCGTAGTTGGAAGATTCAAACGAATTAAGTAAAAGCTAGCATATACCTAAGTAGCGGTTTCGTGGCCACTAAAGTAAATTAATGCCGTACCTATTGGTTAAAATCGCTTAGAAAATTAGCCGGTATTTGTCGTAAAAAGGTAAATGACAAAAAATATTATTGTGGGATATCCATAAGAGATAGACCTATACCATCGTAGACTTTTTTGTAGACCTTTTAAATGTGTAAGTATATTTAGTATATTATTTTGATAAATCTCGTAGGGTCTCGTAGGGGCCTGCATTTCAACGCAAACGCGAAAAAAATTTAATTATTTACGACATCACATTAGAAACCTCAAAAATAATAGTATTTCTCCACAATTTAATGGACGTTATTATACTTAGAGCGGACCCCGGGCTCCAACGCGAAAGCCGCGGATGCAACCGGGATAAACGCTGAGATGGTGATGATGATTATGCATATAAACCTTCCTATTGAATCACTCTATCTATTAATAAAAACTCCATCAAAATCTGTTGCGGAGTTTTAAAGATTTAATCATACAAAGGGACATAGGGAAATGAAAGTGACTTTGTTTTATAATATGCAGTAAGTAGTGATTGTGATTCAGCACAAAAAAATAAACAAATATTCTTTTTCTTCAAAACCAAAGTAAAAACTTAAGGCAAACTCTACTGCACACAAACGTACGGGCTACGGTCTCCTATGGACTACATACATTTTAAATGTGGCATTTGAAGTTAACCCACTAAAATCGATCGATGGATTCACTTATTAATAAGCAGTGACCTATTCTAGTACACATTGCTTAAACAATCATACTGATTCTAGAGCCCTAGATATGGGCCTTCAGGATGACGCTCGGGTTGTAGGTAAACGTGAGTTTATTGATAGGTATTCACGTCTTCTTACTATGAGTAAAGACAAAACTTTAACAATATCATCTACTACGAACTTTACATGCATACTCCTTTACCTTCGTTTACGTTTATACATCAACCAATCTATTCTGAAAAATCCTGGCGCAAAAAGGGAAGTGAAGATCATTTAACGTGAGCGGTGAATTTTTAATAGCGTCTACGAAAATAACCATCTATGTTTAGGCATTATTTTCGATAAAATAAGATTAAAATTATAATCGAGAATCGATATTGCTCTCTTTCCAGAATAAGAGAGTGTCTACGTGCGACTGTCGCGTAATCGTTCCTGACGGGATCTCCCGACTAGGGACAAAACGATTCAGGTTTTTACTGAAAAAAAAAATATAACACGAACATAAATTATGAAACATTGTACAGTCAGCCACATGAGTCGATAAACATTTTAGTTTACAAGTAGTAGTTGTAATTACTCAGGAAAGTACACATATCAAAAGTGTCTAGGGATCAACATATATTTTTGCAATAACTTTTCTCCTGATTGATATTAATTAAAATTTTCTTTAAGGATTCATCAAATAAAGTGTTTTCGTTTGTCACAGTAACGATAAACCAAGTCACCTTTGCATTAATAAAGAAATTTGCCATTTTCCTAATAAAGGGATATTTGACATTTGAACCACTAACACAAAAGTTCGAAAAAAAGACTGAAATAACAGTTTTCTCTAAAATTTTATTGGGTAACTTAAACAATTAATAATCCGTGTTTCTACCGCGAACACTAACAACACAAGAACATCGGTTTGGCATACTCAAAATGAGTTCATCCAAATCACGCTGTGGAATGGCCGCCCATGTTCGTTGCAACAACAAAAAAAGGTCTTCTTGCGACTGGATACCCTCCATATTCGGCAGAGCTCTTCTCTGTAGCATATCCCATGCATGCTCAATCGGGTTCAAGTCTGGCGACTGAGCAGGCCAGGGCAGGACATTGATGTTAGCTGCGGCGAGAGTCTGTCTTACAACTCTTGCGGTGTGCGGTCGTGCATTATCATGCATTAACTGAAATAAGGGACCGATTTGCACTTGTAGAGGAACGATGACGTCTGATACAATCGTTTCAGCATAAATTTGAGCGTTGAGGTTGCCTCTGATCCAAATCAACTCAGTTCTTCCGCCGATCCAAATACCCGCCCATACCATGATGGTTCCACCACTATAAGGATGGACTTCCTGGCAGGATTTTAATCGCTGTTGGCGTCCAGGGGTTCTCCAGTGTCGTATACGTCTTGTATCCGGTCTCATACCAAAACGAGACTCATCAGAAAAGCACACGAAACGCCATTGTTCTTCTGCCCAATTTCTGTGTTCAAGAGCCCATTGATATCGAATCCTACGATTGTGCATTGCTATAGGTGGTACCCGTAGCGGTCTTCGGGAATGAAGGTTCACTTCATGCAAGCGGTTTCTGACTGTTTGGTCGCTAATTAAGTTCCCTGAAGAGTGATGAAGCCTCACGGCTAACATCATGGCGGTTATTGTTGGAGCTCTTCGAGTTAAGATTTGAATGTATCGGTCTTGTCTCCGTGTGGTGCAGCGATACCGTCCTCCATGGCGCTCAGCCACGGTACCAGTGCTTCGGTAACGTGTCCAAAGTCGACTGATAACACTCTGACTTGTATTCAGAGCTAAAGCCACAGTACGTTGCCGGGAACCAGCTTCTATCATTCCCACGGCTCTGAGCATTTCTTCCCTGCTTAAATGACGTCGCCGCTCCATAATAACGTTGGTTTTAATCAGTAGTAGGGAAACAGTAGCACTAATAATGTCTTCAATGCGTTGTATGTTTTATAGGGAAAATATTGACAGCTGATTTTCATCTTTTACTCGAATTTGATTCACAGTTCCTGATTCAAATTATGAAATGCACCAAAAAGGATCCATATAAATTTATAAAATCATAAATTTATTACAAAGCCACATCTCAATCTCAAGAAATCCGCATAAAAATGCTTGATCCCTAGACACTTTTGATGTGTGTATTTTATTAAAACCGAAATCGTGGTGTCATTTACAAAACAGCTCTCTGGTTCACTCTCTATCTTCTTTAACTCTTAACTTCTATTATAAAATGCCAAAAACTACATTATCCAATAATTTTGTGTGAATTTTGAATTTTTACTAATGAAGTAGGTATCCAACGATTTTTTTTGATGTTTACCAACTCTCAAAACTTTAGTAAAAGTTTTTAATGGTGAAATTTCTGTACGTTCATTCCGTGAAACTGACGTTCCAAAAAGAATTATTTATTTTGATGCTAAATATTTGTATGCAAATATTCCGCTACCTCGCATTCCAGTGAAACGCTTTTGTAACATTGTTTTTAAGTTAATTCACTTAATAATTAAAACTATTACTTTCCATCCAAAAAATATAACACGTATGGCATTAAAATGAGATGAAATGAAATCGTTTAGTAAGCAAGTAGGATCACTGATCACTTTAACACGTAATATTCTTGTTTAAACTAGTTTAAAACCGGCATTTCCTAACTGACTACCTTCGAGAAGAAATAGCCGAAACAAACTCAAGGATCATCGTCTTTTTTCAAGTCCATACATTAAAAATGAAAACGTTTACAACAACTTACGTGATGCAGAAAAAAGCAGTGTTTAAAATGCCATAATTACGCATATTGCTTAATAACAATGCTTAGCAGAACGAGCAGCTTAGTCCCAAGCTTTATTGGTCAACTCACACTTGGCACGGATGACACTTATTCTCCGACAGGAGTCCTGTGTCAGTGTGTCATACCAGTGGGGCACAGTAAGTATTATAGGATGATTATGTTACCTTTTTTTTTTCAGTGTGGAAATCCTCATAGGATGTCCGCCGCCCTAAGATGGGCGACGGGGTCTGTCAGACTTTTACTGACTAAAACCACCTCGGTGTCTCTACTATCACGAGCGCGCGTGGGGCCGCGGGAGTCTAAATTCTTCCGCAGCCCCACACTCTCGTGCTGACCCGGTCTGTCCGGGCCTCGTCTCCGGCACGGGGTAGTGGGGTGTTATGATTATGTTACCTACGCTAAAACTATACTTATGCTAATTTACAAAATAACATTAACTCAAACAACTCTATCATATACCTAACTCAATCAATAGGACAGGAATACCTACATATATATCAAATAAAAATATCATTTATTGAAAACAAATACTTAATTGACAAGTAAAACTGTACTAAACTAAAACGTTAGTTGGGAAATTGAAACGGCGTATTGTGTGATAATTTCTAAATTCTAGAACTGATAGCTCACTTCTCAATCAATAATTCAATATATAATTGACGACTGTGTAAATCCCTAATAGCATAGAATAAAGAAGGGAAGTAGGTTATCTGCGACCCAATCCGCGATTTAATTGCCTACTGTCTTAGGGTTGACGACTGTCCGCGCTTCGTCGGTTACGGTTGTCGCCCAAACCGCTAACAAATATTTATAGACTAAGAGCTTATGTTTCAATTATTTGCTTAGTATTTAGTTTACATATACTAGTCAGTTTTTTTTTTGTAATTTTTATTTTTAGTTTTGTACACATAAAGAACCATATTTATTTTTATTTTTAATTAATACAAATATAAATAATACAAACATAACATCTATTGAATCACACATTTAATACAAAATTACAAATTAGCTACAGAAAAATACCTACTTTCTTCGGTTTCGACTATTACGAAACGCGTTGTTATTAAACTTTAATGTGTAATATATCCGTATCCTTGTAAATAACTTTTAGAAATATAATTTGAAAAATATAAGTCTTTTATTTGTTCATAAATAGACATACCAACTTTGCAGTTTATGTGATCATTTTTTAAAAGCTAATGTGCCGAAAAGCCGTGACGCGCGAACCTCGTTCCGTGCTAGCCGCGACTAGCGCAGTCATAGGCACTCTAATATTGTGTTTAGGTGTGCGTGCGGCGACGCATAGATACTATGGCGCAAACATACAAGCCGCGCGCGGTCCGTTTGTATGAAGATAACGTACTTCCCTCTCTTTATTCTATGCTAATAGTGTCTATTGTTGAGTTATTGTTCTTATGATACCTGCATTATTATACAGAAGATGGTAGTGTACTTTTATACAGAATGTCCCATAAATAGTACGACAAAGTGCAGGAAATAATAACTTGCGTCTATATCTACAAAAACAACACAATGTGTGTTCCGCAAAATGTAATGAATATACAGTTATACAATATGTTAAGAAAACCCTGACCGATCCGTGAAGGTATTGTTAGGTATCGATAACTGATTCTACTATTCACCCTGGTGGAGGTCGCGGGAAACCGCTGGATGCGGGAGGCGCAGGACCGGTCGTCGTGGAGAACCTTGGGGGAAGCCTATGTGCAGCAGTGGCCGTCTTTCGGCTGAAATGATGATGATAAACTGATTCTACTAATGGATACAAAGCCGGCCTAAACTTAAAAAAAATCTATCCCCTCCCGCTCGCAGATGTTCACATTGACGTACTCCCTTCCGCTCGCGAACATGGCAGCGGCAGAAATAACCGAAATCGCAATAGTTTGGACTTTTTCCTCCTATTATGTTATGGGGCACTATTTTTCATTGAAACTTTCAGGTTTTGTTGAGGAATAAACAAGGAATGCATTTTTTTTTACTGATTGCGAAATAAATACAATAGCTTACATAAATGGCGTACACAAGATACCAATTATAATTCTCAGCACGAAAGCCCAGTAACAATTTCGAACACATTTTATTTACTTGCCTTTACTTTTATACCAATAATTATATATTTGTATGCTTCTTCTGGTTATAAACTATAATAAAATAACAATACATACCTTTTTATCCTCAAAAATACACCAAAAATACCCAAAAACAAAAGAGCACCGACATTTTGGTTCACACGCTTCCAAGGACAAACTTTGTAGACAGATTTCTTTGTTTTTTTACTGGCTTGAGTACGGGGTCCAGGTACTAAATTCAAGAGCGATATTTTCTCCTTTTCTTTCTCATAGACATCATATGTCAAGAAAAAGACAAAACATTATTATAACCCGATGTTTGACTTGACAGCACACATGCACACGTGCACACATGTGTTCACGTCCCGAGTGGAAGGTAGTAAAATTAAGCGTGCACACATGTGTTCACGTCCCGAGTTGGAGGGTTTTCATGTGCGGTAACCAAGCTGTCCGCGGGCGACGGGGAGCGGCACGTGGTCGCATCGCTTATAATAATACCATCAAAATGGTTATGTCACTTTTTTTATAAATTACCAAATTTCGGGGAAGTTGGAATAAATTCGCGGGAAAAAAAAATTTTTTCAAAATTCATTAGTATTGTTACTATGATGATTACGTAAATAAGCAAGTAAATTTTATATTATATTTGGTCACGTGTTTACCTAACCTTTATTATCCTTAGGGGTCGGACAGAGTTTTCTTTACATATTGTACAAATTTTTCCGAAATATCGAAAAATCTCTACCTTGAAACCGATTTCCCCACTTTGTAATGAAAATCACCTTATATAGAGTTTTTTTTTCGTGAATAGTTAGTTACTTTACCCATTGATAAGTCTTTTATACCTACATAAAAAACAAGAATCATCATCATAATCAGCCTATAATGTTCCCATTGTTGGGACACAGGCCTCCTTTTGGTGAGAGGGAGTGGGCCGTAATCTACCACGCTGGCCCAGTGCGGGTTGGTAGATGTCACATGTCTTCGAAGCTTTTGACCGTTACATAAAATAGTAGATATCTCTTAAAAACAAGAAAATTTTCAAGAAGTACTATTTTTTGTTTTAATTTCTCAGACTATTTTTATTTGTATGTACATAGGTATATTACATTACTACTTCGCAAGTATACTTGTCTAAGTAATAAATTGTAAGTATCATTATAAGTTTTCAAAACTAATACCCCTTATCGCCATATAGGGCAGGGTGTTAAAGTTTGTGAAAAAGAATTTGAATACACGGTCTGTTAAATCTGTTTGGGTCTTTCGAAAATCGGCCTCCGGCGGGACAAATAGGGATGATAAGTTTTTCAAGAGGTATATGTCACTACGTGGCTTGATGAACTCATAAATCATCTATGAGTCATAATAATATTATATGAAAAATCAATTTTACTGATCTAACCCCTGTGGAAGTGAAAAGACGGGATACAATTACTTAATATGAAAAATAGTTTTCCTTTAGTTAATAAACTTGATACTTGGCAATATTTGCTTCAGCAATTAACGAACAATCTTTAATTACTGAGGTAAATAGTGCCAAGTATCAAGTTCACTTTTAGTTTAAAATACTCCCACCAAAGGAAAAGTTATAACGTAGGAAATATACGCTGACGAAGAAGCATGCAAAGTGCTTATAATATAAAGAAAGTAACTTTGCCTGCATACCTACATGTAGATAAACCCCGGTCCTACTCCCGAGGTAGAGAGATTAATTACTTTCTTGAACATATATTATCTTTCTTCATTATCGGATAACAAGTTTACGGCAAAACGGAAAGATACGAGGATTATACCCACAGCAGATTTTAAAAGCATGTGGATTAGATATCTCTGTATACTGTATAGTCACAGAGCATGAAGACACCTCAGAGACCGCTGACAGAGACCTCCTGTCGACTCTAACAAAGCTTACACCTTAGACTCGGACTACTATACAAATGATATACTTATAGATACTTAGAGCGACGACATCAAAAAGGTGGCTGGTAGTGGCTGGCGGAGAACTGCTCAGAATCGAGCTTGTTGGCGTGCCATGAAGGAGGCCTATGTCCAGCAGTGGACGGGTAGAGGCTCATGATGATGATAGATACTTACGATTTATATATTACTAGCGGCCGCCAGCGACTTCGTTCGCGTAGAGTTAGTTATGCTCTGTTGCTATTGGTCGCAGCGTGATGTTATATAGCCTAAAGCCTTCTTGGATTAATGAGCTATCCAACGCAAAAAGAATTTTTCATATCGGACCTGTAGTTACCAAGATTAGCGCGTTCAAACAAACAAATAAACTCTTCAGCTTTATATCTTTATATATATAATTCTGCTGTACGTGTGTATGTCATTGAACTCCTCCTAAACGGCTTGACCGATTTTAATGATTTTTTCTGTATGCGTTTGAGTGGTGACCTGGATGGTTTAGATTCACAAATCAGCCCGGCAGATGGCGCTGATCGCTTGAAGAAGCATGTGATCTCGGAAACGGCCCTAACGATTTCGCTGAAATTTAATATGTGGGGGTTTTCGGGGACGAGAAATCGATCTAGCTCAGTGTTATGTTTGGGGAAGCGCATGTTTTCGAGTTTTCTTTTTCAGTTTAATTTCGCGTGGCTTGAAATAGCGGCTGTAGCGTAGTCGATATGGATATGGTATGGTCTACTCGCGATGGCTGGTGTTGGCGGTTCAAACCCGGCCAATCACGAGGTTTTTTTTTTTTTAGACAAGTTTATAGTTTTTTTTTAATTTTTGTAGTTATTAAAAAAGAATATTGTACGTAAGAACTAAAAGGGGAAAAAATTAAAAAAATATGTTAATTTTTTTTATTTAACTAAAATTGTACTTATGAAATAAAAGAGAAAAAATAAATAGATATAAATAAATATTTAAAATTTATTATTTAACTTAAAGAGACTGAAACAAGAGCTCTAGGGTAGTGAGAGGCATGATATCTTTGTTACAAATGTAGATGACAATATGCTTTCCATGGGTATACCTATTCCTAAATCTGATGTACGTGTGTAGGTACGTCACTGAATTCCTTCTAAAGGGCTGGTCCGATTTGAATGAAGTCTATGTATATGTATAAATGAAAGTCGTGTTAGTTACTCTATTTATAACTCAAGAACCGCTTAACCAGTATGGCTCAAAATTGTTAGGGAGGTAGATAAGAACTGGGAGAAGGACATATCACATAGGATACTTTTTATCCCGTTCCCGTTGTTCCCGTCGTTCCCGTGTGACGTGACATAAGACATGGTATAACAAACGCAACTGACATGGAATAACAAAACAACTCAGTCAAAATATAAGTTAGCGGTTCATTTGTTAAAAATGGTACAAACACACTGCTGCACTACTCAGCATATTAAAAAAAAGTCTTACCGGTTGAATGTTGATGCATTCATTTAAAGCAAGGAATATAAATACTCTCTGCTGGTTTAATTTTTTTAATAAAAGCCCCAAAGCAAACTTCAACTTCAAAATTTGTAATATTGTATTGCTGTGCCATTTACCACTTCACTACATACTATAAAACAAAGTTACTTTCTCTTTCCCTATGTCCTTTTGTATGATTAAATCTATAAAACTACGAAACAGATTTTGATGAGGTTTTTTTTAATAGATAGAGTAATTAAAAAGAAACTTTTATACGTATAATAACATCCATTAAATTGTGGAGAAACACTATCCCTCGCCCACATGTGGGAGTGACGAGAGGAGGCATAACTCCGTTGCCGCGAAAAATCGCAGTACAGCAGACAGAGACACGGAAAGTGTGATTGTCGCAATCCAGCACTGAGCACGCCACAAACATCAAAATCCTCTCTTTGAGGATTAGCTAGAGAGGCGCCACGGCGTCCTCACCTTCCAACTGACGTAGGTTCTCACCGGACACGGCTGTTTCGGGAGGTTCCTGTTCCGTATAAGGCGGGAGGAAACGCCAGGGTGACCACTGTGTGCATCGCCCTGAGGACACGGTGAAGCAAATGGTGGAGGTCTGCCCGGCTTGGGACACAGCCGTGTCCTCGTGGTGGCGATCGGCTGCGATCTCTCGCGTCCGACCTTGGTCCGGGCCATAGTCCGGAGCAAGAGTGCATGGCAAGCTTTCACCTCCTTCTGTGAAGCAGTGATGCTGGCAAAGGAGGAGGCGGAGCGCGTGAGGGAGCGGAAATCCCACTACCCTCACGCCTCAAACCGCCGCAGGAAGCGCCCTGGTCAGGAGGCAACATCGGACTCCCGACCACCGTAGGCACGGGATTGTGGGCGGCGATCGATAGGCAGCTAGCCTCCTGGTAAGAACCAGGCCCGGGTTGACGGCGCGTTGTGTTTCACACGCGCCTCAAAGAGATGTCAGCACACCTTGACGGGGTCCACGAGGACTGGTCCACAGGGTTGCTGGTCGGTTAAAAAAGAAACCATGGCACTGGTCGTTGCATAGGCAAGTGAAGGAACACGGGTGGATTTTAGTCAATAAAAGTCTGACACGCCCTTCCGCTCCGCCCAGAGCGGGAGAGGTCATTTGATGATTACCCATCCAAAACAAAAAAAAAGAACTGAAGAAGAGCAAGAAATTGCACTTGAAGAGCGCAGCCTTAGTATGGCTCAACTTCGTGCTTCTCACTCACCAGAGCAAAGGGAGGCAGTCCGTGAAACGGCTCGGTTGGCAATGCGAAATCGTCGAGCAAACCTCAGAGATCAAGCGCTAGATAAATTACAAAGCACAAGAAGAAATTCATCAAATACTGATTTGAATCGGGCAGCGTTTCTATACGCATATAATATAGCGCAATGACGTTCGCATTGGGCTAATGGATGTTGTTTGCGAGTATTGTAGCACATTAAAGATTTCCGGAGAACCGCCAGGATTGTGCTCCCAAATAAAGAATCATTGAATAATAATATTTATTTATTTAAAATTATTCTAATTTAAAAAGTAGTCATGTGATATTGCCTTTAAGGCGGAACGAAGTTCGCCGGGTCAGCTAGTATTAGTATAGATTTCTATTATTAGAGCACACATCACAATGATATTATCTGTGAACTTTTTTACTGATTCGCTTTACTGTGAATTCAAGGATGTAGGGCTATTTTCGGCAATTTTTTTCTGCAAAAAAGGACAGTGGTGGTCCAATGGGAATGGCCGTGAGTTGCAAGTTGCAGGTCGTACGGTCGAACCCCGTCAAGCGCCTTATGTACGGACGACAGCAGGTCAAGTTACCTAAAACTTTCAGATATTCCCAATCAACCTTGAGCTTTAATGCTTTAGAGATAAAGTTGAAAATGTAATAAGGAAATCTGACAGGTTGTAGTAGCTTGATGTGCTGCCGTCTGTACTACATGTATTGATTCGTTCGTTCTTAGGACCCTTTTTATACAATAGATTAAATAGAGTATTAAATATGTATAATTTGAATTACTTTAGATGTAAGAATGTTGTTTCTAATTATCTGCAAGTTTTGTCATATGAGCAGACTGTAGACCTACTTACAGTAGGTATGTAAATAAATTTAGTAATAATCATTACATTACATTAATAATCATTATTTAATCATAACTAATAATACTACGTAATTAATATAATACTAATAATAAAACTGTACACTTCCGTTGTGTCCTAGATTTTTGTGTACTACTTTTATTGTTAACTAGCGATGCAATGCTGATACTAAATACACTACAGAAAAACTGTGAACGTTGTATAAAAACATAGCGGCCCACTGCTCCCGCCGCATACCGCCGAAAACGCGACGCCACGCAATTTTTAAATCTGTAATATCTTCGAAAATATTCTTTTAAATCATATGTTGTAAAAAAGGGCGATATAGATCTATATTAAATCAACAGTGTATTTAAGGTATTAAATTGGGTACGAATTAATGCTATATTCATTAAAATCGCTTCGAATATTCGCCGGTATTTGTCGTGAAAAGTAAGGAAAAGAAAAAAAACGTTATTGTGGGATATCCATAAGAGAAAGACATACCTTAACGGACTTTTTAATGTATTCAATATTTAGTACATTATTTTAAAAAATCTCATAGTGTTTAGCCTGCGTTTCAATGCAAACGCGGAAAACATTTAATTATTTACGACATCACATTAGAAACCTCTAAATAATAGTTTTTCTCCACAATTTAATGGATGTTATTATACATACAAAACTTCCTCTTTAATAACTCCATCTATTAAAAAACCACATCAAAATCCGTTGCGTAGTTTTAAAGACTTAATCATACAACGGGACATATGGAAAGAAAAAATGACTTTGTTTTATAATATGTAGTTATTTACTGCAAAATAAAAAATTATAATAAGCACTTTTACGCCTGAAGCACAGGTTCTACGTAGTTCAGGCAAACTATACATCAGTGCTATTTAAAAATAAGAAAAATAATTATTAACAATTAACAACAACTAACTTTATTAACAATTTATTTATTTATTATTTATTCATTTAATTGTAAGGAAATCGGTATGTCCTAGAATAAAAACTTCGAAGATATGTGATATCTACCAAAGAGCACTGGGCTCGCGTGGTGGATTACGGCCCACTCCCTCTCACCGAGAGGAGGGCTGCGTCCCAGCAGTGGAAATATTTTAGACTGATTATGATATAATTTTAGCGCAGACTAAAGAGTAGCCTCGGCCGGTATATATACGTTATATAGATACGAACGTTAAATGTTCAGTATTTTCTATAAAAACTAAGACGTTCTTTCAGTGGCACTAATTTTATTAGTAGCTATCCTGTGTCTGCACTATGCCGGACCGGAAATTTCCTGCTCGGTGGAAGCAGTCGTAGCAATATTCAGTCTTATTTATAAAAAATTAATTAATGCCCAAGCAACTTATTAGCAAAAATCTTATTCATAACAGCTAATTAGCGCTGAAAGGATGCTAAGTAACTAATTAGTAGCTATTCAAACACAAAATTAAACCCCACTGGAGCACTATTGAGAGGGCTAAAAGGCAAAATAACAGTTTATTTATTTTAATCAACTTTCCGATTCAGGAGGACCATGATTATATCTCGAGGTTTGTTCATAATACCGAATACTGCGTTAATATGTCTACTCACTTCCCTCCGCGCGCCCGCGCCGTGTGGTTTGAAATTAATACGCTCCGGGTATATTTACGAATATCGAGTTCCGATTGTTAGTTTCCGGCTCGTGTTTTCATTCTAGACTGTGAAATTGTGTCTGGCTTGGTATAGTAAGTTTATTCTTAGTGTTTGTTTGGTATTTATTGTAAATCAAATAATTTCGGTGAGTACATTTATTTTCTTACTTGTGAGGGTAACGTAATTTATTTTTCTTTTCGCCGCGCGACGGTTTTGTTTTTTTTCTTTTCGTTAACTTAGATTTGTTTTTCTTGTTAATTAATTAGCTATGTCAACTTCCAATGACCCCCCTGATCGTGGGGGGGACATTTTCCGCAGAGATAACAAGACGTTTAGGTCGCCGCCGCAAGCATCCGCTAAGCGTTTGTTTTGTGAAATGTCTCCGACCGACAATTTAATAGATGATAGGTCGAAGCGTTTACAAACTGCACCCAATTCTCCCGAAAAGTCGCCTACATTAAATATTTCCAATCGTAGCGACGGGAACAGTAATTATTGCGATTTGATGACCGAGGCGTCTGTGTACCTGGCCAAAATCAACGAGCTGGTTAATGATAACGGTTCTCGTATAAATGTCGCGAACAAATCAGCAATTATGGATATGACTCAACGAGTTACAAGTATCGTGTCTTTGTTAGCTTTAAAATCTGCGTGTAACGAGACAAAGCTTGCTAACACCGAGCGCGAATTGGAAATAATTAAATTAAAATCCTACGCTAAAACCGTTAATGAGGACAAAAACATGTCGTACGCGGATTCTTTGAAACTGCGGTTGCCTAAAGTTACCCCGGCTATTGAATCTAGAGTACCTCTTCCTTGTCTCGTCGCCTATCCGACCCAGGAGCGATCAGCTGACTATGCGTCATCTTCCGCCACTAAACAAGCTCTTATGAAGGCGATTAGACCGAGTGACGATGGTTTTCAAATAGTCGGTATTAAAAAAACCGCCAAATCAGGCGTTGTACTGCGCGTTGCAAATGAAAACCAATTGAAAAGACTAGAATCGGTAGACGCTATAAAGTCTGCGGGTCTTCGTTTAGAAAAACCAAAAGGTCGCCGACCCCGTCTATTAGTCAAGGACATTCCCGCCTCTATGGAAGACAACAATTTTTTGCAAGCCATATACCGCCAAAATATTAAAAACGAGTTGCCAATAAAAGAAGACGACTTCATTAAATCCACGAAAATAGTCCGTAGGCGTTCTACCAATAACGGTCGTAAATGGTTAGGAATAGAGATTGAACCTGAGGTACGGAAACATCTTGTGTCTACCAAGGATAAGTTATTTATTGACTGGGCCACGTGCCGTTTTGTTGATGATATCGAGGTAGTTCGTTGCGCGTATTGTCAGCAATTCGGTCACGTGAAAAAGCATTGCGCTAATAAATCACCAACCTGCGCTATATGTTCTGAGGCCCACGAAACCAATGTTTGTCCGCATAAGGACGATTTAAATTTTACCCCGGTTTGCGCGGCGTGTAAACGTTTTAAAAAACCTTTTGACCATCGCTGCGGGTCTGAACAGTGCGGTACCTATAAATTAAAACTCGAACAACTTATCCTACATACTAATTACTAATTAAGATGGATAGTCTAAGCATAGGGCAATTAAACCTTCACAACGATAAGGTGGCGACATCAGAGTTAGATAAATTAATTATTGACTATAACTTAGACCTTGTACTCATTCAAGAGCAATATCAAAACTCAAGTTTACGTCACAGGGTAGTACAGCTGGATTGTAGGGCGCGAGCCGGAATTTATGTTGCGCGGTCTTCTAACTTTACGGTAACGTCTATACGTGACCTCATGACGCCACACTGTGCGGTTGCTGAAGTCTCATCAGCTTCTTTTAAAGTATTCGTTGTAAGCTGTTACTTTCAATATTCAGATCCTGTTACTCCTCATATACATAATCTCCGTCATGTCTTGCGGTCACTCGCGGGCTGCAAAGTGATCGTTGGCGCGGATGTCAACGCGTCATCGTCTCTGTGGTATGGCAAGGTTCGGGCAACCGATACCGAACGACGCTGCGCTGTTGAGGATTTCATTGCTGAGATGAACCTATCGATTCATAATACCCCCGATGCACCACCTACTTTTTGCAGCCAAATAGGCGAATCTTGTATTGACGTCACACTTTCTAGTGCCGACGTACGTTTGGATAGGTGGCGTGTTCTACCGGACGCGTCTTGTAGTGATCATCGCCTGATCGTGTACGAATTTGTTCCTGGTTATATTCAGGGTCCGTCTCATATTCCTGGTAATTTCAGATATAGATGTAAAGGTGCGAACTGGGAATTTTTTGGCTCGCTTTTTGCGTGTCACGCCAAGGAGTTCACTCGGGACGGGCTGTCAGCCGAAGAAAGTGCTGACATTATGTCAGAAACCTTTACCTACTGTGCTGACATCGCCATTGGTCGTGGATCTATGACCAATATTCGTAGATGTGACTGGTGGAGTGATTATTTAGTTGAACAGCGCAAAAGATATCGCAGAGCGCGTAGACAGTTAAATAAACTCAAGAGCCGAAAGATTACTGGAGATCTTCTTACGTCCGCTTTAAATGCTTTTAGAGTTGCCAAGTCACGCTATAAAGCATCGGTGGAAAAATCTAAGGGTAACTTGTTGCGGAAAATCGTTGACAAACTTGACAGGGAGGGTCCGTGGTCTCCCTTATATCACGAATTTAAAGCTAACAGATCGGTCGACCTTGCATACGTTCAAAACATTAAGGTCAATGATAAGCATACCACGGGCATAGAGGAAACAACAAAAGTACTAATTAATACACTTATCCCTGATGATTCACCGGCTAACGATAGCGACTACCACCAACAGATTCGAGCGTGGGCTCCTGTGCCACCTGAATCACCAATGTCAGACGTATCATCTAATGACGAATTTATAAATATTGTTAGAAAACTACCGGTCAACAAATCATCAGGGGAAGATAAAATATTTAATAGGATGATTAAAGAAGCGTGTAAAACAGCGGGTGATGCCATCTTAACTGTATATAACCGATGCATTGCTGAAGGCGTTTTTCCTCGTAAATGGCGACGCGGTTTCATACGAATAATACCAAAGTGTGGTGATAAACCACCGGATGATCCGAAGTCATATCGGCCTATCACGCTTCTACCATCTTTGGGGAAACTTCTTGAGCGCCTCATCGTTCCACGTTACTACCGAACGGTCCAAAATTTCATAGTAATCAATATGGCTTCACCATCGGTAAATCAACAGTCGACGCGGCGCTTTCTGTCAGAAGAACCGTTAACCAGTCGGAACACAAGTACGTGATTGGTATCTTTTTGGATATTTCTGGGGCTTTTGATAACGCTTGGTGGCCTATGCTGTTGTTAAAATTAAAAAACCGCGGTTGCTATAGAAACATATATAATCTCGTTTACTCGTACTTTATAAACGGTTCCGCGGTACTTAAGCTCGGTCATTTTTCTAGTACTAAAGCACTAACCATGGGATGTCCTCAGGGTTCAGTTGTCGGTCCTTATTTATGGAATTTGGGTTTTGATGATTTTCTCGCGATCCCGCTTCCTTGCGGCTGTTCACTTACTGGTTACGCGGACGATGGCCTACTGCTCATTCAATCAAGTACCCGAGCCGGACTTGAGAACTTGGCCCATACTTGCCTAAATCTAATATCTCAGTGGGGTGATCGTAACCGCCTAGCGTTTGCGCCGCATAAAACCTATCAACTTCTACTAAAAGGTAATCTTAAATCATTGCCTACTATTAAATTTAATAACGTTCCCGTTAAAAAACAGCAATCCGTATGCTACCTTGGTATGGTCTTAGAAAGGAATTTTTCATTTATCGAACATATAAAAATAGTTGGCGAAAAAGCTAAAAGGAACTTTTATGCCCTAACTAGAATATCCAAAGCAACTTGGGGTCTATCATTCCTAACTTTAAAAACTATATATGGAGCTACCTACTTAGGATGTATGTGCTACGGTGCACCTGTTTGGGCCGATAGGGCCAGCATAGGGGCGGCGCGACGTAAACTGCTTCAAAGCCAACGTTTGGCATTGATATTTTTATGCAAGGCGTATAGAACAGTCAGTACTGAAGCCTTACCCGTTCTGGCAGGTGTACTTCCAGTCGATCTTGAAGTACAGCGACGTGCTTCAATGTACTACTCCGCGAGGGGGGAGGCCATGGACACTAACTTTGTTACACGACGCGACCTCAATAGAATTTCTAGATTATTTAAACCTCAGACTGACGTCTGGGAGGACCTCTTATCCGAATGGCAAAGTAGGTGGGATAATTCCATCAAGGGCCGGCACCTCCATCTGTTCTTTCCATCCGTTGGCGATCGGCTGGCTAAGACATGGCTGGAGGTTGACCACTGCGTTGCCCAATTTCTCACAGGTCATGGCAACTTTAAAAGTAAACTGTATTCTTTTAAACTTGTTCCTTCGCCTTTGTGTCAGTGTTCTACATCGAACTGTGAATTTGAACAGTCCGCACATCACATCTTGTGGGAGTGTATTCTTTGGCAGAATGAACGCAATATTATGTTGGATAGTGTACAAGTTACATCCGGAGTTGTTTATTATACGGACCTTGTTGAAACTAGAACTAATTTCCGTGCGTTCAGGCGCTTTTGCCATACCTATTATTGGAATCAATTGTAACAGCAGATACCTACTTAGGACCCATTAACTTGATCAAATGTTATTCCGTGGTGCTTGGCAATCTGGGCTTCTCCCAGTTGCAATAATGTCCCTTTGTGCCGATTGGCCTAGTTCTATTCTGTCTCCTGCTTATTATGGAGGGAAGTGGAAAAAATATCTTTTTTCTTACTCCTCCGCTATTCTTTTCTGATTAATTTCGTTGCGGGACCCAAGACAGTTGAAACATTTCTCCGGGACTCGTCGAGCTTCATTGCTCGGCGTTTTTCTGGCGGTCTCCACTGTTGATTCTGGCTTTCAGGAGTTGCAGTGGGTTGGGAACAGTGTGGCGGGTTTTGTCCCACAAAAAAAAAAAAAAAAAAAAAATATAGCAAGAGACAGAACAGAACTAGGCCAATTGGCACAAAGGGACATAATTGCAACTGGGAGAAGCCCAGATTGCCAAGCACCACGGAATAAAATTTGATTAAGTTAATGGGTCCTAAGTAGGTATGTGCTGTTACAATTGATTCCACTAATAGGTATTTTTTTTTTGGGACAAGACCCGCCACACTGTTCCCAACCCACAGCAACTCCTGAAAGCCAGAATCATCAGTGGAGACCGCCAGAAAAACGCCGAGCAATGAAGCTCGACGAGTCCCGGAGAAAAGATTCAACTGTCTTGGGTCCCGCAACGAAATTAATCAGAAAAGAATAGCGGAGGAGGAAAAAAAATATTTTTTCCACTTCCCTCCATAACAAGCAGGAGACAGAACAGAACTAGGCCAATCGGCACAAAGGGATATTATTGCAACTGGGAGAAGCCCAGATTGCCAAGCACCACGGAATAAAATTTGATTAAGTTAATGGGTCCTAAGTAGGTATGTGCTGTTACAATTGATTCCAATAATAGGTATGGCAAAAGCGCCTGAACGCACGGAAATTAGTTCTAGTTTCTACAAGGTCCGTATAATATACAACTCCGGATGTAACTTGTACACTATCCAACATAATATTGCGTTCATTCTGCCAAAGAATATACTCCCACAAGATGTGATGTGCGGACTGTTCAAATTCACAGTCTGTTGTAGAACATTGACACAAAGGCGAAGGAACAAGTTTAAAAGAATACTGTTTACTTTTAAAGTTGCCATGACCTGTGAGAAATTGGGCAACGCAGTGGTCAGCCATGTCTTAGCCAGCTAATCGCCAACGGATGGAAAGAATAGATGGAGGCCTTGCGATGCCCTTGCTGGAATTACCCCACCTACTTTGCCATTCGGATAAGAGGTCCTCCCAGACGTCAGCCTCCAACGACTGAGGAAAGTACTGAAGATAACCTAGCAAGCTCATTGAAATCCACTATGAGAATAACTATCTATTCATCATCAACCTTTTTATCGTCCCACTGCTGGGTACAGGTCTCCTCTTATTCAGAGAAGGATTGAGCGTAATCACCACGCTTGCTCAATGCGGGTTGGCGATTTCAGACTTAAAGGCCAGGTTTCCTGAAGATGTTTTCCTTCACCTCTAGTCGCTAAACTTAAGTGGCAGTGGGCAGGGTACATTGCTCGTAGAACCGATGGCCGATGAGGCAGTAAGGTTCTGGGGAGGCGGCCACGTACTGGAAGACGCAGCGTAGGGAGGCCCCCAACAAGGTGGACCGATGACCTGGTGCAGGTCGCGGGAAGCCGATTTATGCGGGCAGCACAAGACCGGTAAGCGTGGAAAGCCTTGGGCGAGGCCTTTGTCCAGCAGTGGACATCTATAGGCTGAAGAAGATAATAAAACTACATTTGTACTCGATATTCGTTGTTTTTGTTTTCCAATCTATTTCTGCAAAGACATGGATGGCATTCTTCTCTCATGGCGCTCTCATTCCTCCCTCGCCATCTTTGCAGTGTCGAATAGTATTTGGTGCTAGGTGTTAATAGTGGATTTCAGAGCAGCAGTCAAGCTTGTATATTCAAGTTAGGAATAGCCTTTATGTATTTTTTGACATATACCTAAATTATATTTTTAAAAAAACAATAACATTTAAAAATATAAAAAATAGTAGCCCTCCGGTATCGGGAATAGGGTCCAAGCAACCTGTGTTCAGGGCTCCAGAAAAAAGAGCCTCCAGACAATGCGAGCCGTGTCGATAGGTGCCGTTTTCTGAATCAAGATCCAGCTGCCTAACGGGAGCCTCCTGATGTGTTGGTTGAGGCTCTTGGCTATTAAGCGATTTGCTGTCACGACTATCGGTACAATGGTTGCTGAATCCACATTCTACATGTCGACAACCTCGCGAGTCAATTCAGGTCATGATATTTTGTTACAAGTATAATGTTATTATTCCAAGTACTTATAAAATAGTGAAACTGCGCTACAAGATCCAATTAGAAAAGCAGGAAGTAAAATAATATAAATTATAAACAGAAGTTCCCAATTATGAGAAAATTTATGTTAAAAAGCATAAAAGGTATGAAAATACTTAAGTACGTAAGCCTTTTGTCAGACACAGAGTAAATGAGATACAAGAACGTACTTGTGGTCATACCTGGAGCTACGTACCGTTGAAGGAAAACGCGGTGGATCTTGTTTCCCGAGGTCTGAGTCACGATTTTATATTTAACACTAGCTTTCCGCCCGCGGCTCCGCCCGCGTGGAGTTCGGCTAAATCCCGCTTTTTAGATTTCCCTTGGGAATATCAAATTTTTCCGGGATAAAAAGTACCCTATTATTTAATCCAGACTTCCAACTTTACGTCTCCAAAATTTCAAAGCAGTCATCGGTTCAGTAGTTACGGCGTGAAAGCGGAACAAACAAACTCACTTTCCCATTTATAATATTACTAGCTTTCCGCCCGCGGCTTCGCCCGCGTAGAGTTCGTTTATATCGCGCTTTTTGGATTTCCCTCGGGAATATCAATTTTTTCCGGGATAAAAGGTAGTCTAAACCTTCCTTAAGAATCACTCTATCTATTAAAAAAACCGCGTCAAAATCCGTTGCGTAGTTTTAAAGATCTAAGCATACATACGGACATACAGCGAAAGCGACTTTGTTTTATACTATGTATTGATTGATTAGTGTGAATACATTTACGGTGATCAGCCCCCTAATCGGCGAACACATTTTTGTCAAATGATTGCGACTAGTTGAGATCGTTTGGACCGAATGGACCAATGGGCGACCCGAACGATACCAACTGATACCAACTAGTCGCAATCATTTGACAAAAATATGTTCGCCGATTAGGGGGCTGGTCCCTCATTTTAAAGCATAGTGAAAATGAGCGGCCCAGCGTGCAAAACAACGGGGAAGATAATCTGCTCTTTCAGCATATATTGACTCATTTCATTGGCAGTTATAGTGACGATCATTCATTAGGTAGTTATATTATGATTTAAACGTAAACATTCATTCATAAATCACTCAAGTTTCATTATCAACGTATAGATTAACAAAAATTCAATACACATATGTATTGAATTATTGTATATTTAAGTATGTATAACGCTTTTTTACAATGTAAGAAATAAAAATAAATTGCATCGTAATTTTTCTACAACAGACGAAAAACACTCTATCATAATGTATACTACATTATTCACAGTTTGAAATATTTCCACAATATAATTTGTTAAATAATACGTTGAAAGCATATAACATACTGATAGATGCTGTGGCTGAACGATCGACTCCAGCGTTGCTTGCCGCGGGTTCGATTCCCGCACGGAACAAATATCTGTATGGACTACAGGTAGTTGTTCCTGGTCTGGCTGTTTGTGAGAAATTCTTGGTGTGGGGCAACGTTTTTTTTAATATTCAACTTGTACATCAGCTGCAAAATATAATAAATGTTTCATACATAAGGTTCAGTGTAGCTACCATGAGTTTTCATTACGAGATCCGATCGTCGATATCGAGCGCGTTTGGCGCTCTCATTGGTTGAGAGTTCTTACAACCTTGAAGCGGGCCAATCGATGAATCAAACGCGGTCGATATCGACGATCGAGACTCGTAATGTAAACTCATGGTAGCCACACAGAAGGTACAGCCTATAATAGGCCAACTACCGAACGCAAGAACAAATCTAGAGTTTCATTTTTTAAACATTGTTTGTAGACTTTACTGGATCAGTATTGGTGGCCAAACGTAAAGATTGGAGAAGGATTCAAACCTGTATGTGCATCTTTGTTTACTTGGCAGTAAAAGTAGTAGGTACTTCTTTTTCTCTCGTACATATTAATTACGTGAGACATGGTATTACCACAGTCTAAAAATCATACAGTCGTCCAACGAAGACGTCTAGACAGAGCAATCGTGCGGGGTGTGAGGGACGAGACGCGGGTAAGCGGCACCCGAGCTGCGAACAAAACGATGTTCGTAGCTCGGTATCTATCATTAAGGGCTAACGCGTGTTTGTTTTTTTTATTTGTTTGTTTTATAATTTGATATGAGTGTCAATTTTGAGTATAATTGGGGTGCTTCTTACGAAAAAGCCACCCTTTTTGAAATCCAAGATGGCGGATGCCAATTTAAATGTATATTAATATGATATGGGTGTTAATTCCGAGGTGGATTGGGGTGCTGGTTACGAAAATGCCATCTAGATAACTTAAATCTGTCTCGAGTTGCTCCCTTACTAAAAATAGCAAATTAATTAAATATAATACAGCTATCGATGTTGATCTGCAATAAATAAATAATTTCATAAATATTGTTTATTTGTGACAACCCTGGTCAATGCGTTACTGTCTAGACGATGTCGGCATTTTACACGAGATCAAAGGCGTCGACCTACTGTATGATTTTTATACTGTGGTATTACACCTATTTTAATACAGTTCACTACTTCTTTTATTATAAAGTCCTGAGTGAATCAATTCTTCCCCAATAATGTATTATAAGGCAGAGTATTCATACAACATATATCTCAGAAATAATATGAATATTTCGTATAAAAAAGATGATATGTACTTTGTTTCGTAGAGGGTCCGCTACGAAAGTATGCTACGCGCTACTCTGCTACGACTCATAGCCTCAAAGTTAGAAATGGTAAATCAAATAGTAAATGTTTTTATTTTGTTAGTAGGTTTGTACAAACACTTTTACTGTATTTTAAAACTAGATGAGGTAAAAGTTTCCTACCTGACTAGTCTGAGAAGAAAGAAGGAAACAAACTCAGAGGTCTCTTTTAAATTACAGACAAACTTGGTCAGATATAGATACTATCTACTACTAGATAGATAGGTACCGCAATACACTAATACCATCGATCACATAAATCGATGACTTGTACTTACTATGACATTTTGATTATAGGTATAGGTATATAAAATTAATAAATGTCAAAAAGTAGATAAAAGCATGCAATTTTCAAAATTGGAAGCAGCTCAATTCAAGCCTTTTTGACCCCGATTAATCTGTAATAGGTTTTCTGGCACAACTTACTTTGAACGTACGAATGATTTATTGATCGTGAATATTCTGAATCAGACTTAGAAGCTTATTACAATTCACATTGGCATCTGGAAGCGCTACAACATAATAAGTGGCGCTATTGTCATATGAAAAACAATAATTCTAGAGGATGCATTTTGGTGAGTGTGCGAGGGAATTGCATGATTTAATTCCCCCATCCCCGTTCCACCATCGGTCGACCCGTCGTACAGCGAGTTTCCACCCATACTTTGTTAACACCACTACCATCCGGACGAAGCGTTTTGCCTCCTCCTTTACACCAGGTACATCGAGGGACTGGAACAATTTGCCAGTGGCGGTGTTTCCGTCAGACTACAATTTGAGTGGCTTCAAGGCTAGAGGGAATAGGCTCTTAATAAACTAGCGCTTTACCATCAACGATTGCGCCACTGCTTACCAACAGGCGGGATTGCGGTCAAGAGCTGGTTTATAAAAAAAACCCTACTGCCTTTCATTAAACATACACCTACAATTAATAAGCGTATTAATTACCTCGCTGAAACATCATCATCAATCATCGGAATTAATATTTTCGAAGATATTACAGATTTAAAAATTGCGGGGCGTGTCGTTTGCAGCGGTACCGGTCGGCTGGGGTAGGTCGGGAGCGGAGGGCCGCTAACGCTATGTTTTTAAACAACGTGCACAGTTTTTCTGTAGTGTGTTTGTGTGATGTCAACATTGCACCCGTGCGAAGCCGGGACGGGTCGCTAGTTTGAATATATGTATTCCATAACATGGTGCAATTCGTTTTTGTACTAACTTTTTATTTAACATCTTTAGTAACTACCAAGTTACGCTCGTACCTATTCGGTTGAACTAGGCAGATCGAACCAAATAGTTAAGGATAGTAGCTACGTATGTACATTTACTTCAACTGATATAGTCCGATCATGTCCAATCATGTCTGAAGCACTCATCTATTTTTATGAATATTTGAGTCATTTCAAATGATAGCGTAAAGTCAAAGATTAGAAGCTCAACATTGCGTGGTTACCTATTAGTTTGTTGTGTCAGTGTTTCCGTAGTTTCTTTTCTAGTTATCTTTGTCGCGTTTAAAGCAAAACGTTGGTGACCGAAGTGAATTAGCTCCGGATTGGATAATTGGAATTTCAATGGGCTAACGTCGTGGTACAGTAAATAATTTTTAAAATACTAATTAATGTAAATACAGTAGTAAAAGCTTATTTACTTTGAGATACTCTTCGCAAAAATCAGTTTATTATGATTGTTTTGACGTCGTGGTGGCCTAGTGGTTAAAACACCAGCCTCTCAAGTATGAGTGCGCGAGTTCGATTCCAGGCCAGGCAAGTACCAATGTAACTTTTCTAAAGTTATATGTAGTTTCTAAGTATATCTTGGACACCAATGACTGAAGGTGAAGGAAAACATCTTGAGGAAACCTGGTCTTTTAAGTCTGAAATCGCCAACCCGCATTGAGCAAGCGTGGTGATTACGCTCAATCCTTCTCTGTATGAGAGGAGACCTGTGCCCAGAAGTGGGACGATAAAAAGGTTGATGATGATGATGATGATGATTGTTTTATATTTTATATAGTTATTAGCCGAACTAAGCTTTTGATAAAGTGAAGTTGCCAGGAATTTATTGTTCAACACATTACGGGACGACCGACATAATAGAAAATCTATTGTTGGCGGTCAACGGTGACCGTCATATACTTAACTAAATAAATAAAATTACTAACTGAACAACAAACTGTTACTAAAAACTTCAGTATATACTGTTAGTTAACAACTCGGCAATAGGTTATATAGAGCTGGTGTCCGCAACTTCAAGACAATGAGACAAAACTACTAACTAACCAAAATGTTACACTAACTTGTTGTTTACAACTAAAATGTTTTCGACATATTCATGTTTTCTCGGTGCTAGGCCATAACATCGGCTGCAGGCAGAAGTTACCACCCACCAAACAAACTCTTGCCACCAAGTGATTCGTCGTGATCCGGTATGATGTTTGGTGAAGCCGTACTGAGAACGGGTCTGAGCAGTTGTGTTGCGCTGTGTGCCAGGTAAGACACGCCAAATCTTGTTTTGTCGGGAGTTTGGTCGTGGAGGGTCTCCAAATCAATCGCCCTCTGGCGCAGCATCGTTGGCCGTGTTGTTGGGTTTAACATTGCATCACCTCGTTCAACTGTCGTCTTCTTTCCTATTCACTGGGTTTTTCTGAGTGAATAGGCTGTTAATAAACTAACGCGCTTTATCATCAACGATTGCATCACTGATTACCATCAGGCGGAATTGCGTTCAAGAAGTTCATACATAATAAAGAGCATTCTATTCTGTTCTATTCAAGCGCTAGTTTATAATTTGAAGGAAAAATAAGTTTCCAATTTGTATTGCACTCAATGTCAGAAAATTTGAATTGGGATCCACACACTCACAATTTATTATAGGTAGTGGAAGAAAAAAAATTGATGAACACACATTTCCGAATACAATTTATTGTAGATGGACATCAATATAGAATTGGAATTCGTGGAAAATTATTCAGCATCAAAGTTATCCATTCGTTCAATCAGCTTGTGGAAATAATGAAAGACTAATCCTCCGGCCTTTCACATATAGCCATTTTTATTAAGCTGAGTTCCATTATGATTCAGCGAGGTAATAATACGCTTATTAACTGTAGGTGTATGTTTAATGAAAGGCAGTAGGGTTTTTGCACTGTAGTTAACTGTTTTTTTTTGTCAATTTCTTATGTTTTGGCTTAGTTTTTATATATGTACATTTAATTTAACTAAGTCCTGGAGTGGCGGGCACGTACTGGAAGACACAGGGAAGGCCTCGAACAATGTGGACCGACGACCTGGTGAAGGTCGCGGGAAGCCGAAGGATGCAGGAGGCCTTTGTCCAGCAATGGACCTCGATAGGCTGAAGAAGTAGAAGAAGGCCAAGGAGTGCAACACAGCTACTAATAAATATGGTGGTCAGCAATAAGCGAAATAAGATTTTGACAGAGACATTTGATTGACGTGTCATGTATTTATATTATCTAAGGTATCATAGTCGAGATCGGCTTCATTTGCCATAAATAAAAATAGAATAGAATATATCATCCACATATGACTGCGAAAATAAAAATTAATTCCGAATATTCGGCACAAAAAACAAAAGTAAATCACTAAAAGCTCCGAAACACAATCAACTCAAATCAACACTCGTCACGAACACAACGGGAAAATAGAACTGTCAAATTCGTCATTCATACGTCATAACCGCTATCATGGAGCGCTACCTTAAAAAAGGATTATCTAACTAAAAAACATTTCAAATAATTAATCATATATATACTTGTATTTTTATTCAAATTAATTTAGTAGTATTTTTATGAAGATCTATTATTTTATTCCTTCTTATCTATAGAGTGAACGTAGTGGTGGCCCAAATTGGATGAAGTATGCTCAGAGTGTCCATCCTTTGGCATTAGTTGGAATGCCAGCTCACTATATTTTCTCGGCAAGATGATTACAGATTGGCATTGCTGAAGTGGACTGACATGATATTATCCTCCCCTAACTCCTCCTTTACTAACCCCTACGAAGGGAGGACAAATTTAATTATCTGGGCCACTGGGTCACCGATGATCTAAAAGACAATTGTGACATTGAAAGCGAACGTAGGTCGCTGGCTGTCCGTTGTAACATGTTGGCCCGTAGGTTCGCGCGATGTACGAAGCCAGTTAAAGTTATGCTTTTTAAAGATTACTGTCAATCCTTCTACACGTGCAGACTGTGGGTTGACTTCACTCAGCGGGTATACAGCGACCTACGTGTTCAATATAATAACGCACTGAGGGTGCTGTTGGGGCTGCCGTGGCATTGTAGTGCGTCAGGGATGTTTGCGGATAATAATATTAATGGTTTTACTGCCATTATTAGGAATAGATGCGCATCCCTGATGACGTGTGTTCGCCGCAGTAAAAACAGTACCTATTCTCAGTGTGTTCGCGGATCGGTGGGATTCTCCCATGTTGCAGAGGTGGATGCAGCTCCACGCTAAGTTTTAAGTTAATTTGATGTATGTATATCTGTGTCTTAACCTACTTATTAACGGTCTGAAATAAAAGTATTCTATTCTATAAATATAGCTATCTAATAAAGCTTTTCGATGTCGACAATGTTTTCAAAACGACGCAAGTATCTTTTAAAGGTTTGCCTTAACACGCGTTGCACAGAATTGTTTTCTGCTTCAGTCTTTTGATTGGTAACGGTGCCCTCCTGTGCAAGTGATTATAATGAATGAATAGATCAAATCCCAGCGTGGTTTGACTACGATTAATCGTGCGAACCTCAAGATTCGCATTAACTCCTGTAACCTCATTTTTCATTTGCAGATAATTTTAGTGAGGAAAAAATCTCATAGTCTCTCAACTCCAAAGCCTGAGAGAAAGCCTATTAAATAAATCTGTTGATGACCGTTGGGGTAGACGTGTCCCTGAGCGCACCAATCGGTAAACGTAAGGTGGGATTCCAAGACCGGTCGGCGTGGAAAGCCTTGGGCAGGCCTTTCTTTCCAGCAGTGGACATCTATAGGCTGAAGAAGAAGAAGAAGCTGGGATACCGGCAGGCTAGGTGTGTAGCGAGGATCTTCTCAGGATGGCTGTAAGCACCTTAATGAGAGTTACCGAAAATCGAATTAACGAACGTGGAATAGAAGAGGTCTATGTCCAGCAGTGAACCGCTAGTCTGATATGATACCCCGAAATAAAACAAAGTATTCTGTTATTATAGACAATACAAAGCAGGCGGTCATCACAATAATTGAAACCACATATGTACATTAATTGAAATAACTATAGGTACTAGTGGCACGATATTCAAATGCGCCTGAATAGAACTAAAATAATGAATTTTGAGCTGGAATAATTCTGATTGGTCATTTTCCCGTATTTGTAATATCTATTTTGTGTGGTACTTTATTAGTAAGCCCTACATTTTCGACATCCAACATAACAGTGAAGCTAACTACGAATGTTTCAAATTGATATTATTTCAAATCAAACAAATATTGCGTGTGTGTGTTATTTCAAGTCAATAATTTGTCGGTTATAGTAGCATTGAAGTTGATTTTAAAGTGCAGCATTCTTAAAAAGGTTCTAAAAACATTTGAAGTTGTTGTTGTGTGTATATTTGTAGTTGTGTTGGAATCTGGACTTTATTATGTAGGATTGTTTTTATATTTGTTTATATTTCTTTTTTTTTTGCAAAATGTCGCGATAGGAGTTATATTGAATAATTCACCATCGAAATTTAGTTTAATTAATATCTGCGTGTAATAAGAGTTGCTGATACTTTTATAATATTAGTAGATACTAATTACCCCTTTACTTGCTTGAAGAACAAAATCAACATCAATAGTCATTTCTTCAAATTAGGCTGAAAATCAGCGCTTTTCGAACGATCAAATTATATGAAACCGTCCCCTAAACGCCCGCTGGGAAAACTCACTCCCCACAAAATATGCACAAAATATGTAGGTATGTTCATTATCACAGAAAAACTTACGTCTATACAGTAGAAGGTGTGCAAAATAATTAAGACGGCATTTTATTATTATCGACGTCAAGACACAGAAAATCAAATTATAACAAGATATCCTAAGGCACTCGGCAAGTGTGGATCACTGAACAGAGTAAAAATGTCTATTACCTGTTCTGTGGTGGTCTTCATCAGACAGGGTCAGAGAAAAAAAGTTACGCGAATCAATACTTCCAGAGATTAAACCTTAAAAACAAATAATCAACTCTTTACATTAGTTTAGATTATGACAACAATTTCTAGTTCCCACGCAAAACTGTGGTGCCAACCACTTCTGCCCACCCAACCGGGACGATAGTGCGTAATAAATTTTCATTACGGCGATGCATTTATATCCACAACAGAATTTCGACTGAGCTTAAATTCCGGTGGTAGGTACATACTTGTACACTTTAGGATGCCAAGCGATGGAAATATTAGGTACGTACTCAGTCGGCTAGCGGAGAATTAAATTCATACACGTACCTAGATGGTAGAATTCTAGTTATAGTATTTGTTTAACTCGTATTAAGAGCTTTTTTTATCACTCTTTTCTTTTCAACCAAAGCACCTGCCATCTAATCTCTACACGACCCATGGTTGATTGGTGGAGGATGCCTAAGGCATTAAGTCCGCTTATGTACATTTCTTTCTGGGTAAGTATAAATAAATACATAGAGACTGATTTTATAAAGATGCGTCATTACATATTTTGATACTTCTTTTGTACGTTATTACTCATTTAATACAAACACAGGAATACATGCCTGTTGCATGATTTTTTTTATAAAAATCTGAATTGCTTTCCACGCTGTTTTCATAAACATACGATTTTTATGTAAAAGCGCTAGTTCTGTCCCTAACAAGTTACAGGATTTTTTTAATAAATTTGCAGATATATAAATTTATGTTTAAATTATTAAATTTTCTGTTATATCATTTCGTCGAGTGAGATTTGTAAGGTCTATTATTGTCAATGTTCCACGAGTAATCAGCCATCATACTTACGTTCCAATATCCTCGATATCTCTTTTCCATGGTACAAATATTTTAATAAAAGAGCTCCGCTTGTTCCTCTCTTAGTTCACCGATATTTTCAGGAAAATAGTCTAGATGGCTGTGAAGATAGTGAATCGTAATACTCATGTTGCATCCAAATTCTTGGAAGTATCTGTTCAACGTGCTTAATGTAGCCTTCATTCTTTCTATGCTCCCAATAACATCATACAAACTCTTTTCGATAGTTGTCATATTGTTGATGATATTTTTATCATCAAGTCATTTAGATCATCTTGATTTAGTGACTAGGGATAACCGAAGCTATGAAAATCATCAATACTTTCACTGCCACCACTGTCGGTATGTTGACCGATCTCAACAGTACCTTCCAAAGATGTACATCCTATGGTACTAGAGTGTCACTAGTTTTCAAAACTGATCTCATAGCAGATTTTATGTTGGGATATGTAAACTTTGAGCAATTCTTATTGTTTGTTCCTAGGATTTTCGTTACACAAAATAACAGTCATCACGATGATAGCATGATCAAGCCAGGTCATTGGAGTTTTTTTTTAATAATTATCAACTGGTGCTTGACTGCAATCCTGCCTGATGGTAAGCAGTGATGCAATCGTTGATGGTAAATCGCACTAGTTTATTAAGCCTATTCACTTAAAAAACTTAGGAATAGGAAGGATGACGGCAGTTGAGCGAGGTGATGCAATGTTAAACCCAAGACCAACACGACCAACGATGTTGCGCCAGAGGGAGATTAATCTGAAGACTCTCCACGACCAAACTCCCGACACAACAACATTTGGCGCATCGTACCTGGCACACATCGCAACACAGCTGCTTAGACCCGTCCACCGTACGGCTCCACCAGACATCATGCCGGAACACAACGAATCGCTTGGTGGCAAGACCTTGTCTGGTGGGTGGTAACTACTGCCGGTAGCCGATGTTATCTTATTTATACTTAAAACAGAGTCTTTTTTATTTTCCCATAATCGCAATGACTCTACAGTCTACACATTTGTTACTTAAAACTAGTTAGGTATGGTTCAGCATTCGTTGGCCATAGAAACCTAAAGTAGTCGAAGTATGCTTATCACGAAGTCCGACAGATACAAACGGATTTTTTGAACATATACCCCTCTATTCATAAACGCTGCTTAAGGTTAACTAGTGATTAGTGACTATTTAACCATACATTTTTGACCGAATTCAAGACCGAAGAAGATACCTGTACCTCACAAACCAGAGATGCTACAAAAAATATCTATTATATTTTTCTGTGAAACAAAATATTAATCTCAAATATTGTAAATAGCAAAAAAAAAAACAAAAAGATAAAACCCAAAAAAACATGGTTTGTTTAATGTTTTACAGTTTAAAATAGTCATAACGTTTGTTTTTTGCTCTTTGTGAAATACTAATACCTCTTTTTGGGATGATAAATCAACAAATGACTTCTCCCGCGCTTTTACTAACTAAAACCCACCCGTGTTTCTTCACTTGTCTGTGCGCCAGGGCCACGGTTTCTTTTTCAACCAACCCGCAACCCTGACCAAGGAGGCATCAGGTTTCGTGAACCCCGTCCCGATGTGCTGACATCTCTTTAAGGCGCGCGTAAAACAAAACACGCCGTCGACCCGGGCCCGGTCCTTACCAGGCAGCAAGCCCGCATCTACGGTGGCCGGGAGGTCGATGATCTCTCCCGACCAGACTGTCACCTGCGGCGGCTAAAGGCGTGAGGACTCTGGGATTCCCACTGCCTCACGCGCTCCGCCCCCTCCTTTGCCAGCATCACTGCTTCGCAGAAAGGGCTGACGGCCTTTTATGCACTCTCGCTCTGGACCATATCCTGGAGCAGTGCCGGACGCGAGAGATCTCCGCCACAAGGACTTGGCGGTCCGCGGTGCTTTACCCAAGCCGGGCAAACCAACACCGTATGGCTCCACCGTGTCATTTGGGTTTCCTCCCTCATATAACTTTCTCCTGACATTGTCTTGGAGATAACAATAAAGTTTTTGAACATCAAAATCTGTTATATTTTTCCATCTTTTTTATTTTGTCTATTTACCCTGACTCAAAACCAGGCTCCGGATTGTTACTGCGGAGTTCCTTATGGGGCATAATAACATAATCTGTACAATCTTCAAACATTCAGAACAGTACATCTTGTTTTTTAACCTATCCTAACGGTTGGGCAGAGGTCTTAAATCTAAGTAAATATTATGGAAAACAAACACTCAAAATTTTAAAATCGTTTTTGTAACGTTATTTTTATTTCAAATTTTCGTGCTTACACTCGCAGTAGATAATAACGAGGAAGTAAAATTCACTCGTAACAAACTGAAACTTTGTCATACATTATAACGCTGGTGATGCTTTGATATGAAACTCATATTTACCGGCACACTTCCTAGAACCCTCCACAGGTTTAAAGGTAAAATTTCAGCAGAAATTCACAGATTTTACAAAATTAAAGCTTATAAAAACCGGTTTATATTTGTTCGCAGATTCTGTAGAAAGTATGCGTACAAAAATTATTACTATATATAATCTATACTAATATATAAAGCTGAAGAGTTTGTTTGTTTGTATGTTTGTTTGTTCGCGCTACTCTCGGGAACTACTGGTCCGATTTGAAAAATTCTTTTTGCGTTGGATAGCCCATTAATCCAGGAAGGCTTTAGGCTACATAACATCACGCTGCGACCAATAGGAGCTGAGCATAACTAATTCCACGCGAACGAAGTCGCTGGCGGCCGCTAGTATAATGATATACAATGTGTAAAGAAAACCCTGTCCGATCCGTGCAGGTATTGTTAGGTATCGATAAGTGATTCTACTAATGCCTACAAAGTCTGGCTAAAGTTAAAAGAAAAATACCCCCTAAAAAAATAAATATTATTTCGAAAAAGGAGGTAACTTACATGGCAATACATGCTCGGGCGACGGGGGGCAGGGCACGCGCACGCGGTCAAACAAAACGCCACCATTATTGTAATTCATTCATACAAGGTACCAATAATACTGTCGAAAATGGTGTTGTCACTTTTTAAAAATTTACCTCTATATTACATTTTATTTTTGGGAAGGAAAATTTCAAAATTCATTAGTATTAATGTTATTATGATGATTATGTAAAGTTTAAAATTTTATTTGGTTGTGTGATTACCTAACCTTTATTATCCTTATCGGTCGGAAGGGTTTTTCTTTACATACTGTATAATGTATATTGCGTAAAATTGCGTTAATAGATACTGGTAAATTAACTTGATAGCTTACTAGATAAGCTATCAAGTTAATTTAGGACGTAGGACGTGGTTCCTCTAAATCAAGAAATCGAAATTAAATATTATAATTTTCATCGTCAAATTTATATTCAAACTAGCTTTCCGCCCGCGGCTTCGCCCGCGTGGAATTCGGATATATCGCGCTTTTTAGATTTCCCTCGGGAATATCAAATTTTTCCGGGATAAAAGGTAGCCTATGTCCTTTCTCAGGATCTAAAGATTATCTGTGCCAAAGTTTAAGCGGGAAAGCGCAAGAGACAGACAGACAGAGTTAATCATAATATTAGTATGGATCACAGTCCCCACAAACGCTCTTCACCGCTTCCTTTGTGCCCACTCACTCCGCCCGAGCATTTCAACTATCATTCGCTTGATAGTTTGCAAACAAATATTTCACTTGCGCGTCATAGTAAATAAATAATTAACAAAATTTTGTTAATTAACGATTGACTGTGTGTAGTACCTGATCAGTGATTGTTGACATAATGACTTAACGTAAAAGATCCCTAATTTGGGTGTAAGTACACTCGGCATTCATACCGAGTTATTCGGCCGAGTACGAGTATCAAAAACCCCGCCGAGTACCAACCGAGTACTCAGTCCATCGCTAGTACCTACCTACCTATTTAACTTACAATACTTTGATTCGATTTTAATACGAAAAATGTTTTTGACAGTCCTAAGGCCGTAAAAGTATGAAGGGAAATAATTTATAAACTGACCTACGCATTGATAGTAAGAAACCTATCTTGCGCTGCGCTGATTGAATGAGCTCTGAGCCTCTGACAAGATGCCGCGCCCCGCCCCTCGCCCGCGAGCAGCTCCAATAATACCTGTGCTAACGACAGGATGTTTTTATTGTTTTTAAGCATGTGATAATAATGAACAACATTTCTATTTTTAAATTAATGAAATCTCATAAATACCTTTTTATTTTATGAACGTTAACTTCGTTGAACGTTGTACGACGATTAAAAAATCATGGTGTATACTGTTTTAATTTCCACTGACAAATGACCCTCAACTCTGGCACTCTAGCACACACACTGCCATATATAACATTTATTACATAAATACATGCTAGTACATACTCCACATTTTTGGATGAAAAGATTTTATGCCATACGTCATGCTATCAAATTTGAATAAACTTTATTTAATTGATGTCTTGTTGAGACTTGTATTATAGAGTAAGCTTTGCAAATAAGAATATAATAAAATAACCACTAACGCAATGATGCAGATACATTTAATTTTACGTTTATTTCTTAACGGCTGTACTCGGCGTCATTGTAAATGTAATTGGGAGTCTTCTGGGTACGCACGTACCTACTCAAAGTTCCAACTATTTTGTTATGATAAATCATAACATTATAAGTGCCTCCTGTACCGTTTATACACAGTTCAGCATAATGTGCTCTGATATCATTATACGCTTCCGTAAACTGCGATTCTCCACACGAAAAATAATATTCGTTTCCTAGAAATATTTGTTTGTAAAATATTACGTAGTTTGATCAACATTATGTGTAGGTGACAGCTTTGTGATGGGTGGGTGGCATGTGTATTCAGTATAGCATTTTGAACACTGTTGCATATTATATTTTTACCGCGTAAAAAAATCTGCTGTTCAATAGATAAGTGCATATTATAAAATCACAGATAATTTCGAAAACAATAAAGCTTGGGACTGAGCTGCTCGCTCTGCTAAGCATTGTTATTAAGCAAGCAGTAAATTATTGTAAACATTTTCATTTATAATGTCTGGACTTGAAAAAAGGCGATGATCCCTGAGTTTGTTTCGGCTATTTCTTCTTAGAGGTAGTTAGTTAGGAAAAGCCGGCTTCATCTAGTTTAAAAATATATATACAATATGTAAAGAAAACCCTGTCCGACCCATAAGGATAATAAAGGTTAGGTAAACACTTGACCAAATATAATATAAAATTTTACATAATCATCATAGTAACAATAATAATGAATTTTGAAATAATCTTTTTTTCCCGGGTATTAATTCCAATTTCCCCGAAATTTACTAATTTTTAAAAAACTGACAACACCATTTGTGGCGGAGCGAATAGCGATGCGACCACGTGCCGCATGCCCCGCCCCCTTTCACCTGCGCATGTATGCGCGGGTGAAAGGGGGCGGGGCTATCGGGTTGCCTACCGCACATGCATTAAGTTACCTCGCTTTTTCGAAATAATATTTATTTTTTTTGGGGGATTTTTTTTTAAGTTTAGCCCGGCTTTATAGGCATTATTAGAATCAGTTAACAATACCTAACAATACCTTCACGGATCGGACAGGGTTTTCTTTACATATTGTATATATATATATATGACGTGTAAAAGTGTGACCCTACTTGCTTAATAAACGATTTCATTTCATTTCATACATTGCACTTATCTATTGAACAGCAGATTTTTGTTTTTTGATAACCAATAAAACTACGCCAAAACCGTTTGCTGATTTAATGGTTCCCCGCAATTTGCGGGACGACCCTTTATACTGACAAATAGTTCAAAGCCAATCCATCAATTATTTGTTGATAGGTACAAACAACGGATTATGTGTTCTAAAATGCAACTGCCATTTTCCATCATTCAGATTGTACCTACGTATCGAACGTAACCACTCGTAGCGCGTATTACCGTAGGTAGATAGGTATAGGTATATATCATAGGAACTACGTGATTTATAGGTAACTAGCTTCCCGCCCGCGGCTTCGCCCGTGCAATTCGGTTACATCGCGCTTTTTGGATATCTGATATTCCCTCGGGAATATCAGATTTTTCAATAAAAGGTAGTCTCTAGGTAGGTCTCAGGGTCTAAAGATTTTCTGTGCCAAATTTCATCAAAATCGGTTGAGGGGTTTAAGCGGGATAGCGTAACAGACAGACAGAGTTACTTTCGCATTTATAATATTAGTATGGACAGAAGATAAGTTTTTGAAACACTTGTTAAGTGTGTCACGAACCTTTTTCTTAGGAACGACTGGAGGTAGCAAGATTAAATTAATATCAAATATGTATGTCTACAATCTCTTAGAGCTGTAAAAGAATCAAGTCAACGCAATGAAAATGTATTCCATTTTTGCGACTTGTTTTGTTACTCTCTCATATATATGTAATCCTTTAAGGTACTTTCTGTTGATCTAGAATCATTTAAATCAAGAAGCAAGAATGTACCTCACAGCACAAGTAAAGGAAAACATCCGAAAGTCGTATTTTTGCGAACACAGTACCTATAAACACAGATTACAGAATACTACATACTATAAATTACTAAAAACTTTGTGAGCTTTATACCTACTCATTTATAACTGTATGGACACAACAGGTATGGATTTTCAATTACAGTATTAAGTTTGTTCGCGGTATACCTATATTCATCCCAACTGCGGAACTAATCAATTAGCGTGATCCGACACACACTAGGCCGATTTTCTATTACCAATATTACTTTTTCTTGCACATTTACATAGTGTAATTGTAAAATAATCCAAAAGTATGTTAGTAAAATGCATTAGGTTTCACTTGGTATTGTCATATGGTTTATAATTATTTAATGAAATTCAAGTATATAAATAATTATTTACCTAAAAAAACATAGTAGATACTGTGTTACTAGGTAGGCAAATTTGACAACAACGTACACACCTACACGGTGAGTATAATATGTTTAAAATCAAATAATAATGAAGCTTACACAATTGAAATCTAAATTCAAGCTAAATATTAGCGATGGCGTGGATGGCTACAAATTAACATGGACCACGCTACGCGAGAAAGTGGGAAAGTTTCAGTAACGTTTGGCAAACGTCGCGTCGGTGTTACTCATAAGTCAAGCACCACGTCATGTATAATAGTAGGCATAATATGTTTCAAACATACCAACACAAAACACAACATGTAGCTTTCAATCGATAGCTAACTGACATTGACAAGCGAAAAACACATCGCTGTTAAACCCCGTAAAACAATTTAATAGCTGCATTAAAATTTTAAAAATATATTAGGTACCTACCTACAGCCCAAACATTCTTCGGCGCACCGAGCTAGCGGAAAGCTCTGCACATCCCGTTTATACTTATTTTTAAAAACACGTCGTTCATGCAGTAAGTAATACACATTTTTCTATTACGAAATGCCCCAAATTATTATAACAGTAAGCGCTGAAGTGTCAAGTGTCTTTGCTAGCTTCCTGGTGTTGTATTTATAATCGAAACACGAAAAACAAACAACGCTTGCCGGCGCGGCGAAAGCAGTCCGGTCTCACCTAACCTACATGCTCTCGCGTCGAACACTGCACGATCTATTGTGATCGTAGTACAGGACTAAATTATAACCTAAATCTGTTCAGCTGGACCGAAAATATGGTGAATAACATACCATTGATAGTTGAACGGTGGTGTGCCAGTGGGTAGAGGTAGTGTGAGGGTGGCGTCACTCCCGGGTGCCGCCCGCACCGTGGCTAGGCCGCTGGGAGGGAACGCCGGGGGCTCCATAGGGCTCCAGTCCTCTCGGCGCGCGCGCGACTTGCCGTGTGCGCGCGACGACGCCCGCCCGCCGCCTATCTAAAAATAATACGGAAAAATGTAACGCGTGCGCCATGAAATTCGTATGACGCGAATATTTTGCCAATACCACTGGTATACTCAAATTATACGCGATCAGCTGATCGACTAAGTGGACAAATTTTTTGATGAAAGCACTTGTTTCTTTTTAGACTATAGAACCTTTTAATGGCGCTGCGTAGAAACGATTCTACGAACGGTTATTAACTAATTTATATTATTAGAGAAACTCCAGAAAAAAAAAATCAGTAGCAGGACGTTGAATTGCTTGTGGTTCAAAATTGGATAATTTTTCCCTAAAAATGCAAACCCCAGCTTTACTTATTTACGTCTTCTATACAAATATTATAAAGAGGAAAGGTTTGATTTTTTGTTTGTTTGTTTGTTTGTATGAATTGAATAGGCTCCGAAACTACTTGGCAGATTTGAAAAATTCTTTCACTGTTGGAAAGCTACATCATTCCTGAGTGAGATAGGCTATATTTCATTTTCAAAAAAAATAGGCATCCTTACTAAAATTACGATAACGTAATCCAAGGTGTGAAAAAAATATCAAAAAACTACCTTACATCGCGTGCGCTGCGAAAACTATTGATGATAGAACAAAATAGATAGATAGATAGATATACTACATTTTTTTAGAACACACCATTATCTACATAAAATCAGCGCCAGCATATCTCTAACTATTACAGTCATGTCACAATAAGCGTTTTTTTATTGAAAAAAAGAAATTAAAATACCACCGCTACAAAAAGCTCTTTATTTGTACCTTGGTATTAACCCTTATCAAAATAAATGATGTATTATTTAAGACTGCTTCAATATCTTTATATTACTTTTTGAATTATTCGATTCTGACAATCCATTCAAAAGATATCACGAGTTAAAAAAAAAATAAAAAATAAACTGTATTCGGCTAGCTATGCGTTGTAGGCGTCACTCGGGCAGGGGTACGGGAGGGGGGTTAAGATCACGAAACAAACTCTACGTGATGGACGTGTGCGGAATTTACGCTTGATAATAATTCGTTTAGTAAGTAACTAAACCGATTTAAAAAGTTCTTTTCAGAACTAAACCCATTTATATAAAATATTGTTCACTTAGTTATTAACCTAATAAATTACTTGAATATTTTTCATGATTTTCAATTTAATTTTAATAAATAGTAGGTAGTTGTGTACGTTGTAATATAGTAGCATATATAGCTTACAGTTATGCTAATTTAGTTCAAAGGCATTTTTCTTTTGTCATTTTGAAATGCCTAAAAGATCAAGATCTCAACTTTCTAGAAATAGTTCCCAGGCCAGGGCATCAAAAATACGTCGAAATGAAGAATCTTCATCAGAAACTGAAAATCGTCTTTCAATTCATAGACAATATGTGGCACAATCGCGTGCTAGAGAGTCGAGTACCGAGCGTTCGCAACGGCTCGCTGAACAAAATATGAGAACCGCTCAAATACGCGCGCGAGAATCCAGTTTGCAGCGTTCTCAACGGCTCGCTGAACAAAATGTGAGGACTTCTCGAGTCCGCGCGCGAGTGTCCAGTCTTGAGCGTTCAGAGCGACTAGCTGATCAAAATTTAAGAACCTCTCAAGCACGCGCGCGAGAATCGAGTCTTGAGCGTTTACAGCGTCTAGCTCAACAAAATTTGAGAACCTCTCAGATACGCGCGCGAGAGTCCAGTCTTGAGCGTTCGCAGCGCCTTACTGAACAAAATCTAAGAACCTCTCATGTGCATGCGCGAGAGTCAAATACTCAGCGTTTGCAGCGGCTTGAAGAGCAAAATATCAGAAGTATTCAATCTCGCACTAGGGAATCAAGCTCTGAGCGTTTACAACGCCTTCAAGATCAGAGAGAACGACAACAGACGTCAAGAGCGAGAAGTCGCAATCAAGTTTTAGCCCACAGTAAAAGATCGGCTTTTAGATACGATCCACAGATTGATTATGCTCAACAGTCTTCCGTCTAAATCGGCGACATGAATAAGATCTGCCCTAAGTGTTCAGCCAAAAAATGGGTCGATGAAACTAACGGCATGTGCTGTGCTTCTGGAAAAGTTAGTCTCCCCAGTATTCAGGAACCACCACAGCCAATAAAAAATCTTTTGACAAATAATCATTCGCTATCTAGACATTTCATAACCAACATCCGTAAGTACAATAGCCTATTTCAAATGACTTCGTTTGGCGCCAAAGAAATAAGAGAGGGTAATTTTATGCCAACTTTTAAAATAGAGGGACAGGTATATCATCTTATTGGTAGCCTTTTACCACCACCAGGCCAAAATCCACAATACTTGCAGGTATATTTCATTTCAGACGCAGATCAGCTATCATTGAGGTCAAACATAGCTCCAACGCTGAAAATAGATTTAATTAACGAACTACAGACCGCACTGAATAGCCACAATGTATATATACGAAGCTTTAAACAAAACATAGAACGCAATTCTTCGGATAATTTAAAATTAATTATTCATTCCGACCGCCCACCACAGACAGCACACCCGGGTAGATACAATGCTCCAGCTGTAAACGAGGTAGCCGTTCTCTTGGTTGACGAAGAAAAAGGCCCCAGAGATATAGTGCTCCACGGAAGAGACGGCCAACTTAAAAGGGTCTCTGAGTTACACCGATCGTATGATCCACTACAGTATCCCTTAATGTTCGTGAAAGGAGAAGACAGTTATTATTTAACCATTCCGCAGGAAGGTACAGCGCGTAACAAAACTGTGACGTGCATGCAATTTTATGCATTTAGGTTGATGGTTAGAGCTAACTGTTTTAATGCATTACATTATTACAGGGACTTATTTAGTCAATATATTGTCGATATGATGGCAAAAATGATATCGGAACGATTGAATTACATATGTCGTAACCAACAGAGACTAAGGGCTGAAGAATACATTCATCTCAGAGATGCTTTAAATCAAGACGGAAATGTTGACCCATCAAATATCGGTCAACGCGTAATCTTGCCATCTTCATTTACAGGTTCTCCGCGTTACCTGCATGAAAAAACCCAAGACGCGATGACTTATGTCCAAAATTACGGGAGACCAGACTAATTTGTCACATTTACGTGCAACCCCGAATGGCCTGAAATTAAAGCGGAACTACTACCTGATCAGCGATCTTTCGATCGTCATGACATCATTTCAAGGGTGTTTCATTTGAAAATGAAGAAATTCTTAAATTTATTCATTAAAAATGAAATATTCGGCAAAGTGAAATGTTACATGGCAGTGTAGAATGGCAGAAGCGAGGTTTACCACACTGTCATTTGCTGTTTTGGCTAGAAACAAAAATCCAACCAGACGAAATTGATAGCGTCATAGTTGCGGAACTGCCCAACCAACAAAACGATCCGATATTGTACGATATCGTAACAAAAAATATGGTGCACGGACCATGCGGAGAACATAACTTATCAGCACCATGTATGAAAAACGGTATTTGCACAAAAAAATACCCACGACGTTTAGTCAACGAAACTCAGACTGGAGAGGACGGATATCCAGTTTATCGTCGTCGTGATGCCGCAAATGGAGGACTGAACGCTTCGCTAAATATCAGAGGCAGAAATTTCACTATAGATAATAGTTGGATTGTCCCATATTCTCCACTTTTGTGCAGGACGTTTAATGCTCACATAAATGTAGAGTACTGCCACTCAGTTCAAGCCATCAAATACATTTATAAATACATAAATAAAGGATCGGACCAAGCTACATTTGGCGTCAGAAACCCAAATGATGAAGTGGAAAACTACGTAAATGGCCGTTACATAAGTACTTCCGAAGCTGCTTGGCGAATATTCGAATTCCCGATCCATGAGCGGCATCCTACAGTTTTGCAGTTAGCTGTCCACTTAGAAAATGGCCAAAGGGTGTATTTTACCACAGAAACGGCTGTACAAGTGGCCCAAAATCCACGTAAAACAACATTGCTGGCTTTTTTTGAGCTCTGTAATGAAGATGAATTCGCAAAAACACTTCTTTACCACGAAGTCCCGCAATACTACACATGGGCCAATAATAAGTTCACCAGAAGGAAGCGTGGTGAGAATGTAGTTGGCTATCCAGGCATAAAAAAAGATTCCGCCTTAGGTAGAGTCTACGGTGTCCATCCTTCTCAATCCGAGTGTTTCTATCTTAGGATGTTGCTGCACCACGTACGCGGTCCAACTTCATTCCAGTACTTGAAAACCGTTGACGGAGTTCTGAAAGAAACGTATCAAGCTGCTTGCCGTGCTAGAGGTTTGCTAGAAAACGATGACCATTGGGAAAATACTCTCAGAGAAGCTTCGCTTTCTCAATGTCCATTACAATTGAGAGAATTGTTTGTGGTCATACTTTTATTTTGTCAGCCATCGGAACCATTAAAATTATGGAACATTTTCAAAGACGATTTATGTGAAGATATTAGACACAGAATCAGACAGCAAAGTCAAGACATCACCTTACCATACAATGAGGACATTTATAACGAAAGTTTGATACAAATAGAAAATAAACTGTTGCAATTAAATGACAAAAGCCTAAGTGATTTCGGATTACCACCATCAGTTCGTACAGAAAGCAATGCAGCAGAGACTATGACTCATCGCTATGATACAAATAATTTGACCGCTTTTGTCAATGAAAACCTGCCAAAGTTAGTCCCAGATCAAAGACATGCTTTTGAAACTATAGTCGATAGCGTCATTCATGACAAAAGAAAAGTTTTCTTTTTGGATGCACCTGGTGGAACGGGAAAGACGTTTCTTGCAAATTTGATACTTGCTAAGATAAGACAATCAGGGAAGATAGCAATAGCAGTTGCTTCCTCAGGAATTGCTGCAACTCTCTTGAAGGATGGCAAAACTGCTCATTCTACTTTTAAACTTCCACTATCCGTCAATCTTGAACAACAATCTACATGTTCCATCTGCAAAAATGGACCTATTGGTAAATTACTACAAGACGCCTCATTGATTATGTGGGACGAATGCACGATGAGCTATGGCTCACACGCACATATAGAGGCCGTGAACAGAACCTTACAGGATCTAAGGAACTCCTCTGCAGTCATGGGCGGGATTACTTTTGTATTTCCTGGAGATTTTCGACAGACTCTCCCCGTTATTAACAGAGGCACGCGAGCAGATATCATCAAGGCATGCTTGAAATCGTCTCCCTTATGGACTACGATTGAAACATTAAAATTAAGGACAAATATGAGAGCTCATCTTCATGGAATCACTGATAGCGATTTCCCAAAGCAACTGCTAAAACTTGGGGAAGGAATTTTTCCAACTCCAAATTTAAGCGGTCATTGTGACATTCTTCTGGATGAGTCTCTAGGCCAAATACTCCTAATAATTTGGAAAATTTAATAGATTCTGTATACCCTGATATCGAGAATTTGCACGAAAGAGACTTCCATTGGCTGTGTTCTCGGGCTATAGTATCACCTAAGAATGATACTGTCAATGAAATAAACAATCTGATTGTTCAAAAAGTCCCCGGCCAAACATAAACATACAAATCGATCGACACTGTAACGAATATTGAAGATGCAGTCCATTATCCACAGGAATTTTTAAATTCGTTGTACCCTTCTGGACTGCCACCCCATGAATTGACGTTAAAAATCGGAATCCCAATCATGCTTTTAAGAAATTTAAACCCTCCGAGCATGTGTAATGGGACGAGGCTGCTTATTAAGGAGTTAATGGACAATTTAATAGTAGCAACTATTATCACTGGCCCAGCAGGTGGTCAACTAGCTCATATACCGAGGATACCGATGATCCCAACTGATCTGCCAATCCCATTTAAACGGCTTCAATTTCCGGTAAAAACATCTTTCGCATTAACAATTAACAAGTCCCAAGGCCAAACCTTCGAATTAGTAGGGATCGATCTGCGAAAGAAATGTTTTACTCATGGTCAACTGTATGTTGGTCTATCGCGAGTCGGAGACCCTGAAAATCAATTTATTTTGCTGCCACAAAATAAAACAACATCAAATATTGTTTACAGAGAAGCTCTAACAAAATAAATGTATTTTCTTTTAGGGTTATGACCTCAATAATTGAAAATAAAAAACAAAAAATTAAAAAATTATATCAAAAAAAAGAAAAAAGACCCCAAAAATATACAAAAAAAAAACACATAAATACAAAAAAATCATTAAATAATATCTGAATTTAATTATTCTTATGCTTTTTTTTTATTTACTCTTTTTTAGGAGTTCGACGCAAAAAGGGATGAATATGTGTCATATTATTATTCTCTTTATTTTTCTATATGTACATATTTTTTTACATTTTTAAATATTTATATATAAATAAATAAAAAAACATTTAAAAATATAAAAAATAGTAGCCCACCGGTATCGGGAACAGGGTCCAAGCTACCGGCGGTCAGGGCTCCAGAGAGAGGAACTTCCTGACTATGCGAGCCGTGTCCAGCAGTACCGCTTTCTGAATCAAGCCCTTGATCCAGCTGCCTAACGAGAGCCTCCTGAGGTGTTGGTCGAGGCTCTTGGCTATTAAGCCATTGGCTGTCACGACTATCGGTACAATGATTACTGAATCCACTTCCCACATGTCGACAACCTCGTGAGCCAAATCAAGATACTTGATTTGTTTATCTTTCTCAGCTTTCACGAGGTTCTCATCATGTGGAATGGTTATGTCAACAATCATTGCACGCCGCTCTGATCGATCCACCAGCACTATATCAGGCTTATTGGCAACAATAGTCCTGTCAGTGATGATGGATCGATCCCAGTACAATGTGATATGGCCATTTTCGAGAACTGGGTCGGGCATATACCTGTAGTACGGCACCTCCGATTCAACAAGTTTGTATTTAAGAGCAAGTTGCTGGTGAATTATCCTGGCTACAAGGTTGTGTCTATGCAAGTACTCTCCGTTAGCTAGACGAGAACACCCGGAAATAATGTGTCTAATTGATTCTCCCGGCCGGTGACATGCCCGACAGATGTCAACTGTGCCGTCTTTCACAATGAATCTCCGGTAATTGTTCGTCATCATAACTTCGTCCATAATTGCAAAGACAAAACCTTCGGTTTCCCCAAAGAGGTCACCGAAACGTAGCCAGGCGACGGACGCTTGAAAATCTACATCCGGCCCGTGTAGGGCTCGGAAGAAGCGTCCGTGAAGCTCTTTGCTCTTCCATACCTCCAAGCGATCATTTGTGTCAAGCACATATTATTATTATTATTATGAATGTGTTAAAATTAACAAATCTAAATGTAATGTTTAATGCCCGTGCGAAGCCGGGACGGGCCGCTATCCATACTAATTTCATAAATGCGAAGGTATCTCTGTCTGTCTGTCTATCTGTCCGGCTTTCACGCCAAAACTGCTGAACCGATTGTAATGAAATTTGGTAAACAGATAGTCTAGAGCCTGATAAAGGACATAGGCTATAAAACGTCCCGCTAAGACCAATAGGAGCAGAGCAGGAACAAAAAATGTTGCGGAAACGAGAGCAAACGCGGTTGTACTACATACTGCTCCCATTATTTTAACAGGCGCTTATTTTATATCAACTGAGCTCATTCGGCTAGAAGGTTACGCGGGTGAAACCGCGGGGCACAGCTATAAATATTTGAGGTATTAAAAAACTCACATACAAAGATTTATCAGGAACCAAGTCATAAGTAAATTGGTAGGTGTTTCTAAATGCTTAAGACTCATAATATCTTAATATTAAATCGAAACCTTTTCGCAAGACACTATTCTGTATATTTTATTTTACCTGACTAAAATGCAAATAAAATTGGTAATGTAATTTGTAAATATGCAAAACAAAATATTTGCCGCTACATATGTCTAAGACTAAATAGGTACTAAGGATTAAACGCGGACTTCACGTGCTTATGCACCTACCTCTCTAAAACAAAAATTTTATTTCTTCTAGAGAGGTACCTACATATTATGTAAGTATGTGGAGTCTTTCGCCTATGATTTTGGATACCAACAGTTGCAAGCGAAATATTTGTAACTCGACGTTTTTCGTCAGGCGTCGAATGTTACATGTATAGAAGTGTGAGGAATAGGGTGTAAAGTTCGCTCATGCTTCATAGAAAAGAGAGGATCCCCCGACCAGACGGTTTTGTGTCTCACAACAGAAGCAAATATATTAATTACATAAAATAAAATAAAAATATCTAGGTTGGCAAAATCTTATTTTCTTAGGCAAGGCCCTAATTTTAATAAAGGAATTAAAAAAGAAATGTGTCTTCATATACAAACTTCCATTTATTTTATTCTTCCATTCTGGCAAAAGCCGAAGGCGTCCACCATAATATTGAAACGTAAAAAAAATATAAACGCGCACATTCATTGGTAATAAACTAAATTTTAAATATTTTAGATAATACCTACTTATCATCAAATAATTGGTCCATATGAGGTATGAATAAACTGAATGAAATTGAAAAATCTATGAACGATCTAAACTACGATTAAATGAATGAAATTGATACAATAGTTTTTAACGTCATAGGTAGGTACTCAACTGAAAACAGTCGATAGTAGGTACTTGTATGTACTGAACATGGTTGCTTTGAGGAAGCGGAATAACGTGTGTCTACCGTTTGACGGATACTCGGAAACACATTTCGGAGAATCCAATGGGAGTAAAATTATTCTCGCATGTAGCGTTTCCGCGTACCACTTTAGGGTGGATTTTCTGGGGTGTATCAACAGAGTAACCGAACCTAATTAACAAATAACATGTCATTTTACATACCTGTACGAGTTACAGCACATCTTCTTGCTGGTTGTTCTGGATGCGTACTGGTGAGTTCCTCGCACCTTGTCTGCCTCTGAGCTCAACTTCAAAGTAGTCTCTTTTTTACAAATACAGCTTAACAAAACTATCTACATTTGAAATATTTGATCAAACATTGTGGATAGTAAGGTGCACTTTGATTACGGCCCTGAATGAAACACGTGGGTTTATATCTCCATTTTTATCAACCCACACGTGAGCCTCTTGGTGGCCGACGGAGTAAAAATCTAAGCCCCAGCATATGTAGTATATAGTTCCAGCATGTATAAAAACAGGAGTAAACATTCGTTTTATTGTCTGACTAATATTGTTCTTAAGTACCAAGCTCTTATAGAGTTATTTGTTTAAATTCAAAGATCGAAACTTCTAGAACGCCCCAGTGGGCTACTGTTTCAAAAGAAAAGTCAGCACTTTTCTTATGAAACACTTAAGTAGTCGTCTATTATAGACATGTAAACAGCTATTACAAAACTTATTTCTATTTTGCACAAGAAGCAGCCCTCTTGTACCTAAAGTCGAGTTCGTAAGTTCGTTTAGTTCGTAAAGCTTCGTCCTGGTTGTAGCGGAGTCAACAACTGAACGTTTGAAGCTAGATTTTCCAGCACACAATTGCAACGTGTACTCTGTCATACTTGCGAAACGATCTGAATTTTCAGAAGATTCTCCAATACGGCGTAGTTTTTATAATCTCGCTTCGGAACTATGTTTAAACCTTCTTTTTCGAGGCATATTGCTTGGAAGATTTTTTTTTTTTCAAATCTACGTAAATAAGTATAAACTAAGATTACAACCCGTATTTATGTTATGGGAAAGTTACTATGGAGGCACGTTTGTTAATCTTTCACGCAAAAATTACTGAACGGATTTGGATAAAATTTGACACACAGATGCTTTACCAGGTAACATAAAGGTATAGTAATTATCCGGATAATCAAACGAGTCCAAACTTATGCGGGAGAAACTGCGGGGCGATAATTAACAATTATGAATTAACCCATCGAGCGTTAGGCACAAGGTGTTTGTTTTTAGAAAAAAACATGTATCTTTTAGAAGAGTTCCCTGCAAGGATGCGGTTTTTGTGCTTTCTGTCATGCCAAAAGTAGGTCGTATTTTTCTTTTTTCTAGTTACTCGCCGAGCAAATGCATTAAAGAGCAACTCGTAAGACTGCTTTGAAGTATGTGCACTCTCCAATAATTTCGAGAGCAGGTTAGTGAGCAGGTTACAGACGTTACATTTTATTGTTGCTTAAAGCAACGCTAAACTTACAAAACGAACGAAAGATACGTCGAATTTCTTTATTCAGTTTGTGTAACGTCATTATTTGAAACGGATGCCTAATCCATTAGTACAAATGATCTGAGATAGGATAGGGATCTGAATAGTGCTCATAAATCAAATAAAATTCCTACCTATGATTGGGTGCAACGAACCAACCTCCTTTTCGGCGTCAGCGTAGTTTGTTAAGCTGAGGACACGCTAGTCCTGGCACAAGGGTGGTCGTACTAGGCGGCGGTCGATTCCTCGACCCTCGGGCTTACGAAAATCGTCGAGAGGATCCGGCAATTGGAGCTCGAGGTGGCCCTGCACAAGTCCGAGACCATGTGCTTTCATAGTCCCCGGAACGCACCACCATCAGGTTCCCACATAATGGTAGGAGGAGTTCACATTGGCGTCGGATCGAAGATGAAATACACGGGACTCGTCCTCGACAGCCGTTGGTACTTCGAGGAGCGCTTCCGACCGTTGTCTCCCAGACCGCGGATACCGCACGGTCTCTGCTGAGATGGCGAGCCTCCTTGCCGGATTGCCGCCATGGGATCTGGAGGCCAAAGCCCTCGCCCACATGTGGGAGCGGCGAGAGGAAGCAAAACATCGGGGCTCAACTTCGCTGCCACGAGAAATCGCGGTACGGCGGACAGAGCTCCGGCGGGATTTCATGGCGACATGGAGAGTGCGATTGTCGCAACCCAGTGCTGGGCACGCCACAATAGCGGCGGTAAGATCCTCTTTGAGGAGTGGCTAGAGGCGCGACGGTGCCCTCACCTTCCACTCCCTTCTACATACGATCGGCTACGATCTGGCAGGCCGTCACTGCCTTCTGCGAAGCAGTGATGCTGGCAAAGAAGGAGGCGGAGCGCGTGAATGAGTGGGAATCCCAAAGCACCCACGCGTCACGCCTCTAGCCGCCGCAGGAGACGCCCTGGTCAGACCTGGGGGACAACATCGTACTCCCGGCCACCGGAGGCGCGGACTTGCGGGCGGTGAACAGTGAGCAGCTCGCCGCCCGATAAGGACCAGGCCCAGGTCGACGGCGCGTTGTGTTTCGCGCGCACCTCTAAGAGATGTCAGCACATCGTGACTGGGTCCACGAATACAGATACCTCTTGGGCCAGGGTTGCGGGTTGGTTAAAAAATTAACCGTGACCCTGGCCTACAGGCAAATGAAGAAACTCGGGTGGGTTTTAATCAGAACTCTGACACGCCCTTCCGCTCCGCCCAGAGCGGGAGTTCATTTGATGACTTCCCGCTGTCAAAGACCGTCCCACAGAGTACATTATACTATAGGGTAACGGATGCTTATTTATTTCAGTCACCTGAGACCTTTTTGTTTAACACAGTTTTATAGTAGCTTCTGCTTTTGGCCGCAGCTTCGCTAGCATGAAATTCAGGGTAACACGGTTCCCATTTCCCAAATATCCAATCCCTGTTTTAATGCCTGGGGAAGATTTCCTCCAGCCCCTAAAATAAAGATGTATTTTTCGTTGGTAACAAAGAGTCTGTGTACAGATATTTGCTACCGTGAAAACTGCGAAAAATCCCATATAAAATTTAAAAGCAGTTAGGAGCGGATGTAAAATAAAATAACCCACTTTTTTTTTTGTTAGTTTCTTATAGTCCGTATATTAGTTTTTAGCTTTTTACCTTAAAAATGCGGAATGTTCCATACCACCATGTTGCAAATTTCCACCCTCCATTTTAGGAAAGTGGGAGATTAGAAAGAGACAAACAGTAGCCTATGTCACTCTCACTTAAAAATCACGTCAATTCGTCGCGCCGTTTTGGATGTATAGTGAAGTATACCGCGTACATCGAGGGACTGGAACAATTTGCAAGCGGCAGTGTTTCCGTCGGACTACAATTTGAGTGTCTTCAAAGCTAGAGTGAAAAGGCTCTTAATAAACTAGCGCGCTTTTACATCATCGATTGCATCACTGCTTTCCATCAGGCGGGATTGCGGTAAGTCTTTATAACATAATTTTGTTGACTTTATACTCATTAACTTAATACAGAAAATAGAACTCGCAAAAGCTAAAAATATAAAACACGCTTTTAAAACGAAATTATTTAAATACATATATTTTATAAGCGTGTTTTTTATACCACATACTATTTCAGGACAGATAAAACAAAAATCTTTATTTTTTTAAATCATTATCATTTTGATTTTATTTTTGGAAAGATTTCTGTGTGTGTGTGTGGGGGGGGGGGGGTCATACTATTTATTGCGTAGGGATTTATAGAATAAACAACAAAATTATTGATATATTATATTTATTTCTCATACATAAGTCAAATACATATTCGAATACACTTAAAATTAACTCGACTAGACCACAAATTACCAGGGCCGTGTGTACTCACAACGCAGCAAAAATATTTTGCAAACATATTAAAGACATAATGTGACATATGTAATATTTAGGACATATACTGGTATAATATAAACAGGCCCTGGTGGAATATAAAATCGCACCCTAAAACAAAATTGGAAGAGTACCAGAAGTAATTTTTCTTCTGCGTCAAACATGGTAACTCTATGGTGTGTCAAGTTGTTACGGAAGCCTCGTTCAGGCTAAAGTCATCTCAAAGTAACAAATATCTGGTACTCTTCAAAAGAACTGGGACTTAAAAGCATTCTTAACCAACTATTGCATCTGCAATAAATACCTTTCCTCCAGCATTCGACCAGTATAATATATTATGAAACGGTAAAAGCAGCGCGACAATTTTTACTAAAAATTGTTAGCTTATCTTGGATCTTTCCAGAGTTCATAAAATATAAAATTTGAGCTTTAGCGAAATTATTCGTTGAATTTAAATTTTTTGTAATGTCATTTTTAATCTGTTCAAATTTTAAATACTTGTCGTGTCATGAAAAACGTTTTCTTTCAGTTTCTATCTTATTTAATTTCTAATATTTTCATATTTATAGCATGGATTGTTAATTCTGCTGCTTGACCGAAAAGTATTTATGACTGATGCCCCACATTACCGTACGCTAGAAAATTAGAGGAGGTACCAAAGGTTCTAGGTGTAGATCGACAAATTGGCACTGCTGAACTGCACAAGTAGTTGAAATAGTGACATCACCGTCAGGAACAGTTATAATCCTTTACTATTTTGTTTAAAAAATAAAATATTTCAAAATTCGTTACTTTAATTAAAAATTCGTTCAAATTGTTGGTACCAAAATCGTTTACTGGTCACTGGTACAAATTTGAGCATTAAGGATCAGTGCCAAATAGTCAAAGGTATAGGATAGGTATAATAAGTTAAGTTTACAGTAAAATTTAAAAAATATGTTCAGACTAAGTGCAGTCTATACATTAATTTCGTAGTAAAGTGAAGTACAAAAACCTTCTCGTGAAACTGGGGAGAGGACACAAGTTGATTAGTACCAAGTGATCAATTAAACAATACTGAGGATCTTTGGTTTTAGCACTTGCCTGGACACGGTGCTCCTGTCAAGATGGCTGAAAGATGTCAAATGGCCAACTCGAGCAAGTTTATTCCCATCCACTCTGATACAACCAACTCGTAAGTTTACAAAATTAAAATAATTATAATCACAAAATGGCGCAAGTCATACTCGCACCGAGGGTTCCGCACAAAATCACAAACACAATTACATGTCAAAATATAAAAAATAAATGCAATTATTTTGAGATCTCTCAATTTTGGACCCTCATAAAACTCCTTAAATAAACTTAATTATAAAATACATATTTTTTAAACTGAGCACTTATTTAGAATAGTAACTCACTAATGCACGGAACCCAAAAATCAGAGCATAAAATAAAACAAAAAAAAAACAATACAATAATAAAATGCGTTAACATATTTTTTGCTTTTGGCAAGTTTTACATCGCGTGACTTAATATTTACAAAAGGTTAGCAATTCACTCCTTATCCAATTCTAATTTTGTTTTGAAAGCGGTCGAATACACTCCATAATTTACTTTAAAATAACTGTAAAGTTTAAGATTTGAACTAGTGTGCTACAAATAGTCGAAGTTACAGGGGCTTTCTTATACTCCGGGTTTGTGGTTCAATTAGTAAACCTACCGCAACCGTCAACCATTGAGAAAATGGCTTCCTCTGCTGTCAAGCACACAATTTAAAATTCAAATCAAACAGAAAATACGTAGTGAAACGTACATATTTTGAACAGTAATTAATAATCAATTTGCTTTGATATTAATTAAAACTGAACAACTTGAATGACAGTAATGAAATAAAAATTTCCTATAATATAAAATTGACATCCTACGTTTGCGCCAATCTCATAGAGTTAGCAATGAACGTCGACACGACTACCGACCGCTTTCAAATAGCTTAAAAATAAGAGCGATAAAGCTCTAAAATACAGTCGTTAATTTCTAACAACGCGTTGGCCATGGTTTCTAGCACGAAAGCACGACCTTATATTAAAAATTTAATAATACTTTTATCTTTTCCTATCATTCCCGATCCCTTCCTTCTTGCCGCGTTTGTACATCTTGCAGGATAAGACAGTGTTTTTACGAAGACTTTTCTTTTAAATATTTTACTAAAATTTTGGACAGACGTACAGCCTGATATTTACACAGGACAGAGTTTATTCGTATCGAAATCGAAATAACGGTTAAAATTAAAACAGACCCAGGACAGGACCCAAAGATTTTTTTTCTAACAGAAACTTTTCTGCCAGCAACTGGGAACTACATATGTCTCAATTCCTGCTGTATAGATGCAAACGCGGTACGCTTAGCAAAAAATATGTTATAAAAATATTACTTCTCACTACTCATTAATATTAAGTTTTTTTTTTTTACAAAAATAGGTTAGAAAAGCTAACTGGGGATACGAGAAGGGTACACCCGACAGCCATCGGCCCACGCAATAATTTGCGTACTACACAAATTCGTAAATTTCACTGGGCTGACAGTAGATTCACCCCACCCTACTTAAAAATAACGGTTTACTAAACAAAAATAATAGAAAAATCATTAAAATAATTAAATCAATTCCATGGAACATAATCTAAGTAGTTTTAGGCCCGCTAAAACTGTTAAACATATGTCGTAAATTAAGTCATACCTCTCTACTTAATAATTAATTCTAAAATAAACCTTACGGAAGTAATTAAAGTGTTTTTTTATAATAATATTTATTTGCCGATCTGCTTTTGGGTTTGATAGGGGTGAAATGTAAAGTTTAGATCCATAGTGTTTAAAATACACCGATAACTGACAACTGTGTTGCCCAATGTTCATGAATTGTTGATCTCAAAACGTTATCTTAAAACGTTGACATTGCCGTTATATTCTACCGATGTATTTTATCCCGCATCTAGAGGATATAGCGCGAAACTGGAGGCAAAATAAACCAGTATTTAATAAAAATACAATATCTGAAATTTGAATCTCAACAGGAGCGAAACATACCAATCATCGGAATGCAGGTATTAATGAAAGATGACAAAAACAATAAATAATAAATGAAATGAATAAATAATAATTTTTGATAATTATTATACCTAAATAATTTAACTACTTACTAGAATCAATATACTACTCGCAGACTGAAAGCGATTGAGAAATTGGTCGCGACTTCGCATTTTCTTTATGCGAAATCACTAAAGCTATAAACCCCTGATTTAGTGAGCTAATTTAGACCTGACGGTCTAAGATAAAAAAAACTAGCCAGGTTAAGCGGGGCTTTTTTTTTAAATAAAAGATATATACGAGTTTGTCGGCTTGGCCAGCCTCTGCCGCGCATATCAGAAGTGGCCAAACTTTCAGTCCGCTACATGAAGCAGGAAAGGATCATTATGTATTTCAATTGTGGGTGGAATGTAGAGGTACACCTACTAACAAACAGTAATACATTGACCTATTTTTAAGTGCAGGAGGCTGTTACTTTTCTGTAAACGACGATCAAAGTGGCCAACAGACCACTTTCAATTCGTAATTTCGACAACTGACGAGCAAATTACCTCCTAGCATATGATTATGGTATGGATATTTATGTAGACAATGTCACTTAGATTGCAAAACCTTAAGACATGGTCTGCGATGTCCCCAGCTGGTTCCTAATTATTAGATCAAGCAATGGCATGTCCTAGTCTAACAACATGATATTTTTTTTATGTTTTTTTTCACATCTTATTGGTACATAGAAAGAAGACAAAGACAGATGAGATTACCAGAGGAGATCCTTTCCTCCAACTAACTACGAAGAACGAGCAATGGCGCCGCTTCCCTTGCTCCGCAAACACCAAATGGTCTCACTAATTGAGCCGCTAAAAAGACAGACCATCAGAATGGGTACATGCACGTATAGCCCACACGGATGAAATCCATTAATTTCCTACTTCACTTGATGAAGTAGGAAATTAAAACGGAACCCTTTACAGGTGCACGATGTCGGGAATCTTGTTGTTGTTGTCAGTGCGACGGTTCCCTTTCGGCTTGATGTCAATGTTGCCGTTCTGCTCAACCACGGTATCCTTTATTTTCGGAGCCGCTTTGTTGTTGTTCTTCTCAATAGAAGGGCTGGTGGCGCTAGAGCCACAGACGCAGCTAACGTCTTTCATCACCAAATCAACGGCGTTCTCTGGAACGGCTATAGACTCCGTCTTGCCGTTCCGTTTCTTTTCTGTGAAGGTCACTACGACCTGGGCTGGTTCCTTCTTCGGAACGGCGCGACGACGGGGGTCGTTTGCGGCGTAGTCAGAGGAAGAGCTCGACGGCTGGTAGTGATACTTCAGCTTGTTGCGTAAACCACAACGGCAGGCCTTAAGCGCGGTTTCGCGTCTGTAAAGAAATACTAGGTTAGGCTGTGAAGCGAACTTAGATCATCTGGAGTTACCAGTATTATAAAACACGATTAACATTTAACGAGTAACATTTGAAGAACGTTCACATTATTATCTTCATTATAACGTTCAAATTTTATTCGCAGTTTCATCTCGGCGACAAATAAATTTTAAAAACTTGTCAAAAATATAGTGAAATTTATTTATGAGTGATTAAGATTAGAAGAGACTATAGAATCTATTATAAAGTTGCCAAACACGCCCCCTGAAGGTGCATCAGATACCGATCATTACGCTACTATCGTCAGTGCCATTGGAAACGACCACAACGATAACGGCGCGGGGACGGATTCCCAGGTCGGCATTAAGTTTTTTTTTTTAAATTAACCTTTTTTAAGGACGCTTGACTTGGGGAGTAAGCTTGCGAACGTGTGACGTAAGCGTTACGGAAAGTGAGATCGGGCGTGGACGAATCGAACGAGGTCGAACGGGACTTGAGTGGGGGATAAAAACAACAGAAAGCAGTGTTCTCTTCCTCTCATGGACAAATACGTTCCATATACCTATCTACGCACAGTTGTAGGCCTATTTGTCTATATCAGAATGTAGGAGCAAGAAAGAGCAGTGCGCGCTTTCTCTTATAGCTATCTAGAACTATTCAAAAATATTAATTTACCAATAAAAATATAAAATAAATTAAAATATTTGTAGAAAATAAAAACATATATATATGTGTACAATATATATATGTTTTTATTTTCTACAAATGTATATGTACAATACCTACAGATGTATACTTTTAATGTATGAGTTTAAAATTCTTATTTCCGAGTACTTAAATATAACAAATATATTTACATATATTTTTCTTTAAAGGTGATGTTTGAACAAAATGATTTGATTTTTATAGAGTCAATATTAGGTTTAATTCCCTAAATTCTTTTGAGATTTATGATACAGGTTAAAGTCGCTAAACAACTTGAATATAATAAAGAAAAGGATCATTTCAACTCATTTCGTAATGACGCAATGGTCCAGTGGCTAATGGTATCGGTAATTTTATGCTGCCGAGTTCGCACCCTAGTTACTACGTGCGTTGCTTTAGAAGATTCGTAATGTCATAGGATCATCATCATCATCAACCTTTTTTATCGTCCCACTGCTGGGTACAGGTCTCCTCTCATACAGAGAAGGATTGAGCATAATCACCACGCTTGCTCAATGCGAGTTGGCGATTTTAGACTTAAAGTCCAGGTTTCCTCAAGATGTTTTCCTTCACCTTCAGTCATTGGTGTCCAAGATAGACTAAGAAAGTACATATAACTTTAGAAAAGTTAGATTGGTACTTGCCTGACCTGGAATCGAACCCGCGGACTCATACTTGAGAGGCTGGTGTTTCAACCACTAGGCCATCACGACTATATGTCATAGGATGATTCGTGCTAAAATTAAGTAATATTATAACTAACAAAAAATAAGTTAATATTCTTTAACAAGAAATGTTTATTTCCAATCCCACTACACTAGGACACCCTGTACAGACTATTTTGGTTCGTTAGTACTTAAATGTATATATTTGAAACTGGATTTAAGTGCATGAAAATCCGTCTGAAATTTCTACACAATTTTGTGCAAGCGTAGAGATTAATGCTCGTGGCTATTTCTGTATGAAAACAGGCCTTTGACAAGCGGAGTTATTAAGCTTAAGCTTTCGGTCTATCTAAGTTGGGAGACCCAACGCACAAAAATGTATTATTGCATAAAATGGCTGGAGAGGTACCAAGTCTCCCTCAGTTTGCGAAGAGGTACCTGCGCTTAACGATCTCCGGCCGCCATAAGAAGGGGTCTGACATTCAAATTTAAATGAGTGTTAATATTCTCCATTCAATACACAGCTGTCGAAAGTCAAAACTGTAATATGTTATGTGTCGATATGTTTGTAATTGCAAGGTGTTTAGAATATTTAGAGCATTTAACGGTTAGGCGGAAAACGTGCCTGGTAACGAGTTTCCATTGTTCTATAATATACTGGACCGCATAGAAAAAGGGTAGGTTTGATCTTCAAAATTCCTATCTTTAAGAAATAAACCTAATCAAAAAATATTATATACCAAATATAATAATATACAAAACCTTTTATTTATTTCTGATAATTATATAAAAAAAATAAAATTTAGAAATTCATTTTTCAATTCAGTACCAAAACAATTCAAATTCTTTATTTAACGTTTATTTTAATTTTGACATATTAAAATACTTTAAATATGATATCTCTGTATTATGAAGTGATCCTATTGCAGTTGGTTTGACTCTTGCCACATTTCAGCGAATACTTTAGCTTTGCCGTGAAACTGGATCTAATATTCGAACACCAGGAATAGGTTGAACGAGGTGCACGACTGCGCGGAATGATGGATATCAGGTCACTCAGAAAGTAGTAGTAGTATTGTGACAAAAAGTTTTTATATGAGAGAAACTGACCAGTTATAATTTATTTAAAAATATGATTATTAATTATAATCATATTTTTTGACAATAAGTAAGTTCCAAATTCAAAACATCCCTCCACATTTTTTGCGAGCTAATTAAAATTTATGGTCTCTTTAAAGAATGGATTTGGGTCGAGTGCATTTTGGCGCTTTGATTTTTTATGATTTAAATCGTACGATAGACTTCAAATGGCATTTATGGTCGACTAGCTTTGGGGGATGAAGAAAGAAGTGGTCGCCCTTTGACGGCTGTTACAGAAGAAAACGTGCTAGCAGTGAAAAGTTTGATCCATTATCATTACATACCAGGAAATTCAGCATAAACTGCAAATTGGATCAGGAAGCCTTCACGAGATTCTACACGTGCATCTTCGCTTGCAGAGGATAGTTTCACGCTGGGACAATCTCACCGATGCTCAGAAGCACGCACGAGTGGAATGGTACCGTGATATGATAGACAAAGTTGAAGCTGTTTTGTCTCGGCGTTTTGAATCAACGCCTACAAAAGTGAAGCGATCTAGAAGCGGGGATAAGATTTTCATCGCGAGCTTTTTCAGTTTGGCTGGCTACTTGGTGTCAATTCCTTTACGGAACTAAAGAAGCATTAACGCTGAATTGTAAACTACCAACTGCTTGACAGAAGTTTTCTCTGTTGTGAGCAACAAGCGACCAAACACAGGGCTCCGCGGGTTACTACTTCACCACGACATCGACAATGCGCCCGCCCACACCGCAATTAAAACAAGGGACTTCCTGGACACTACAACGGTCAAACTCCTGGGTCACCCTCCTTACAGCCCTGTCCCAGGACCGCGTGATTTCTTATTATTCAAAAAAATGAAAGATCAGTTCAAAGGGATACAATTTTCGTCGCCGCATGATGCGCTGTCAGCGTTCGAGCAGGCTGTAAACAAGGAGACGGGGAAAAGTGTTTCGAAAAATGGTTCAGACGCATGAAACTTTGTGTATAGGCTGGTGGAGAGTATTTTGAAAAAATGTATTAAAAATATAATATGTACCTATACAACATTTTTTTTATTATTGCAAACCTTAACCTTTCTGGTTGTACCACGTATATGATTTCAACATTTTCAAGTATCACTATCTTACGGCTGTTGATGTAAAGAACCATCCTTAACGAGCTGGCGGACACAATCTAAGTACGGCTACAGTAAGGCGGCATATGGTGCAAAACTAGAAAAACAACACAGAAACTCAGATTGGGTTATGGTACAGAGTCATAGTGGCCTAGTGGTTAAAACACCAGCCTCTCAAGTTTGAGTGTGCGGGTTCGATTGCAGATCAGGCAAGTACCAATGTAACTTTTCTAAGTTATATGTACTTTCAAGTATATCTTGGTCACCAATGACCAATACCAATATGGTCAACAATGACCATAGGTGAAGGAAAGCATCTTGAGGAAACCTGGACTTTCAAGTCTGAAATCGCCAACCCGCATTGAGCAAGCGTGGTGATTACGCTCAATCCTCCTCTGTATGAGAGGAGACCTGTGCCCAGCAGTGGGACGATAAAAAAAGGCAAAACTGGAAAGACATCACAGAAACTCAGATTGGGTTATGGTACAGAATTGGACTGTTCGACTGGTTAAGAATTTTGTTTTCAGATGATTCTAGATTCTGCTTACACAAACGCGACGGGAGGAAGCGTTTACAGAAGACAAGGCGAGCGCTATAACAAAGCTTGCAAAGAAAAGTATCATACAGGGGAGGCTCTGTTCACGTGTGGGTTGGAATTCCTTCTGAAAGCCGCACTGAGTTGGTGAATGAAATCCCTAAAGACTGGGTCGATAAATTTTTAATGACCATGCGAGAGAATTGAAAAACAATGCGCAAGCGAAACGAAAGAGGCTCTATTAGAAGAGTGGCAGAAAGAATATTCGTCAATATCACCTCAAAAATCACAGAACTAATTTGCCAATTCGAATAAGAACAAGATTGACGATGAACATTTGTAGACTAGGACGAATATCACACTGTAACGCATCACACTGCAGGTTGCGTATCTATTGAACTAAATGAACGCGGGTGGATGCGTTTTCTGTATGTTGCACTGTGAGTTTTCTATACAGACGGATATGCACATGCAATGACAAGCACAGTAAAAGCACGCATTTACTCGCTACGCTGACTGTTGCGTGGCAGAATGATAAACGCCTTAGGTACTAGTAAAATTCATAACACAGAGCTTTTCTGACATAACTAATTGTTAAGATTCGTTTTTCTTTAATAATAACGAGTTCGAAACGTTTTATTTTTAAACTTGAAGGCTGAATAGATGTGGTTTTACTCAAAGAGTATAAATAATTTTTACTTCCCGCCCGCCTATCCATGATAGTTAGGAAATAACAATGAAACCAGAACTGTCTGATTATGGCCATGTATCGTTAATGTTGAAGGTTTTTTATTCAGTCAATAAAAATTACTCAACCATCACTACAAATACCGCGTAAAATTTTGATACAATATCTTTGGGAAAAGATTTTTTATTTGCGATTTGTGACTTTTTGAGTCCTCGCGATTATGTATCACATAAACTGTTTTGATCAGTATTAGAAACACCATCGATGGGCATAAAAAAGAAATTTTTAAAATGGCATTTTTTTTTTATAACCGTTATTTTTTTTGAAAAGCTATGAAAGTGCATCAAAATTTCATAAATAATCATGGATAGTAGGCATTTTCATGTAGCCGCTATGTCCCCTTACAGCCCTAATAAAATATAACAAACAGGTAATAAACAGGTTTGACTAACTTTAGCTTTGCTATCCTAAAATTAAATTTACATATTACATAGGTGTACCCACCTAGTAAATTGAACAACTCGCGGTAACAGTCACAAAACAAACAGTTTCATTGCATTGGCATGTGCGGTTAAATCGCAATTAAAAGTCTAGCAAAATCCTGCAGCCTGCAGAAACTGTGTTTAAGGGAACGCTACAAATAACTGTAGGGCGCTCTTAGCACAGGTGAGACAGACAGATTGATTTGATTGATTGATAGATTCACGCTACCATTTCAGAAACAACTGCACCGAATGATTCATCTTTTAATTGACAAGTCGTTGTTTCTTTATTTCTAAAAAGTTGCTGATACATTGAGCCTATACCGTTATTAAAATACAGTGAACTTTGGTTGTAACGACGCCGGGCGGACCTCTTTAATGTCGTCGCTATATCCGGAGGTCTCTATATCCGAAATAATAAAAGTCATGTACATATGTATTTATTCTTCATTTATTTTATTATGTTATACACGGGTGTTAGTGAAAAATCGTTTTCTCCTTTTTAACCGACTTCAAAAAGGAGGAGGTTACTCAATTCGACCGTATATATGCTTTTTTTTTCTATGTTTGTTCGCGCATAACTTTGTTGTTTATGAACCGATTTTGATAATTCTTTTTCTGTTGGAAAGAAGACGTTCCCAGGGTGGTCCCATGGTAAGGATATCAGGGTTTGATGGTGGAAGACCAGAGAAAACAAGGGGAACTTTCAAAAATTGCAGGGGCGACTAGTGCATTTCTTAGCATTTTCATTAAGTTTTTGATAGCACTACAATTTAATAAAGGTCTGTAGTAGATCTGATGATGGAGCCGGTAGACAGTCGAAGGAACTCCTCAACAATTCACAGCAGCTACCTTGTGTTTGGGCTCGATTAATTTGTATTGATAAGAACTTTACACCTAGATGGGTTGTGATTGTCATAAGGGGCCATCCATAAAGTACGTCACACGAATTTCCTGATTTTTTGAGACCCCCCTCCGTCCTTGTCACAGGTGTTCACATTTCTGAGACCATTTGCACCCATTGAGTTAAAATAATGGTCTGCAGTAAATTTGATGATGAAGACCATAGGCAGTTGAGGGAATACTTACGGGTAAAAATTTAAGTAAACAAAATTACGTCGTTTCCCAACTATATTTGCGTCAGCTTCCAGTCTGACCGGATGCAACTGAATACATAGTACTTTTAACAACTAAAAAGTGTAAAATAAAAACTTTTTTTACAAAAAAACAACCGACTTCCAAAAACCACTACAAAGTGAAAAATAACTAATTTCGGAGGTCGGTGTCAAAAAACGAATATACAAAACCAAAGACACCGACTTCCGAAATTAGTTATTTTTCACTTTGTAGTAGTTTTTGGAAGTCGGTTGTTTTTTTGTAAAAAAGTTTTTGCAGCCTCATTTCGAGGCTAGAAAATGTTCTCGTCCAAATTTTCTTTCACAGTAGGTAAATGTACAGACGACAGCACATCAAGCTACTACAATGTGTCAGATTTCCTTATTAGATTTTCAACTTTATCTCTAAACCATTAAGGCTCAAGGTCGTCCGTACGTCGAGGAGCCATTTTTACCAGTTTAAGAAAAACTGTTCACTCACTGGAATTTGCTATCTAACTAATTCAAAAGTTTAACTTCGTACACGTGCTAAGCAGTCCTACATACAAACAAAGCGGGAAAGTTGAATTGATCTATGAATGAATTTTTGTGCCTTCGCCGATTCAGTCGCAATATCCGCGTGGGATTTCTAGGAATCTGTTATTAATGGTTCATAAAAACAAGTTGTTATACACGAAATTGACGCTATATCCGAAATCGCTATTACCGAAAGAATTTCTTACAGAAGTATGCTTTAAATTCCATGGACTTAAGTTTGACGTCGCTATAACCAAAACGTTACAACCGAGGTCGTTATTAATGGTTGTAAAGAATAGAGGTAAACAGACCAATTTAGGGTTATCACAACTCACGTTTTACAAATTCAACCAATGAATAAAGTTGAGACATAATTATGTCAATACAATTTTAATTACTTTCCAATCAACTACACGTACATACTTTCAAGTATGGAATAGGTATAATATACATTTATGTATCAAAAAAAATACCTATTAGGAAAATAGCTTAAATGTGTGTCATATTTCATTCAAATCGGTTAAGCGTTCTATGCAAATCATAAATATCTAAACATAAATGAACTGTTTACATTAGTAGGAAGTAGGATTATTACTTTTATGATAAACATCTATCTAGAAAAGGTTGTTAATATCTGTCTAAAGGTGTTAACAACTCATTATCTAGCAACGGTTTGTTTACCTCTATTCTTTATTGAATTTGGTTTTTATATAGGTGTATGTACGTACCTACTCACTTTCGGCCGTCGACGTATAACTACATACGAGCATCGTTCAGCTGACGTCGGATTACGTGTACGCGTCAGTGATTAGCTTACATACGTCAAGGTGGACTTAGCGCGTTCATATTGCATTTTAAATGGGAATTAAACACTGAATAAACCTGTTGCAATCTAGTAAAAATGATATCTGAAGCTTATTGCCTATATACCAATGGTCCATATGTTCGAAAAATGTCCCTGCTCAGTGTCTACTCGACAATGTAAATAACGCAATGAATGTTGTTGAACTGTCAAAATCAAACCCATTGCTACTGATAATGTGTTACGTAATTACCCTACAGATCTATCCTAATAGAGAGAGAAAACTATTCACCGAACAATCACGTATTTACTGAAAATGTTACTGCGAGTAAATGAAATAATAAACAGATTGTTTTAAAGTCGATTTGATTAGATAACCTATTCCCTCAATAACTTTGACCAGAAACCGACAATGGGCAACATCGATCAACTGTTCACAAATAGCACCTAAGCCCGTCATTCCAGCCACGGCGATGTAGGCTGAATTTTAATTGACCTAATTGAATTTACATCCAATTATGATTATTCGAACTACCTTTGTATGATATTATTTTACGTTACATTCATTGTCAATCAGATCACCGTGTACATTCCCGATTTCATTATTATTGTCATCGAATGATTATAAATTTTCCTTACCTGTTGAAATTTCATCATAGCGCACTGTTCAGAATAAAGGATTATTTCGAAATAATAACGGCCAGTACATTTCCTAATTAATGAAAATTTGCCCTGAAATGTACTGACCGTATTTACAGGATGGCAAGTAACTACCCGCGTATAATTAACATCATCATATTTCCCTAGAAACCTGTTCGAAACCGTAATTAATATTACCGTCCTATAGCGTTCACTGCGTTAGAAGAATTAATTCACTTAACAATAGATTGTTGCAGGTATAAGGTTACAGATTTGATTTTCGTTAACTATTTGCTATTAAAAACTAAATCTTCAGTATATGCGATGCAAAAATTCTTGTGGAACTAAAAAGCCGACCCGAAATAATTATTAAATATATTCTGCTTTCATTCAAATCGTGTTGATTGTTACACTCCTTACGCATCTGGCCTCGACATATCATGGGTCAGCTCGACATTATTCGAGTTAAGCCAAAGGGCTTTTTCCCACACATTTATAATACATAAAATATGCGATTTTTCAACCTGGCTGTTCTTAATCATTAACCAGAACCCCAATAAGTGTAAGTCTCAGCTATGCAGTTAAAATACACACATCAAAAGTGTCTAGGGATCAACATATATTTTTGCAATAACTTTTCTCCTGATTGATATTAATTAAAATTTTCTTTAAGGATTCATCAAATAAAGTGTTTTCGTTTGTCACAGTAACGATAAACCAAGTCACCTTTGCATTAATAAAGAAATTTGCCATTTTCCTAATAAAGGGATATTTGACATTTGAACCACTAACACAAAAGTTCGAAAAAAAGACTGAAATAACAGTTTTCTCTAAAATTTTATTGGGTAACTTAAACAATTAATAATCCGTGTTTCTACCGCGAACACTAACAACACAAGAACATCGGTTTGGCATACTCAAAATGAGTTCATCCAAATCACGCTGTGGAATGGCCGCCCATGTTCGTTGCAACAACAAAAAAAGGTCTTCTTGCGACTGGATACCCTCCATATTCGGCAGAGCTCTTCTCTGTAGCATATCCCATGCATGCTCAATCGGGTTCAAGTCTGGCGACTGAGCAGGCCAGGGCAGGACATTGATGTTAGCTGCGGCGAGAGTCTGTCTTACAACTCTTGCGGTGTGCGGTCGTGCATTATCATGCATTAACTGAAATAAGGGACCGATTTGCACTTGTAGAGGAACGATGACGTCTGATACAATCGTTTCAGCATAAATTTGAGCGTTGAGGTTGCCTCTGATCCAAATCAACTCAGTTCTTCCGCCGATCCAAATACCCGCCCATACCATGATGGTTCCACCACTATAAGGATGGACTTCCTGGCAGGATTTTAATCGCTGTTGGCGTCCAGGGGTTCTCCAGTGTCGTATACGTCTTGTATCCGGTCTCATACCAAAACGAGACTCATCAGAAAAGCACACGAAACGCCATTGTTCTTCTGCCCAATTTCTGTGTTCAAGAGCCCATTGATATCGAATCCTACGATTGTGCATTGCTATAGGTGGTACCCGTAGCGGTCTTCGGGAATGAAGGTTCACTTCATGCAAGCGGTTTCTGACTGTTTGGTCGCTAATTAAGTTCCCTGAAGAGTGATGAAGCCTCACGGCTAACATCATGGCGGTTATTGTTGGAGCTCTTCGAGTTAAGATTTGAATGTATCGGTCTTGTCTCCGTGTGGTGCAGCGATACCGTCCTCCATGGCGCTCAGCCACGGTACCAGTGCTTCGGTAACGTGTCCAAAGTCGACTGATAACACTCTGACTTGTATTCAGAGCTAAAGCCACAGTACGTTGCCGGGAACCAGCTTCTATCATTCCCACGGCTCTGAGCATTTCTTCCCTGCTTAAATGACGTCGCCGCTCCATAATAACGTTGGTTTTAATCAGTAGTAGGGAAACAGTAGCACTAATAATGTCTTCAATGCGTTGTATGTTTTTATAGGGAAAATATTGACAGCTGATTTTCATCTTTTACTCGAATTTGATTCACAGTTCCTGATTCAAATTATGAAATGCACCAAAAAGGATCCATATAAATTTATAAAATCATAAATTTATTACAAAGCCACATCTCAATCTCAAGAAATCCGCATAAAAATGCTTGATCCCTAGACACTTTTGATGTGTGTATTTAGTGCTGAGTCAATAGCGTAACTGCATAACCTTCGCTTAAGGGGGCTAAAGAGAAATTCTGAAAGTAGGTATGATGGTCTTGCATATCGGAAACTCCCAGAAGCAGGTAATTATTTTATCATATGCATGTTCGTAGAGTTAACTCAAACACATATTTACTTGAAATTCATCAGTCAGTTCACCTGAGAGTGACGGGCACTCGGGCCGCCGAAGCTGCTACACCCAACGTTATAGGTACATGTCCTACCCCCAGGCAGCGCCATTTCACAAAATGTAAGAGAGGATATTGCGCTGATTTACAATGTACGCCCTGTCATCCTTTGTTATTTCTGTCTGCACATGTATTTTCATTAATAATTATAGTTTGGTCGAACATTGACAATTTAATATTACATTGAAATTTATAGAACCGATGTCCGTTGCGGAAAATGTGTTCTTGAGTGGAGACTGTGAATCGGTAAAAGTAAGGATAGATGTAGTGGGGATATTCGCCGGATGGCTGATAGCAGCTGTAAGAGTTGGCGAATGTAGAGTTGAATGACGTGCAATGGGCGTGGCCATGTCCAGCAGTGGACCGCTATAGGCTGATGATGATTTTAATGAATTGCAGCATATTAAAAGAGATTTCAGATTATTAAAATTATTTAGACACACAAATACGATGCTGAATGAAAGATATTTTCAGTAGTTATTTGGAGTATTAATTAATAAAACACGATGCAAGAACGAAAATTCGACCTTTCTTTGTATAACACACACATGAACGAAGTACATACCAACGTGAGCCGTTTATTGTCAGGTATTAGGTAACTTGAATTCAATATGAGAAGACTAGATGGAACTATGGATAGAATAGTCTATTATTTAATATGCACATCATTTTATGTCAAACTTGCATATTCAATACACATTGATGTACCTAGGTTTAAGAACGATCTTAGTCTAATGACCAATTCGCGTTATTAAAAACATTGAAAACCTAGTCGCAGTCTCTCTCAGTAACAATTATGTCCTAACTTCACAAGTACGTAGAGAAATTAGAGGTATTTCTGACAGATAGAGCTTGATATCAGACTGTGAACGTTACGAGCATTAGCTTTCAGGGCTTTATACTAAAAAAAAATCTTAGGAAAAATTTTGATCACATTAAAATCATAAAAAGACGTGAAATTTTTACATACTGATATGATATGTTACATACTTTTGAAGCACCAGGTATTTATTTAGCAGTTAACTAAGGAAGCGCGAAGCAGTTATAAAATAGTGGCCTTTTCCAACAGCTCGTACCTAGCCAGCCGTCAAGAGCTACATACAGGCCTTGCCATATTATATAATATATTCCTCGTAATAAATTAAATTTTTTAAATGCCTTTTGCATTTAAAAAATTAACGCTAAACAACCGTATCAAATTACGACTCGTAGTTTAGCAGAACCACGCGGTCTCACAATCAGATACGAAATACTAAATTAATATTAACAATATGTTTAAAGTTAAAACAACGTAGTCTGAATCGCGAACAGATAATTGACTACTTATAAGTATATTATGAGTCAGTAAGTTCGCAGTAGAGATTGATTGCAATGCGAGTTATACAATAATAGGTGTTATAAATATACAGTAGTTAACAATTAATTACGCAATAGCTACACTGATACGTGACACGATTATGAAGTCAAAGCATTATCTATTGGTTACAATATTCTGCCAACAGATCCGCAAGCGGTTACACTGAAAATTATCACAAGAGTATCCTATATGCCTCTAAAAGTCATGATCTTATGCATTGAGCTTGTAAAGTGCGAAAAAGTACTAAACGTGATGATAGTGAAAACTACACTCGCATTCATAAATTGCACGGGTAAAGTTATGTGGATCATGTTTGGAAGAGACATCGCAATGCTTTGAAAAACGTTTAGCAGCCAAATCAGCGCAGCTGAATCATACAAATACCAGTCGCGCTCAACCTGTAGCTACCGTGTTGTTGCCGGTTCGGAATGTATAATACCGACCGCGGCGCATCGATCTCTGTATAACTTCGAATTGCAGTGTTCGTTTATATTCCACCATGTATTCTAAAATGATTTTTGAGTGATCATTCATAACAAGAAATATCTTAATATGTTTGAACTTTGTTAAATACGATATATTTGTTGTTCCATAACTTGTAAATTACCACATACACATAAACAGTAACAAAAAACACAGATTTGCATCCAATCAGTATTTCTTTTAAACTATCGCTGATGATGACGCATAAAAGCTAATTAAGAAAGAATTGAAAAGAAACCCATATCTCCTACAAAGATGCGACATATTTGTAAGAAAGTTAAGTTTCCCCTAGATACAAAAGTAAGTAAAAGAAATCAAATATACTTACTCCTCCACTTCCTTCTCCCGTTGCTCTAGCTGCAGTCGCACGGTGCAGACTTCCAAGAACAGCTCGTTGGCATGACTGAGCTGGTTCTCATAGATCTTGCGAATGTTACGAGCCGATTTCAAGTCCTCGCGGCGGTTGGTATCACCGCCGCTGGCGCCTTCCTTCCCCTCGGACCTGATAACCCTAGGAAGTTATCAAACCATTAGTATAGACCCCAGGAAAAAGAAATTAAATCCTGACTAACAAGCCAGTTTTAGTATGTAGGAAATATTTTCGAAATCGTCTCTTAATTTTAATGCCCCATAAAGTCAATATTTTCTTAACAAGACGACATAAATCCACCATTTTGAATTAATACAAACAGAACTTATGTCAAGTGTGTGACCTGGAGGATTCGAAAGACCTTACGTATAAAAATCTACAAATAAATACAAAGATATTCGTTAAGTATAATATAATCCAGTCTTTGGTTTAGCGCAGTCGGTCAAAGACAACTTATAAATTCTTATGAGCCTATTTTCCCGAAAAAAGAAATAAACAAAAAGTAGGCCAAAAAAGTTAAAATAGCAAGTTCAGAACTAAGCAGCGGTATTTTGTTCCATAGATAAACTCAAACAATTGTTATAAACATATAAACTAATAATTACCGATTTTTGAACATTAGTATGTTATTTTGATAATTGTAAATTTATCTAATGGTCTCCAATGATTATGTTTTTAACTAAGAGTTAGTAATATGATGATTACCAATGGTATTATATCATTAAATAAACTAAACATTGATCAAAAAACAAATTTGCAAATACAAACAGCACAACAACTACCTATAACCTATCATGTAATAAATAGTTTTTTAATTTCTGTGTCCAAAAAAAATCCAATGTAAAGTCACTCTATAACAATTATCAATACATTAAAAAGAACTAAAATGAAAGCTTTCGACAAATCGCAACGTTTATTCCTGCTTCCTCGTCTTACTAACGAATACTAGAGAACATTCATAAAACAAAAAAAAAAAACTATCATCGAATTCATTAAAATCCAACCAAATTTAAATAAAAACCTGACCAGTACACGAACGAATTGCATAGTGTCTTAATACAATAATCACCAAAATAATTAAATCACTAAACCATTAAACAAAGTCAAACAAAATAAAAAAACAAGTAAGGCGCATAAAAGTAACGCCAACGTTTAGAAATAAATTGAATAGATTCTAGTCACCCTTTCGCATAGTAACATGAATAAACTTACTTTGAATAGTAAATAGATTACCGACAAAACGTTACAAAGTTAATATTACGCCTATACTACATTAAAACTCGTTGAACTCTATCAATAATTCGGAAATAAATGAAACCAAAATACGGAAAATCAAAGCCATTTTCTCTTACAACTGAACTGACTAAATAAAAAATAACGTTAATGGAAGTAAAAACACTACGACGTAAATAATTAAAACGGAATTAAATAAAAACTAGATTACGAGCGGCCTTTCCATTAAATTTCAAATGTTCACTAAAAGTTACAAAACGCGCTAAACTTCCTATAAATAATTCTCAAAGGTTACTTTTCTGTCTACCTAATAAAAACAGCGAGCACTAAGTAAAAGTAAAAAAAACAACTAATCATAACACATCAACTCGAACTTCATTTCACAATATTCACGAAATATTATTCACGAAAAAATAATTTATAAACGAGTTAAAATAAATAGAAACTTTACGATAAGTAACGCAAATACACTGAAAACTCGGTCTAACTCCCTGTTCTAATATGAAAAGCCGTAAACTATATAAAACAATCACTTACTAAATTTATTTATGAAAAATCTAAAAAATTATCAAAAATCGGCTAAGTCTCTTAAAATCCGCAGCACCAAATCACAAACTTACCTTGCATAGAAGCGTTTCATGCTGTCCGCTACGTCCTTACGCCAAATAGCTTGTTTCTTTTTAAAATAATCCATAGGATAAGTAGCTAATTCGTCGCCAGCTATTTCCAAATTAGCGGCGATTATTTTAAACGGCGGCCTAATAAAACACAAACAATTCAATATAAACACAATGACAGTTAAATATTTGCAATATCAGAATAATAATGCACAGTCAGAGCAAAAAAAGTTATCACAAATATTGCTTCAATTTCAGATGCAAGCGCGTCGTGTGTCCACGGCCGCGGGACCGACCGTACTGACGTGAACTTCAGATGCGTTTGTGATGTCGGATAACGAACCTAATATCACTACGCTGCAGTTATTCGGTGCAACATGCATGCATCAGTCCCAGCTGATAGAAGCGTTTTATTTTATTGCGCATGTGCGTAACGCCCCTTACCGGGCTAGCAACTTAACTACCTGACAGTTTACATTTTCATGTAATGATTTTCGCATTTTCGATGCGTTTGGGATTAATTTTGTTGCTTTGGCGTGAAAATATTTATATTTTATTCGTAATGCTGATTTCAGATAATTTGTGACGTGAAATTTCAGACACGTGATACCGAATCAAAAGGATAAAAGGCATCACATTACTAATTATCCATTGTCTGTCACCTGTCTGTAATTTTTAATTAATATGATGTCATGTGTAAAATTTCTGTTGCCGATATAACAACGAATACTACAAACAAATATGTATATTTATTTTATATTTATTAATTGTCTGTTTTTTCTTCAAAAAAGTCTTAAGGTCCTTTCCAGTACACAAACTTAAACTTAAGGATATGACCCTACACTGTTTTAAAGTTCACGAACCAATCTAGAGGTTTCAATTTAAATCTGTTTAGAAAGTTTGCATACTTATATTAATTTATTTCAAAGTCGTCTATAACTTTGATGCAGTCTATGAGTCCGTCAGTGTAAGTACGGAACCCTCCATGCGCGAGTCCGCCTCACACTTGGCGGTTTTTTTTTGTTTTTTACTGTAGACAACGTGTAAAACACAAGCAATAAAATAACAAGAGGCATACAGCTAATATGATAAGCAGTCTCTGTGCATGTTTCCATGGTTCCCAAATACTATACTTTTAAAACAAAAGACTTTTTTTGGGTACAATTTCCGTACGACAACTCTAAAATACAGCTGAGAAACAGAAAGGACGATAGGCAAATAATATTAACGAAAATACAGATTTCTATCTTTCTACCGAAAGTATAAAATTGTTAATTTGGAAGCTATTCTTAAAGTTTGTGTTTTCTTTTTGTATGCATGTTTCATACTTTGTAAATCTTATTATTGTAACCAAATGCCGCATCTTAATTTAAGATGCTTTGAGAGAACGTTGACTGCGACAGCATAGTAAAAGATAATAGCAAAAATTTCATCTATAGGCAACACGCGAGCTTTCTTGTCTTTGTTCTGGCGACGACTTTTAGTTTTGCCGAAAGCCTCAAGCGCAAGCTAAACTCTTTGTTTTCGAATTTAATGAAAATGTATTCCGAAAGTTTTATGAGGTTTCCGTCTTATTTTATTACATAATATATCTATGAAATTGACATAGTCATAAGATTAAATTCATGACATTATTATCACTATTTTTCGCACAAGGAAAGTACTAAATAAAAAGGAATATTTAATTAAAAAGGATTATTATTATACACTGATAGCCGTATTAGAGCCGTATAGGAGATAGATGACCTGACTACAAATATTATTGTAATATTACAATAATATGTATGGTCCGTTCATCAGTGTTTGAACTATCTTCGGTCATTGACCTGAACACTGAGAGTTACGTCAATGAAAAAAATGTATGGAAGGTTGAACAATTGATTTCAATTATAATTCTTTTACAGTGTGTTCTTTACATGATATGTATGCCAACCTACAAATATTAGTATGTGCTTATTTTTCACAAGTTGTATACAATAATTCTTTCATCATTCAGCAATTATTTTATCAATCATTTTTCACGTGATTTATAGAAACGGACTATAAATACGAGTTACACAGTTAGCCCATAATATCATAATACAACTGCCACTAATATATGTAAGTGCAATCAACTCTATTAATGTATTAAACGTACCTTTTATTAATCAGAATTAAAAACCAAAACTGGTCGCCTTAAATAAAAATAGCAAAAATTACTAAATAAGTTATAAAAGCAGATTATGTTACGGTCAGCGTATCCCCGTGCAGCAAGCAGGTTACCTAATAGAAAGTCTATTTTATTGATTGAGATGCACTCACCTATTCCTTGGCGTTCTGTTCCAACATTGGTTCATGAGGAGTTGCATGCTACTCGGCAGCGTCGAAGGAATTGGCAAAGCGATCGTGTCGGTGCCAACACCCCACATAATGGCATGTGTTTCGAGATTTTTGTATGGCACTTCTTGTGTAAGGAGTTCCCAGAGAACTACACCATAAGACCACACGTCGACACGTTCAGAACATGGTTCGTGTCTTATAACTTCTGGAGCCATCCAAGCTACCGTGCCCGTAAAACTCATAACGGCACTAACGTCATTCCATTCACGACTTGTACCAAAGTCGCTTACTTTTACCACGAGATTATCAGCGATCAGGATGCTGAAAAAGGAGTTTATTGAAACAAATGTTGATGACATAAAGCTGCGCGAATACGTTTTCTATCCCATGTCATCTTTCTTTTTCAAAGAAAAAGTATTCGCACTACTTCCGTAATCTATACAACCTTTAACATGCAAAGCGTAAGTACTGCCTAATACAGAGAGAATACTACGCGTACCTGTCAATAGAAATTTAAGGGGCCATCCATAAAGTACGTCACACGAATTTCATGATTTTTTGAGCCCCCCCTTCCGTCCTTGTCACAGGTGTTCACATTTCTGAGACCCCCCCCCCCCCCAGTGTGACGTCACATGTATTGCAATTTCACTTCGAAAAATTATTAAATTAAAACAGCAGTTCCGAATTTAGTTTTATTTCCATTTAAACAAAGTACTTTTTTATGAAATCAACATTATATCAATTATTTGAAACAATAACAAAGCAATAAACTATTGAATATAAAGAAAAGAAAGAAACCCAAAGGGCTCGATCGGCGAGTGTCACTAAAGCGAGTATGATCTCGTAAAGAAAACAATTTAAACCGTATTGTCCCAAAGATAGAGTTGGAAATGTTTTTTATTTTATAATTAATATTTCAAATAACGTGATTATTACCTCTAGCTATATTCGATTTTGAAATGTGATGTCACGAAACATAGTACCCCACCCACCCCTTGTCACACCATGTCACACTTTGTCGACACCCCCCTCCCCCCTTTATGTGTGACGTACTTTATGGATGACCCCTAATAAATGATTTCTGATGATGTACTATCGATTTTGTGACGGTTGCATAGGCTAAATATGACTGGCCTCTTAGGCATTACAACGAATCAAGTCATTTAAATGTAAACACAAGCGGGCTCGCAAATACCGTAACTATCTATGTACCTACTAGGCGCGAAGTAAAACCGTATTACATTTTTATTGATTTACTTTTGTCGTTACATTGATAAAATATTAAACTAAGGTATATATGTCACTAGTGCACTAAAAATGAAGTGTACAAAAGGAAGTAATTCCTGTATCTCGCTTTAGTCATTCTCGATACACTCGTAAAAACAAACGACAAACACTAACAGCGCAAACGACAAACACTAGCCATCTTTTTCTTCTCTATGCTTTAGGTTGCGCCCCATCTCACTCACACTGTACCAATGTATGCCGAATAAAAATATGCATGTGTGCTGCTGCTGTGTTCGGCACATTTTTTTTTGGTCAGTTTGTTAGAATATATCGTATCTGTTTAATATTTTATCAATGTGTCGTTATAATTTTTATGAGTACTGGCTACTAGCCCTACCTCTGAGTTAAATTATCGATTGCAGCAGCACGTTAGTAGTAAAGTTTTAAATGAGAAATATGATAGTTTGGTGTTCCGTAATTGCTCTAAGAAGTTCGATTCGAGAAAACTAACTTCTATCGATCATTAGAGATGCCAGTTTCATGATGCTAAGTTTGATATTAAATTAATAATTAAAAACTTCCGGACTAAACTATTAAATGATGGTGAAAATTGCATCTAATTGGAAATATGTATTTATAATTTTGGTATAAAATACATAAGTCTCGACGACCTGGAAACAGTAGTGTAAACAGACTTGTGTCGAAATGTAACTTTGTACTATCCATATTTGATGTTCTAAATCTGTAAAATTGTGGACTATACCCAGAATTCAGTAGTAAAAGAATTCTGAGACAATGTTTCATACTGGGAAGCCAGAATCCGAGACACTGAAAATTATACTGAGTAACTGCACAGAATAACGAATGCAAACAGCTTTGCTGAGCGATCAACAGGCTCTTTTGATAATGTAGATCGATTCTACGTACTGTGACTGTTATTTTCATGCAGTCGCGCTAACGACTAACATTGGCACATTGCGAGACTTACGAGTACTTAGGATGGGTGACTACTTGTCTCCGGAACAACTATGACGCTGCAGTTAAAATAACTAGCGGTACTCAAATCACGATTTCAAGCACTCCTGAAAAGGTCTACAGAAAGGAATTGGAGATTTGTAGTCGAATGCAACCCAAAACTGGTGTTGTGCTTTGTTGTTGCCCAAATATGGTGCTATTATGGCAAATATGGTCAAATATGGTCTTTTGTTGTTACATTATTTACATCAGCATTGACATGCGTACTTCAAAGGTAAGCTAAACTATCCTAATATTTTCCTTTTTACGAAAAACATGTGTACGCCCATTAGAATTCGAAGCGGCGAAACTATCGTCGACCAGGCTTCAATAAACTGTGAGCGTTTACGTCTTAGGTCTAAACGTAAAGGTTTGTCATAAAGGTCACGTGCTAATAATCCTGGTACAGCTCAGTTTAATCACAGGATTAACCTAGAGAGCGGTGATAAAGACTTACAGTCTCTGTTTGGAGGAGCGGAGGATTTTGGTATAACACATTTTGTCTAATTATTCTAGAACAACGGTTAAAGCACTCATTATTAAGAATAGTAAAATTATATGCTATTAGATATATTATTTAATTTTTCGCGGTGATTACGCTCAATCCTTCTCTGTATGAGAGGAGACCTGTGCCCAGCAGCAGGACGATAAAAAAGATTGATGAGACCAAAAACATGGGGTCAGTTCTACTAGTTAGAAATCGAAATAAAAAAAGTACTTTTTAGTTTATTTAAAGCCTGATAACTTTATCGCTCTTTCTGATGTTTTGCAAAATACGCTTTGATACACTAAAATCACATAGAAAAGTGCGATTACGATATCGCTTTTTTATAAATCGACCTTAAATGCAGTTTACTATCTGAATTATTAAAAGGCTTTTAGCCCGTGTCTTGCAGGACACTTGCGAACAGAGGCATCAAAAACAGAAAAGTGTGTTTAAAATATCGTTTTATTGTTAATCGACCTTAAATGCAGTTTACTCTCTGAATTATTAAAAAGCTTTTAGCCCGTGTCTTGCAGGGCACTTGCGAATAGAGGCAACAAAAATAGAATAGAGACAAAAATACCGAGTTTGAATTTGGAACGCAGCGATAGCAAATTAGTTGTTATTACATTAACAATTTAGCCTGGGTGCACGGTCGGATGTGATGTATATGTATTGACATGATGTGTCGATATTAGACTACAACCCGAAGGCAGATCAAGTACCGGATTATGAAGCCATTGGAAACCCTTTGTTGTACATGCATTCCAATTTATTGAATTTGAAATTACGCGTAATTTAGGTTTATAGAACACTATGAGATGATTAATACCACAAAATTTGTGAACAAACATGTAGTATGGCACTATTGCTATACTACGTGTTTGTTCACAAATGTTGTCTAAAAAATAAAGTCAAATTTCTTACTAGTTTTTACTGATTTGTCTATACAAATCAGTAAATAATAAGTAAGAAATTTATTTTATCTGCCTTTTGTGTATGCAGGTTTTTGTCTGACCCTAGTTGTCAGCCAGAAGATTTATTTGCAAAGCATTTCGCAAGCATTTGAGGTAACTTTTATTCTTGGAATAAAATTGATGTTGGATATTTTTTATATGAAATAAAGAAATAACCGTGATAATATTAATAATACTTTTCGAAAATGTTATATACTTTTTAACACCCTTGCTCGTAAAGCTGATGTAATTCCACCGGTTTTAAATATGTAAAGCAGGCCATAACAAACGCGTGTTTTATCAAAGCAAATAGTTAAGTTATAGTCCATAACAGCATTATTTTCCATAACAGCATTATTTTCCATTTCAAGTAATTATGGAACTGATCGCCGCCGCACGGCTCGCGCTGCGCGCTGTTCCATATTTGAAATGGCAAATAATAATACTAATGGAGGGAAAGCAACAGTGTGCATTCACAGATTGAGTTTATTTAAAATGAACAAAATATAAAATACTTCTTTTTCTGTTTCCTCGCAAGTGTGTTAAAAAACGTCGTACGATATACGTGCGTATTGGTTATAACATGCTCGGCTCAATTACACCCTCGCCTTCGGCTCGGGCTGAAATTCCGCCTCGCATGTTATAACCATCATTACGCACTAATATCGTAATGTACTATTACTGTACATCAGAAGATAATAAATGAAAAGAATATTGCACTCAATATGGGGTTTTTCCAGGCACCCTTGGAACGAACACAATTCATTCAATTACGATCGTTTACCGAGACCTAATTAATCTATACATATATCTATAACCCGCGCAGATAAAGAAAAGATCTGTAAATGGCGTCCGCTCGCATGCGTTCTCACTCGCTCTCTATCGCTGTCTATACTCACACAGTGAAGTAAGCGCTGCAAAAAAAAATAATCATCGATCAGGAATTCAGGATTCTCTTTCCAAACTACTGAAGCTACTTTGACGCACTATGAGTTATCTTTAATTTCGTTCCGCTAAAGTTTCTGTTATTTTGTTGTTTTTGTTGATATTGTTGTTTTTGTTGAGTTTGAACAATTAAAATCAATAAAAACAAACACAATAACAAACAAGTAAAATGTCATATTTACGTTGTAAATAACAGTATTTGCAACGTAAATTTGACATTTTACTATCTTAGCTTTTGATTTGTGATTGAACAATGGCATGTTTTGTCTACCGTACCATAAGTATCCGCCATTTCCAGATCTTTTCTTTATCTGCGCGGGTTATATCTAAACCCGTTTGCAAAGCTTAGAATTAGGTAGTATCGAATCCCTTGTTAACAAACTAACAAAATTTAAGTTTAGTGAAACTTTTTCTTTCGACTTCATTAAGAAAAGACCAAAAGAGTAAATCTAAAGCAGCGTTTTTATTACAATCCTATAACTATATACCTGCTTATATTGCATTTTCAATTGAATAAAACAAATCTTTGAATATGGCTATTATAATTTAGAGGCCACTCCATAACGATACGTGCATGTTAGTCTCTGTGTACGCTTCAGCAGCTAATAGCAAATATCTAATTAAAAGATAGGTACTACGTGCAAATCGCATTGCAAGCTCTAATAAACTAATTAGAACGTTAGTTACTGTGTATATTGTACGCAACGTAACATGTTACAAGTAAGGTATTGAATGTAAATGAAGTATGGTTCTAATAATTTTTTGTAAATAGAGACTGCATGTGCCAAATCCTACACAAATCTAGATATACTTCAACTTACAGGTTTGGATTAAGTACGAAAAATGTAAGCTATTTATTACTTAAGAACTATTGAAATAAATGGTTCCTCGGATTATTGAAGTGGGTTTAGAAATCATTAATAGAATATGCAATAACGACAAGTAAAAACTAGCAGAGAAAAACAATATTTTTATTCCTATCATAGTTCAACTGTGCCATGCGTGCTGTTTTTCAAGTTTGTAACTCTAGCTTTAATAATATCAAACCAACTTACTTGGGAGATTTCAAATCCCTGTGGATGATCTTATTTACGTGTAAATAAGACATTCCATGGGCGATCTCTTTGGCCCACTTTACGATCTGAGCCGGTACAAAGCAGGAGCCGCTATGTATGTACTCAAACAGTGGGCCGTATTGGCAGAACTCCATGATGATGCAGGAGTTGGGGCTGTTGGTACTGATCCCTTTGAATTGTACTAAAGGGAAAAAAGAAAAAAGGGATAAATTAAAACCTGGAAGACGAATACACTGTTAAAAAGGGCCGCAGACCTAACTCGGCCCTTCAAAAAAACATGCATTACGTTTAAAATTAATAAGACGAAAGAAACGAATCGAAACTCATCAGGATAACATCTATAAGAAGAAGCTCAAATAAATGCGTTCAGTCTATAAGTACCTATAAGGATGTGCCGCCATAACTTTTGGTGACTCAGTTTCAATATTAATATGAACGCGGCAGTGAATTAACAATCACATTGACCAACTTTTTATACAAATATAGCTGAAATGTTTGCTTACAACCATTATTTAAATAAATAAATGAAGTCATTCGTGGAGGCAATGTGAATAAATAAATAAACAGGGTAAGCTAAATAAAACCGTTTTTTAGCTTGCCTGTTTATTTATTTATTACTAGCTGCGCCCCACGGTTTTACCCGCGTAGGTGTTTTTTTTTATATGCTCCGCTCCTATTAGTCGCAGCGTGATGTTATAGCCTATAGCCTTCCTGGATTAATAGGCTATCCAATGCAAAAAGACTTTTTTAAATCGGACTACTAGTTCCTGAGGTTAGCGCGTTCAAACAAACAAACACACTCTTCAGCTTTATATATTAGTATAGATTTATTCTGATTAAAAATAGCCCAATATTTGAAAAACGCTTGCTATATTTTATTAGATAGTATTTAATTATTTAGTGCTTATTATGTAGTTTGGTCTGTAAAGTTATTTGCTCTGAGGACTGCATCAATTTACCTTCACCAGCCGATCGATTCCGTAAATATGTTACCTTGATAAATTAGGTAAAATGAGCTTAGAGAAAACTGTCAATAGAGTTAATCCCTTAAGATTAGTTCTGACTTTGCCTAAGTTCACAAATTGAGACGGTTAAAGAATGGCACTGCCGACGTAGGTAATCGGACGATCTCAAGGAAATTTTCTGTATTGGTTCTGAGTAGTGCTAATAAGTTACCCAATAGGTACTAAGTTACAAGCTGGGCTGGTTATTTCCCCGATTAGTTTACTTCCTCGGGCTCCCGTGAAACATGTTGAAAGACACCTTCTAACTAAATATCACCTGATCGCAAATTGTGTACTTGCATCTGCTGAGAATGAGAATGTTGACAGCGCTTCAAAGGTAACAACAACGGCCATTATATCGGAGAGTCATCATCATCATCATCTCAGCGTTAATCCCAGTCGCATCCGTAGCTTTTCAGCTTTGGAGTTTGGAGAGTGAACCACAGTAAATCCTAATTTTCAACCAAAAATCAAAAGTCGTTTATTCACATTAGGCTGACAATCAGCACTTATTCAATGTCAATAGTCAATATTACAAAGGACAGTCTCCCAAAACGCCCGCCCTTCGCTACTTCCTAATGCTTTTGCTGGAAAGAAAAGTGGCGGAGCTAACTCCCCAGGAGCACAGCATTGTCTGTTCATTAAAAAAACCCATGACTTTATACAATACTAACACAGAACATTAAATGAAACTTAGATAGTTTAATTTAATGTTCTGTGTTTGTATTGTATATTTATGTATTGTAAAAAAGTAAATTATATGAACTCTAATAACGTGTCAGTAAGCTAATTATGGAGAAAGATCACAAACATTGTCCTAAGTTAATCAGAGCGACCAGCTCTGGCATATGGTGGACCATATGCCAGCTAGCCACGTGAATATAACAGGAAAGCAAAAAAAAACATTCAAACTGGAAATATAAGGATGTAAAAGCTTTTTACTAAATAAAAGCCTCCACGTTTAAAGAACCTGACAGCTCACAAAGCATATATGTATTGTAAAAAAAAATAGACAATTATATGAACTCATTATCTATTACCGACAAAGGCCAGATATATCATTTAGTTAACAAACAAAGCATTAAAAGCCTGCTTGAATCCGAAATTACATATTGAATACACACGCGATTCGATCGATATTAAAAATTAATATCAACGCGCCAAAGGGACAGAGACGAATATAATCGCGATATTTGAATGCAGCCGTTTGATTTATAAATAACTAGCGGCTTCGTTCGCGTGGAGTGAATTATGCTCCGCTCCTATTGGTCGCAGCGTGATGTTATATAGCCTAAAGCCTTCCTGGATTAATGGGCTATCCAACGCAAAAAGAATTTTTCCTAGTAGTTCCTGAGATTAGCGCGCACAAACAAACAAACTCTTCAGCTTTATATATTAGAATAGATTTGAATGGATGGTGGACATTAAAAGGATGACTGATTGACTGATGACTATTTTAACTATTTGTATAGGTGCCGTGAAATTTTCGTCGTCTTACAATGACAACCCACTTAATCTATCCAATTACTATTATATATCCACACTAGCCTCCGCCAGCGACTTCGTTCGCGTAGAGTTAGTTATGCTCCGCTTTGACTTCAGTTTTCGCAACATTTTTTGTTACTGCTCTGCTCCTATTGGTTATAGCGGGATGTTATATAGCCTAAAGCCTTCCTGGATTAATGGGCTATCCAACGCAAAAAGAATTTTTCAAATCGGACCCGTAGTTCCCGAGATTAGCGTGCACACAAACTCTTCAGCTTTATATATTAGAATAGATTTAAAAAATTAAAATATCATGCATTATTACAATTACAACGCATGACGTATACTCTGTTTTTTAATCTCGTAGACTAAATTGACACATGCAAATGTCAAATTTACATGATTAATTTTGTATTATTACGTTTTTAATAAGTACCTACTTACACATTATTTCAGGATAACTTATTGTAAAAAAACGATACTTGATTTTATGAACGCTAAGTTTCGGCACTATTTAAGAATTGCAATATATTGCCAACACTCGTAATGTCAGTTTAGTCTACGAGATTAAAAAACAGATTATAGTTTGGAACACCGTATATGCAAGCGCAGTCCGAGTCTTGCGTTCCAAAGACACGCGGAAGGGAGCGGCAAGTTCTTTTACCCGAGTTTCATTCACCGTAACATCGATTTTCTTTTTTTTTTACATATTTAGTAGTCAACAGATAGATGAAGTGACCTATTTTTATAATACGAATAAAGTTCCACGTATATTTCCGCAGTGTGCAGTATGCTTCAGTTTTCTATTTTTATTGCAAGCTTAAATTAAATATCAACCTATATTTATCTATACTAATATACAGAGTGGTGCTGACAATACGACAATAAATTAAACATCGTGTACCTCAACACATTTTCAGTCTACCCATAAAAAAATTATATTAATCAAAAAAAAAAATATTAATTAAATTAATCAAAAAATATATATCCATTAGTTTAGTCACAGGAAATTATTTTTCGTTTTTCACATTTTCTACATGATGTATATTTTGATAAGGAAGCGCTTACAGGTTGATGACCGCCGCATCCAGCGGTACTAAATTTTAATAATAATGGCGCGAAAAAGCAAGTCGATACAGGAATGCGCTGTCGCCCGCTGATCGGAGGTCATTGAACCAATATTTTAAAGCATGTTCTATTTCGTTTGCAATTTTATGCGATTTAGTTTGTTTGAAATTTTCATTTTTTTTTTTTGATGCTACGTTTTATTCTATGGTTCAGGAATATTCCTACGAACTAGCATGGTCTGTGTTTTCATTTATTGTCGTATTGTCAGCACCACTCTGTATAAAGCTGAAGAGTTTGTTTGTTTGTCCTTTGAACGCGCTAATCTCGGAAACTACTGGTCCGATTTGAATAATTATTTTTGCGTTGGATAGTCCATTAATCCAGGAAGGCTTGAGGCTATATAACATCACGCTGCGACCAATAGGAGCAGAGCATATAAAAAAAATCATATCGAAACCTACGCGGGTGAAACGCGGCGCGCAGTTAGTAAATAATATTAAAAGATCTGTTTGTAATCTATACTAATGTATAAAGCTGAAGAGTTTGTTTGTATGTTTGTTTGTTCGCGCTAATCTCGGGAACTACAGGTCCGATTTTAAATATTATTTTTGCGATGGATAGCCCATTAATCCAGGAAGGCTTTAGGCTATATAACATCACGCTGCGACCATTAGGAGCAGAGCATAATTAACTCCACGCGAACGAAGTCGCTGGCGGCCGCTAGTGTCAATATAATAGCGTTTCATCACTATACATACATAGTATTGTATAAAGTCATGTGTTTTTTTAAATGAACAGACAGCTGTGCTGCCGGGAAGTTTCTTCCGCCACTTCTTCTTCTCAGCGAAAGCACTAGGAAGTGTCGATGGGTGGGCGTTTTGGGGGACTGCCTTATGTAATATTGACGTTCAAAAGTGCTGAAGCTAATGAATATCAGCCTAATTTGAATAAATGACTTTTGATTTTGATTTAAGGAAGCGACCAGCCCGATTCCTTACCGCGTTCCAGAGGATCATGGCCGTTCGGCTGATTGTCTCCTGACCAGGGCGATTATACATTCAGAAAAGTACTCACAAGTAGTCATAATTTTGCATATACAAAGGTATTATGTATTTGATTTAAATAATATGATTACTAAACGCAGACGCATTTACTAATCAAACAATTTTGATTGCTATCTAAATTTTAATCTAACAATTGTCAATTTTGTGATGATTTTCGGTATAAAGAAATTTGAGTACCTATATGTTATTTGTAAAAAAAAAACTGCGAAATGAAAAATAACTACTTTCGGAAGCAGCAAAAATAAAAATTCTATTAGTACTTGTTACGGTCGCGAATTATACTTTTTAACGCGCCACTGGCACTGAACTGTGAAAAAAAATAAACAAGAAATTTTCCCTTGTCACTTTTCCCTAATTCATCAAATACCCCTGAGGTTCTGTGTTTGATTAAACGCAGTATATAAGCATCGTGGTTCTGTCTAGTCCAATGGAAAAATGGCGACAGTTTACGTAATATATGTATATGTAATAGTTAATTAGAACGCCTAATCAAAACTGCGCGACATACTTAAATACACAATCAGTTGCATAGGAATCTCACACAATAAATCTACGTCTGAATTCATACAGTTAGCTTCTAACTTCAGAGCCGGAGAGAGATTTCATGCATCGATGAACATACCCAGAAGAAACTTTAAATTAGAAAATTGACATCGGAAAAGTCTTGGAAGAATATTTTCCATATATTGTTTGCAAAGTAAACAAACTAGACTACCGAGTTGACTTGTAATTTAAAAAAATAGTTTTTCATTGACTAGATAATGCAGTTGCCCCGGCTGTTGAAGCCGTGTGCAGCTCATGCGTTTGTGCACGGTATCCAAATCACGAGCGGCAGGTTTTAACAGCCAAATTTTTTATGTATAAATATTTCAATGGCGGCGTACAAATATGAACCTATATATGCTCGAAGGTGCTCGAGCTATTAGAGCAATAGCTATTTGAACAATTTCAATTAACTCATTTGATTGCAGAGCAACCTGCGAATAGCCGATTAATCAATTTACTAAAATTTTGTAATAATTTATCGAATTGCAAACATTCATATACTTGACCAGTAAGGGGGATATTGCTACATAATATGTTGTTTCAGAGTTAATGTGTTATCTTTCCAATGAATTCGATAATTCCACTAACGTTATAAACTTGTGAAGTCATTCGCAAATCCCAAATGATTGGGTAATTCAGTTAAGGGTAATTCCATGAAAAACGCTACTGCAACATAAATTTTTAAATTACTGTTTTTAAATTAAAATGTATCTTAGGATAATCTTAAATCCCCATATTTTAATAATATATAATTATTTTTTCGATAAGTATTTAATTTTTCGATTTTTTTACATATTTAAGTTAGGTTAGTATGAACGATTGATGGTTGATAAATTTAATCAAAACTGAATTCACTGAAAAAAGAAAACTATTGTTAAATTGGCATTACGATTCCCGCCATTCGAACAGAAATGTTTTCAACAGTTGTTGCGTGTAATATTATTTCGTAAGTTTTATTATTCTTTCCATTTATTTAACTTTTAAATTATGCCTCCTACCTGTAACACCCGTTACAAAAAAAGTGCATTTGTTTGTTTGGCGATTAAGTTATTGCACGCATTATAAAATGCTTTTAAGAAAGTAAGGATATGAATGATAACCACTTAAGTTTGCATTTATATGAAGATTGGCCTTTTAGTTTGTGAAATTATGACGGGTAACAGTGTGTAACACCCGTTACGTAACGGGTGTTACCAAATTTTGACATGCCATGATAAGAACTAATAAAAACGTAATGGCGCTAGTTTAGTGATTTTTTAAAGGTTTTACGTTTAGGGGTCCTCCAAATATTATAATGACAGGTTTTTTATGTCTTTCGTTAATAAAAAATGTTTTCGTCAACAGTTGACAACATTTTCATTTTGCTGTGTTGAATAAAATATTTGCATTTTATTCTTACTTCTTATCTTGTTGGTAAATGGGTAACCTCTAATGTCTTGAGTTGTTTGACCCATTCACTAGCCCCGAATCCCTTGTTCAAAAACTAGACTAAATTTAAGTTGCATGCTATTCTTTCTATTTAATTAAGAAAAAGACACTTAGATAAATTATAGTTAGCTGTTTTCAAGCAACCTTTGACAACTCGACAGATCTCTGACACTAAAAGTTGCAATTCAGCAAAAACGCCGACAATTTAACTTAGTAGCGTGATTTATTGGCGGGCCCCAAAATAATAATTATGCCTGATGCCGAATGCAGTATGGTGTACTTTGCTTAGGTTGAGCTAGCTTTCCTTTTATACTGACGATGTCTTCAGCGAAAAATAGAATGAAGAAAAATATAGACAAAGCCTGAAAAAAAATCTGCAAAACATGCAGAACACCGTGCAAAAAGAAAGAGAGAGGACAGAAAACGAAGAAAAAAAGATAAAGAAAAAATTGTACAAGATCCAAACTTAAAAGCTTAAAACCAGACAAAAAACTAGAAATCGCGTAGAGAGTATTTCGACTAAAACATTACAATATTTTTATTAAAAATATTGTAATCTTTTAGTCAAAAGCAAGCAAAAAAAAAAAGGATACAGTGGTGCAGGGATAAGCCAATATGTCCATGCGAAGGAGCAGATATTATTATTTTCCCAAAAATATTAATGCAAATTAGCATTAAACATGATTATTTCACTGCTATTGTTATTAAAATACCTTTATTGGTACAAATATTGTTTTAATTTCGTACTCGTAACACCCGTTACATTCAGCTGTAACACCCGTTACAGTTTTAAACTTCGATAAAAAATTATGTTTGTATTTTTGTTTTAAAACAAGTGGACTACGAAGTTAAGAATTTATTTAGCTACGTAGTTCCAATTTTCTCACTAACGTAAAGTAAAGAAATTCGCAGAGTTTTGCTTTCATGTCAGTTAAGCCCGAAAGCTTAGACAAAATCGTGTAACGCCCGTTACACACATATCTTGCCTTTAATTTCTTTACTGCTGTTTGTAACTGTCCAATTTATTACAGATACCAATAAATAGTCCTAGATGGAAGGTGTTAAGCTCATAAAACTTAATTGTTTTCTTATTGCATCATGAATTAATTGTCAAGTAAAAGTGTACGACTTGTAACACCCGTTACATGGAATGACCCTTAATTGAAAGACTGGGTGCAATCTGCTGAAGTTTGGCTGCTAGACTACATCCTAGGGTCAATTTAACCAAACCAACAGGTTTAAAACTGTTAAACAATTCAACAGCACCTGTCATGACTTTTTTCTTCATCATTTTGAAAGCCATACAATTTTTACCATACAAGAAACAGTATAACCCCTTCATGTTTTACGCTTCGCAATTGGGCCGTTTTCATCTCAACTCAACAACGTATTGTGTCAATAACGAGGAGGAATAATAAGTCAAAAAAAATCATACTCATGAATCTGGTAAAATCAAAACGGCACTAAATTAAACTTCGTATAACTACTTAACTAATACCGTTCCCAGTGTACAAACAGAAAGGCATTCAAATATAAAAATCCAATTAGTCACTATGGTCATTCAGCTGGTTGGAAAACCCACAGCCGTCAGCCCCGTCACTACTAGGTACAAATTAGATTGCTGGATTTTTTTTTCACTCGCTATGGTATTTGTGGCTAAAAATTACAGCCGCGTGTGTCGATCAATCAGTTTAAGCTAAGTTTTCCGCGGATGGTTCGTGAATAGGCGACTATCATTACATATCAAGGCCCTTTGTGCCTCTGTAAGCACTTTAAGCCGTTTGTCCCAATTCATAACGGGTCTTAAAAGGGCTCGCGTATTACCCACTTGCAGTTTTTGGAGATCAGATAGGCCAGCTACATGTAAGTTACTGGTATTAGGTAGCATTGTGTTAGGACTGGAAACCAACCTCAAAATAGTTGGTAAGAGCGCATATGATGACTATGAATCACTATCTGAATGGAAATTTGAATATTGCTTCTTATGTTTTATTTTGCTCCTTGTTGAGAAAATGTTTCGTTAAAAAGCAATAATTGTTGTTGAACTGTCAAAATGATAGCCATTGCTAGGTACTATTATTGTGTTAGGTAATTATACCGCTGATTGTGATTGAAAGTGTGTAGCAAAATGAGAGCGTCGGCATATAAATAAGCATAAAACCCGTTACGCTTCACTACATTAGAGACGTTCACGTACATTTAAAGACGCCGAATTATTTTCATTTCTTCCTTCTTAAAGGAGATTGAAGATACAATGTGTTTTTTTATATCCCTTAATTCTGGGGTTATATTCTGTAAATAAAAGTAAGTCCTAGAATATGTGATAATAATAATAATAATAAGGATGATCCAAAAATACAGTTTCAAATACATATGTATAATAGGGCTAATTCATTCTCATGCAAACGCAGGATCGTATATGTAACTCACTAACCAGGTGCGTATGACTAAGTCTAATTCCCATTATTGAAAACGTTCAAAATCTACTCGCCACCTCATCTCAGCGACCAATGAATCAATTGAATCAATGAAGATCGAATAGCTGGGATTGACCTTGAAAGTAAACTACATTTGCGGTGCCTATCGACGCGCGACGCCTCCTGACCATGACCTGGGCCAACTGCAGCTTTATTACACCCGCGCTTGTTATGAAGCTAATTTTTATTCGACCGCCCGACGTCCGGAATGGCTGGGTTTGTATTTTATTGTATTATACGCTTGAAGTATCAAAACAGCTGGATCGATTAATTCACGAGGTGGTCGTCTGCTGCCTGCATCGTGCGATGTTATTTACTTTTAAATCATTTGAATTTAAAATGGTGGACTTTTACATTCATGGACGCGAAGCAATACCAATACATAAACACGTCCATGTGCGAATATACGTATATCTTTTTACGGGTTATTTAAGACCATGGTTAAGACCTTTCGCACGGGTTGATTTAATGTCATGAAACGCTAGGAATATTGGAAGTACATGTATCAATAGGTCACAGCATCACAGATCTGAGCTGCACAGATCTTTTTAGTGATCTACCTGTTGGACGGCATATGCCACCCATTCTAGCATTCATACCATTTTTCTGTAATGCCACAATGTTGAGCTGTAATGTAGGGTAGGTTACCTACCTACATTACAGCTAAACGTTGTCGCTACAGTATACTACATCTAAAACTACCTCAAAAATTCGGAATGTTATTGAACTGTCGAAATAAAAGCCATTGCTACCGATGGTGTGTTCCGCAAATACGCTATTGGTAAATGTGCGGAGGTAGCCTGCCGGATGCTCAGTGCACCCAACTAGAACCAAAATAAATTCGGTAACGTGTGTGAATTGTCTCGCCTGAATTAGTGCCCACTCAATCAGTTACAACAACTTCTAATTCATGTGTAGCGCTGTTGAAGGATCTTGCATGAGTTACTTGAAATCAAACGAGTAATTGATTATTTATAGCCGGTGTTATAAGTTAAAGACGACGACAGGCACATATACCACTCGATCACGCGGTATATGTGTGTTAGGCATCTACGGATTTAATAGAGGTCAATGCGACATGAGATCCGCCTCACCGCCCTCCGCGGCGGTACGCGGTGCCTTGTGTGAATCGCCTTAATGCTTCTAGAAATATAGGTCTCAGAAAAACTCATATAAAGCGCGAAGCACACCGATTAACTTTGAAATCTATACTAATATATAAAGCTGAAGAGTTTGTTTGTATGTTTGTTTGTTCGCGCTATTCTCGGGAACTACTGGTCCGATTTGAAAAATTCTTTTTGCGTTGGATAGCCCATTAATCCAGGAAGGCTTTAGACTATATAACATCACGCTGCGACCAATAGGAGCGGAGCATAACTAAACCACGCGAACGAAGTCGCTGGCGGCCGCTAGTAATATATAAAACTGGTAAATTTTGAAATAATGTACTCTATTTATATGTACTAATGATTTTTAAATTTTTATACTTAACTTTTAAGCGTTGTTTTCGAGTGAATAATATTTTAAAATATAGAAACATCATCACATAATAGTCGGATTCAAACTCAGATAGCAATACAAGCAAGTCCTGATCAATTTTGGGCACTTATCAAAATGAATGAAATTTCATCATGTTTGTCAAAAGGAAGCCCATTGAAAAACGTGACGAAATTTCATTCACCTTCCGTTATATAGGTGTTTATATGTTCACGAACAGAACATATATAACACTATTGCACAGAATAATTTTCATTCGTTGTATCTATAATCCTTTTAAAACTGTCTTTTGAGAAAAACCCACAGATTCTTCTTATTCTGGCCAAGGGACTCCTCTACCAAAATTTTGTTTCGATCAGTATTTCTAATAAGTATATGAAAATCCTGATAAAAATTCAAAATTCATCAGAAGCATCTATTTTAAGAGTGACTAACATTTTTTTTTTTTTTCAACTAAAACCGCATTGTTTTAATTTGTATTACAAATTGTAGTTGATGTTTGGTATGAAATATTATACATATTGTTATATATGCCTACAAAGTACAGATGAAGTGTACCCGGCGAGTAGCGACGACCGATAACGGGTCTACGTAGCGCGTAAGACCTCGTAGACCCTTGCACGTTGCCCGTAACTATTTATTGTAGACACGCGCAGCGCTTTCGTAGCTCCGCTAAACGCGTAGGCCGCCATAGACACGCGTAGCGCTTCAAATAACGTAGACCCTGCGTAGCACGAAAAGAGTCGTGACTCACGTAGTGAGATAAACAAGTTAGACGCACATAGGTAGGTACATAGTTTAATTTAATATTTGACGTCAGTTTGTAAACATTTTATTCGTTTTATATTTATGGAAAATGAAGTTCGGTAGCAACAAAAATGCTAAATTAAATGTCAAGTTATTGTACGGGATCCGGCTGCTAAATTAGTACATCAATAATGTAAATTAATAAGATTTTTCAAGAAAAGTCAATATTCATTGGGTGTCAACTAAAAATTACCCGCCAAGATTATTAATTAAACCACAGCATATTCATCTTCGTGACATGCAACTCCTGCTTGTGTCGCTCAAGCATAAGCCACGCCTCACTGCCATACAGGACAGGTCTAATGATGGTCTTAAAGACCTGTCCCTTAAGCTTAACCGGCATTTTAGGGTCACAAATGACACCCGTCATCTCACGCCATTTTGCCGAAGCTGCGGAAATGCGTGCCCTGACGTCGCAATCAAGGTCACGGGACGCGTGAAGCACAGACCCCAAGTATTTAAACTCGTCTGTGCACTCGATCATGTCTCCGCCTATGCGCACAGACATGAGGTCTGTAGTGTTGCTGGCTATGTACAGCGAGTCTTTCCACGCATTCACACGCCGCACCAACTGTTCCATGTCCGCGTCCGCCAGCGCGATATCGTAAGCATACATGAGCAATCTCTTGATGCTGTCCGACAAGACGTCTAATATCACGCTGAACAGAAACGGACTAAGGACGGATCCCCGGTGGACTCCGACGGTAATAGGGAAAAGTTGTGTCACCAACAGCGGTCCTAGCAACGTTCGTTAGTCAGATTTCCAAAAAATACTAGACACGTATTTTTTATTTTTTCGTATTAACAAAAAGTGACGACGCAACGTGTTGAAAACTCGTGTGACGTCACTGCACGCCACACTTTTTGGCGGCCAGTGGCGTCACCAGCCACCACTCCTGATCTTTGATGCCTTTTATATTTGTAAACTTTTATTGATTTGATAAAACAAAATATACGTATCCAATATTTTTCTATAATCTGAATGACGGACTAAATAGAATCATTTTTTTTTTACCCAGGAAACATCCCTATTGAGGTACTGCATATCTATTATTATTGGGCTTCTGCATATCTAGAAAGAGCATATGCAGAGGCGTGTTCTTCGATCTGTATCTCTCCATGGTGATCCTTAGTGCGAAGATAGAATGGTTCCACACCCTGGACGAAACCCATATTGATACTCCGAGACAGCACACTCCTGCCGGATCCGGGAGTCTATAATCCTCTCGAAGATCTTCATGGTGTGGGACATGACCTTTATACCGCGATAGTTACCACACTCCTGTACCGAGCCCTTGCCTTTGAATACTGGAGTAATAATACTCAGTCTCCATTGGCTCGGTATTTTGCCGGTCAGGAGCACGCAGTTTAGAAGGTTAGTTAACATGCCCACACCGCGAGGACCCATCGCCATCCAGCCCTCAATGGGGACTCCGTCAGCTCCGACAGCTTTCCGATTCGCCATGCGGCGAAGAGCCGTTTAGACTTCCTCTGGCGTTATCCGGGGCACTAATCCACGATTTGGAGGGAGTTCCGGTGTCTGCACCTCTTGGTGCTGCTTATTCAGCAGCTCGTCGAAGTACGAGTGCCATCTCTCCTTCACCGCGAGGTCCTCCACTCGCATAGTAGGTTTCTAGTAGGCTCTTTTACACAACGGCACTTGGATATATCCTGTGCCGCTTTGACCCTGGAACGTGCCAACTTGTAAATGAGGTTCTGCCCCTCAGACGATTCCAACTTCTCGTAAAGCGGTTGCAAGTGGTCTCGTCTGACTCTGGCTACAGCCCTTTTAATGGCACTTTTGGCAACCTTATATGCGTCGCGATCTTCAGGAGATCTGGTCGCCTGCCTCGTTTTTAAGAGGGCTTCCTTCACCCTAGTCTCCCTCTGGACTGTGTCGTCCCTCCACCAGGTCTCCTTGTTACTTTTGCGACCTCCTTTAGAGACGCCGAACACCACCCACGCCGCCCCAGCAATAGCTGCCTGGATCCTGTCCCAGTGGTCTTAGACAGTTTCTCCATCATCGGTACCAGCGCACTTGTCGCCGATAGCCGATGCGAACTCCTGGGACTTATTTTCATCTGACAGCCAGGTGTAAATAGCTAAAAGTAAACTATAAGAGCTATACTGTTGAAGGTTGGTAGGTATTCTGTGAACCGCATTAAGATTTTGATGCAAAAATAATAAAAAAATAATAATAAATATTGGGGGCTCCCCATACTTAGACAAAACTAAAAAAAAATGTCATTAAACACATACGTGTGGGGTGGGGTATCTATGCATAGGTCTTCAAAAATGATATCGAGGTTTCTAAAATATTTTTTTTCTAAATCGAATAGTTTGCGTGACAGACGCTTCCAAAGTGGAAAAAAGTCGATAAATTCGGTTCTTAGTCAACCATTTGGACAGAGGTTTTTGTTTATTGTGAATTCAAACCACACTGTTTTGGAACTTGCAATACGTTAACTTAAATCGTTTTTTCTAATAATTAACATAACATTAATATAATTAATATTGTGATCATAGTACTCTTGTTACTCTTATTAATGCATAGCTAAGATCGAAAGAATGTCTAAGTGTTTTGTGTGCAGTAACTGCTGTTGCTTCAATTCAGTAATGCATCATTTAAAAATTAGCGTCATGCGCTCCCTCTCTGTCACTTTATTTTTAACACCTAACATATTTTAGGGTAGGTTACTTTGATTTGCGGGTTTAAGAAACTTTACATCAATAAAATCAGAAAAAAAAATAGTTTAAAAAATTAAACAACATGCTTTTAAAAAATATCAAACTAAAAAGTTAAAAATGATTTTTAAAAAAGCGTGAGGCTCTCTGAGCCATAATTTTTGTATACTATGCGCCTCGCGCTTTTTTTTAATTATTTTTAACTTTTTAGTTTCATATTTTTTAAAAGCATGTTGTTTTAGTTTTTTAAACTATATTTATTTTCAACTTTTTAGTTCGATATTCTTTTAAAAAAAAAAACGAACGAACGAACGTATTGAAAACGGTGGGACATTAAAATGTCCCACCGTTTTCGAGTGAGCGGCCCTTTACTGTAAACAGTAATGAGCCGCTCACTCGTAGTCCAAAGAGTTAGAGACGGACAAACAAGCAAGCAAACAAGCAAGCAAATATACAAGTGAAGCTAATAAAAAGCATGTAAACAATAAGCTTCATCACTACATATTATAAAGCAAAGTCACTTTTACTTTGCCTATGTCGCTTTGTATGATTCAATCTTTAAAACTACGCAACGAATTTTGATAGGGTTTTTTTTTAAATAGATAGTGTTTCAAGAGGAAGGTTTTTATGTAGAATAACATTCATTAAATAGTGGAGAAATACTATTATTTTTGAGGTTTATATCAGATGTCGCAAAATAAACCAATTTTGCGCTTGAGCTTACATTGCAAACGCTGGCCTAACCCTATGAGATAGATAAAAATAATGTACTACAGTATTGTAGACCTTAAAAAAGCCTACAAAAAAGTCGACACTATATCTGCCGTCATAAGGAAAAAAGACGCATCTAACATTTTTTTTTTTTTTTATGCAAAATATAAATATATTAATGTATGCTATTTCTTTTACTGATTTAGAATATGCATTTAACTCAATTTGAAAAAAAGATGTTAGATGCGTCTTTTTTCCTTACGGCGGCAGATATGTCTACCACATATAGTATGTGGTAGACATATTATAGTGTCAACTTTTTTGTAGGCTATAATTTCTTCAATATGACTACTTTTTATGTTTGAAAAGTTAATGAAAATGCCAGTCGAAATCAAAGCCCACTATTTGTTCCTTATTACGTCATATCAAAGGTAATTTCAGTAGCAGCAGATCTCTTTTTGAATCATTGGAATTGGTTGTTTCATTCAGGAGATATCATGATTTATTCAAAACTAAACACCAGTAAAATACCGCGTGCAGCTCGCGCCCGTGCCGGCCGCCTGCAACTTGAGTGTTTCTCTGCCTAAACCGCGGAGGGAGTGGGCCGGAGCGGGGTCCCATTATTTCGAACAAACTTGCTACCCCAATAGGCTTTCATTGTATTTGAAGGTGGTGGAACTGACTACCCATGGACAATAAGGTCGATGTATCGTGCAGAGTCATATATTCTCTGCCTAAACCACGGAGGGAGTGGGCCGGAGCGGGGTACCATTATTTCGAACCAACTTGCTATCCCAGTAGGCTTTCATTCTGTATGAAGGTGGTGGAACTGGCTATCCATAGACAATAAGGTCGATGTATCTTGCAGAGTCAGATATTGGCTGATGGGCGGCACAGTAGACATTATTTTTATTGAAGGGCCACCGTTTCTTGAGGAAGGCTTAACTGCCTATGAACAAAAAAGGTACCACGTGCGAAGCCGGGGCGGGTCGCTAGTCAATGTGATATAAATGAAATAAGTGTACATTTTGGACGAAGAGTTTTGACAAAATTATATATGTTTACACTTGGCTGCTCAGAGATTGCGGCTAAGCAATCAGCAGCAACTATAACCTTTCAGGTTCAATCAGCAGCAACTATAACCTTTCAGGTTCAATCAGCAGCAAATATACTTTTATAAAGCGATATAGATTTTATTTCCATATAATGAAAACGAAATGAAAATTTCTTCATAAATAAATTAATAATAACTTAATTAATAATTTTGGCGGGTAATTTTTAATTGGCACCCGATGAAAATTGACTTCTCTTAGTTGTAAAAGTACTTAAAAATTAAATCTTATTAAGCTACATTATTAATGTATGTACTAATTTAGCAGCCTGATCTTAGACTATTGTGTTCGTTTACATATTTTTTAAATATTACTAGACCCTACGACATCAAAAAGGTGGCTGGTAGTGGCTGGCGGAGAACTGCTCAGGATCGAGCTTGTTGGCGTGCCATGAAAGAGGCCTATGTCCAGCAGTGGACGAGTAAAGGCTGATGATGATGATGATGATGATGATGACTAGACCCTAATTCTGTATAATTCCCCGCGAAATCTTATCTCGTGCAAACCATATTGACGTGTAATGCTAATGACAAGGAATCGAAATATCAACATGTATTTTTCGACGCAAAGACGCTATTCTCTGACACAATGTCAGAGAATACGTTATTAGCAGATGTCGTGATAAGGCAAGGAATTGACGTTGTTTGTCAGCACGAATGTAAAGGGCCTATACATTCGTGAGATTGTTTGTTTACTTAAGAACAGCTAATAAGTATTGGCTGTTTGTGTTCATTTATAATAAACAATAATTCCACGAATGTATAGACACATTCGAGTGATTGCCTGTTTATTGGATAAACGAGTAGATGAACTTCTAATACCATCTTTAAGAGTTGCTGAACCAAAACATGACTTCTTCCATTTGGTCATATAACAAACTATTATTTTTCCCCATAAAATGGCCTCTAAAAGTAACAAGTTGGGTTGCATTGATAACATCAAAGAATAAAACAAATAATACTGTAAATCTTATTTATTACAATATAATCACAAACTAAAACAAGGCAATAACAAAATAGCGAAACAATTTAAAAAAAAAACAATATTACTTTATTTGAAAACTCAATAGTGTATCACTAATTAACATGTTATGAAAGTTCACCTTAGGCCGCCCATAGACGGGCTGCTTGAAGCAGTTAGGATCGACTGCTTCAAGCTGCGATTGCATAGTAAACTACTGACTTCTACGTACGTGCATACACGAACAGCTCGAGCAGCTGCTTTGGACGGTTGACGGCACGGTGAAATTTCATCGTGATACCTACCTACACTGACTGCTCGAGCTGACTGCTCTCGCGCACGTTTGCCGCCCGCACGCTTGCTTTGTTTATTGGGAGCAACTGCTCGAGCAGTTAAGGTAAAGTTATCAATGGCAGCTTCAAGTTGTTGAGTACGACTGCAAGAGCGATGTTGTATGTTGATCACTGAATAACTGCTCGAGAGGTTCGTGTATGGCCGGCCTTACTATCAATGAACAGCCCAATACAGTTGCGTCAAAGTTATTAGCATTCTTAGGCCCGCCATACACGGACAGCTTGAAGCAGTCAGGATCGACTGATCCCAATAAACTGCTTCATCGTGCCGCTAAATCCAGCGGTATAAATTGATGGCTTCATCTTCATAATTCACGTCTTCATTTATCATTTACTATCACTACTACACAAATAACGTCCAATGGCTGTCCGTGACAAAAGTTGATCTTTTTGTTTTTTTACTTTTAAATGTACTGCTGTCTCTTGGTATTGCTGGTGCAACGATTTCGTGCTCTAGATGCTTCTATGTCCTTCTGGCGTTTAGGGATTTTATGCCAATTGTAGTCTACTATACAACTGTATAATGGCTGCACAAATGGTACAGTGTCAAATGTTCAGCCACCATATTTTCAGGGTACATTCCACGATTCCAATATCCTCCACAAGTGAGGATACTTGCAAGCTTCGTGGACAATGGGCAGCCAGCTTTGACTCTGCTATTTGGCTAGTAATTAAGACCACAACATTTCAGTCTTTAAGCCAAAACTTCACTAATGTTTTAGTAGCCCGCACAGTTCCAAGCCCACAACCATTTTACTATTTAAGCTACAATAAGTCAGTTAGCCGACGGTTAGACAGTTAATAGGATTAAACAGTCAACACTAAAGCATCCGATCTAGGACATGAAATTACCGTAATTTTGGTTTTACCGGTAAAAAAATCGGTAATTGAAATATTTTTACCGGTAAACCGGTAAAAAAGGTATATTTTTGTTTTTTTTCAAAAATTTGTAAGAATATGATTAGGTAGTCTTAAAGCAGAAAATAAATAAGTATACAAGTATACAATGGTAGTGAACATGTCAAATATTGCTTAAAATGAGCATAGGAACAAAATTTTTAAAAACATGACCTTTCCTTTGGCGCGGTCAAGCGTAAATGTCGCACCTTTATATTAATTTAGACAATTTTCATTTTCAAAACGCAGCCAGCCAACGGATGCTGGTAAATCTACATCAAGCCCGTGAAAGGTCCCGGAAAAAACCTCAAAGTAGGTTGCTAAACCTCCATGCACTCTTTAGTGTCAAGTAGGTATACTGGCTTGCACCAGTTCTCTTTAGCCAAGGAGAGCGGAGTGAGTCCCTTGTCAACCGCGACCACATCTCGATGCATTCCCACGTCGGCTTTTAGAAAATATTCCCTGAGACTGCATATCTCGCGATTGTGGAGGGTCTTAACATTTCAAAAGCTTCGACCTTCACATTTTCGCGGGGTATACAGCTTCATAACTAATGACAATGAGTGATGCAGGGCTTCTACTTTGGTCCGAGTCCATTTGAGTATGCCGAAAGAGTACATAAAACCGGCATGATCCAACCGTTGAAGGCGCGTACCTTATTTCCGCTTGATAGATGACTATTTATTACTTTTTTCAGCGATTCAAAGATGATGATGAGATGCGAAGCGTTTCTTCAGCGACTGCTTCATACAACTTCTTCAACATTGATACGTTGAGTATCAATGTAAAGGAGGTGCGTGGATTGGAGGATGTGTATTCTCCAGCAGTGTACTTAGAGGATTCAAGGATAAGCAAAATCAAAGTGGACTCAAACTACAGCCTTAGAATAGACCTCGCTCGGTTCGCTATTCCTATGAATAGCGGACTCGATATCCGGAGGACCGTCCTCCATTAGCCATACACGTCATCAAGATGGTGTGCACAGTTGCATCAACTTTATAAAACTCCAACACCCGCATGAGCGTTGTATGTGGTACTAAGTCATTACAGGCCTCATTATAATCTATCCAACATGTCGATAGATCCTTTCGGGAACGACGAACTTGTTGGGTAATGGCCATGTTATTAAGGAGTAGCTCCTTAGTACCGTGGGAGCCGCTCCTACATCTATTTTGAGAGGCAGACATGATGAGTTGCTGTCAATATGTTTGTTAATTTTAACTTTAAAAATGGATGTAAGAACTTTTTTTTTTATTTACATATTATAAACCAGCGCTTGACCGCAATCCTGCCTGATGGTAAGCAGTGACGCAATCGTTGATGGTAAAGCGCACTAGTTTATTAAGAGCCTATTCACTCTAGCCTTGAAGACACTCAAATTGTAGTCCGACGGAAACACCGCCGCTGGCAAATTATTCCAGTCCCTCGATGTACGCGGTATAAAGGAGGAGGCGAAACGCTTCGTCCGGATCGTAGCGGTGTTAACAACGTAAGGGTGGAAACCAGCCGTACGACGGGTCGTCCGCTGGTGGAACGGAGATGGGGGAATTAAATCATGCAATTCCCTCGCACACTCCCCGAAATGCATCCTATAGAACACCGAAAGGCTGGCTACTCTACGCCTGTGCTCTAGGCCTTGGAGACCAACTCGAGTTAGATCAGGGTCACCAATCAGCCTCTTTGCACGTCTCTCCACTGAATCCAAAGTGGCCAGGTGACACTTGGCAGCACCAGCCCAAATGTGGCTGCAGTACTCCACACACGAACGGACCTGTGCTTTGTATAACATTAGAAGCTGCCCAAGTGTGAAGTACTGCCGGACCTTTGCGATAACGCCAAGTTTACTTTAAAGATCGTCGGTAAATAAGTGATCGGCCTATTTTTTGAGATCCGCGGTGCTACCTGATTTACGGAGCAGGTACTCTAATTGTTAGGAACTGAGGTAGCGAACCATTTTTTTTTTCGGGTTGTAATTCCTCATAGGATGTCCGCCGCCCTAGGGTGGGCGACGGGGCCTGTCAGACTTTTACTGACTAAAACCACCCCGGTGTCTCTTCTATCACGAGCGCGCGTGGGGCCGCGGGAGTCTAAATTCTTCCGCAGCCCCACACTCTCGTGCTGGCCCGGTCTGTCCGGGTCTCGTCTCTAGCATGGGGTAGTGGGGTGTTAAGCTACCCCGTGCATCGCATCAGAGGCGCGCGCCTCCGCCTCGGGGTCCAACAAATAGGGGGTGGGGACTTCCCCATGTCCCTCGCCCCTGGACCCATTCATGGGGGGCGGAAGAGGGCGTTATCCGCCCTTCCTCGGCGCCCGGTGCGTCTTCTGCGGCCCGGAAGGGAGTTGAGATCTCCCTCTCCCGTTCCGCAGCTTCCTTCTGCGACATCACGTCCTCGCAGAAGGACACCACCGCGTCCCACGACTCTGCGCTGCCGGCCATACTCCGCACTACTGCATGCAGAGTCAGGTCGCCCTGCCCGATCTGGCCCGAGGCTCGATCTGCCGCTGCGCCGGACTGGAGCCCCATGTCCGCTCTTCCTTGCGCCATCGGTACAATGACGCGAGTACTTTCGCCTATAGGTCCCAGGGCTGGGATCCGGCCAGGACGCAAGCCGCCTCGTAGGAAATCGTGCGATACCCGCGGACGCCCCTGAAGGCCATCGCCCTCTGCGGCTTGCGCAGAATGGCGAGTGTGCCGGCCGTCAGGTCCATCGCCCACACAGGGGCCCCATACAGGGCCATGGACCGCACGATTCCCACGTATAACCGCCTACAGGCGGCTCTCGGGCCTCCCATGTTGGGAAGCAACGTTGACAGCGCGCCTGCTGCACCCATCAGCTTGGGCGTCAGCCGCTGGAAGTGGGGTCCGAATTCCCATCGGCTGTCGAGCATCAATCCCAGATACTTCATGGTGGATTCGACAGCTATCCGGGCACCACTGACCACGATATGTGATCCCGGCGCCGGCGCACGCCGGGGCCCATAGAAAACCATGGCCTCCGACTTGTCAAGAGCCACCTCCAGGCCCAGGCGCCGGATGCGGGTCACCACCTGTGACACCGCAGCCGTGGCTATCAACGTCGCTTCCCTATGCGAGCTCCCCCGGGCAGTGACAAGCGTGTCGTACGCATAACACGTCAAGTCGGCGCCCGACGGAAGCTCGCCTCTCAGCACCCAGTCGTAGCCGATATTCCACAGGAGCGGTCCCAAGACCGACCCCTTTGGAACACCGCACGGAGGTAGCGAACCAGACTCAAGCGAGCGTGCAACCTTGAAAACCATTTGATCCAAAAAAGTGATCGACAGGAACCAACCAGATACTGCACCAGAATGAGCACATGGCATCGTCATCCAGTAAGTGTCAGCCACACCTTGGTGTAGTCGTTCACAGTCCCTATAAACCCACCTTCCATTGTTCTGGAAAGTGCGATTATGGGTGTACCGTACACTTTCTGCTTCAGGAAGTCGATATGCTCCGTGACACGGGTCGTATAATCCTGTAGGCTGATATTTGTACCTGAAAACTTCCGCCTTATAAAGCGTATCACTCTAGGACGAGTATCACACTCCCTGAAGTAGATTAAATAGTTTACCGATGAGTGCTCTGGCCCCACCAATACGGCATTCAATCCTGCACAGCTAGTAAAACTGGTAACGTTCGTCTAGCTCTGGAGTCATTGGAAAATTTGACATGAGTTCGATAGTCGTTGTACAGTACACTTATACAAACTAATGAATGACACGAAACGTCACAAACGCTTACGTCAAAGCTACTGTCAAGTGTCAAACATAACATATATTGGAAAGTTTGACGTATGCGTGAATGAACAATGTTGCCCAAAAACATAAAACCGGTAAATTATCGGTTTTATATTTTTTTTACCGGTAATTTTATGATTACGAAAAAAGGCGATTTACCGGTAAAAATTGTTGGAATTTTTGCTCATATTTAGGTAAATAGGATAACGTAAAGGAAAAACTTGTGATCATGGAAACGATATTTTATATTGAAGGTGTCAAACCGCACACAGACGACAGTATTGGGTAACTAGGGTAAACAGTAGTATTTGAAATTAGTAAAGTATTTTGATTACTTACGTAAGGCATATGGCCAGTACTACAACAAAAATGAAAACCGGTAAACCGGTATTGCATGCCCTAATCCGATCTGGTGAAAATACATAGTAATAAAAACAACTGATAATATTTACACAAAACCCTTTCACCATAGAGGAAATAATGGGCACAATACGCTGTATACAATGAAACCATTTGCCGACAATCTTCCATCAAAATAGTTAATTAAAACGTTATTACGCTACTACTCAGATATTTTCGCTAAAATTACCATTACCGTTTTCGAAGTGGTACTCCATTATCAGTTGCAATAATTTGTTAATTTAATTAAAAGGCTTCGACAAAATTGTTATTTAATATTAATTAGGTAACAACTTCGGTACTTGTGAAACATGTATAGTAGCATATAGGTAGCCAGAAGTCGAATGCAGAAAAGGAAATGGCATTGGCTAGCCCGGCTAGCCGCCCATGTTCCTTCGAATTTTTTTGTAATAGGTATATACAACATATAATTAACGCACGCCCTCAAACACCCCGATTACAATATTATGTTTATTCATAACACATACACTGGTTTTTTAATTTAACATGTATATTATGTGTTGTTATTTATTAGCTTAGTTATACCAACTCTCGGAGAACAAGTCCTTAACGATCTTGGAATAAGATTTTTTGATGAGAACAAGTAAAACTGCGATTTTAAGTCTGTACAAACAACAGGGTTAATATGACAATAATTTCCGCAGTTTCAATTATTTTTGGGATAAAAAACACCTATATTAAAAATGATATAAACCGATTCAGTAAACGATTCTGAACAAACTATTTTCAGGAAGTGCGTTAATTAATTTACATGCTGTATACACGAAACTCTCTGTCAAATGAATAGACTAGCAGTTGACAAAGCTTAAACAATGGATTCCCAGCTAGATTTAGATAACGAGTGCGCATATTCTTCACTTATTTACAAGTCATCTTTAAAATCGCCATCGTCTAGTAGCAGAGTTTAAATTAATATAATATAACCAATTAAAAATTTAGGGAACTACTGAACGTGGTATTGGAAGCTGGATTTTATATCTTTAATAGTTAATTTTAATGAATGACTGTTAATTCATCTGACCGATGCGAACTGTAGGTATTACATCGCCTTTTACTGGAACAATAATCTAAACACCACCACCTGCCAAAGACGACGTCAGCCTCACCAAACCCTAGGGAAACTTACCGATGTTCTCGTGATTCAGTTTGCGCAGATGCTTGATGTTGACATCGTTTCTGTCCCGCAGTTGCTTGACTGCAACCAATTCTCCTCTGTAGTGGCCGCCGAAAACGATGCCTTGGGCCCCTGCTCCCAGATACACCAAGTTTGACAGCTTTTCGTATGGGATATCCCATTCTTCCTCTGTTGACAATGACATAGTTTTAAGTTTGTATATTTTCATAATAGGTCTTATTGTTGTTTATTGTCTGTAGTTTTACCACAAGGAAAGCTCGGAGTAAGGGTTATTGAGTTCATCCATCAGGAAATTCGAAGTAGCTGTCCGAAAAGTGATTTGTGCCCTGTTTGATGGAGCATACAACTAGCAAAATGTGGGTGTAATATATGTAGTTGCATCTCTGCCTAACATAAATGAATGAAAATGATACTAATAATGAAAATATACTATGACGACTTAGTTTAAACAAAACTTCGAAATACAAACTGCACTAGCCACACTGCCACACTGGGAATGAAGCTTTTAAGTACAGGCCACACTGGATACGAAGCTAAGTTTCTATAATTTTGTTCATGTCCCAAATAACATTATTTTCAGTTACTCCACATAACTGATAATAATGTTATTTGGGACATGAACAAAATTATCCATGTTCAAAGAGTTAAATCTAAAAAAAGTACAATCTTATCTAAAGTATGGGATAGCTAGACCTCTGTTATAAACAATACCCAAGCCAGCTATACCATCGCCTAGCTCCATGAAGAATACAGGTAAACAAACCAATTTAGGGTTATCACAACTCACGTTTTACAAATCTCCTGTTATTTACATGATTATCGACTTTTACATGCTAGCTATTTATTAAAAATTTCTATTGCAGCATATTTCAATAGAATCACTAAAATAACATGCATATTAACTTGGTATTTCGAAAAACCATTAAAGTCGACATTAGTTTTATGTGATAGCCCTACAAAAAAAAAGAAAGGTGGATGAAATTCAGGTATTAAACACATTTTGTGGAATTCAACCAATGAATAAAGTTGAAGCATTTGTCAATACAATTTTGCGTATTTTAATTATTTTCAAATCAACTACATAACACATGCATTGTAATACTTTCAAGTATGGACTAATTATAATACATATGTATCAAAAACTTTAACCTATTACGAAATTAGCTTACATGTGTGTCATATTTCATTCAAATCGGTTAAGCGCGTTCTATGCAAATCATAAATAAACTTTTTAGATTAGTAGGAAAAAGGATTATTACTTTTATGAAAATCATCTATGTAGAAAAGGCTGTTATCATGTCTTTTAGGCGTAGACTACTCGTTGCCTAGCAACGGTTTGTTTACCTCGAATTTGGCTCAAATAAAGTTTACATCTGCTTCTGTTTTAGATTACTAACCATTGATAAAATATTAAACTAAGGTAGATATGTCACTAGCGCACTAAAAATGAAGTGTACAAAAGGAGGTAAGTCCTGTATCTCGCTTTAGTCACTCTCGATACACTCGTAAAAACAAACGACAAACACTAACAGCGCAAACGACAAACACTAGCCATCTTTTTCTTCTCTATGCTTTAGATTGCGCCCCATCTCACTCACACTTTACCAATGTATGCCGAATAAAAATATGCATGTGTGATGCTGCTGTGTTCGACACATTTTTTTGGTCAGTTTGTTAGAATATATCGTATCTGTTTAATATTTTATCAATGTTACTAACATCAATATATGCATCCTAAGTGCCCATTCAGCTGCACTTCAAATGACCTAAAGAACTTTACTGATGAAACAATCAATGTGGTCACCTACTGAGTTCAAATAACATTGTTTTCAAATTATGAGGAGAGGTATTACCAAAAAAAAAAATTGTTGGACAACGTTCTAGTGGCCCCATGATGTTTACTTTCACCAATTTAATAGAACTGGTGGTTTTGAGAAGACAAAAAGCTCTATCTTTTTTTTAAATTGATAGATATATAACCAATGTCTTATGAATGTCTACAGAAAGGTCAGTCCATTCAGTCTTCAAACACCAAGTACATAAATTATGTTCCCGAGTCCTCAGTTCCTTTGTTCTACATATGGAAAACGTTTTATGCAATTTCTGTACTTCAAGGCTATTATCTAATAAACTGGCTTCATCATCATCAACCTTTTTATAGTCCCACTGCTGAGCACAGGTCTCATACAGAGAAGGTCTGAGTGTAATCACCATGCTTGCTCAATACGGGTTGGCAATTACAGACTTCCTCAAGATGTTTTCCTTCACCTTTTAATCAGTCATTGGTGTCCAAGATATACTTAGGAAGTACATATAACTTAGAAAAGCTACATTGGTACTTGTCTGACCTGGAATTGAACCTGCACACTTATATTTGAGAGGCTGGTGTTTTAACCACTAGGCCACCACGACTTACAAAAACTGGATTACTATTAAATTAATGGTTTTAAAGCTCTAATGTGTGAATTACAGTTACATTATTTACGTATAGATATGCTATTATTATACAGGGTGTATCTGACATCGTAACGCAAACTTCGCGAAAAGGCTAGACCGCATGCCACTAATAAAATTATGATAGTCATTTATGTCGTTATTGAACGGTTACAGAATACACAGTGTTTGAAAAAAGTGTCAGCTCGGCTTTTGAACGTTGCAAGCGTGCCGCCGTGCGAGTTTGTGGGTATGACGTTGATCCCTGATGTGAACTCTATTAAATCAGCTGATAAGATCGTTTTTCGGGTTTTGTTTTCATTGAGCTTTTTTAATTTTTACTTTAAAATCTTATTGGGTTATAAAAGTATAGCAATTGTGAATGGTCTGAAGTGAAAAAAAAACTACATTTATTTTTTTTAAATCATGAAAAAGCCGACAAAAAATTCCACCACTGGGGGGTTCAGAATCATGTAGGTACTGGATCCATGGTACTCGTTTGTGCGTCGATGTCAGATACACCCTTTATTAAATGCTATTATTTAACCTTCTTATATGATACCTACTCCCCAAGGTTCAAGTTAGTGTGAGGGAAACGAGAACAGAGCTGAAAGTACTATTCTTGTTTGAAGTCTCGAGAAATCTATTCCCGGTTTGAGCTCATATTGGGGCAAATAAATATTAATCAATTAATAAATATCAATTTGAGCTAAAACCAGGCATGCAATGTTGTGGACCTAAATACCCAGTTATTTAGGACAACAATGTTAACCTCCTGGTCTGAGTTTCAGCTAATTTCAAGGGTGAATATATTCTGTGCTAGTCTGATATGTTCATGGATAGCTTTCGAAAATACCTGTAATTAATTGAATCACAAAAAAAAAACAAGCATAAATGTAACTTGAGTGAACACAATTGCAAATAAATAGAGGCAGGAGAGGCGTGCGAAGAGGCTGATTGGTTGGAGCCTGATTTTTTAACACGAAATGGCCTCCAAAGCCTAGAGCACAGGCGTAGAGTAGCCAGCCTGTCGGTGTTCTGTAGGATGCATTTTGGGGAGTGTATGAGGGAATTGCATTCATGATTTAATTCCCCCATCTCCGTTCCACCATCGGACGACCCTTCGTACGGCGAGTTTCCACCCTTACGTTGTTAACACCACTAAGATCCCGACGAAGCGTTTCGCCTCCCCCTTTATACCGCGTACATCGAAGGACTGGAACAATTTGCCAATGGCGGTGTTTCCGTCGGATAATTTGAGTGTCTTCTAGGCTAGAGGGAATAGGCTCTTAATAAAGTAGTGCGCTTTACCATCAACGATTGCGTAACTGCTTACCATCAGGCGGGTTTGCGGTCAAGCGCTAGTTTATAATTTATAAAAAAACCTTTTTTGAGATTTCAATAGATACTATGTGCTGCAATTAGGTAAATAAAAGAGAGTTAATGCCAGCACAGCATAATAACAGCAAAAAACACATAAATAATTAATAAAATAACAATAAAAAGTTAATAACTACCTATTTAATAGAATTAGGGCAGCTTTTTAGATATAGCTTTGAAATAAAGAAACTGGCGAAAATTTTCTCCACCACTAAAAAAAAAAATTGTTACGAGATACATTCACTATTTTAGAGGCTAAAACGGGCAATAATTTAAATGTATAGTACAATACATGCTGATATTGATTCCCAGACTAAGCTTGAGCTTGTATTTTGGGAAAACAATGTTCAGTCATAGTGATGACATACAATATACATTAATTGATGTTTGAGGACAAAGGTAAAATATTGTGAAAAATTTGTCGCTGGACGGTGCATATGGTTAAAAATAATTCTTCCTAGTTATTATACTGTACTATAATTACGGAAGGTGTCGCGTGTAAAGTGCGTGCATGTATCTATGTATGTTTCTATGTATTTATCAGTAATTATGGGTAAGTGTATGTGTGTATGGGTGAACGTCCGTGTGTGTGTGTGGGTGTACGCAACCCTGTGATGTAAATCTTGGGAATGGTTTCATTACCACTACGTACTGTGTGCTTAGTATGTGAGTATGCATCTGTAGTTTTGAAAGTAACCAACAACAGAATATTCATAATGTGAGCTCAGAGAATGAATGGGCTGACCTTTTCATAGACATCTTTACATTAAAATATTTCTTTTTTAAAAGAACATTCATAAAACCCGTACATATACAATTGCTCCTTCCGCCATCTATTCCACCACAGCCTTCTGTGACACAAGCTTATTGATGATATGTTATAAAAAACAAAAGTATTAGTATCAATTTACTAAAAGATCTCTTCCAATTTTATTACGCATGGCTTTTGCAACTGGAAGCAGAATTGAGTTGTGACCAATTAGAATCAATGACAAATATAATGGTTTAAAATGGTAGTGTATCTTGTTATTATCGTTAGGCGCCAAGGGTTCATGCCCTGCCTGCCCCAGCCCTTTTACACCATTGAGTGGTTTGACACTTGTGGCGTTTGACAGCTTCGGTGGTTGCAGGAGGCGCAGCTTTAATCCCCACATAGTGCAAATATTTATATGCATGAATATGAATATTTGCACTGGTCTGGTCATGCCTCGGAAGGCATGTTAAGCCATTGGTCCCGATTAGCATGAACATCTAGTGGTAGTCGTTCCGGGTTGTTGGAGACCTCAAAAGTCCAAGAATTGGTCTGACTGCAATGCTTCAATAGCGCCTTCGGGTTGTGGAGATCAGACAGCAGTCGCTTCACAGAAAATATCGAAGTTTAGCCAAAAATCAGCAATTATACTGGTAAAGCGGACCCCAGACTCCAAAGCTGAAAAAGCTTCAGATGCAACTGGGACTAAGAGAAGATGAAGAGTGGTTTGAAGCTTCTATAATCACTGCATTTTGGATACTCAATACATTTTTCTGAGGAAAGTGCATAGCAAGCTAACAGAACTAGTTACAATAAAAATACTGGGAAAATGGGTCACGGTTGTGTGATCCGTGACGGTTCTTTCGCTAGAATGAATTGTTACAACGCAAAGCGCCACCTCAGAGGCTCAATCTTACACCGCATCCCTTCATCAACGCGCAGCGCAGCAGCCTTGAGCTCCGAATCTATATTTAGAACAAAATGCTTAAAGCCCAAACAAACAAAATGTGATTGATTAGCTCACCTTGAGGCTTGAGGTCTGCTTGGCTAAACAGGGAGAACACGGTAGAGAAGCACTCCATCACGCCTCCCATCCACAATAATTTATTTTTGTCTTCTTGTGCTTCCAAGGCTGGGAAACATCCTTGAAGCCTGCCGTCTAAAATCTCCGGTGCATCGGGGTCGTCGGGAGGACTCCCGTCCATTTTGTCGGTTCTATACAGCAAACTTTTATTTGTATACGAAAAATCAAGATTAAAATTTACACATTTATAATAGAATAACCATGTTCGGAATTAATAAATCAAAACAAGAAATCCACTCACTTTTTGAGGCGTGTACCATAGACAAACTAAAACTGACTGACGATGACGACTAGACATGGACAGGTCGTTTTTTCACGTAACCAGTTACAATAAATAACCAGTGACGCGATGTGTAACTGAATAGCTACGATTCAAATTAAAAAGTAGTTTAATTTATGCCGAGAACCGTATCATGCATCACACCGGCATAATTTATTGATTTAACTGTATAGCTACACACTCAATAAAGTGATTTAATTTAATTTCGTTTCATGAATAACTGTATAGTTGGTGGACTTATAGTTATTTATACAATCACAGCAGCTGAATCAAAAATAATTTCTTTGAGCTGAATGAAAATAACTAGTTACAAAAAAAAGGAGGAAATGGGAATCAGAATCACCCAGTAGACAGCAGGTCACCTTACAGATAGTTGGCCCCTGCGATAAAGTCGCGTCAGTGCTAAGACAGGTGCACGACGGAGTATCCGGAGGACATCTAGGAGTAAAGAAAACCCTGGAGAAGGTGAGAAAAAGATTCTATTGGGTGCATTGCCGCGAAGACGTTGAGGACTGGTGTAGAAAATGTGTAGCTTGCTCCTCAGTAAAGGGACCGCAAACGAGAGCCAGAGGTCGGCTGAAAGTGGTACAATGTTGGTGCACCATGGGAAAGAGTTGCTGTCGATATAGCTGGGCCATTTCCTATTACTGAAGAAGGAAATAGATATATCATCGTCATGCAAGACTATTTTAGCAAATGGCCAGAAGCTTTTGCAGTACCCAACCAAGAAGCTGTTCTGATGATTTGGCGTTCCCTTGGAGTTACACTCTGACCGGGTAGAAACTTCGAGTCTTCACTATTTCAAGAGGTTTGCCAACTACTCGGGATACATAAGACCCGTACAACACCATATCACCCTCAGTTAGATGGAATGGTCGAAAGATTCAACCAGACGCTAGAGAATCATTTGGCCAAAGTAGTGGAAGAACACCAGAGGGATTGGGACCAATACATTCCACTCTTCTTAATGTCATACCGCTCTGCAACACATGATAACACAAATTGCACACCGGCGAAAGTCAACTTCGGCCGAGAAATTAGACTACCCATAGATGCACTAACTGTAACACCTCCCGATACTCCTATCCTAGCCGTCGACTATGTGACCGACCTGCGGCGTAAATTAGATGGAATACATAAGCTAGTGAGAGAGAATGGTCTGAAAACCAGTGAGAAAATGAAGATTGTGCCCGGATTTGAAGAGGGACTTTGGTATGGTTACATAATCCCATTAGAAGAAAAGGAAAGAGTCCAAAGTTCCAAGCCAAATGGGAGGGTCCGTACACGATAGTAACCAGAATAAACGATGTCACCTACCGGATTAAGAAAGGACCTAGAGGGAAGCTGAAGATCGTACACGTAGACCGCCTAGCTCGCTATTATGGATCAAATCATGCTCGGGACGAGCATGACTAAGAAGGGGACAATGTTACGAATGGACCTTATGTCGATGGCATAAGGTTCAATATGGCGTGACATGCAGTGTGTAACTTTTAAGCCCTATGTATATCCCCAGATCTAGACATTTTCTAGGTGGAATATAGAAACGCATTGTTAGACTTAAGATGGCCTATCGAATAGTACAGGTCTCAACAATTTTGTCAACAAAGTGTCGACATCGAAATTTCCAGAAACCCGTTTCCGGGAATTACCGTAGGTACTTACTGAATGTCCTCGAAGTTATGCGCTATTATTATTACGTCTAGAGGAATCTGGAATGTTCGATCAGCTGACCTATATATAGCGCCGCGACGCCGGCGAATAACCAACACCGCCCTCAGACACCTGCCACCGCAATCGGTGGCGGCGATAGCACGTCTATATTACGGCATACTCCGCACCGGTACCTTCCCCACCTGCTGGAAGCAAGGGAAGGTCATTATGCTGCCCAAGTCCGGGAAGAACCTCTTGAAGCCGGAAAGCTACCGGCCTATCACGCTCCTCCCTACCACCTCCAAGGTGTTCGAGGCGCTCCTGCTGCGTCATCTAACACCACACATCACGCCGCGCCAGGAACAATTTGGCTTCCGGGCCGAACACAGTACGACGCTCCAGCTGTCGAGGGTATTGCACATACTCACAGCGGCTGTAAACAAGAGGGAGTACGCCGCGGCAGTATTCCCCGACATGGAAAAGGCATTCGACCGGGTCTGGCACGCCGGTCTCATCTATAAGCTAACCATGACCACCACGCCCCGTCGCTTGATACAGGTGGTCTCCTCCTTCCTCCAGGACAGGACCTTTAAGGTTTCGGTGGAGAACGAGTCGTCCAGCAGACGCCCCATCAGCACGCGCCGTCTCACCTGCATTATACTCCGTGTACACCGACGACATCCCTGCCACGCACTCTGCGACACTCGCGCTATACGCTGATGACGCCGCGTACATCACCACGTCGCGGTCGGCCGACCACGCGGCCATCAAAATACAGCGCGCACTAGACGACCTTCCCGACTGGCTCAGCAAGTGGAGACTGTCGATTAACGCAGGTAAGACGCAGGCTATAATCGTCACGGCACAAAGCCGACGTCATCCACCGAACCTTCAGTTCATGGGAACCGAGGTCAGGTGGACCAGGACCGCCAAGTATTTGGGGGTCACACTCGACAGTCGGCCCACCATGGGCCCGCACGTCTGCGACACCGTCGCGCGAGTCAAGGTAACTAGAAACCTTTTACGCCCGGTGCTCTCGTCACGCCTTTCCACGCGAGTCACTACAAAACATACGTGCGCCCGCAGCTTACTTACGCTGCCCCGGCTTGAAGAAGAGATTTCCGCGCGACCTATCGCAGACGTCGGGCCACCACCGGATTTGACGCCCGGGTAGGTCGCATACACGTTCACACGCGGCCTACTCAGACATAAATACTAACTTCACATGCGCAACACGACACCGTCGCGCGCATTTCGGACTAAGTTAAAATAGGCACTGTGCGCGCGACATACACACACGCACTACTCCAAATGCAGGCTGGCACACGCACAGTATTCCACGCGAGCGGAGAACACACACCCACAAACCGCTCGTCACTCACTACCACCCCCCGCACCCCCACAGCCAACTGTACATAGCTGGTTGAGCTGTTAGGGGGACGGGGTAAACACCTACTGTAGTGGAGCGCCAACCAAAACCGACGCCCTGTCGCTTGACTGACTCTTGCTGGGCCTTCTCTGGGCAACCAGAGACTCCACCCGGCAGGTGGTGGTGGTGTCTTCTTACGGCAGTGTAGGCATTATGCTATAGATGAGTAAACATATTTGGTTAAATAAGTAAGTGTGTTCAATGCTACCTTTGAACAGTGATTCAGCATTTCGGCAGCGGAAGCGCGACCTACTTCAAATATTGTTGAAATTGCAGATTTCACGTATAGAATACCAAGACGTTTGTACATTTGTGTGTGTTGGGAAAAAGTAGTATATAAGCTGTAATATTGTGTAAATAAATCAGATAAGAATTTATTCTGGTCTCATTACCCCTTACTGTGGCCAAGACACCCTTAACCATCTCTGATCAGTCCTGTGAGTCTGCTGGACTGGCAGTGAGTTTACCCTTCACCCTTACCTGGAAATCCTACCTAATATCCGTCTGTTACCTTAGGTCTCTTGGTGCAGACATCCCGCACAGCGCACTTATTTATATATTTATTTATTACGAACTATATGGTAGGTCAGGGGTTATAGGACTTAGGGTCGTAGGGACTGTAGGGCTTATAGGTCTTAGATTAGGTTTTGTTAACTTGCCATATAGGTGCATGTACTGCCGCCAATAAGGGTGGTCGTACAAAGTGAGAAATAAAACACATTTTCTTATTAAAAATACTTTGGCATTACTATTTAATAACAATTAATGAAAATCCCTTATTTTCTCCTTTTTCTAGTAACAAAATCACCTATTACAGTTAGCTTGAGAAAACATCCATATCCAACATTGAATAATCGTTAACTAATTATATTAGGAGTAATTATTTTTTGATTTTCTTACCTTGGATACATCCCTATTCATGGCAATTATTCAATTTACGTCAAATATTATATCCTGAGCTAAATGAAATGGAATAACTAAACTAAAATTTAGTTTAGTTTGGGAACAAGGGAATCGGGTCCAATTGCAATCAAAATACAATTTCTCAAAAATCAACAAAAAATAAACAACAAAAGGATAATCAAATTTTGAATCAATTTTCTTTCCGGGTCCAATTGCAAACAAAATACAATTTCTCAAAAATCAACAAAAAATAAACAACAAAAGGATAATCAAATTTTGAATCAATTTTCTTTCCGGGTCCAATTGCAATCAAAATACAATTTCTCAAAAATCAACAAAAAATAAACAACAAAAGGATAATCAAATTTTGAATCAATTTTCTTGCTTTTATTGCGTCATTACACATTGAAAATTTTAGTGTATGGACGACATCAGGTCAACCTACCCGAACCTGTCAAATATTTCCAATCAATCTTGACACGTAATGCTATAGCGGATAAAGTTGAAAACCTTATTAAAGAAGTTTGACAGATTGTTGTAGCGTGCTGTTGTCTGTACATATTGAGACTAAATGTGAATTTCACAGCGAACGCCTGCTCGTGCGTTGACATTACTCGTTTTTACAAGTTTAAACAAAATCTATACTCTGTTTTTTAATCTCGTAGACTAAATTGACACATGCAAATGTCAAATTTACATTAATAATTTTGTATTATTACGTTTTTAATAAGTACCTACACATTATTTCAGGATAACTTAATGTAAAAAAAGATACTTGATTTTATGAACGCTAAGTTTCGGCACTATTGCACCTAATTGCAATAAACTGCCAACACTCGTAATGTCAGTTTAGTCTACGAGATTAAAAAACAGAGTATAGGTACTTAGGTTGTAGGTATGCGCTTACGCATACAAGTTTTCCCATAAAATAAATTTAAAAAAAGAAATATAGAATTATACAATATGTAAAGAAAACTCCGTCCGACCCATGAGGGTAATAAAGGTTAGGCAATCACATGCTCAAATAAAATTTGAAATTTTGCATAATCATCATAGCAACAATACTAGTCAATTTTGAAACAATTTTTCGTTTCCGCGAATTTACGCTAACTTCCCCAAAATTTGGTATTTAAAAAACCATTACAACACCATTTTAGGCGGTATAACTGCCGGCTTTCCTTTCGTTATTTTGTTAGACCCTTTATTTCATTGGCCGCGTCGCGCGTGAGCTTTGTCGGCGACGTAAAAGAAATAGAGATGCACTATTTTTTGCGTAATAACGTTTTTTATCGCTATTAATAGAAACTTGTATGTGGTTGAATGATTTGTTGTAAAAACACAGATTACCCAATGGTAAAAGTACTTTTGTTTGTTTATCGATTAATTACTAATAACATTATTATAACACAAGTATAATAATGTATAGTATAGTATAGAAAACAGAAACGAGAAGGACTATGAAACACAATTTTAGTAAAGTTTTACAAATATTTTAACCGTCAATATCATTGATATTGAGACAGAAACTGAAATTAAAACTTTTTTTACATGCATGAGGTCAACTGAGGTTATGACCTGTGCCTGTGTTGCCATGAAATTACCTATTTATTTTATTTAAGTTATTTATTTTTAGGGGTATTTTTTTAAAAGTTTAGCCAGGTTTTGTAGGCATTAGTAGAATCAGTTATTGATACCTAACAATACCTTCACGGGTCGGACAGGGTTTTCTTAACATATTGTATATTCAGCTATAATTTATGGCAGTTAACTTTCGTTTTGGGAATTTATAACATGTGTTTTTTTTTTTCATTATAGCGCTTAACAAAATCAGATTGACCGAGGATAACTAGCCCCAGCAGATACAATGGCTTTTGTTGTAATATAGCGCGAAATTCAACGGGAAATACACAACGTTAATTTTTCTTTATACAAAACCTTAATATACCTGGTTTGTTCAGAATAAGCAACTGAATCAATTCCAATCAGTTTTACACCATGTTATATTTTTTCCCAAATATATTTAGAAATTATTGCAGTGTGGTTACCAAGCGCAACAACACAGTTGCCGGTAGATATTACTCGGCGTACAGAGACACAGGGCCACCCGCGCCTCGCCACAGGTGCGGGCGGGCGAGTGGTGTGTTGACCATATTTTTGTTGGCACAACCAAATGAGATAACAAGCTCGTAACTGTGGTTTTTCATAATATCTTTTTGAAATTTTGTACACTGATTCTTTACTTAAAAATACTGGACTCGTCCTTCGGGTTTCGCATATTCAAAAAATTACGTTGTATATGTATACCTCAGCAATATTTCAATTATAAATCTAAAATCGACTTACTAGTTTAACTGAACTATTTCAGTCTTATTGCATTTTCTATGACTACAATTTCTTTGCCAATATCCCCATACATTTTCAAGCATTCTCATCAAATTCTATAAATTAATTAAATAATATTATAATGTAATATCACACTATAATCATACTTATTTTAATCATTTCAATCAATCAACACTAATCAGAAAATTAAGGCACATTTAAAAAAAAAAATTAGAAATGAGTTTGATCATGAAGACTAACAAGTAAAATAAGATAACTACGGACGAGTTTCTTCACGTACACGCGGCACGGGTATATTTCAAAAATGCCGTTAACTATTGTCAATACAAAAAAGCGTTGTTTCAGATAAAATTACAAAATATGATCTTGCTGTACGTCAAGTAACGCTTGTTTACTCGTGCAAACGTTATTTGACGTACATACGTTACGTTAACCAAACGTCCCTAATACTTAGGTCCGTATTCCAGAAAGAAACTCAAGCATTGATCTCTGCTTAAGCATTACTTAAAACTAGTTGCAACCAATCAAATGGCTTGAAACGAGACTTAAGTGGAGTTTGAGTTTTGAGCGACATCCTGTAATACGTGCCTTAGAATCCTTTACTTAAGTTAGACCGAATGAAAAACAAAGGATTTTTTGATGGCATGAAATATATAAACTTTATTCATGAAGTGTAAACAAACCCGTGCGCGTGCTATTACGGTTTATACACCCGTTCTATAACTCTGTTACTGTCCAAATAGCTATTAAAAATTGAGCAAGTTTAGTTTTACGTTTTAGTTTAGTTTTTGAATTATTAACAATAGTATTACTCAAACTTTTGACCACTAGTTGTCCATCAACTAAGGCTTCTACTTTCACAATGAAATCATCTGTACTTGTCGTATATTCTGAATCTGTCCTGTGTACAACTTCACCGTTTTCTATATACACTACATTTGTACCTGTGTTTTGAACGCCGCTTATCACATATTGCATAAAGTCATCCATTGATATTTCTTCATTAGCGGTGGGAAAGCAAGCATGTCTTTTCGTCATATTTTAGTATGACTTTAGATTGTTTTACTTCTAGTTCTGTCATTGTGGGCAGGGATTTGAAGAACATCTAAAATTTAGAGAATTGTTTTTAAATAAAGAATTCTCATCGGATTATATTTTAGGGAATACTGACTCTTCTCAAGCTTGTAATAAGAAGTAAAATTGCATTTTTTTTCTCACCTTACGAGTGATGATTGACATCCCGTGCGCCCTCTCCATATGTTCTTTAAGTAGAGACATCCGGTGATATCTAAAAACAAGGAGGCTGTTTAGAATCAATGACTAACTAGCGAAGAAAATATTAGAAAACCCGATTTTAGAAACAGATTTTAGTTTGGTTGGATTGGATACTGACCTCTTTGGGCATATCTGGCAAGCGCAGGGCGGTGGTAAGTTCCTATGAACTCTGTTGACATGCAACATCAACGACGACTTCTGAGCAAAACGACGATTGCACTCATCGCACGCATGTTTACGCAATGCTGTAAACAGGTAAATGTAAACTAGAAGTGACAAATTCATTCCTTCCTGTTGTAAAATTTTTTGGGAGGAATAAAAGCTTAAGAAAAGATCAACAAATTGTGCCAACTGTCAACAGGAGAGTAGCGGTAGTAGGAGTAGAGAGGGCGGCAAGATACAGGTAGATAATCAAAAAGTATGTTGACTTATTTTTCGGCTGTAAGTTATCATTAACCAAGACACTGACAAGACCTGATTAATGACAACTATGGTTCCTAAAACCATTACCAATACACAGTAGAAGGAAAAGGTCTCTAAATGTATTCCCTATATGTCATCATCATCATCTCAGTGTTAATCCCAGTCGCATCCGAAGCTTTTTCAGCTGGAATCTGGGTTCCGCTTTACCAGTCTAACTGCTGATTTTGGCTAAACTTCGTTAATTTCTGTGAAACGATTGCCGTCTGACCTCCACAAACTAAAGCGATATCGAAGCATCGCAGTTAGACCAATTGTTGGACTTTTGAGGGCTCCAACAACCCGTAACGACTGCCACTAGATGTTCGTATGGCAACCGGGACCAACGGCTTAACGTGCTTTCCCAGGCACGACCAGACCAGTGCAAATATTTATATTCATGCATACAAATACTTGCACTGTGCGGGGATCGAACCCGCGCCACCTTGCGCAACGGCCGCGTCCGCTACCGCTACGCCACGGAGGCTGTCGAATACTCATACATAAAATACCTGACATTAATTCAATATTTTCTTTCATAGATATCATCACCTGATAGAATATGCCATGCATGGTGGATGAGCTGCAAGCGTACTGCTGCTAAATACTGTGCCTGGTAGAACCGGGATAGTTGAATATTATTGTAATTGTTTGGTTGGTCGACGAAGTATTGGATGTAGTGATGATGGTAGTATGGTACCTTGGATTGGCTAGGTACGAAGACAATATATCTGCTCCGCAGAATTTCTGGATGACATAGTTATAAGAGAATTGGATGAAAAAGATAATGGTGAGTATTAATAAACCATTCTACTGTAACAGTGTTTTATATACTTTTCCCCGTTTCATTCAACAGGTAAGTATGTAGGATCACTAGGATGGTAAATAACTGGTCACTTCTGACAACAAGAATTGAGGCAGACTTTTTAAAGATAGGAATAGGCTATTTGACAGTATGAATATTTTTGTGATTATTTGCTTTAAATGCATAAAATGAGATTTCTTTATGTGATTTACATGAGTTTTAATGAAAATAATAACAATTAATGTATCCAAAAACACAAAAATATGTTTGGCATTTTGTTTCTCGCGCCACTTATTGTGAAACGTCATGCGTTCATAAAGACTTGTTGTCGTTCTATGTTTTAGCGTTTTTAGAAGATTTTTAAGGATATTTGGAGCGATTTGTGGTACTTTTTGGTTTTTTAATTGACAAATAACATATAAACACGAGCACCACTGCGAAACCGAAAATCGATTATAAGTTTGTGACATCACTTACAAAGCGCGACGCCATTTTGCTGAATAAAGCGTTTCGGCGCCTTATTTGAATTTAGAATTTTTATTTGCATGTTTCTTACGAAACACGTATTTAAAATAATAAAAAAAAACTTTTGGTGAACTTCTTAACCGCAACCAAGTAATTCAAGATAGAAATTATAAATCTGACAAATAGCCTATTATCTAACTAAGGTAGGTAACATTTTTGTAATTACCAAAACTATAGTTGGTATGTAAGTACTTATGAGAAGGTACTACTATTATTAAACTGCTGTGTTATTTTTATAAATAAATTAATTGAATTAGTACTTATATATAATTAAATTAAAAGCAATTATTAGTGTGCTAACAATGTATTTACCCACAAATTATGCATATTACTTATGTGGTGTTAGCCAGTACGTAACTTATTCATAAAAATGTAGGTTAAATGAACTGTTAACAGGTGTTGGTTTACCAAATAAATAATGTGTCCTGGAGAATGATGCAATCATCTAGTCTTAGCATTGGCTTAGGGGTAGTTGGTTTCAAGGAATTAAACTAATAAATATGTTTTAGACCATAGGCAGCTAAATGTTACTATTTTAGACTAAACTTCGAGCAATATTAATTAGTCATGCACGTTTGTTTCATTATTTCTGGTGACGATAAATCCTAACCTAAAAATAAACATTAATATTTTTCGAACTTCGTGGCGTTTAAATCGCCGAAACGACTATTAGACATTATTTTCTAAACTTACAGGAAGTATTTCTACTATATCTTATAGTTATCATTGATATAATATTAAACAGATATGATATGCTCTAACAAATTAACCAAAATAAATGTGCCGATCGGATCACACACATGCAAATTTTTTTATTCTGCGCACATTGCACACGTTGGTACAGTGTGAATAAGATGGGGCGCAATCTAAAGCATAAAGAAGAAAAAGATGGCTAGTGTTTGTCGTTTGCGCTGTTAGTGTTTGTCGTTTGTTTTTACTAGTGTATCGAGAGTGACTAAAGCGAGATACTGGACTTACCTTCTTTTGTACGCTTCATTTTCAGTGCGCTAGTGACATATCTACCTTAGTTTAATATTTTATCAATGATAGTTATAGGTACATTTACTGTCATTATCAGGTTTTTCAATGTATGGAAAGTGGGCATTGTTCTTTTATATTTTATCTGGTCATAAGTTTACCTAACCTTATGGGTCGGACGGGGTTTTCTTTACATATTGTAAGTATATTCCTTATGTACTTACGTTTATGTGTTTCCATGTGAGAAACGAGTGCGGCTTTGATCTTGAACGAGCGACTGCAGTGGTCACAAATAAACTGGACGTCCGAATGTTTTTTAGTGTGACGCTGGAAATAAAACATTTAAAAAATCAAGAACGAGTGTGGATATCTTGAGATTCTTGAGTCTTGATAAGAACTTCTTATCTTCTTGAACGCTTTTTCCTGTTTTACTCGAAATAAATCTAAAACCACTTAAAGCAAGCTAGGTTCTTTTATAATATCTGAAGACCCGTGACATTACATTCAATGAATTTTGAAATATACAGTATGTTAAATAACAGAGGGCGTTCCCTTAAACTCGTTAATATATATCATTAATAGATTAAAATAAAAATATCAGCATAGAAAAATAAGCATAAAATAATCCGAATAAAAAAAATATAATTGAAAATAAATTTGAAACCTCCTGTTTTAAATCAAAATAGTAGCGTAGTATCATAAATAAATTGCGACGTTGCCGTCTTTCAAGTTCGCGTGTACAGTGTGTTTCTTTTACATGTCAATTTCAAATTTTTATTGAATATTTTCATATTGAAAAAATTTTAAAACATTTTGTTTTCGAATGGAAATATTTTTTTAGCATGTATGTATGCTATACTATTTCGGGTTAACGGGAACGCCCTCTGTTAGTTAACATACTGTATACTCAGCATTGACACAGTATAAACAAAAAAACAATATATCGCACTCTGGTGGGACCATCACTTTTGCAAATATTGAAAAAAAATGTTAAATGCGTAATAAGTGTCCAACCAACCCTTTACTTAGTGGCATAACATTATTTTCGTAGTAGGTACACATAGTTTCCGTAAAATAGCATGAGTATCACTACGGTTTTGGCGCGAATCACGTTTTTTTTTCTATTTTGGCTTCGCACTGTTTGTGCATTTAGCCAATGACACGTAATGAATTTTCATTCATGTCGAAAAAGTCAGCCGCGTGAACCGTCAACGAGGGAGGTTTGAGGCAAAGTCATGATGCGGCCACTATACTAAATATCTCAATGTTCATTATGAATTATTTACTGAATGCACTTTTTACTACATAAATCACGCACTTTTATTTAGTAAACAACATTATAAATAATTTAAAAGTCCAAGGAAAAATGAGCGTGACACTCGGCTTAACTTTTTCGCCCAAACTCAGAATCACGTTTGATGTCCACGTTTCAAATTCTTCTCCTAAAAAATTGCATATTCGCAAAAGTGAACGATTCGCACCGAGGGTGCGATATAATACACTTCTGGACACATCTATTGGCCCACCTTGCATTTTCAGTTTCATTTGGTCCTAGCTAAAATTTTATATTAGGACGAGCAAAAAGTTTTTATGCAGTTTTGAACCTGACACATTCAATGGTCTTTTTTTGAATTTCGGACACAGAATTTAAAGAAACAAAAGACAATTTGGAGCCTGTCTGTTGATATCAAACAATCGAATACTAAGAAAACTTGATTTTATTGGTTTACTTGGATTTAATTCTTGAAAAAGTGGTGTTGCAACAAACTTTACTTATTCTTAACATTAAGATGAGGTTCTATCAATAATCTATGGATACTTCACCTGAAGTCGCCGCCCAAGCTGTGGCACTTATTCAGGCCGGACACAGCCAATGAAATGTGAGTGCACAACTTAATTTAAGTTGGTCTGCAGTCCGAAATGTTTATAGGAGGTACCTAGAGACTGGCGGCTTTGTTCGTCGCCAAAGAAGGCCACGATCTCGGGTTACAACTGAAAGGCAGGATCGATTCATCGTGACGACCAGCTTGAGACATCGTCACCTTACCTCCATTGAGATACAAAACCAACTTCGCGACTTCCACGGAGTATCTGTGAGTGCTCGAACTGTTCGGAGAAGGTTAAAAGAACGCGATAAGGTACCACACAAGCCAGCTAATGAACCCAAACTAACGCGAGCCCACCGAACAGCGCGCCTTATTTCGCACGCATTCATTTAAATTGGACACGGCAAGATTGGAGCCGTGTACTCCTTTCTGATGAGTCTAAAATTGTGTTACATGGCAATGATGGAAGGAAGAAGGTCTACCGACGTAAGGTAGAGCGTTTCGCACAATGCTGCTTTGAAGAGAGGGTTGCTTATGGCGGTGGCTCATGGACTGTCTGGGGCGGTATACCGCGCGAGCGGCAAAACTCAACAGGTTGTTACAGGACCACGGCTGCCAACATTAAATGCTGAAAGATACATTCGTGAATACTTAGAACCTCACGTGATACCATGCGCGGACTATGTGGGCCCAAATTTCCTTTTTATGCATGATAATGCAAGAGCCCATACGGCCGACATCGTCAGGGAATATCTTTGGGATGTAAACATTACAGTTATGGACTGGCCAGAAAGAAGCCCAGACATGAAAACCCATTGAGCACATGTGGGACGAGCTAAAAAGACGTGTTAGGGCTCGTCAGCTAGTTGCTCAGACGATGCAGGAGATGAAAACTGCCATAGAAGAGGAATGGGAGATGATCCCTCAAAATTTCATAGAGCGGTTGATCAACTCTATGCCTAATCGTATGAGAGCTGTGGTAGATGCCCATGAAGGCAACACGCGTTATTAAATTAAACCTTTATGTATTTGATAAAACATGTTTTTTATTCAAAAATCAATCGCCTTTAACAAAGCGCATATCCGACTTGTTAGGCGTAGCTCCATGTCGTATGGTATTCTGAATTCAAATTTAAAACAATACGATCGAAAAAGATGGTAAAGTGTATCGGTTTAAAACTGCATCAACAGTTTTTGTTCAATCTAGCAATCTTATTTCGGTAGGGGCCATGGAAACCTAAACTCTAAGGTGGGCCAATAGATGTGTCCAAAAGTGTATATTCATAAAACATATAATGCACGACGGTTACTTACCATCAACGCAGAAGAAGACGTATAAGCGCAAGGACAGGCGTGACATCGGAACGGGCGCTCGCCACGATGTGAGTTCTCGTGGGACTCCAGATTAGTCCTGGTCATGAACACCGCAGAACACAGCGAGCAGGGAAACTTCGACCTAACACATAAATTCAGTTAGAGATTAAAGTCCTAAAGTTTGCAGGTGTGCCTGTAATATTATCAGTATATAGTATCACTCAACTGCTTTATGTGTCAATGGAACTCACAAGAAAAGGTGGGCCTATAATAGACCTTGCGGAACCTCAGTTACAGATTCTACATATTTGAATTGGTCTTGATTGTTTTTAATAAATCTCTGCATTAGCTCAAATAAAAATTTTGGACTGAATCAAATTTCTTATTTATACAATATGGTGTATCTTTTGAACCAATTATAATGATCAACACAGTCAAAAGCCTACAGTATTAGTAAAGTATTCCCTCCGACTTATTATCGACGGATGCTCATCGGAGCCCATGTCGACTAATGCCGGTGTTCCTCAGGGTTCTGTCCTCTCTGCAATTCTGTTCCTGCTGCATATTAACGATCTGCTGATGTCCGGTATCTACGGGTATGCAGATGACAGCACAGTTGAGGAGAGATACCTGTCGGATGCTCGGGCTAGTAAGGAATCAATCCGAAAGAGAGGCTATGGTATAGCGTACGAATGTTGCACTACAGGCTGTCTCTGACTGGGGCAAGCCAATCTTGTAGCATCAATGCCGCCAAAACACAAGCGTGTCGGTTCACCGACACAAGAAGCCCGTTCACCTTGGCTCCACCTTTTCGGAATGTATCCTTGGAGTGCACCAACTGCCTTCAGCTTTTGCGAGTTGAGATTTCTTCGAACCCTTGAACTTTGGGCGGTGCATTGGGTCCAAGGCCAAGGTGGCTGCCAGGAAATTTGGTGTTATCGCAAAGGTCCGGTGGTACTTCACACCAGGGTAGCTTCTAATGTTATACAAAGCACAGGTCCGTTCGTGTATGAAGTAATGCAGCCACATTTGGGTTGGTGGCTACTTTGGATTCAGTGGAGAGGCGGGCGAAGAGGCTAATTTGGCCACCCAGATTTAGCTCAAAACGGTCTTCAAAGCCTGGAGCACAGGCGAAGAGTAGCCAGCCTGTCGGTGTTCTATAGGGTGCATTTTGGATTAGTGTGGGAGGGAATTGCATGATTTGATTCCCCTATCTCCGTTCCATAATCGTACGACCCGTCGTAGGTCGAGTATCCTCCCTTATGTTGTTAACACTACTACGATCCGGACGAGGCGTTTTGCCTCCTCTCTTATACCGCGTAAATTGGGGGACTAGAACACTAGCACTAGTTTATAATGATAAAAAAATATCGGTATTGAAATAAGAAAACAAATATTATGTAAGAAACGAAAGAAAGATTGTTGTACTTCTTTATCTGTTCAAAAGCTTACCTATTTAAATAAATACCATAATGTTCGCACTGCTCCTGCAGCAGTGTTTCCGCCGGACTACAATTTAAGTGTCTTCAAGGCTAGAGTGAGTACGCTCTTAATAAACTAGCGCGCTTAACCATCAACGATTGCGTTCAAACGCTAGTTTATGTTTTATATAAAAAATGTAACCTATAGTTAGCGCAAAACTATGGTTAGCACAGAATTAAAAACTAGTGTAACTCTGCTTCTTGGGTATAGAAGTGCGATAAGACTTACCTAACACTATATTTATGTTGGTTAGTAGAAAACTTGTTGTACGTCAGGAAGGGCCGCCCACGACCCTTGCGGCCGAGAAAGACGGCGCGTGCGCGCAGTACTATCTCCGCATCCGGAGCGATGCAACGCTTCTCATGTTTGTACAGGTTTGTAGTGCTGCAGGCAGTAACAAATTTTTACAAAACAAGACAACCAATTTCAAAGTGAGATGTGTCGCCGGCCACTGCTGGATACTGTATTGTCCACACATTCCATACAATAAACCTTGTCAGTGTGATCTTAAAAACTGGCATACTACTGCAACAGCCAAATATGTGATGAGCACAAATTTTGCAAGCTTGAATATTATTAATAAGGACACTATTTGATGGACACTATTTGATGCTGGTTTTATTGGCAAAAGAAACTTACAAGTCACAGCATTTAATTTAGGTGCCATCCATGGAGCAAATATAGATGCCATCCTATACCTACCCCCAATATTAGTAGAAACTAAATGAGATTTCTCTGCCAATGCAGTTTCCATTTAACATGTTTTGAAAATAATTTACAATTTATGAAGTTTGCAAAGCTATAATACTTACCTTCGAAAATCAACACCACATGCATAACACGCCAAGTATCGCTGTCCATGTTTTTGCTGGTAATGTCGACAAGCTGACGGTATTGTCTCCAACAGAAATCCACAAACTGTACACCTGAAAACAATGGTGAAAGCATAGCAGTTAATATCATCATCATCATCATCGTCAACCTTTCTTTTTTTTATATTCCCACTGCTGGCCACAGGCCTCCTCTCAAAAAGAGAAGGATTGAGCATAATCACCATGCTTGCTCAATGCGAGTTGGCGATTTCAGACTCAGTCTATGTTTCCTCAAGATGTTTTCCTTCACTTTGTAATCAATCATTGGTGTCCAAGATATACTAAGAAAGTACATATAACTTTAGAACAGTTACATTGGTACTTACCTGATCTGGAAAAGAGTAGTTAATGTACAATTTGGCGCGCTATAACATATACATATTTTGACATTTATACAATATGTAAAGAAAACCCTGTCCGATCCGTAAAGGTATTATTAAGTATCGATAACTGATTCTACTAATGGATACAAAGCCGGGCTAAACTAAAAAAAATCCCCTAAAAGAATAAATATTATTTCTCAAAAAGAGGTTACTTAATAGATGTGCGGTAAGGAACCTTTCCGCGGGCGGCGGGGGGCAGGGCACACGGCACGTGGTCGCGTCGCTATTCGGTCAAAATAATACCGGTGTTGTCACTTTTTTAAAAATTACCAAATTTCGGGGAAAATGGAATTAATTCCCGGGAAAAAAAGATTATTTCAAAATTCATTAGTATTGTTATATATATGATGATTATATTACATTTTATATTATATTTGGTCAAGTGTTTACCTAACCTTTATTATCCTTATGGGTCGAACAGGGTTTACTTTACATATTGTATAGATAACAGTTTTTTCTGTCAGAAAATGTTAACTGAAATATTTCACTTTATTTTTTTATATGATTTAGGGTCGTTTCGCCTGTTCGCGTCCATTTAGTGCAGTTGGCCAGTTTGACGGCGATTATAAAAATATCTCAGCATTAATTTCTATGAAAAAAATTAGATAATGTGTTCATTATACAATATGTAAAGAAAACCCTGTCCGACCCATAAGGATAATAAAGGTTAGGTAAACACTTGACCAAATATAATATAAAATTTTACATAATCATCACAGTAACAATAATAATGAATTTTGAAATAATCTTTTTTTCCCGGGTATTAATTCCAATTTCCCCGAAATTTGGTCATTTTAAAAAACTGACAACACCATTTGTGACGGAGCGAATAGCGATGCGACCACGTGCCGCATGCCCCGCCCCCCTTCACCCGCGCATACATGCGCGGGTGAAGGGGGGCGGGGCTATCGGGTTGCCTACCGCACATGCATTAAGTTACCTCGCTTTTTCGAAATAATATCTTTTTTTTTTGGGGGATTTTTTTTTAAGTTTAGCCCGGCTTTGTAGGCATTATTAGAATCAGTTAACGATACCTAACAATACCTTCACGGATCGGACAGGGTTTTCTTTACATATTGTATAGTCTATTTTATGATTAACTTTCATTTTTGTTTGAAACACCTTGTATTTTTTTTTAAATAGATAAACTTCAGAAATAGTCGTTTTACCCAGTTTGCGTCCACAAAATCCAAATTGCGTCCACCTGTGGATCATTTCGCGTCTACCAGCTTAGAAAAAGAATTTAGGGGTGATATTTTAAGAATTTGTAAAGAAAGATTGTATTTTAACAATATAAGAATATAAAAATTAAAAATCAATATTATTATCATTATAAAATAAATAATCAATCGCTTTAAAAATATAAAAATAATTCTTCTCTACTGGACTATTAGCGTCGAATGGGTAAAGACCTCATCCCCTATACCCATTTTTGATATTGTCAAGCATAACAGGATGTTTGCATGCATTATTTAACAATTTGCAAAAGTTCATGTTGTTTTTTATGCTTTTTGATGGCAGAATTCAAATTTTCTGGTTTTGATAGGAATTCGCAGACTCTAGATTTCTAATATTATTGTACGCGTGCAAATACGCTAAGGTTAGCTGGCTGTAAAATATGGGTGGTGTTGGGCGGATGAGCATACAAAATAATTTTCATTTCTTCACAAGTCTTACTTAACATTAAGGACATAATCGATTTATGTCCATCTACCAGCAAAAGCACTGGGTTTTTGATGTTATTTTCCACTACCCATTTGTGAAAGTCGTTGGTAATGTATTCTTTGAATACATCTCCTCTCATCCAACCTGTCGCCGACCTGCCTAAGCATCATTCTTGAGCATACTGTTTACTACAGCACTTGGTGGTCTAATGTATGGAAACACGACACAAGGTGGACACATATCTCCATTTGCATTAAAAGTTAATAATAATGTTTTTCATTACTTGGCTTTATTTGGCAAGTTTTTGTACCCTCTCGGACCTAAACCTTTTCCTGTCTTTGGACAAAGAGCAAAACCACTATTTTGAAATGAAAAGAGTAATTTCTTATTACTCATTAAAAATAGAATCATAAACTCGTAGTATTTAAAAAACAAAAAATATAGTTTAAACATTTTAAATTATTTTTACAAGGAAGTCAGTTGTATTTAACGAAAATAGTGGACGCAATTTGGTTTATTCTTATTCCTTGAAGGTCTGGTTTGCGTCCATTGCGGACGCAAAGTGGAAATTTTGTAAAGTTGATGTAGTAATTTGCGTCCCCCTTAATTTATTTGTTAAAAGTAAAAAACATAAACAAATTACAATTAATATTATGCCTTTTTTCATTATGAATGTCTAGAAACAGCTATGTATTCTAGAAGTCACTTTAAACAATAAAAAACTTAACATCGAACTCACCGCTGCACACTATTTTTTTTTTTCTCAAAATCTCGCGCGCGCTCACTTCCTTGATGAACAGTCGGGAAAATTTATTTTTTTAAATGGGGTTGTTTTGGTGTACGGAACTTTTGTTTATGTTGCTTGCCTCTTATACATTGAGGTATTAGTGGTAAGACTTTTCGTATGATTGATGTATTAGTTTACTTATTTTGACACAAACTGCACAATGGACGCGAACAGGCGAAATTACCCTATTTTCAAAACAGAACAATAAGAAATTTAAAAATTAAATTCTGTGGCTAATTATTCGTTAGAGAAGCCACTAATTTTGTTAAATATGTAGAAACATTATAAACATTTTACAAAACTAAATAAAAATTATACTTACTCAAACATTGTACCATTTATTTTAAAATAATCCTGTGGCGGAGGTGGAGGCTTCATTGTCCGCATTATTCCACATAATGTATTAACCAATAACTCTTCATCATTCTTCAATTCATCATAACTTTCCTTCAGTTCTGCTACAAATGATCGTTGTTGACAAGGCTTTAGCATTGAGAACCGACTTCTATTAGTATGTCGAACAGTGTTACATTCATCTTCGGGAACATATTCCTCATCACCACTGTCTTGTCCAATTTCGTCTTCTACAGGTTCATCTTTGTTATGCGGGTGATTTGAATCAGTCTATGAATGAAAAAGTTACAATCGTAGAAAACTCGATAGGCTGTTTTTTAACCGACTTCAAAAAGGAGGAGGTTACTCAATTCGACCGTATATATGCTTTTTTTTTTATGTTTGTTCGCGCATAACTACGTCGTTTATGAATCGATTTTGATAATTCTTATTCTGTTGGAAAGAAGATGTTCCCAAGGTGGTCCCATGATAAGGATATCAGGGTTTGATGGTGGAAGACCAGAGAAAACAAGGGGAACTTTTAAAAATTGCAGGGGCGACTAGTGCACTTCTTAGCATTTTCATTAAGTATTTTAAAGCACTACAATTTAATAAAGGTCTGAAGTAGATCTGATGATGGAGCCGAGAGACAGTCGAAGGAACTCCTCAACAATTCACAGCAGCTATCTTTTGTTTGGGCTCGATTAATTTGTATTGATAAGAACTTTACACCTAGATGGGTTGTGACTGTCATAAGAGCGCTGATGTTGAAAACAAAGGCCAGTTCCGGGAATTCCTCAATGGTTTACAGTAGCTACTTTGTGGTTGGACTTCATTCATTTATAATGATGAGACCTTTGCACCCATTGGGTTAAAATAATAGTCTGCAGTAAATTTGATGATGAAGATGATGGCAGTTGAGGGAATTTTTACGGGTAAACATTAAAGTAAACAAAATTACGTCGTTTCCTAACTATATTTGCGTCAGCTTCCAGTCTGACCGGATGCAACTGAATACTTTTAACAACTAAAAAGTGTAAAATAAAAACTTTTTTACAAAAAAACAACCGACTTCCAAAAACCACTACAAAGTGAAAAATAACTAAATTTCGGAAGTCGGTGTAAAAAACGAATATTCAAAACCAAAGACACCGACTTCCGAAATTTAGTTATTTTTCACTTTGTAGTGGTTTTTAGAAGTCGGTTGTTTTTTTGTAAAAAAGTTTTTTTTATTTTACCACTTAATGATACAAATCTAACAAACATTTAACAGTTTAAAAAGTAACAAATGTTTCAAATATTAGTATATTTATGTCATGTTAATTACCTCAGACATCATTCCATCTTCATGATAATCACACTGATATTCATCGTCAAAAGGCTCAGATGAAATATCTTTTTCAGGAGTGTTTGTTTTCTCATCATCAACAACAACCAAAACTATAACATCGTCTTCAGCCTCCATAGCTCAAAGATCAGTCAATTTCAAATATTACAACCTGAAAAGAAAACACCGTTTTACTTCTGGAATTATTTCTGGCTCCGAAGTTAGATACAAAATAGTAGGTAGGTATTTTCAAATAATTTGAATTGAAACCCCAATGATTTTTTTTTCTGGTTTCATTCTTTCCGTTCATTTGAACGGAAAAGGCAAAGGCATAGTACGCCATACAGCCTAGTCTTCAGTATATTTTTTCTTAAGTTTTATATCGTAACTTATCCTAACTTATACTAGCTTAACTTAAACTAAAGTAATTGAATATGTTAAAGGATTGGTCAGTTTTTGGAACCATTTTTATTTTATAATAACTATATCATAGAAATGTATAAACTTCTATCAAAATCCCTAGGTCTTTTAACTAAGGGCATCTGCATTGATGAAAAATTAAAAAAAAAATTGATGGCGCTCATTGGGGTTGGGGAGTTTTGGCGGGAAAGTCAAGATGAGTGTCACACTCATTTTTCATTTGACTTTTAAAATTATTTATAGTGTTGTGTACTAAATAAAAGCGCGTGATTTATGTAGTAAAAAGTGCATTCAGTGAATAATTTATAAAGAACAGTGAAATATTGTAGCATAGTGGCCACATCATGACCTCACCCAAACTTCCTCCTTCTCGGCCTTACGCGGGAAACGAAAGGAGATAGGTTAGGTTAAGTTAAGCTTCCGTGCGCAGTTTCTGGCCTGCCATCGGACGGGTCCCCAGGTGGCGGATAGGGGAACGGCCCCCAGATATGGGGGTCACCGGTTTACCGGCGCGGACCAAAACCAGAAGTGGGGGCCGCTTTGGCGGTCAAGATGGGCAAACAACCGGGTTTAAACCCTATTACTGGGTTAAAACCCAATAAAAACCCATTTATTCCCTCCCACCAGGTTTTTTTTCGGGTTTTTATTTTAATTATAATTTAAACACGATAAATGTAATTATTTGTGAATATTATAATCCGTATCATATAGTATTGTAATAGTAAGAGTCTTCGTCCGTTTTTGAAGAAAAAAAGGCAATTTTTAGATTAGATTATATACTATACTTCTTCTTCTTCAGCCTATAGAGGTTCACTGCTGAACAAAGGTCTCCCCCAAGGCTTTTCACGATGACCGGTCTTGTGCTGCCCACATCCGTCGGCTTCCCGCGACTTTCACCAGGTCATCGGTCCGCCTTGTAGGGGGCCTATTTACGCTGCATCTTCCGGTACGTGGCCGCTACTTCAGAAACTTACTACCCCGTCGGCCATCGGTTCTACGAGCAATGTGCCACTTAATTTTAGCGACTTAAAGAGCTATGTCGGTGACTTTGGTTCTTCTGCGGATCTCCTCATCTCTGATTCGATCGCGCCGAGAAACTCCGAGCATAGTTCTTTCCATCACCCTTTGTGTAACTCTTAGCCTTCGTATGAGGCTCATTGTGAGCGACCACGTTTCAGTTCCGTAAGTCATCACTAGAAACATACACTGATCAAAGACTTTAGTCTTGAGACACTGTGGTATCTTGGACGACGCGAGGTGTAGCGTAGATTCGCGAACGCTGCCCAGCCGAGCTGGACTCGACCTAACACCTCTTTCTCGAAGTTGAACTGTTTGTCCCAGGTAGGTATATATAGTTATGTATATTCGTTAACAACTTCGAGTGCAGAGAAACCAACTAGAATTGAAGTGGGTGCGATATGATCTTCGTCTTATCCATGTTCTTCTTTAGACCCACTTAGGAAGCTCTGCTGAGGTCATTGTGCATTTTGCCCAAGTCGTCCAGGGTCTCCGCTATGACCACGGTATCATCTGCAAAACGGAGATTAATTATGTACTCGCGGTTGATGTTGATGACAAGTCTTTTCCAGTCCAGGAGCTTGAAGATATCTTCCAACGCAGCAGTGAACAATTTGGGAGATATGACATCTCCCTGTCTCACACTAGGCTGCATTTAGATCGGTTTCTAGTCCTGGTGCTGGAGACGGACTGACATGGTGGCGTTTTTGTACAAACACTCACCCCAATGTGTCGATAGTCAATTTGGCACCGCTGGAGAGACTGTAGCACCGCCCAAGTCTCGATCAAATCGAAGGCCTTCTCATATTCCACAAACGCTAAGCATAGTGGTTTGTTATACTCCTCGGACTTCTGTATAACTTGCCGCAGCGTATATATGTGGTCTATGATGCTAAAGCCTTTTTGGAAGCCTGCTATATAAAGCCTTTGCGGAGCGAGACGATTCATTATGACCCTAGAAAACAGCTTATAGACATGGCTCAGGAGGGATATCGGTCTGTAGTTTTTCAGTAAGGTATTATCACCTTTTTTGAAAAATAATACCACCACGCTCATGTGCCATGCCGAAGGCGTTTCGCCTTTGAAAATGACGGAATCAAATAGCTTCTGAAGCGCTTTAAGAACCGGTTTGCCACCCGCTTTCAGAAGCTCAGCCGTAATTCCATCATCTCCAGCCGCCTTATCGTTCTTGAGCTGTTTCAGGGCCATACTAATCTCGTACAGGCTGACGTCCGGGATATCGTCGGTGTAGTGTCGGGTTAGTCTGGCTCTAGGATCATTGGCCAGGCTCACAACAGGTGCGCGTGTTGATGTGTATAACTCTCCGTAGAATTTCTCAATCTCACCCAAAAAGCTCGGGGTGGAAGTGACAATCCTACCATCCCCATTCTTCAGCTTCGCAAGTAGGCTCTGTCGAACAGACAAATCTCTTGCGAACACTTTGGAACCTTTGTTCCGCTCGATAGCCTCTTTAATACAATTTTGTGTTAAATTGGTGTATATCGCTAGTCAGAGACTTCGAGATTTGTCTGTTAAGGTATCTGATACGCGAAGCGTCATCAGGGGATTTTAAGACCACCTCCCGTCTTTCTTCCATTAGGCGACGGGTGGGACAGGAGATCTTCTTCTGTCCTTTAGAAGGAAGGGTTTTGAAGAACTTGGACCCTTCCGTATGCAGTTTCCACAAACCTGTTGTTATAGTGGTCCACATCTACGCATTCACCGAGGCATTCAAAGCGATTTTGCAGTTTGATGTGAAAGCTTTTAGAGTTTTGGAGCTGGGTTGATGCTGGACGGAGCGAAGACTTCAAAGTCGAGAGCGTTCGAACCTAATGTTGAGGTTCAAGATGCCTCTAACAACACTGTGATCACTCCTGGTTTAAAGCGCATAGAGCACGAAGACATCGATGAACATTTGCCTTCTCGTTGATGTTATGAAGTCTATCTCGCTTTTGGTCTCACCATCGGTGCTAATCCAGCTCCACTTGAGGTACAATGGTTTCTTGAAAAAAGAATTCATCACAAAGACTCCTTCCTTTTCCATGAAGTCCATTAGCATTTGACCTCGGGGATTCCGATTTCCAACTTTAAATTTCCCCACTTTCATCTCGTCCGCCTTTCGCATGCCCAGTTTTGCGTTAAAGTTCCCCATGACAACAGTGTAGTGGGTTTTAAGAGGTGTATATGTGTCTACGACTCTACTGACGTCTTCATATATAACCTCCACCTCACTATACAGTACGTGGCGCAGTACAGCTGATTTTCGGGTCTTAAATCTAAATGTGATGCGAGAATACGGCCTGCAGGACTGTGCGTAACCACATAACTTCGAGTAACATTATATATTTCAGAAACTGCGATGGTTAATAAGAAAACTGGAAAGCAAGAACTGAAACGGCCGCCATTTTGGTTCAAGTTATTTTCCGAGTACTGTATATTTCTTTGGATACCCTTGAAAGATGTAGTGAAGAATGTTAATTCATAGGATGGACTCTTAAATCAGCAGTAAAGTGTATGTCTTAAACTACTGTAACTATTATTTTAAAATAGGCTTGATCATACAATGAATGGACTGTGATGAAAGACTTGTATATATAATACAGTTGAAATATCACGTTCGAAGAGTAACTGGTCAAACTTGCTGTGATCTTAAATGCACCACTATTATTGATATTTATACTCCAAAAACACTAGAAGTACCTAAGTCGTGTTAGGTCCACAATCGAAGATATTAGTGATATAAATAAATAAAGACCCGCTTCTTGGGTTTTTATTCGGGTTTCAACCCGTTTAAACCCGGTTTTAACCCATTTCCACCCATTGGGTTTAAACCCTCTGCCCATCTCTATCACACATGCGGCGGGTCGGCCACCACTCCAGGTGGCTGACGTGATCCGAACTCCGGGTCACCGTCGGGCAACCTGGGCTCCTCATTAAGAGGAGCTGGGGGCCCCGTTTGCTTTCGGGCAAACGAGTGGGGCTAAGAGGAAGGACACCTCGCTAAAAAACCCATGGCTGCTGCGTTTTCTCGTACTAGAAGACGTACCTACCCAGTCCGGCCACTCCTTATGGGGGAACCATTGTGGGCCCGCCTTTTGGTGGGAATCGCCGGCGGGGGATTGGTTGTTCAGGCTGTGCCGATTTCCCATGACGCCGCCACTCGGGCGATATCGTTGTGCCGCTGTGGATTTAGTGGGTATTTCCGGCTTCGTCTGGGCGAGTCCCACACACGCCCTTTGGGGTATGGTGCCTTAAAAAAATGCATTACCACAGCGTCAAAAAGTTAAGTTAAGCTAGTATAAGTTAGGATCGGACGGCTTTCCCGCTTGGCTGGTGGCCATCGCGGCCACCGAAATGGAAGCGGCCAGTTTGACGTCGGCGGGCGGATCCTTGGTGGCGGGAAGGATAAGCCGCCTGGGCTTGAGGGTGCCGCTGCACAAAACGGAGGCCGTGTTCTTTCACGGCCCCCGGCAGCGCCCCACACCTGACGCCCACATTTTTGTGGAGGGCGTCAGGATCAGGGTCATGCTGGACTGCAGGTGGCGCTTCGGCCCGCATTACAGCGGGTTGTCGACGCGCCTGCTGAAAGCCGCGAACGCCCTCTCATGGCACATGCCGAAAATGGGAGGGCCGAGCACGCGGTGTCGCCGTCTATACGCCGGCATACTGCGGAGTATGGCCCTTTATGGACCCCCCATTTGGTCGGACTCCCTCCATAGGAGGGAAAAACCTCACCGCCCTTCGGGCGCCCCAAAGGACCATCGCCCAGCGGGCAGCGCGGGCCTACCGCACAGTGGGCTTCGCGGCGGCGTGCGCTCTGGTGGGCACCCCGCCTTGGGAGCTCGAAGCGTGGGTGCTCGCCAGAGTGTACAAGTGGACGGCGGGGCGCAAAGCGTTGGGCGAGCGTCCTGCCCCAGAGGTGAGGGAGGCCATCGTCTAACATTAGACGCAGGACCTCGCCTCCGCCGTCTTCGGCCGAAGTACCCTCGACGCCTTGGGGCGGTCCTGAAGGACTGGCTCGACAGGCGTCACGGGTTCCTTTCCTTCCGTCTGGTGCAGGTACTCTCCGGTTACGGCTGCTTCGGCAGGTACCTGCACCGGATAGGACGAGAGGAGACACCGTCGTGCCACGGTTGCGGCGCGGCGGAGGACACGGCGGAACACAACCCCGCGGTGTGCCCGTCGTGGGCCGTGCGGCCGTGCCGCGCCGCGATCTTGTCGCGGCGGTAGAAGAGGACCTCTCACTGACCGCCATCGTCAGAGCGATGGTGGGGAGCGAGGAGGCCTGGGCGGCGATGACCTCCTTCTGCGAGGTCGTGATGTCGCAGAAGGAGGCCGCGGAGCGCGGGCGAGAGGAGGACCCCCTCGCTCCGGCGCACCGCAGGCGGCGTAGGGGCAGGAGAAGGCGGAATTTCGCCCGCTTTTTCCCTCCCTGAGGTGAGCGGCGGGCGTGAGGCAAGGGGGTGCCCAGGTCCGCCTTGCACCGCTCACCACGAAGGTGGCTGAGCCACGGCCCCTCCCTGAGGAGGGGCAAATGAGGGCCCGCCGTGTTAGGCGGGCATATCGCCGGTGGGGGACTGGTAGCCAAAACTCCGCTTTATCCCAGTCTCCCGCCATCAAGGCGATGCCGGAGTGCCGCTGGGGTTTTTAGTGGGTATACCGGGAGGCTCTCTCCCGGGGAGTCCCACATACGTAATTGTCATTTCACCCAGCGAAAACAAAAACAAAAATTATAAGTTAGGATACTCAAGAAAAAACATACTGAAGTCTAGGCTGTATGGCGTACTATGCATTTGCCTTTTCGGTTCAGAAGAACGGAAAGAAGCAAACCAAAAAATAAAAAGTCAAAGTTCAAATCTGTCAAACACTACTGAGTGCGGTCTGGTGTTCAGCCGAAATAAATATAAAATCATTTCTTCAGTTCTTTCGATAAGGAACCGCTTAGATATCGTATATTAATGAACAGTTTATCGCAAAATCCAATTATATAATTGATTATTTTGTGAGTTAAAGGGAAGTTCTTATTACCAAAATGAGTAAATCATTGTCTCTAAAAGAGTTATACGAAATGTATAAGAGATGGGTGGTTAGCAATCCTGGTGTAGTGACGGACGTCGAAACAGTAGCGACGTGGTCATCTTACTTCGTGGCGGGAAAGATAAATAAATCGCCTATTGTGTCCGAGTTGGTTTACTCCCTGTCGAAACTCGTCTCCCTATTCAACGATAGTCTTATAAGAGAGGCTTACGGTACGGACGAGCCTTTTTACGGGCTCCGGGAACAGATCAAACTTTGGCTGACAGTCGTCCACTACTGTGAAGTATTTGTCGAGCTGCTAGTGAAGAACAGATGGGGCTCACGAGGGAAGTGGACTGTAGCAACCTTACTGCAAGTATTCAAGTGCTCCTCGGCACTCATCCTGCTTTTCAGGTTCAAAGAGCTACCTATAGCACATCCTCCAATAGCTGCATTGCAGCGCAAAAAGTTCACAGAAGGCAAAGAAACAGATGAGAACTCTAATTCATTCTTCACTCTTCGGAGATCAGGACGTATCATTCGACGAGTGGATGGTGCCCCCTCAGTAGCATTCCGTGACTGGGAGCCTATGAAAATAAAGGATGACAGAGCTGGAGCAGCTGTGAATGTAAAAGATTTGATTTATGCTGAGTCACTACATATTCTGAAACCTTTAATACATTTAGCATCTATGAGGGTGTTTGGGACAAAGGCATGGAAACAGTGGGTTGTAGCGCTGTGCTTGGATATAGCAAGTATGAAAATGTACAGCAAATACATGAAGGAATTGTCTTATGACCAACGGGTGGAGATAAGTCGTAGAAAGTTAAGCCTAGTTTTATATTTACTAAGGAGTCCCATGTACAATGGTTATTCAAAGAATGTTATTGAAAATGGATTAAACTCTATGACAAAGAAGGTACCGGCCATGTCATTTATTTGTGGACCAATCATCCAGTACTTGAGCCATTGGCAGGATATTTACTTCTACATGTGGGCTTCATAGGAAGGTTGTTGTTTTATTAATGGATATGGTAATCATAATTTGGACATTACAAATGGATACTTCAAGTGGTATAGTTTAAATAATATAATGTATTTATGACAATTTATAATTGCTGCATACTATTTTATTGTTGTTGAACGTGATTATGTTCCCAACAAATTGCCTTTGACACTTTGTTGAACCAGCAAGGTAATTGTGTAACACAAACTTTGGGAATGACTCGCTTAATATGACAATACAACAACATTCACACAGAACAAATATTAGTAGGACCTACAACTTACAAGTAGTTAGTTGTTCTGGGTCTAGTTGTTTGTGTATGTGAGTTCATATGTTTGTAAACGCACCCACAATCCAGGAAAAAATCCTAGTGTGGAGAAAGGTATCTTTTGTTTTATGTACATTATTTACATAATTGAGCAGACACACTTCTAATAAATGGAGCAAGGGACTGTAAGTTACACAATTATGGTGCTAATGCTATAGCCGTAATATTTGAATGTTACATTAATTCATAACTTAAATGGATGCAGAACCAAATCTACAATTAACCATTTTATGTACTTTTTGAAACATGATTAATTATGTATTTTATGTTAATTTATCCTATAATATAATTAATTTTATGATGTAATATTCACAAATGTCTATAGTATCTTAAATTTAGTACTATGCTATTAAACTTAATGTAGGATGGAAATAACTAGTACTATTATACTGCCGTCATAAGGAAAAAAGACGCATCTAACATTTTTTTTATGCGAAATATAAAAATATTGGTGTATGCCATTTTTTTACTGATTTGGAATATGCATGTAACTCAATTTGGAAAAAAAATGTTAGATGCGTCTTTTTCCCTTATGACGGCAGTATAGTCAACACTAGGTAATTGCAGAAACTGTGTTGAACCTGCATAAGATGGGTAACTGGAGCATGGACATTAAGAAAAGAAAAGAGAGGCTTATGCTCAGCAGTGAATAATTATAATTACTAATGAAAACTCACTTTAATGGTCAGACCAACTCAGACTCTGATCAGCCAAACCCACATAGAAAACAAGAATCAAAAATCTATTCAATTGCGCCGTGTCAATGGCAACCAAATTCAGACCCTGCTGGCATACCATAACAAATTCAATTGGTTAAAATCAGTAATGCTTGCTTGATTCTTAAATGAGGTTTGGCAATACTGGTGTAAAAACTCAATTCAACCCAATATCAAGCCTTATGTATAATAGTATGTACTTTGCATTTATTATGTCACATTTCATGTATGGCTAAACTGGTTTATCTCTTAACCTTCAATCATAGTCCAGTATTTGTACTTAACATTTACACATGTATGACATATAGTACAGATGACGGCACATTAAGCTACTACAATCTGTCAGATTTCTTCCTTAGATTTTCAACTTTATCTCTAAAGCATTAAGAATCAAGGTTGATTGGGAATATTTGTCAGTTTCGAGTAGCTTCATCTGCTGTCGTCCGTACATATGTATGTACGGTCGTCGGTCAGCCTCAAAAAGACTTCAACATCAACAAGAATTTGTTGAATTGTATAAACTTTAAAACCTTTGCTTCATGAAATACCCACTTCTCAATTAAATTTCAACTTTTTTTTAATTATCTAAATTCTTGTTGACATATGTATGTTACTTGGTTTAACCTGTCTTTAATTTATTACTTGCTACGATTCAATCAGTTAACCTAGGCGAAAACATGACACCACCAATAATGTATTAAAATATTTGTTGGGTTAGGTTAGGTTAGGTCAAATTAGATTATGTGGGCCTCTAAAATAATTCAGTTTGGCCTGAGGTCGGGTTTGGCTTGTAACATATACATCTGTGCGATACTGACTGTACTATTTAGAAAGAAACTAGCACATAGTCAATACACAATCATTTATTGCATTCCAATATGTGTGCTTTGGCTGTTACTTAAAATTTCATGAAATTGTAGTCAACTCTTCTAAATGTTTAGGTGCACTCCTAAGTGAGAAAATTTTATTTACTTATACAAGATTATATGCAAAGTATTTTTAAATTTTCTAATATCGAACTAAATCGCCAAAAGTGCCAAAATAGGCAACATATTATATATTTTAAAAATAAAAAAAATATATATTTAGTAATAGGTAGTATAGTGGTGGGAATACAGTGCGGGCTCAAAAATCCTACAAAAACATCATAAATTACTTAACTCGCCAGATTTTAACTAGGTATTACAATATTCTAACTTTCTTCAAATACTCAGTAATAGGAATGTGCCTTCTCTTTCTTTCTTCTGCCCATATCCAAATCGATTTGGAGTCGGCGCAACATATGTTTTTCTTTCATACTTATTAGTCTCCATCTCCATTGTCACCGTTAATGACTGTGCCTTCTATCCTATTTTTAACCGACTTCAAAAAGGAGGAGGTTACTCGATTCGACCGTATAAATGTTTTTTTTTTTTTATGTTCGCGCATAACTTCGTCGTTTATGAACCAATTTTGATAATTCTTTTTTTGTTGGAAAGAAGACGTTCCCAAGGTGGTCCCATGATAAGGATATCAGGGTTTGATGGTGGAAGACCAGAGAAAACAAGAGGAACTTTTAAAAATTGCAGGGGCGACTAGTGCGTTTCTTAGCATTTTCATTGAGTATTTTAAAGCACTACAATTTAATAAAGGTCTGGAGTAGATCTGATGATAGAGCCGGGAGACAGTCGAAGGAATTCCTCAACAATTCACAGCAGCTACCTTGCGTTTGGGCTCGGTTATTTTGTATTGATAAGAACTTTACACGTAGATGGGTTGTAACTGTCATAAGAGCTCTGATGATGAAGACAAAGGCCAGTTCCGGGACTGGAGGACGGGTCTGAGCAGTTGTGTTGCGATGTGTGCCGGGTACGATACGCCAAATGTTGTTGTGTCGGGAGTTGGATCGTGGAGAGTCTCCAGATCAATCTCCCACTAGCACAGCAGCATTGTTTGGTTGTGTTGGTCTTGGGTTTAACATTGCATCACCTCGCTCAACTGCCGTCATCCTTCCTATTCCTTAGTTTTTTAAGTGAATAGGCTTAATAAACTAGTGCGCTTTACCAGCAACGATTGCATCACTGCTTACCATCAGGCGGGATTGCAGTCAATCACTAGTTTATAATAATAAAAATTTAAAAAAACTCCTCAGCGGTTTATAGTAGCTACTTTGTGGTTGTACTTAATTCGTTTATATTGATGAGACCTTTGCACCCATTGGGTTAAAATAATGGTCTGCAGTAAATTTGATGATGAAGACCATAGGCAGTTGAGGGAATACTTACGGGTAAAAATTAAAGTAAACAAAATTACGTCGTTTCCCAACTATATTTGCGTCAGCTTCCAGTCTGACCAGATGCAACTGGATACACAGTACTTTCAACAACTAAAAAGTGTAAATTAAAAACTTTTTTTACAAAAACACAACCGACTTCCAAAAACCACTACAAAGTGAAAATAACTAATTTCGGAAGTCGGTGTCAAAAACGAATATACCAAAACCAAGACACCGACTTCCGAAATTAGTTATTTTTCACTTTGTAGTGGTTTTTGGAAGTCGGTTGTTTTTTTGTAATATAAGTTTTTATTAATGCTTATGTGGATTTATGGATAATTGGTATATTTAAAATCAAATAAGACCTAAGAAAAGAATGCCCATCATGCATCAAATCCTGTTTCTAATTAACAGTCTTATTTATAATAACAGGTTTTAAAATGTATGTGCATCATGCCTGAAAATCCTGTTTGAGTAGGCAGTTGAGGATTTCATACTCCCAATTAATATTTTTTTAGATATGTTTAGGTTATGTAGTACATGAGGGACTAAAAGTATGTAACATTAATTATGTGGTGTAGGTACAACGAATTTTTGGGTGAATTGCTGCTCTCCTATATCCAGATTACTGAGAGTAATCTGCATTTAGGAAGGACAAATGTTAAAGTTTACCTGTAATGTTTTAGAGCCATAAACTGAACTAGTAAGAGATCAAAGTCAAGATTAGTCTCCAGTTGGGGGAATGTACTACCTCGGTGAGTTCACCTTGCCAAGATCATCTCGCATCTCCCTTAATGTAGATATGCTTACTCCCATTCACGTTTATTAATTATTTTGCATGGAAGTACGAAACAATCATTTTAATTATATAGCTATATAATTGGTATAGGTGTGGTGTTAATTACTAATTTATTATGTAAATAATTGAATTATTTTCTATGATATTTTTTGTTTTTTGCAAAATGCAAAATATTTTTATTTCATTGTTCATTTTACGTAATTATGCAGTTTTTTATTTTAAAGTCTTGTGTAGGTATATTGTTTGTTAAATGCCTATGATATGTGAAAAATTCAATAATTACACTGGTTGATAAAATTAAAAGTTATCGAGCCCCTCGAACTTTTTAAGTTTTTATTTTAGATTTTAGCAGGGTGACATTAATAAAAAGATTTTTATGATACATGGATTTTATTTGGTGAAGGAAATTATTTTTATACTTACACAACAAATTTCATTTTCAGAATAAATAAATAACTGTGATTGTCTAAGGCAATATTAAATAATATTAACAGATACATTGATATAATATTAAAAAGATATGATTTATCATATCTATTATATTTTCACATATTCTATTTATCATATATTCACCAAATTGAGCACCTGCTACCACCTACCAAATTACCTACTACCATTGATATAATATTAAACAGATATGATATATGCTAAGAAACTAACCGAAAAAAATTTGTCCGAACGCAGCAGAGGCACACATGCATATTTTTTATACTGCGTAGGTACATTTAACTACATTGGTACAGTGTGAATGAGATGGGGCGCAACTAAAGCATAAAAAAGAAAAAGATGGCTAGTGATTGTCGTTTGCGCTTAAATGGAACAAAAGACGTTTGCCAACCAATCACTGACACTTTGCACACACTGACACTAACTGATTGCCAAAGAATAACAAGAATGCAGATAGGAAATATAACAGAGTAGTAGGCATTGATAAAATATTAAATAGATACGTCACTAGCGCACTGAAAATGAAGCGTACAAAAGAACGTAAATACTGCAAGTCGCTTTAGTCACTCCCGATACTCTCGTTCCGTACACGCGTGTGTCCTTGGTGGCTAAGAAAATGTTTTTCACATTCAAAATGGCGTTTTGTGTACTGCGTAAATGCACGAATTATGGTAGAAAAGCCAACAAAAGTCATGGAATCACATAAGTAAGTATTCCAAAATATTTAGATAATTAATATAGTTTCAATTATTTTGTCAAACATTCTTACTGCTAATGCTTAGGCGGCCATTGTAAGTAAAGAAAGAGAGAGCTAATTGGATTTCTTACGAGTGTGACAAAGACGGGAACGACATTATATAGATTAAATATATAATATAGATTAAACCGAATTAATTTCACTAATTACTTTAGTTTGTAATTGTTTATTTTATTGCATTAGGTTTCCTTTAATCACAGTCACAAAATATTAAATAGGTACACTTTAATCAAGTATTACAAAACTTCAATGACAAACATTAAAGTTTTGTAATACTTGATTGAAGTGTAAAAATGTTAAAACAATATAATATATTCACCAAATTGAGCACCTTCTACCACCTACCAAATTACCTACTACTCTGTTATATTTCCTATCTGCATTCTTGTTATTCTTTGGCAATCAGTCAGTGTCAGTGTGTGCAAAGTGTCAGTGATTGGTTGGCAAACGTCTTTTTTTCCATGTAAGCGTAAACGACAATCACCAGCCATCTTTTTCTTTTTTATGCTTTAGTTGCGCCCCATCTCATTCACACTGTACCAATGTAGTTAAATGTACGCAGTATAAAAAATATGCATATGTGCCTCTGCTGCGTTCGGACACATTTTTTTCGGTTAGTTTCTTAGCATATATCATATCTGTTTAATATTATATCAATGGTAGTAGGTAATTTGGTAGGTGGTAGCAGGTGCTCAATTTGGTGAATATATATTTTTTTAACATTTTTACACTTCAATCAAGTATTAGAAAACTTTAATGTTTGTCATTGAAGTTTTGTAATACTTAATTAAAGTATACCTATTTAATATTTTGTGACTGTGATTAAAGGAAACCTAATGCAATAAAATAAACAATTATAAACCATAGTAATTAGTGAAATTAATTCGGTTTAATCTATATTTACTTACTATATTTCAAATCCTATTTTAATTTTTCAAATGTAAATCATTATGCAAACATTCTGTATATATTTTTATATACTAGGCTAAATGTTGTGAGCGTAGGTAATATTTATTTATATTATTGTATACTTCATGTTCATTTAATATCGACTCGCACTGTCCCATTTAATAATTTCATGTCATTTGACTACTTAGCAACGCAAAATAAACTCGTAATTTTATCAATGTTTTACATAACTGTTGCAATAAGATGTTAATAAATTGTAACTGAGGACACAGGCGCGAAAATAAAGTGAAATAGAACTATAATTGTAGGTATAAAAGTCACCATAAACATTATCGCTTCTGTGCAACTAATCTATATCATATGCGTTCCCGTCTTTGTCTCACTCGCAAGAAATCCAATTAGCTCTCTCTTTCTTTACTTACAATGGCCGCCTAAGCATTAGCAGTAAGAATGTTTGACAAAATAATTGAAACTATATTATTTATCTAAATATTTTGGAATACTTACTTATGTGATTCCATGACTTTTGTTGGCTTTTCTACCCTAATTCGTGCATTTACGCAGTACACAAAACGCCATTTTGAATGCGAAAAAGATTTTCTTAGCCACCAAGGACACACGCGCGTACGGAACGAGAGTATCGGGAGTGACTAAAGCGACTTGCAGTACTTACGTTCTTTTGTACGCTTCATTTTCAGTGCGCTAGTGACGTATCTATTTAATATTTTATCACTGAACAGATATGATATGTTCTATCAAAATAAATGTGCCGTTCGGAGCAGCAGCACACGCATGCAAATTTATTCGTACATTTCACACGTTGATAGAGTGTGAGTGAAATGGGGCGCAATCTAAAGCATAGAGAAGAAAAAGATGGCTAGTGTGTGTCGTTTACGCTTAAATGGAAACAGCAACAAGGTGGGCAAAGAATAACAAAAAATACAGATAGGTAGGAAATATAACAGAGTTAACGGTAACTGGTAATTTCGTAGGTGGTAGTGTAGTAGGTGCTCAATAGGTGCATATATTTTTTTTTATGAAAAGTTTTACACTTCAATTAAGTATTACAAAACTTTAATGCTTGTCATTGAAGTTTTGTAATACTTGATTAAAATGTATGAAATATTTTGTGAATTTGATCAAAGGAAACCTAATGTAATAAAATAAATAATTATAAACCATTGTAATTAGTGAAATTAATTCGGTTTAATCTATACTTATATATATATAAGCCTTTATTGCTGAACTAACATTAAGTACTTAACCTAATTTACAAATTAACACTTCGATAAACCTGTTCAGTGATCAGCGTGTCCTGTGACACATAGGCCTCTTCCAACTTTTTCCACTCGTCTCTGTCTTTGGCTTTTCTTGACCAGATCGCTTCTCCGACTTTTTTTATATCGTCCATCCATCTTTTTGCCTGCCTGCCTCTTTTCCTTTTACCATCACGTGGTTGCCAATCCGTTATGATTTTGGTCCACTTCATTCTGCTATCTCTAGTCATATGTCCTGCCCATCTCCATTTCAACTGTCTTACTTTCTTTACTATGTCTTCTACCTTTGTTATGGATCGTATATCTTCTGATCTGATGTGATCTCTTTTTGTAACGCCTATCATGCTTCTTTCCATACCCCTCTGACATGTTCTCAGTCTTAGAAGATGTTTTTGGCTCAGTGCCCAGGTTTGGCATCCATATGTCAGGCATGGCAAGACACATGAGTTGAACACTTTTTTCTTCGCTGCCATGGGAAAGTGATCGCTTTTAAATATCTCCTTAAGTGACCAATATCTGTTCCATGCATTAGCTACTCTTCTTTCGATTTCTATGTTTGTTTGGTCTCTAAATGAAATTACTTGTCCTAGGTATGTATAGGTTCCCACGTATTCGATCTCTAAATCATTCACTTTTATAGGTGTTTCTTCTCTATTTGTCATTACTTTTGTTTTAGATCCATTCATAGTAAGACCTACTGTTCTGCTTCCCTCTGCCAACTGTTGCAGCATATGTTGAAGCATAGTAGCGTTGTCAGTAGTCAGGACTAGGTCGTCTGCGAATCTTAAATGGTTGAGTTTTTTGCCGTCTATGTTTATGCCAGCTTCTTCCCACTCCAGACCCTTAAATACACTTTCCAAGATTGCAGACAAAAGTTTTGGAGATAGCGGGTCTCCTTGTCTTACACCTTTCGCTATTTGGAATTCTTCCCCAGTTGTTTCTAATTTTATTTGTGCAGTGCTTTTCTCATATATGTTTTTTAGAATGCGTATGTATTTTTTAGGAATTCCTTGGTCGACTAAGGCCTTCCAAAGCGAGTCGTGACATATTGAGTCAAATGCTTTGCTATAATCTACGAATGCTATATATAACGCTTTACCGTACTCTTCACATTTTTCTATTAATTGTTTTAAGACATGCATGTGATCAACCGTAGAAAACCCTGCTCTAAATCCTGCTTGTTCAATTGGTTGCTGCTGGTCGAATAGCCCTGTAAGTCTGTTTAAAATCAGTTTAGAAAACACCTTATATATGTTTGACATCAAACTTATATATTTTCAATGTTATCCCTATCTCCTTTCTTGTGTAGTAGTATGATTGTACTTTTGGTCCATTGCGATGGTATTAACTCTGTTCTTAGGATGGTGTTATACATGTCTGTAAGTTTCTTTAGTTTTCCAGGTATTGTTAAAGCAATTTTTAACATTTCGTTTGTTATCTGATCTGGCCCTGGTGCTTTATCGGTTTTTTGACTCTGTATTGCTTTTTCTATTTCTGCTTGCAGAAACTCTGGTATATCTTCTACCTCATCGTCGTCAAGGTTTATAGCTACTTTCTTGGTGTTCGGTTCTGCTGCATAGAGTGTCCTGTAGAAATCAGTTGCTACTTGGATTATATTTCTTCTTTTTGTCTCCTGGTTTCCAGTTTTATTTCTAATGTTTGGTATCCATTTTTTTGACTCTACGAGTTCTTTCAAAGCTTTTTTGACTCCTCCCGTGTTTTTTATATGGTAGTTGATAGTATCTATTCTTCTTATAGTTCTGTCTTTCTTGATACTGTTGCTGATTTTTTTACTTATATCTGAAATGGCTTTTAGGTTATGTTTGTCTTTTTTCAATTTTAAAAGTAGCTTTCTTTCTTCTATTAGAGTTTTGGTTTCATTTTCGGTATAGCTTGTTTTAGGTTTCGTCACTTTATTTTGTGATAATCCAAATATTTCGTTAATTTCTTTGTCATAATCGTTAACTATCTTGTTTTTCGATACTATTTGCTGTATGGTAGTATTAGTTATTACCTTATATTTATTTCTGCTTCTTTTTGGTTCTGTACTATTCATTGTTGCTCTGACCATTCTATGGTTGGTGTTAAAATTAAATTGGCTTAGAATGTTTATGTTCTGAAAAGGTTTTCTGTTATAAGTTGCTATGTAATCTATTTCATTTTTGTATGATCCATCTGGAGATTGCCAAGTCCATTTTTTCTTTATATTTATGTTAAAGAAGCTATTCATAAATGCAAGATTGTTTTCAAAGGCCATGTTAATCATCCTCTCTCCATTTTTACTTCTTTTGCCAAAACCGAATTTGCCAATGACATTTTCTTCTCCAGTTCGCTGCGTTCCTATTCTGCCATTGAAATCTCCTATTACCATAACGTTCTTGTGCGATTCTTGTATGACTGATGACAATTGGTCGTAGAAGAGGTCTTTGGTCGATTCATCATGTTGTTCCGTGGGAGCGTACACTTGAATAATTGACCATTTATGTTTATATGATGGCAAATGCATATTAAGAACAGCTATTCTTTCTGATATACCCTTAAACTCTTCTATGTGTCTTTCTAGGTATTTTTTAACCATGAAACCAACTCCATAGCTTCCTTTTGTTACACCCTTATAATATAAAATGTATTCTTTATGGTCTTCGATGCTCTCTCCTAACCTTCTAACTTCACTCAAACCTAGTATATCCCACTTAATATTTGAGAGTGCTAATTCTAACTCAGTAAGTCTCTCTTGCGTTCTTAGCGTAAGGCAGTTTAGAGTGGCAATATAGAGCTTCATTTTTCCATTTGTTTTTATACTGTCCCTATTGATATTTTCTGACTTTTCAGCTGGAAGGGATTGGTCGCTATCCCCCACGGGGACCAGCCGGCTTGGGGGAGATGTAGTAATTTTTGTTTTTTCCTTATGTGTTTTTTCAATATTTTTTCTGCTCTTCCGGTTACCGATGTGTGTTAATAATGGCTATTCTTTATTTGATTCTGATGTTGAATGAGATCTATTTCTGTACATTCTTTCGAAGGCATTTATCTTATTAACTTTTGGTCTACCATTTTCGTTACTTTCATTTGGGGAGTTAGATTGTTCTCTCTTCCGTTTGTCCCGTACATCGCTTTCTTTGTCTTTTATAATCAGCTTATCGTATTTTATGTATACCATACGTCCCTTTTTCCTTTCTTCTTTCAGCTGAGGTATAAGTTCTCTTCGCTTCTCCAAAACTTCTTTACTGAAATCTTCATTAACAAATATATTTTTAGGTAGCCTTCTTTTGTTTTTCAAAATTTCGTTTCTCTTCCATACGTTTAAGAAATTAACTAAAATCGGGCGTGCTTTGCCGTTTGCCTTTCCAATTCGAGATGCTTTGTTAATATCACGCATGTTCATTTCAATACCAGAATCGTTTAGTGCTTTTATTAACATTTTAATTGTGTTAGTATTGTGGTTTGTGGGCTCCTCAAAACCATAGAAAATTAAATTATTCTCCCTTTTCCCCGATTCCAAACGTTTTAATTTCTCATTCAACTTCTTCACTTCACTTTTTAGATACGAGTTTTCTTCTACTAAAGGTTTCAATTTCTCGTCTATTTCTGCTCTGATAGAATCTTTTAATATTTTCGTTTGTTTTTCCATCTCTAGTTTTAGACTTGAAAATAATAGTTGCATTTGGTCGTCCATCTCGGGTAATTTTAAGCTTCAGTATTGGCAACACTGGCTTACTTTGGTACAAAATAATTTGTGGTGGCGGTAAGACTGATTTATTTTAGTAGAATATTATTTTGTAAAACTAAAAAATCTATAATCTAATTTTACAAAAAAAAAAATCTATACTTACTATATTTCAAATAATATTTTTTATTTTTCAAATGTAAATCATTATGCAAACATTGTGTATATATTTCTAAATGCTAGGCTAATTGGTGTGAGCGTAGGAAATATTTATTTATATTATTATATACTTGGGAGTGTGCGAGGAAATTGCATGATTTAATTCCCCCATCTCCGTTCCACCATCGGACGACCCGTCGTACGGCAAGTTTCCACCCTTATGTTATTAACACCACTACGATCCGGACGAAGCGTTTCGCCTCCTCCTTTATACCGCGTACATCGAGGGACTGGAACAGTTTACCAGCGGCGGTGTTTCCGTCGGACTACAATTTGAGTGTCTTCAAGGCTAGAGTGAATAGGCTCTTAATAAACTAGTGCGCTTTACCATCAAGGACTGCGTCACTGCTTACCATCAGGCAGGATTGCGGTCAAGCGCTTGTTTATAATGTATATAAAAAAAAACTTCATGTTCATTTAATATCGACTCACACTTTCCCATTTTATAATTTCATGTCATTTGACTCTATTACTTAGCAACGCAAAATAAACACGTAATTTTATAAATGTTTTACTTAACTGTTGCAATAAGATTTTCATAAATAATATTAAACAGAACTATAATTGTAGGTATAAAAGTCACCATAAACATTATCGCTTCTGTGCAACTAATCTATGTCTAATGCCTTCGCGTCTTTTTCACACTCGCAAGAAATCCAATTAGCTCTCTCTTTTTTTACTTACTATGGCAACCTAAGCATCATTTGTAAGAATGTTTGACAAAATAATCGAAACTATATTATTTATCTAAATATTTTGAAATAATTACTTATGATATGTGATTCCATGACTTTTGTTGGTTTTTATAAAATAATTCGTGCATTTACGCATTACACAAAGCGCCATTTTGAATGCGGAAAAGATTTTCATAACCACCAAGGAGTCCAAGAACACACGCGCGTACGGAACGAGATTACTTTTAAACGAGATTTGACTTACCTTCTTTTGTACGCTTCATTTTCAGTGGGCTAGTGACATATCTCCCTTATTTTAATAATAAATCAATGGTCTAAGGTATTTATTTATACTTTCTGTTGGCCATTGATCTGCTTTTTCTTTATTTGATATATTCTGATGAAAATGTTTCCAATGTACTCGTAATTCAATTTTTTTAAAGTATCTAAATAGAAATAAGGAACTGATTATAACATTGACTATCCAGACCTAACTGAGTTTAAAAGTCATTGTAATTTAAGTACCAAACAAGTCCTTACTACATCTCGACACAAAAATTAAAGTTATCATAGTTTCGTATATGGCATTATTTTAGTTTCACGGTGTAATACTCCATTTTCAAACAATACCATAGCAATTCTTTTCATTTTCTTTAATTAGTAAGGTATCTGCCTGTACCAATGCCCCATATATATATAAATCACAAATGCATAGTATTCATTATGTACCTACTACAATTTAAATAATCATTACATTTAATTATAATACATTAAAATTCCAACCTCATCTAGTTAATGTGAGTGCTTGTCAAACCTACTAACTAATACAGCCATTTAGATTTATTTCAATAATAGCTATATTATTCAAAAATTCACGCTCAGTGTAGGATTTCGTACAGGGGGGGCACACATAACACTTCATTCAATTTTTACAGTCGACAGCGACACCTGGCGTCATGGGGAGTGAACAACTTGGCAGCCATCTTGTCCTAAGGGTCAAATAAAGGTCAATGACAATGTCATATTTTTTAGCGTTTCAAATTTTCATGAAAGAAGTAAGATGGCGGATAGAGAATCAAACAATTTTATTTAGACTTGTGTTGAATTAATGTATTTACAACATATTTTTCATAACCACCAAGGAGTCCAAGAACACACGCGCGTACGGAACGAGATTACTTTTAAACGAGATTTGACTTACCTTCTTTTGTACGCTTCATTTTCAGTGGGCTAGTGACATATCTCCCTTATTTTAATAATAAATCAATGGTCTAAGGTATTTATTTATACTTTCTGTTGGCCATTGATCTGCTTTTTCTTTATTTGATATATTCTGATGAAAATGTTTCCAATGTACTCGTAATTCAATTTTTTTAAAGTATCTAATAGAAATAAGGAACTGATTTAACATTGACTATCCAGACCTAACTGAGTTTAAATCATTGTAATTTAAGTACCAAACAAGTCCTTACACATCTCGACACAAAAATAAAGTTATCATAGTTTCGTATATGGCATTATTTTAGTTTCACGGTGTAATTCCATTTTCAAACAATACCATAGCAATTCTTTTCATTTTCTTTAATTAGTAAGGTATCTGCCTGTACCAATGCCCCATATTATATAAATCACAAATGCATAGTATTCATTATGTACCTACTACAATTTAAATAATCATTACATTTAATTATAATACATTAAAATTCCAACCTCATCTAGTTAATGTGAGTGCTTGTCAAACCTACTAACTAATACAGCCATTTAGATTTATTTCAATAATAGCTATATTATTCAAAAATTCACGCTCAGTGTAGGATTTCGTACAGGGGGGGCACACATAACACTTCATCAATTTTTACAGTCGACAGCGACACCTGGCGTCTGGGGAGTGAACAACTTGGCAGCCATCTTGTCCTAAGGGTCAAATAAAGGTCAATGACAATGTCATATTTTTTAGTTTCAAATTTTCATGAAAGAAGTAAGATGGCGGATAGAGAATCAAACAATTTTATTTAGACTTGTGTTGAATTAATGTAACAAATATTTTTGTATTTTGTATTTTTGTCTTCATGACGACAGGATGCAGATGAATAAATTACCATGGTTATGTGTTGTTACAAAATAATATACATATACTTAAGTAATTTCAATTTGTGACACTTTCGGCTAATTTGTAATATTTGTGTACTTCTTAATTGACGTAATGTTTTATCTAACGATTTTGTTTATATACTGTCAGCTGTGAAGTTTCCACTCATAAAATAAATGAATTACTGAATACTTTTTTTTAATCATCTGAAAACCCAGACCACAGATTACAGAATACTCCATACAGAATTACCTTATGGGGAACAACAAAATGAGTCCAGCTGAATTCGGGCAGACGGTCGAGCAAAAAAAGTTTCTTAAAGAGATCACTAGATGGCCACCAGGGAGCGCTTGACCGGCCGGCCACTACCGCCATATATGTCTTGTCTACATTGTCATATAAACATCCATGCGTCGTGCATCGATAAATACGCATTCTAAAAGAAGACAACAGCAATGTAATGGTTAGAAGACATCTTAACCTAAAAAAAAAATATGTTTTGACAGGATTAATTGAGTACACTGCCATCTATTGTCCCGAGTGTAAAATAAAAATCATTGTCACTACTGAGCCCATTTTACCGTTTTGTTTAATTACGTTATTTATACGTGTAAATATACGGAGTAGCATTAAATAAGTAAATTCAAATTGTTAAAAAAAATGAAAAAGGCTATAAACTGCACGTAAGAGGTTTAAAATCGTTGCTAAGTTTTAAACCGCAACCTATGCTGCCATCTATTATCTTTTGATGAGAACTGAGAGTCAGTTGTACTAGATGGGAACCCTTGTCCAGACCTATAATATACACAGCTACATACGCATAGGTACGTAGCTGTAATATAAATAGCTACATATGTATAGGTACGTAGCTATAAATACATAGCTACATAGACATACGCATAGCTACGTATATCACTCACAGGTAGTTGTTCACTGCCCAAACGCAATGGGGCAGCACTTTCCATATATGCAAATTTCTGTAAAGGTCACTTAGGTACGTATTATAGAACGTCACTCAAAACTCAAACCCCACATAAGTCTCGTTTCAAGCCATTTGATTGGTTGAAACTAGTTTTAAGTAACGCTTAAGCAAAGATCAATGCTTGAGTTTCCTTCTGGAATATGGACCTCAAAACTCAAGCTCTACTTAAGTCTCGTTTCAAGCCATTTGATTGGTTGAAACTAGTTTTAAGTAATGCTTAAGCAGAGATCAATGCTTGAGTTTCCTTCTGAAATACGGACCTAACAACTACCCAAATTAACCGAAATAAATGTGCCGATCGGAGCAGCAGCACACACATGCTAATTTTTTATTCTGCGTACATTTCACACGTTGGTACAGTGTGAGTGAGATGGAGCGCAATCTAAAGCATAGAGAAGAAAAAGATGGCGCACTATTCATGACAAGTTTGCCAAAGAATAACAAAAATGCAGATAGGAAATAGGTATAACAGAGTTAACGGTAACTAGTAGGTGCTCAATAAGTGCATATATATATTTTTTTTATGAACAGTTTTACAGTTCAATCAAGTATTACAAAACTTTAATGTTTGTCATTGAAGTTTTGTAATACCTACTTGATTAAATGTACCTATTTAATATTTTGTGACTGTGATTCCAGAAAACCTTATGCAATAAAATAAACAATTATAAACCATAGTAATTAGTGAAATTAATCCGGTTTAATCTATATTTACTATATTTCAAATCCTATTTTAATTTTTCAAATGTAAATCATTCTGCAAAAATTCTGTATATATATATATATTTCTATATACTAGGCTAATTGGTGTGATCGTAGGAAATATTTATTTATATTATTGTATACTTCATGTTCATTTAATATCGACTCACACTTTCCCATTTAATAATTTCATGTCATTTCACTTTGTTACTTAGCAACGCAAAATAAACTCGTAATATTATCAATATTTTAATTATCTGTTGCAATAAGATGTTCATAAATTGTAATTATGGACACAGGCGCGAAAATAAAGTGAAACAGAACTATAATTGTAGGTATAAAAGTCACCATAAACATTATCGCTTCTGTGTAACTAATCTATGTCAAATGCATTCGCGTCTTTATCACACCCGCAAGAAATCCAATTAGCTCTCTCTTTTTTTACTTACAATGGCCGCCTAAGCATTAGCAGTAGGTAAGAATGTTTGACAAAATAATTGAAACTATATTATTTAACTAAATATTTTGGAATACTTAGGTACTTAGGATTTGTGATTCCATGACTTTTGTTGGCTTTTCTAAAATAATTCGTGCATTTACGCATTACACAAAACGCCATTTTGAATGCGGAAAAGATTTTCTTAACCACCAAGGACACAGGTGCGTACGGAACGAGATTATCTAGAGTGACTAAAGCGAGATATTGGACTTACCTTCTTTTGTACGCTTCATTTTCAGTGCGCTAGTGACTTATCTACCTTAGTTTAATATTATATCAATGGGGGAAAGTTAATCAAGTTTCTTAAGGATTAAATTACAGGTATCAATTATGTATTTTTTAGGGAAGGAAAATATTTGTTTTGGACTTAGCAGACTTTAACTTAAATTTGACGATTTTTCTTTTTTGAGTTGTTCTTAATTTTTATTGGCGGAATGAACAGGCACATCCTTAGAAATAACTTTGACCCTTTTCACTTTTCGCTGTGACACACTGATGTGTATACCTATACACAGCTTGATGCTTATCCACTCCCTAATATGGAGGAACAAGTTTCCAATATTTCGAAGTATTCAATCTTCAGTGCCATCGATTTACAGAGTGCTTACCACCAAGTACCGATTCTACAAAAAGAAAAACCCTATACTGCTTTCGTCAAGTCGTGGTGGCCTAGTGGTTAAAGCACCAGCCTCTCAAGTATGAGTGTGCGGGTTCGATTCCAGGTCAGGCAAGTACCAATGTAACTTTTCCAAAGTTATATGTACTTTCTAAGTATATCTTGGACACCAATGACTGAAGGTGAAGGAAAACATCTTGAGGAAACCTGGACTTATAAGTCTGAAATCGCCAACCCGCATTGAGCAAGCGTGGTGATTACGCTCAATCCTTCTCTGTATGAGAGGAGACCTGTGCCCAGCAGTGGGACGATAAAAGGTTGAGGATGATACTGCTTTCGAAGCGGCTGGAAATCTGTATCAGTTTCGTCGCATACCATTTGGCGTAACAAACGGAGTGTCAAGTTTTCAAAGAACCATTGATTGATTCGAAAAGAAAAATTAGCAGATACTTTTGCATATCTCGACGATGTAACAGTTTGTGGGCGATCTCAATCTTAACACGATGCTAATTTGAAGTAATTTTTAGCAGCCGCTCAAAAATATGATCTTACTATCAATAAAGAGAAAAGTAAGTTCTCACTGAACAGCATCGATATCTTGGGCTATACCATCAAGGATCATGTCATAAAGCCAGATGCTGAACGGCTGCGCCCGCTTCTTAGTCTTCCACCGCCAAATGACAAACCTTCATTACGAAGAGTATTAGGAATGTTTGCACATTATAGCAAATGGATTCCAAACGGAAAAAATCCACGCATTAGCAAATACAAGAAATTTCCCACTAAATAAACAACTTGTCGAAAATTTTCAAGCATTGAAAGACAATATAGTCAAATCCTCGGTTCACGCTATCAATAACGACATACCTTTTGTCGTTGAAACGGATGCATCCGAACATCAATCGCTGCAACCTTATCACAAGCTAATCGTCCTGTAGCATTTTTCTCTCGAACTCTGAATCGAAGTGAACAAAACCACTCCTCTGTTGAGAAAGAAGCGTACGCCATCGTCGAATCGTTAAAGAAATGGCGACACTTTCTTATCGGAAAACAATTTCGGTTAATTAAAGACCAAAGATCTGTAGCCTTTATGTTCAATAACAGGCTAAATAGCAAAATTAAAAACGAGAAAATACAAAGATGGCGTTTGGAACTAGCTCCGTTTACATACGATATCGTTTACCGTCCAGGTAAAGAAAATAACGTTGCTGACACACTGTCTCGTGTATGCGCTACTATCGAATCTCGGTCAACAAAACTCGTTTCTCTGCATGAAATCCTTTGTCACCCAGGCGTAACAAGGATGGTACACTGGATAAAATCTAAGAATCTACCGTATTCTATTGAAGAAATCAGAAATATGACAAACTCTTGCCGTATATGCTCGGAATTGAAGCCTAGATATTACAAATCAACTGAACTGATGAGGAGATTCGATCGAAGTAATAAGTATCAACCTATAGTAGAAGAGGTTGATCTGATCGAAGTTAATCCTGACTACTCTTACGTACGATTACCGAATGGTCGTGAAACAACCGTATCGAATCGATATTTAGCACCATTAAGTCAAGACGGGGAAAGAATTCAAAGCGAAACAGCTGATGGCGAATTAACCGAACCCGTTGAACAAAGTGAGTTCCTGCACAAGATTTCGAGGAGCACTCTATATCGGAAATGCCACCCCGAGGGCAAGATATTATTCAAGACAATACGCAGGATAATACACCACACTCAGAGTCCCGGCGTTCAACAAGAGAACGCAGACCGCCTGTACGTTTTGGAGATTACATTGTCTATTAAGAAGGCCGGAAGAATGTGGTAACCAAACTCTTTAGTGGCGTGATCATAGAGACGACCTACAACGTCACTAATGTATCCTATCATATTATTATCTTAAATATCAAACATGTACCTATCTTCTATTTTGTTGATTAAAACCGTTATTCTAAAGGTTTATCTTATTACAAATATTACAATACATAAGTTCAAAATGTAAGCTTAATAAATATTTTTTATTAAATTATTTATTTTTATTTTATTGTTTTATTATTCCTATTTAGTTATTTAGGGTTCAAAAAGAGACAATATACACAAAGATTCAACACATTCAAGTGAAACTAAAATATTCCTACGGTTTTTTGACAAAATCGTAAGTTTAAACGCGAGTAAAACCGCAAACATAACCTATTGCTTATTAGATGTAAACTTAATTAAATATATAGACTATGAACTACATTGGTGCAAAATTTCACCTGTTTATCTTGAAAAATAAGAGAGATATAGATTTTTAATCAGCAAAAGACTCATATTTTCCATAGTGCGCCGGAATAAGTTACCACCCACCAGACAAAGCCATGCCGCCACCGTCAGGTTCCGGCATGATGTCTGGTGAAGCCGTTCGCCAAATGATGATGTGTCGGGAGTCTGGTCGTGGAGGGTAGGGTAGCGGGATTCGAAGCACAGGGCTCCGCTGACCGACCGCAGGTAGTTGGGGGCCCAAATAGTGTGCCAGCCACATACGAAAGGCTGCCCAGCCAACTGCGAAAAATCCCAGGGTGGCCCCATCGTGCCGGCTGGCGACCGGACGAGAGAACCTGATGGCGATCCCTGGGCGCCCGCCCTGGGATCGCTATCGATCGGGTCCTCTCGTCCCCGCAGTCTCCAGATCAATCTCCCTCTGGCCCAGCATCGTTGGTCGCATTGTTGGGTTTAACATTGCATCACCTCACTCAACTGCCGTCTTCCTTCCTATTCACTCATTTAAATCTATGAAAAGGTCTAATAAGAAAAGTAGGTGTCCACAGCGGCCGCACGTCCTGTCATTCAAAGTGCACCTCTCTAATATTCGAGGTCTGCACTCCAATCTCACTGCAGTACACCACCACCTTGAGACTGAGAAGTCCCATCTGCTTTTCTTGACGGAGATCCAAATCAGATGTTCGTCTGATACGGCATACGTCAGCTACCCGGGATACGCATTTTTAGCATCATTTAGAGCACTGTGTGTATGTCCGCAATGACATCTGTTGCCGGCACCTCCGCCATCTCGAAGACCCTCACTTCTTGGCCCTATGGCTGTTGGTTGACACTGGTGTGGACAAAATTGTTTACACTTGTGTCTACCGACCGCACAGCGGTGATCAGGAAACAACTCGATTATTTGACCACCTCAGTGAGGCTGCTGACAATGCGCTGCACCGGCACCCTGTCGCACAGTTCTTCGCTCTGGGGGATTTCAACGCCTGCCACCAAGACTGGCTTTTCCCGTACCAGAGGACCGACCACGCTGGGAGAGAGGCGCGAAACTTCGCGCTTTCAATGGGCCTTTCCCAGCTGGTAGAACGAGCGACTAGGGTACCTGATGTAGTTGGTCATATCGCCAATTCTCTGGACCTTCTGCTGACCACTGTTCCGGACAGAGGTATTGTAACAGTTTCCTCACCGTTGAGAACTTCAGACCATTGTCTTGTGAAGTCTGTATCGTCCTTCTCCCCACCAGATCACGACTCTCGTGGTGAACGGCGAATGTGGCGATACAGGTCAGCAGATTGGGATGAGATGCGCCCTTTCTTTTCTTTCTTTTGCCCTTTTTCTGGTAGGTAACAAGGTGCTCCGGTTTCTTTTTGAAATAGGTGTTTACAATTGCCAGGTCAGCGGCCGCACACGTTCGGAGAATGTTGTCCCATTCCGCGTTGCGGCTACCGTACCCAAAGCCACCGTGAACACGCTCAAACCCGTCACACTTCTCACCCACATGACCGTTCAAATCACCACCCAGAACGATTCCCTGGGATAACGGGATCCCGCGAAGCAATCCTTCGAGCTGGCTCCAGAACAACGTCCTTTCGGCGTCACCGCACCCGGCCTGCGGAGCGTAGGCACTTATCAAGTGGGTTATTACCCCATTGACAAGCACCCGCACCGACATTAGCCGATCACTGATGCGATTCACCTCCAAGACGTCATCCTGGAGCTCGTTAGACAACACCACGGCGACCCCATTTCTCCCACTAGGTGCACCCGTGTAGATCAGCTTGTAGCTATTCTCAATAAGCCGGGATCTGCTGCCTTTCCACCGAGTCTCCTACAGGAACGCCATGGCCACCTTCCGCCTGTGGAGAGTTTCGGCCAGTTCTCTCGCGCGTCCAGTTAGCGTGCCAACGTTCCACGAAGCGAAATGGAGTTTACTGGTTTGGGCTCGTTTCTTCAGCCGTGTCCGCCCCTGGCACGGTAGCCCTAGCCCACAGGTCACAGGAGTCGGGCGGGGCTCCTGCGCGCCGTTTTGCGGCGGCGCCCGAACTGTAACTCGTGCCTTTCTTTTATTCCTTGTCATGTTTGGCGAATTTTTGGCTTTTACGAGTGCGACTGCCGTCTGATCACTCAACCCCGAAAGGGAAGCCGACGTCAGGGCCCCGTCCGTATGTCAGCAGGTGCACCCTCTGGCAGGTGGGGTTGACTTGAGTCCCAAAGATGGTGGTGGGACCCCAAATGCACCCAATAAACAAATCTGAATGTTTTGATATTTTCAAAATCCACTGATATTCTCAAGATCAAAGAATCATAGCATTTTATAAGCTTTTTTTATATGTGTTAATTAATTCTATTTACCTTGGAATATGCAGAATGCCCATACAATATTCTGCCGTCCGTCCATTTTAGGGAAGTGGGGGTTTAGAAAAAGACAAAAGTTGCCTATGTCACGTCAATTTGTCACTGGGTTTTGCCGTGAAAGACGGACAAACAAACATACCCACACAATTTTATGTTATATTATTAGTGTGGTATGGATAGAAGTAGCCCATCTGTATCGGGAACAGAATCCAAGCTACCGGTGGTTAGGGCTTCAGAGAGAGGAATCGCCTGACCGGCCAGAACTACAGTTTCCGGAATCAAACCCCTGATTCAGCTGCCCAACACATATATTAAAGTACTCTGTGCATTATTGTCTCGCTGATCGATCCAACAATACTATTTATTGGCAACAATAGAGCCGTTAATGATGATGGATAGATAGTAGACATACAATATGATATTGCATTAATCGTGAACTGGCTCGGACCACACTTTCACACTTCAACTTTACCTCTAAAGGGATAGTTTCGGGTAGCTTGACCTGCACTGCTGTTGTCCGTACATACATGCACGCATATTCAAGAGTCCATCGACATATCAGACTGTCTACTCCATTATATTGTTATACACTTTGATTCTAAGCATTGTCAGCATAAATCCTGGAATAATAGCTCGCTTCGTAGCGAAGCGAAATCGAACCAACCAATGGCGGGAACGATTGACTACGTTATTTATCGCGTCGCGTGGTCAATCGTTTTCGTAATTGGTTGGTTTGGTATATTGTTGTATAAATAAATAAATCATCAGTCTGATTGAGCGTCAAATGGGGTCCGTCGTCGGTCGTCCGTAACTCCGTAGAGCGCTATCACGTTTTGGCATAATAATTATGCGTTTAGTTTGTGCACAATTTTGAATATTTTTTCTTCTTGGCAACAGTAGTCTTGATGTATTGATCGAGGGCCGAGGCCTTTCAGTGACGCATCCAAAACGGCCATTTTGATAAAATGATATTATCCGACCAAATTCAGATGCCTTTCAGAACGTCTGCTTTGTATGAAAATAGTGAACTTCTTAAATAGTTTTAAAATCTCTCGCCCGCAGTTCTAGCCGATCAATAAACGCTTGGGTTCGTGTTTGCACAAAGCGATTTTTGCTATCCCTACGGTTTGACCGTATTTTTCTTCTCGAGTTAGTGTTCTTTGTTTCAACACTTAATTACAACTACTTACCAAGATGACGAACTTAATACAACAATTAAGTTTAAGTAATAGTAATTACAATATTAACTACGATGTCGATGGTGTGGAACCTCCTGCTGCTGAGGAGAGGAACAATGACGATGGCGCGTCGCTGAACGCTGATGAAAGCGATAGGCAGAGCCCAGCTGTGTCGGCTGCGGACGCCGAGTGTTACTCTCTGAGCCTGGGTGCCGGGCCTCTGTGGTGGTCCTGATGTTCCGGCGAACGGCTTGGCACCGCCCGGAGAGTTGAATGACGGGGCGGCGAGCCCTACCCCATCAACACCCAGCCACGACGACAGTCGTGACTTGTTGAGTGCTCTATTATGGACTGGGGCGAGTTCACTAGCAAGCAGCGAGGAGAGCCTCCTTTCTGAGTCACCATCACCGGTGCACGCTCACCCAGTCTTCGATCAGCAACTCAGAGAAATGACTACCAGCAAGATCCTCGAGCGCAAGGACAAACAGCCTGTTAAGGTGGACTTTCAAATCTTTCTCACAGAGAGCACTCTGAACCGCTGGGAAGCTGTGGTTCATGGAGACACTATCTACCTGCGCATGCCAGGTGTACTCCAATCAGGTAGCAAGGAGAGCTTCATAGTACTGCTTGACTTTGCTGAAGAGAAGCTCAAATGCAACTACTGCATTATCTGCGTGCTAAAGAGCCGTCCAGACCGTGCAATCATGATACGCACATTCATGTTCATGGGCTTTCAACTTTTGGCTCCAAACTCCCCACTCATGCCCCAGGAAATCAACAACCCCGAATACATATTCCTGCACTACAGTATGCAGTAACAGTCTTGACTATTTGATATCAGAAAGTTAGAAATTTTAAGCTACAGTTAGATTAAACTTCTCTTGTATTCTTAGTATAACCTTGAGCTTGCCTATCATTTCAAAACAATTCAATTTAGCTGCCTGGCCATGAATGGAGTGAATGACAACATGACAGTTGACATGGCAGAGAGGAAAAGTAAATGTGTTGCATCTTCCAAAGTAACATCGGAAGAGCAGAACAGAGCAGAGAACAGGAAGATGATGATTTTTAAAATAGCCTTCCAGGCATTTTTTTATATTAAGATGACAAGATTATTAGTATTCTAAGATAAAAAAAAATGACTCCGAAGCATGCATGGTTTGGTTTCGGAACTGTTTTCTTCAAAGGACTTGAACAATTTTACACCCACCTTCAATTGGAATAATATGTGCGTCACACCTAAATAGTCCACCCCATGGACACTAACTTTTACTGGAGTCTTTTAGAACTTTTCTGTAATAATTATAATGACACTAATCTGTAAAAGTAATTTACTATATCACTCATATCTCACTATTGCGCGTACCATATATCCATATATTCAATTTATTGTATTGATGTAATTCAGGCTATCTTTTGTGTTATTCAATATCAGGAATTTTGTGATTTAGTTAGTGGTTTTCTTTAAAAAACCTATTACTTCTTATTATGTGTATTACTTGAATTCAATTATATTACATTAGATTAGCGACACGCCTCTGCTTCACACGGTTTTAATTAAGACTTCATAAAACATCGAGATTTCTTTATTATAATAATATTTATAACTTTAATATTGACATCATACACATTAGGATTTGTAAAAATCCAATCTTTATAATAATTATCAAAATATCCATCTATTCAATAACATTTCACATAATACACAGGATTTGTAAAAATCCAATATTTATAATAATTATCAAAATATCCATCTATTCAATAATATTTGACATAATTGTATCCGATATATCCAGTAAGTGGTATGTAATATGTGTTTTAGTTGTAGAATAAAGTTTGATGTGAATATTTAGCATTTTTTTTATTTTAAAATACAAAAATAACAATAAATGATTGCTTCTTATGGGAGGTGACAATATTAACTAGAGTGCAGTACCTTCATTAACATCTTACAATAAACCTGGAGTTTCTTGCCCGTTCTTCTCCATAGGTACCCACTCTTTGGAATGGGCGACTAGCTTCACCTTATTGACTGACCGACCTGACAATTCAAAAGTGCCTGTAACTGGTTTATTTGAAATAAATGCTTTGATTTTGAACCAAATTTTACTTTTTTTTGGTTGGGGTAAACTGAATAGATATATGTATCTGTAATAAATATAGTATTTTGTAGATAGGCTACATTAATACTATATTAGGTATATGGTATCGATATAGTTAAGAATATAAAATATAATAGCCTATTATACAATAAATTTATGGGTACGTAAAAAAAAGGATAGGCATGAATTCCTATCTTTTTTTTTTGTTTCGAGGTGGAAAATTCTTATGGATGTCCGCCGCCCTGGGGTGGGCGATGGGTCTGTCAGACTCAGACTGACTAAAAACCACCCCGGCGTCTCCTCAGTCACGTGCGCGCGGGGCCTTGGAAGTCATAACCCAACCCTTGCACTAATAAAAAAGACATAGAAATATGGGTACAAGGACCTTCGATTGTCAAACACCATTGTTCTAAGTATTTTGGAAAAACAAAGAGATTCTCAGGTCAGAATAAAAAAAAAACATTTTTCGATCGCAGGATTGTTAAGCTTGCCTTTTAAAATTCTGATCATCATGTAGGTAGGTATTCAAGTTGTCTCTCAAGATAAAGCTTCGGTAGATAAATGAAGTGTCTGATTGTGAGAGTGCTAACCCTAATCAATTGTTGTCCCACAAGGATCAAAATAATAAACCTCTGGGTTTTTTGTAGTAAATAAAGCTTTGATTGAATTAATATCAATTCTGTAATGGATATCTTTGATCAAAAATAACTAAGACCTAGTATAACACTCGCAATTCTACCTTTTATTTATCAAAAGATCATTAAGTAGTTAAAATTAATTTAGGCACCACATAAATTATTTTGAAATAAAAAAGGGTATATTCATTTTATTACTCTGCCAAATAAAATAGTTAATAGGCTAGTATTTACTGTAATGACCAAGTTTATATGCTAGTCGAGATAGAGATTCAGTAGAAAAACTATTACATAGCATTGATATACAATGTTACATAGCATTGATTTCAATGGCATCATTATTGTGCGTGAATTGATTTTTCAATCCATTTCAGCATAGAGAAACACCTAGTAATCCGGGTGTACCTATCCTGAATTCATTCACAATTCAAGACAACCTAGCTTGAGGGTTTCTGTACACACAGTGACATAGCTGATGCATTCAAACACAGATTATAGAATATGGGTTGAGTTGCAGGTTTTCTCACAAATGCATGTATTGACAGGACAGTTTCCCTCCACCTGTTGAACCTGTGTGGTTCTTTCTTCAAAAGAAATTCCCATCTCAGACATTGATTCTACATGGTTTTCATATGATCTGACTAAGGTTATGAGGCTGGGACCTCTGAGTTTGTCTCGGCCTTCTAGGACAGTAGTAGTCAGATAGGCAATGTCAAACACATCTAGCAAAAATAAGAAAAATAACTTAATAGTTTGTATAACCTACTTCTATAGAATAAATCATTAATTATCATGTGTGCTTGTTGACGCACTTGTGAGGTTCTTTGGTGGATCAAGAAAATGTCAGAAAGCAGTTAGTTGCCAGGCAATCATATCAAACTATTATTAGTATAAAAAAGTAACACAATATCCTTCCTTTCTATGAGTTTAAATTTTCAGTAGCTTCTAACTTGTTATCAATAGGTCTATTCCTTTCCCCGAGACACTTACGTAAATAGCAACCACTTTTTTCTTGTCCCCGGGCAAGTTTTACTGTGTGTTATTCTACTATTTATTCAATAGTTAATAATCAGTGCCACATTATGTCACACTACTTTCAGTACACAATTTTTCCCTTGTTCATGTACAAAGTATCCACAGGAAAACATGGGAAAACAGGTGAAAAATCATTTTACTCATGTTTAAAAATTTATTATACTTAATTACCTTGAAGTTTTATAATTAAATTTAAACATATCACAACATAAATAGACTTCGCTTTAAACAAGTTTATACTCGATGTGTTGTATTGTATGCCTTCAGCTGCAGTTACGAGGCAGTGGCACAGGGTCTTGTCGTCTTAAATAAAGTCACTGAACTGGCCAAGAAGATATAGCACAGGTAGTGAAGTGGTTGTAATGTTATCCGAAGCTGACCTACTTTAAAGTTTCTTAGATCAGGCTTTGGTCAAGGAAAACAAGCAGCTTCTACCAAGCTTAGGCCTATTTCTACAGGACATTGATGTGAGAGCCAGTGTCTCATTTGTTAATACTCAGAAGGGTATTTCAGGAAGTTTCTGACTTGGCATGAGCTGTGCATGTCGAATGAGAGAATTGGCGAAACCGATTGTTGGGACTAATATGCTCGTGCTACAGGCTCCCGGCACCGAGCCAATCACTGGATGACCCTAATAATATCGAACAGGTCAGTGAAAAACCCCATAATAATCTTCCATAGCATTTTAGTAGTAACAATCTTCATCACCGCTAAACTGAACAAGGCGCGGCGTGCTGCTCCGAAGAAGTGATAAGTGATTCCGTGGATATATTATTGGTATTGTCACCGTCCAGATAGCAGATTTGTTAATAATTCATACCCTCTCAATTCATTCCTATTTATAATTTCTCTAGGTAGGTAACCTCTACCCTATTTATATTTTATATCATACAGGAGGTTAATCGGTTATACGTATTAAAGCTTCATCGCAATCGGTCCAGTCGTTTTCGAGTTTTTGTGATACTAACGAATGGCAAATATGACTGGATAGAACTGCGACTGGTGCAGAGCACGCACACGTCGCACACCGTCTCGCAGAATGGCCGTATCGGCGGCGCAAGGCAAACTTAAACTTTTAAAATATTAACTTTAAGTTCAGCCGAATATTTTTTATTTTCTTGTGTCATTGTCAAATGTCAAGGTCAACTCAATTTTTTTTTTGTTTACTTTCAATTCTTTTTTTTTTTTCCTCTCCTGGCACTCCACGGTTTGTGTTAGCCAATGACGAGTAAAAGGTAGGGAAACGGAATAATGGTAAAATGGAACGCATTTGGATATTTATCTGTAAGGTATATGATCAGTAGGAAAAAATATTTACACATATTACAAAAGAGGATGAGGATATGAAATGAATGGATATTTACAGTTTTATTTTATTTAATGAGATGAATGTAGCTATACTTTTATATACATTGATGTCGTTAGTGTGAAGTAAGGCAATAATGGAAGTTGGAAAAGGAATATCAAGAGATAAAAGACTATCTGTAAAGGAAGTGCGATCATAAAGAGGACAGGAGAGGATGATATGATTAAGATCACCAATATCTGTGCCACACACACAAACAGGGTCGTCAACAATTTTCAGCCTGGCGAGATGAGCTGGGGACCAAACATGTCCTAATCTCATGCGCGTCAAAGTTGACGTCTCAATCTAACAAAATGTTTATTTTAAATACGTACATTAATAGTAGTATACTTGGTAAAAAAATATATTACCTCCTTGTAATGAAAATTAAGGAGAAACAAATTGTGTTTGCCGCATTCCCGCCTCGCACTAGTTGATTCTTGACCATTTCGCGCTCAAACGCGGCCGGACGGTTGTCGAGCGTCGCAGCTTGCGCGTTATTTATTTTATATATACGTAAATAAACCTCCGTTATAACTCCGCATAAAATTGTGCGGAGGCGGAGGCGGAAGCGAAGATACGATTTCTTGCGGAACTTCCGCAGTAACGGAGGCGGAGGCGAAGCTCCGTTACAACCCTAATAATGTTGTCCCTTTGATTTACTGCCTGAGTGCCATTCCTCCTGCCAGGCGTTTTTTTAAAAAGATTTTGGTATATACACAAGGTCTTGACAATAGTTTTCATATGGAAACAAATCACCGCCTTGCACTGCATCACTTGCTAGTTTATCCGCCACATTATTACCATGGATGCCAGTGTGACTTGGTATCCAAATAAATTGTAAATCAAACCCCTGCAGCTGAAGTGTGAATGCTATTTCCCTTATTTTAAAAATAATATCTAATTGCGATTTTTGTTTGAATGGAAATTTGGCAATTGCTTGAAGAGCGCTTCATGAATCTGTGAAAATTATAGCTTTTTTAAGTTTACACATACGAACATATTCGACAGCCCTAAGTATTCCGAAGCATTCACCCGTATAAACAGAAGTCTCGGGAGGAAATGCAATGGAAATCAATAAACTGCTCAGATATTAATCGGTTAAATTTTAATTGAACACGGGGATCAGATTTACTAACAAAATTATATATTATACTGGGAGAAAAGTGTAAACTGTCTTAACTGACGCAAAATAAATGGAGTTTATTTGAACGGTGCGTAGGGGAAGAGAGGGAAATGAACTTCTTATAACTACAACTAAACAGGGTGGAGATTTGTTGGACCAGTAGCTTGAAGATTCAATTTCAGACAGTAAAAGTTGCAGTTTAGGGATGAGAGGATGACTAGAGAACTGTAGAATTCTGAAGAAATACTTGTCTGAGAGAAACTGTCTCCTAAGACGTAAAGGGGCTTCGCCGCACTCCACTTGGAGTGCATTCACTGGACTGGACTTCATTGCACCCGAAATAACACGTAGCGCTTTAGATTGTATTATACCTAATTTTTTGAAGGCCTTTACACTACCAGGTTCTACAATAAATAGACCGTAGTCTAAGAGGCTTCTAATAATTTCATTGTAAAGCAACTATAAGGAAGAAGGATGTGCACCCCACCAAACACCTGAGAGGCACCTCAACATATTTAGGTGTTTTTCACATTTATTAGCTATATAATCGCAATGTGGGATACTACTCAGTTTGGAGTCTAAAATAACACCCAGGTATTTAAAGTTGTCTTTAATAGGGATTTGGACGTCTTTATAAGTAAGGTTTACTTGAGGAGTATTTCTTTTGCGGGTAAAAACAACAGTTGCGCATTTAGAGATGGATAATTCCAAACAATTCACATGTAACCATGACGATAATAACGATAAAGCAGAAGTAACAACAGAGCAAGCTTGTTCTATGGAATTACTTGAAAAATAAAGCAGTAGATCATCGGCTTAATGCAGTATTTTTACTTCATTGTTTATGGATAAATCTAAATCAAATGTGTAAATGTTATATAAGAGGGGACTAAGCACAGATCCCTGCGGGAGGCCTCTCCATACCTTGCGAGATAAGTGATGATCTTCAAATGGCATATATAATGTACGGTCTGTTAAAATATTTATTATGAAGTTGGATAGATTGTGTGGTACTTTTAAAACATCTAATTTGTTTTTTAATACGGAAAGTAAAACGTTATCATAGGCCGAGTTTATATCTAAGAAATCTGCAACTGTAGACTGATTTTTGGAAAATGAGGAACGGATATCGGTGGTTAAAATACTTATACAGTCAGTGGTACTTTTCCCTTTTCTAAAACCGTATTGCGAACAGCTCAGTAGGCCTTCGCTTTCAATGTGCCATTCTAGACGGTTTTTTTTTAATAAATGTTCTGTTAATTTAATTAACACTGAGGATAGAACTATAGGTCGGTAAGAAGAAACGTCCGAAGTATTCGGTTTTAGAAATGGCAACACCATTTGACATTTCCATTCGGATGGAATGTTTCCCGTTTTCATGATAGAGTTGATTACTTTTAAATGATAATTAAGAATATTATCACTTAGATTCGCAAAAATGAGTATGGAATGCAATCAAGACCTGGATCAGAATCTACTGCATTTAGTACTACGCCTTTTAGCTCATTTAAGGTGAATGGGAGATGCAAAGTCCTAGGAGAATCGGCCGTGACAGATTCACATGATGTGTTGTTGTTATCTTGGGGAATCCACGGTGGAGCAAGTTTATCTAAGAATTCGGTAGCTAGGGAATTGGGAATAGGAGGAGATGGTTGTGTAAATGCAGACCTATATCTACGTATGTTTTGCCAAACTATAGTTGGGTGAGTATTGGGAGATATAGTTGTGCAGAAACTCTGCCATCCTGCATATTTTTTCTTTTTCAAAAATTTCTTAGTTTCTGTATTAATAGTGATTAGGGCGTCAAAGTTAGCATCGGACATGTCAAGATTATAATTGAATTCTGCTTCTAGACAATGTATGTAATGGGGTGCAAGGTGGTGCCATCGTTTTGTGACAAAGTTTGTTTTTGCACATGAATAATGTAAGGTGCACAATCGGTTTTATCATATGTGATCCGTCCTACAGGGGTGGAGGGACTCTGAGAGGTAATAGTTTGGACCGTATCGATAATTTTGTTTGTAGTATTCGTGTTAATAACTTTTTGTTCAGTTTCATTTAAGTGAGCATCCTCACAACCATAACTAACTGTATCTGAGCCATGATGTCGACGACGACGTTTATTGCAGTGTTTGCATACAGAAATGCGGCTTCTTTTCAAAGAACGGGTCGAGGTGGACCCATCGGTGTCCATGACAGACTCATTGGACTGTATGGTTACGAATTTCCCTGCCGGTGGGACAAAGTCCCCCGGATCGGGCGGCTCATTCATACTTAGTTTCTATATATTGATAAAAGTTTGACTTACCAAGCGATGAAATGTACAAAACTAAACTAAATTTATACTAATTAACAGAATATATACAATACACTACAGCTACTGATCTTATATATACTTAAAAATTATTTAATTTTATAAAAACTCAAAGGACGCGCCCGCCAAGTTCGAACGTTTCCCGCGCTTTTTCCCTTCGTTTCAATTCTTTCCGTTCTTCTGAACGGAAAAGGCAAAGGCCACACAGCCATACAGCCTAGTCTTTAGTAATTTTTTTCTTGAGTAAGTTTCTATCCTAACTTATCCCAATTTATCCTAACTTATCCTAGCTTAACTTAACTAATCTATCTCCTTTCGTTTCCCGCGTGAGGCCGACAAGGAAGAATTTGGAGTAAGGACATGATGTGGCCACTGTGCTACATTATTTCACTGTTCTTTATAAATTATTCACTGAATGCACTTTTACTACATAAATCACGCGCTTTTATTTAGTAAACAACACTATAAATAATTTTAAAAATCCAATGAAAAATGAGCGTGACACTCATCTTGACATTCCCGCCAAACTCCCCTCAATACCATTGTTATAGAAATATAGGGAGATGCTGTTGTCAAGCTATACAATTTTTCATTATACATATATATGTAATTTAGGGTACAAAACCGTAATACATTATTTTGTCTCTTTTTTCAACAGTACATTTGCATTTGGCAAAAGAGACAAATATATTTTTGTTACTGCGGAATTATGGTAACACTATTAAAATGAACTGACAGTTGTTGGCAGCGTGCCAACGCCGGCCATCTTAGGTGACAATTTCGTGGTAGTTGTGCTGTCAACGGGATACGTAACTTAACGAAAATTAAGTTTTTTGATAATATACAAGACATTTTAAAGTGGATTTGTTGTGTACCGTGTGACAAAACTATTACTTAATATGCCTGCGTGCTGTATTGTTATGTGTGGTGCCAGAAACAACAGAAATCAAGCTCAATTGTCGTTTCATAGGTTAGTTACCTCTTTTCTAGCTAAATCACCATTTATCATTCTAATTTTCAAACTAAAATGAACCATGATTACTTATTAGTCGTTAAATTACTACATACACACTTATTTACACTATACAAGCACGTTTCTCTTTATTGTAAATGTTTATTTGTTTACGTAATGTGCTGACATATGTTAGGGTTGTCCAAAATTTTTTTTTAACCGACTTCATAAAAAGGAGGTTTTCATTTCGAACTGTTATGTATGTAATATTTTCAAAAATGCCTTGTTTTCGGATATGTTAGTCTATATCAGCGTTTGAACAAATGTGCCGAATTGTATAAGTGTAGTATGTAAATATGTATGTATGTTTTTATGTTTGTGTTCGCATATCTCTGGAACTATTAGTCCGATTTCGGTATTCTTTTTTTTATATTAGACTTTGTTCAACTTAGTGAATACTGCAAGTTTCATCAAAATCAGTTCAGTAGTTTTTGAGATAGGGAATTTTAACTATTTCGCTTAAAATGAAGAAATAAATTATTTTAAATAAAAATAAAACAGCTTTCAAAGTCGGTGCCAATATGTTAGATGCGCAGGGTGTAGCGGGGACCAACATATGTACTTGGCTTAGCACCGATTTCAATTATCTATTATCGGGTGTGTTTTGAAGGCGGTTTTATTTTTATTTAAAATATTTTTTTTAATTTGGCACTTTAAAGGAAAAAATATGATATTTAAAATAAAAATAATTTAATTATCTACCTACTCAATTATTTTGATAATAGATATTGATTTTATCTTTTGTTTATAGATTCCCTAAAAATAAAATGAGCGGCTAAGAACCTAAGAAGAACATATAATACATGTTTACCACATGCAAGAACATTGTGCAAGCGGCATGTTACGTGGGTAACAAATGGCTTGCCATGGCGCCTCCGCCGGGCCGGAACAAGCGGGTTAGACCAAAGAAGTGCTAGCTTGACGTTGTAAGAGATGACATGCGTGCCAACAAGCTCTTACCACAGGATGCTAAAGATCGTGCGAAATGGAGGAGAATGTGCAGGAAAGCAGACCCCGGGCTCCAACGCGAAAGCCGCGGATATAACTGGGATAAACGCTGAGATGATGATGATGATGACGACGGGATACAAATGACGTCATAGATCACCTTAAAAAGGCGGGCGAACCCGTTTATGGAAGCTAGTAGTTTAATAAACGAATATATTTAAAAAATATAAAAGTATTTTATTATTATTGCACCTTTTGCACTTAATAATGTCTATACAATATAATTACACTTAGATACTTTCAACCAAGGATCATAATTGAGAGGAGGGAGGGAGAGGACCCTTTTATCTAGTAACCCAGTCAAAATAGACATTTGACTTAGCCAAAATTCAAACTTTCTTTATTACAATAGATCGTGGAGTATAGCTACGGGGGAAACCACGTTATAAAAATGCGCCAAGTACACACATTTCCGCACCACTTATGAGTTAATCATAGGTGGTGCGGAAATGTGTGCATATTATGTAAAATATGAATTTTCTAATGCTGCTTCTCATCCCATGCAGACTGTAAAAACCGGTCGAGGGAATTGGCCAAGTTTAAGAATCATTTCATTAAGTTTTATTGCTTTTGTTCTTATAACCTCAAGCTCTGTCTACCCCGTAAGGGATAAAGACGTGACGTTATGAATAAATGAATAAGTACTTTATCTAAGAAGCCGACAGAAAACGAGAGAATTAAAATAATTATATAACCAACAGACTATATTATTAAATTAAATAAAAAATTATAATAATAAAAAATAATAATATATTAAAATCTTTGGAAACAAATAAACAGTGACAGCCCTAGAAAGAGGCGGCCATATTATGTTCCAAACAAATGTCAAACCCTGGTACGTTTTTTTTGTAGGTATTTCACGTCTATATACTAGAAGTCTATGCTCAATACACGCTCAATTGCTTCGTCAAACCGACATTGAATGAAACAAGTGATCTTGCTTTTGGATTATCTCAATAGACGGCTTCAAGGATTTCGTTCAGAAACTGAATGAGAAAAGACATGAATGACAATGCCTGCCCACAGAGCAAGTAATCACTACCTACGTTTTGCCTCCCCTCCATAAAATTCAATGGAGCTCCTTCATTCCCTCTTTTTCCAATAGGATTTTAAATAAAAATGGATGATTTCTTTCCTATTTTGGTTGACATATCTATGGTAAAGTCAACCTTCTGGTAGAGTCTACCAGAAGGTTAGGCAACTTTGTGATTTCCTTTAGAGGATGTAACGGGCCTTGGCAGTCCTTTTACCCTTAAAGAATTGAAAGGTGTTTTAACTTACGTAAAAGATTCTGCTCCAGGTCATGATGGTATCCCTTATTCATTCCTTGCAAATTTAAGCGACTCAAGTTTAAATTACTTTTTACACATGATCAACTGCACAATAAGCTCTGGTATAATCCCTTCCTCATGGAAAATATACGAAGTCATTCCCATTCTAAAACCAAATAAACCACCGTTAGATCCTAACTCTTACATACCGATAGCCCCTTGCTACAGTTTTTTCAAAACTAGCTGAACATTTAGTTAAAAATCGAATAGAATGGTATGTAGAAAGCAAAGGTTTACTATCTCGGAGTCAGTATGGATTTAGGAAAGGAAAAAGTACCATGGACAGTCTAGGGATTTTCATTACAGATGCTAGATTGGCTTTTTCAAATAATGAATCCATGCTGGCTGTGTTCCTAGACATTTCTTCTGCATACGACAATGTTGATTTAAATATTTTGAATACTAAACCTCCCTTATTCTGCAATTTTATTCTTAATCTTCTCTCAAGCAGACAATTACAAGTCAACATAGGTGAATCCAACATTAAAACAAGACTAACCTGGAAAGGACTGCCTCAGGGTTCGGTGCTGAGCCCACTTCTTTATAATTATATACCTCTGATTTAGAATTCCATATCACTGGTAAAGCCAATAATTTACAGTACGCAGATGATTTAGTCCTTTATGTATCAGGACGCTCTGTAGAAAAACTAAGTTCCTCTCTAAACTTCGCTCTAAAATTTCTTAAATCATGGTTGGACAATAATTCATTGTGTCTTAGTGTTAACAAAAGTAGCGCTGTTTTATTTTCTAGAATGCGTTTACCACCTCCATATTCAGTTGTGTAAGATAATCAACAAATACCTGAAAGTAATGAAGTAAAATTTTTAGGTATCCTTCTAGACGCTGAACTTTCAGGTTTACCACACTGTTATTATGTATTGGCTAGATGTGAACGTTTATTAAATAATATGCGCTGTCTTTCTGGAGTTTGGTGGGGTTCCCATCCATTCATGTTAAAATTATTGTATAACGCTATCATTAGAAGTATTTTAGACTATGGGACATATTTCTTAGAACCAAGTAGTGCCGATAATGAGATAGCAGACAAATTTGCTAAAGACGCTGTAGATGATGGTGATAAGTTTCCATATAATAATGTTGTATCTGACCTTCACTCTCTTCCTAAAGATCATTTGTATGATGCCTGGGAAAACTTATGGAATATTTCAAGTAGTCGTAAAGGTCAATTATAATGCGCTTTATCCGTTCTGCTTAAATTTTTGTGGTATGTCCTTTTTTCATGAAACTGTTAGAACTATATCATTTCTAAAAATTACTATTTATAAACAGCTGTTTAGAGTAACTGTTAAAAAAAATGCATTTTCGGATATTTAAAAAAATAAAAGATTTTTTCTTCAAAACTGCAACTCTTATCGAAGTCGGGTTTGTACGAGTGCTTAGAATAACACAACACAAAAAGATTGAAATAGATGGAGGCACTTGGAGGAGGCCTATACTGAAAGGGGCCATGAATAATGCAACAAAATGGAATCTAAATTTACTGTTTTGAACTATTATCAAATCAACTGTTATTTTTATTGTTTTTCTTTTCTATTCCATCTACATTTAGAAGGGTAATTTCACAACCCAACCCCGAAGCATGGTTGGCTCTGTTCGTCACAGTCCCGGTTCGCATTAGACGAGCACCAGGATCGAATCCCACTTTACCTTGCGATTTTCGAAAATGTACATTTTTTACATATTTTCATTTTTTATTATTACTTTTGTTTTCTTTTTTATTTTTATAATGCGCTTTGTCCGTTCTGCTTAAATTTTTTGTGTTATGTCCTTTTTTCATGAAACTGTTAGAACTATATCATTTCTAAAAATTACTATTTATAAACAGCTGTTTAGAGTAACTGTTAAAAAAAAATGCATTTTCGGATATTTAAAATAATAAAAGATTTTTTCTTCAAAACTGCAACTCTTAACGAAATCGGGTTTGTACGAGTGAAATAGATGGAGGCACTTGGAGGAGGCCTATACTGAAAGGGGCCATGAATAATGCAATAAAATGAAATCTAAATTTACTGTTTTGAACTATTATCAAATCAACTGTTATTTTTATTGTTTTTCTTTTCTATTCCATCTACATTAAAATTTAGAAGGGTAATTTCACAACCCAACCGCGAGGCATGGTTGGCTCTGTTCGTCACAGTCCCGGTTCGCATTAGACGAGCACCAGGATCGAATCCCACTTTACCTTCCGATTTTCGAAAATGTACATTTTTTACATATTTTCATTTTTTATTATTACTTTTGTTTTCTTTTTTATTTTTATAATGCGCTTTGTCCGTTCTGCTTAAATTTTTGTGTTATGTCCTTTTTTCATGAAACTGTTAGAAATATATCATTTCTAGAAATTACTATTTATAAACAGCTGTTTAGAGTAACTGTTAAAAAAAATGCATTTTCGGATATTTAACAAAATAAAAGATTTTTTCTTCAAAACTGCAACTCTTATCGAAATCGGGTTTGTACGAGTGAAATAGATGGAGGCACTTGGAGGAGGCCTATACTGAAAGGGGCCATGAATAATGCAACAAAATGAAATCTAAATTTACTGTTTTGAACTATTATCAAATTAACTGTTATTTTTATTGTTTTTCTTTTTTAAATTATATTATGAACTAAGAAATTCATGGTTAAATAAAGGCTTATTATTATTATTTATTATTAATTTCTAGAAATTTGTAGAAAGAAAATTATAACGAATTGATTTTAAATATTAAAATGATTGATGATGATGATTAATAATACAGTTACAACTGTTATAAATTCAATTTTAGGGGTTACTTTAGGATTTTTTTCTATCGAGAAAATTATCCAAAACGTGTTTTGAAAACAATGGTTTCCTGCTACATATAATCAAGATTAACATATAAATTTTTGGCTGCTCTGAAATGTATACATTTGGCTAAAAAATTGTTTTAAGAAGCCTATTTTTACTGAGCACAGCGCAAAGGGGAAAGCAAAATGGCTTACGTGACCTTAATAATCACTGGCACTAATTAAAACAAAACGTCCGTACACTCCAGCACCAGGACCCAGCGCAGCGGGCCAGTGTCCCGGTTCTTATAGGGACTGTTCTTATATAGTAATGTCGCGGGGTGGCTTATGACGTTGGCAGGAACTCCTTGCAATATTACCACTAAACCTGATCCTATTATATATTTTAAATTTCAAAAAACCTTTATACTTGTAGTGGCAAATGCACAAACCGTGCGAGCCAATCTAAAAAAAAAAACTTTGTGATTGTTATGTTCTTTGAGCTGTATTATAGAATTATTATGTGGAGAAACCCGGCTAAAAGAAAAACTTGCCTTTCTTCTCCACAGTCCTAGAACACCGTTTCTATAATCAGCTTCTATACTAATCAACTGAATGCTTAGCAATCTCCAGTGGCGTAGCTAGCTTGGGTGGCACCCGGGGCGGAAGTTGGTGGTGTCACCCCATGGAAAGTAAAAAACTGGCAGGTATTTCTCCACAACTGTGCTGTCATCTGCATACCCATAGATACCGGGCATCAGCAGATCGTTAATATGCAGCAAGAACAAAGTTGCAGAAAGAAAAGACACCGGAGGAACATTAGTCGACATGGGCTCCAATGAGCATCCGTCGACAACAACTCGGAGGGACCGTTCAGTCAGGGAGTCTTTTACCCAGCCAGTCAGGCCAGCAAAAATACCGTACCCTGGAAGTTTACTCAATAGGCCAGCGTGCCATACCCTGTCGAAAGCCTTCGGGACATCAAGAGAGACGGCAATCGCTTCCACATTTTTCTCGAGGGCCTCGCCCCACTAATGAGTGGCATACACTAGTAGGTCCCCAGTTGACCGATTGCGACGAAACCCGTACTGTCGGCCACTGGGGAGATCGTTACCTTCCAGGCAAGCCAAGAGGCGCGAGTTCAATACGCGCTCCATAATCTTGCAGAGTATGGAGGTTATTGAAATCTGCCGATAGTTGGTAGGATCGGCACGACTACCCTTTTTGGGGACCGGCTGCATGTTGGCAAGCTTCCAAGACTTGCGCACTATACCTGTTCTAAATGAGAGGCGATACAAGCGCATCAATACAGGAGACAACTCTGGCGCACATGCCTTTAGAACAATCGCTGGTATACCAGCTGGGCCACTAGCCTTATTCACTTCCAGACGACATAGTACTCTCAGAACCTCCTTGTTCCTAAGAGCCTGTACAGAAAGCGCGATTTACGCGCGAGTCCACTCGCGCGTAGGCACTCGCGCGTTCTCGAGTTACTAGAGCTGCATACATTCCGTCCAGATGCTCTCGGGCGTTACCGCACTCGCGCGTAAAACGCTTGCAATGAGCGGGACTCTCGACTCGCGCGAATTACGCGCGAGCGCCGCGCGAGTCGAGATACTCCGGCGCCGTTGCAGCGTCCAGTACTACGCGCGTGTCCGTGGCGAGTGGACGTATTCGTTTATAAAAATGGAGCGTGAAAACTTTGACACGGAACTTTTTATTGACGAAATTGAGAAAAGGGTAGCTATATGGGATATGGAATCGTCAGATTATTCTAATACAACTATTACGCGTAGGAACTAGGAAGAAATAGTAGAATTTTTTTGTGAAGCTGTTGATTCCGAGGAGAAAAAAAAACTTGTAGGTCATTCTGTCCCGTAGAATGGGATGCACGTTAAATCGTCGACTTTCTCTTCGTTTACGACGTTTCCATCGACGGTATGCAAGCTACAACACAACCACAATATCCGAGTCCATTTTTATAACTGACCAAATCCGTCTCATCACATACGCGCGTGATTTCGCCGCATCTGGACGCAATACAAATCAAAACGCGCGAGTGGACTCGCGCGTAAATCGCGCTTTCTGGACAGGCTCTAATGCGAACCTCTGGCATTGAAGTTTCGCAATGAGGAAAATTAGGTCGAATAGAACTACTAGTTTCTAGACGCGAATTGTGGCAAAGATGCAAAGACCTGCTTTCTCTCTCGTCGTATGAGCCAGTGCTCCATCAGGCTTAACCAGAGGAGGCAGTGTGGGCCAACAGAAGTTCGGCTCGACCGATTTGGCAAGGGACCAGAAAGATCTGCTACCGGGTGGCTGCGCTGAGAGCTTATTGCCAATACGAGTAATGCGGTCGAAGCGAGCCTTCTTAAGCGACTTTTTGAGGGACTTGGCAGCACGATCAAAGGCTGTATTCTTTGAGCTAATATCTGTGGTCCCGAGCTTTAACCCAGGTGAAAAATGCCGTGTGCTTACGCTGTTCAGCTTGAATACCGTCGGCGTTGAACCATGGGCGAGCCGAGCCACCGACGGGAACATCACTGAAGGGGATAAAATGTATATGATATAGCGTCCGCACAGCTAGATGGATTGTCAGAAGAGCGGACCAGCTGGCAGGGATAAGACGCAAAAAAGTGGCGCAACTCATCCCAATCTGCTGAGTTGTATCGCCACATTCGCCGTTCACCACGTGAGTCGCAATCTAGTGGGGTGAAGGACGATACAGACTTCACCAGACAGTGGTCTCAAGTTCCTAACGGTGAGGGAACTATTACAACACATCTGTCCGGATTAGTGGTCAGTAGAAGGTCCAAACAATTGGCGGTATGACCAACTACATCAGGCACCCTAGTCGGTTGTCCTAGCTGGGAAAGGTATATTAGTAGCGCAAAGTTACGGGCTTCTCAACCAGCATAGTCGATCCTCTGTGTATGGGTAAAGCCAGTCTTGGTGGCAGGCATTGAAGTTCCCCAGAGCGACGAACTGGTTGGAGAGAATAGATTAGAATACCTACTCTTTATTATGTACACCATATAGATTACAGAAAATAAATATAAAGATTTTACAATGGGCGGTCTTATCGCTAAGAGCCATCTTTTACAGACAGAGGTGCACTTTAAATGAGAGGACTTGCGTCCGCTGTGCACACCTACTTTTCTTTTCATGCCTTTTCATTTTTAAAACTGAGTGGATAGGAAGGAAGACGGCAGTTGAGTGACGTGATGCAATGTTAAACCCAACAACATGACCAACGACACTGCGCCAGAGGGAGATTCTTCTTCTTCTTCAGCCTATAGATGTCCACTGCTGGACAAAAGCCTCCCCCAAGGCTTTCCACATTGACCGGTCTTGTGCTGCCCGCATCCATCAACTTCCCGCGACTTTCACCAGGTCATCGGTCCACCTTGTTGGGGGCCTCCCTACGCTGCGTCTTCCAGTACGTGGCCGCCGCTCCAGAACCTTACTGCCCTATCGGCTATCGGCTCTACGAGTAATGTGCCCTGCCCACTGCCACTTAAGTTAAGCGACTCGCAGAGCTATGTCGGTGACTTTGGTTCTTCTGCGGATCTCCTCATTTCTGATTCGATCACGCAGAGAAACTCCGAGCATAGCTCTTTCCATTGCCCTTTGTTTGACTTTGAGCCTTCGTATGAGGCCCATTGTGAGCGACCACGTTTCAGTTCCGTAAGTCATCACTGGCAACACACACTGGTCAAAGACTTTAGTCTTGAGACACTGTGGTATCTTGGACGACGAGCAGATATAGCTTAGGTTCCCGAACGCTGCCCAGCCGAGCTGGATTCGACGAGACACCTCTTTCTCCAAGTTGGACCTACCTAGTTGGACTGTTTGTCCCAGGTATATATACTCGTCAACTACTTCGAGTGCAGAGCAACCAACTAGAATTGGAGTGGGTGCGACATGAGAGTTCGACATGAGCTTCGTCTTATCCATGTTCATCTTTAGACCCACTTGTTGGGAAGCTCTGCTGAGGTCATTGAGCATTTTGCCTAAGTCTTCCAGGGTCTCAGCCATGACCACGATATAATCTGCAAAACGGAGATTAGTGATGTACTCGCCGTTGATGTTGATGCCAAGTCCTTCACAGTCCAGGAGCTTGAAGACATCCTCCAACGCAGCAGTGATTAATTTGGGAGATATGACATCTCCTTGTCTCACTCCACGCCGGAGTTGGATCGGTTTCGAGTCCTGATCCTGGAGACAGACTGACATGGTGGCGTTTTTGTACAAACACTTTATCACCTTAATGTAACGATGGTCAATTTGGCACCGCTGGAGAGACTGTAGCACCGCCCAAGTCTCGATCGAATCGAAAGCCTTCTCATAGTTCACAAGTGCCAAGCATAGTGGTTTGTTATACTCCTCGGACTTCTGTATAACTTGCCGCAGCGTATGTATGTGGTCTATGGTGCTAAAGCCTTTTCGGAAGCCTGCTTGTTCGGGAGGCTGGAAGTCGTCGAACCTGCGAGCGAGACGATTCGTGATGACCCTAGAAAACAGCTTATAGATATGGCTCAGGAGGGATATCGGTCTGTAGTTTTTCAGGAGGGTATTGTCACATTTTTTGAAAAACAACACCACCACGCTCCTGTGCCACGCCTTAGGCGTTTCGCCTTTAAGTATGACGGAATTAAACAGCTTCTGAAGCGTTTTAAGAACCGGTTGGCCACCCGCTTTCAGAAGCTCAGCCGCAATTCCATCATCTCCAGCCGCCTTATCGTTCTTGAGCTGTTTCAGGGCCATACTAATCTCATACAGGCTGACGTCCAGGATATCGTCGGTGTAGTGTCGGGTTAGTCTGGCTCTAGGATCATTAGCCAGGCTTACAACAGGTCCGCGTGTTGATGTGTATAGAGGGAGATTGGTCTGAAGTATCTCGGATTGGTCTGAAATTGCCATCAGGTCCTCTCGTCCGGTCGCCAACCGGCAGGATGGACGCACCATGGGATTTTTCGCAGTTGGCGGGGCAGCTGTGGCTGGCACACTAATTGGGCCCTCAGATACTTGCGGTCAGCCAGCGGGACACCGTGCTTCGGATCCCGCTACCCTCCACGACCTAACTCCCGACACAACAACAATTGGCGCATTGTACACGGCACACAACGCAACAAAACTGCTTAGACCCATCCTCCATACGCTTCACCAGTCATTATAACACGACGAATCGCTTGGCGGCAAGACTTTATTTGGTGGGTGATAACTTCTGCCGGCAGCCGATGTTATGTTTCTAAAATATATTTTCTTCTTTTAACTATCATTATAGAATACCAAACACAACATACTTCACGATCTCGAGTATGGGACGGGGATCTCCCACGACAGCGTCAGGGTATTTTGCTGGAATCCCCGATTCCCGTAGGGACACAGAACCGTCGATGCTTAGCATAACCAGCCAATGTTCACGGTGTCTGAGGAGAGAGTGGGCTGTAATCTAACACGTGGACACAGTGCTAGTTTGAAGATGTCACAGCATGACATGTCTTAGGTTTTCCATTTTAGAATGTTTTCCTCTACTGTTTGATAGCAGTTACCAAGGAAATTATACCTAAACTGGTATGTGAACTTGCATAAGTCTCTTATTTAAAAGAAGACTATCGCAAGAGCAATGAGGTCGATCGGAATTAAAACCTTATTTAAAGAGAATACGGTCCGAGGGAGGAAGTGTCCTAGCCCTCTGTCCCTTTCTGAATGATACAAGTATTTTTATTTTAATTTTGCTAGAAACCAGCAATTTCTATTAAGAAAGGATGGTGAAAAAGTGTTCCATTAATGGCTGCAATAGTGAGTCATACCCTGGATGCGGAATATCATTCTCTAAGTATTATTCGGTAATCATATATATATATATTTTTAATAATTTTTAAACTAGCGCTTGACCGCATTCCCGCCTGATGGTAAGCTGTGACGCAATGGTTGATGGTAAAACGCACTAGTTTATTAAGAGCCTATTCACTCTAGCCTAGAAGACACTCAAATTGTAGTCCGACGGAAAGACCTCTGCTGGCAAATTGTTCCAGTCCCGCATGTACGCGCGGTATAAAGGAGGAGGCGAAACGCTTCGTCCTGATCGTAGTGGTGTTAACAACGTAAGGGTGGAAACTAGCCGTACGACGGGTCATCCGATGGTGGAACGGAGATGGGGAATTAAATCATGCAATTCCCTCGCACACTCCCCAAAATGCATCCTTTAGAACACCGAAAGGCTGGCTATTCTACGCCTATGCTCTAGGCGTACAATATACAATATGTAAAGAAAACCCTGTCCGATCCGTGAAGGTATTGCTAGGTATCGATAACTGATTCTACTAATGGATACAAAGCCGGGCTAAACTTTAAAAAAAATCCCCCAAAATAAATAAATATTATTTCGCAAAAAGAGGTAACTTAATACATGTGCGGTAACCAACAATTCCGCGGGCGGCGGGGGGCAGGGCACGCGACACGTGGTCGCATCGCTATTCGCTCATAATAATACCGGTTTTGTCTCTGTTATAAAAATTACCAAATTTCGGAGAAATTGGAATTAATTCGCGGGAAAAAAAAGATTATTTCAAAATTCATTAGTATTGTTGTTACTATGATGATTACGAAAAATGTTATATTATATTTGGTCAAGTGTTTACCTAACCTTTATTATCCTTATGGGTCGGACGGGGTTTCCTTTACATATTGTATACAAGTTATTTTGTTTGTATATAGGGTGACCATAAATTTCCGAATAATTTAATAAATGTGCACTTAGTCATTGTGTGACAGCACATCAAGCTACTACAATCTATCAGATTTCTGTATTGCATTTTCAGCTTTATCCCTAAAGCATTAAGGGTCAAGGCTGATTGGGAATATTTGACAGTTTGGCTAGCTAGGAGTAGTTTGACCTGCTGTCGTTCGTACATAACAAGTGGCTTTTATTAGGTATTTACAAGGACATTAAATTCTGCTTTCTTGTAGATATATTATTTATTTAAAGGTACAGACGATGGCACATAAAGCTAGTACAATCTGTCAGATTTCTTTATTACATTTTCAACTTCATTTCTAATTTGTTAAGGTTCAAGATTGATTAGGAACATGACAGTTTTGGGTAGCTTGACCTGCTGTCGTCCGTACATCATTAATATATTTATCCACTAGCTTTCCGCCCGCGTGGAGTTGGTTATATCGCACTTTTTAGATTTCCCTCGGGAATATCAATTTTTTCCGGGATAAAAGGTAGCCTATGTTCTTTCTCAGGGTCTAAAGATTGTCTGTGCCAAATTTCATCAAAATCGGTTGAGAGGTTTAAGCGGGAAAGCGTAACAGACAGACAGACAGACACCGACAGACAGACAGACAGACAGAGTTACTTTCGCATTTATAATATTAGTATGGATTCTTAGAATTAAAAATATGAAAAAGTTCGCATCCATACCTAAATATTCATAAAAAACTCAGGTAATATAATTAAAAAATATATTTTTCGTACATTCCTTATAATGCCGCCATTATAATAGTCACCCTACACAACAAGGGGACAGCGGGCTACTTTGAAGCTATCTCCCTCGGACTGCGTTGTGATCGATAGTGCACATTACAGTTTTGGTATAAGTTCCTTGGCAGTGACTTAATACATTTCTTAAATTATCTATCAGATTTCAGATAAAGTATATTGAGTTCGCACTTGAGATTTAACGTAAGTGCGCTGCGGCGCCTTCTTATTATGGTACTCTTGCGGTCGCCTTCTGAAGAGTACATTTAGGGACTACTTCCAGGACTCGTGGTTACTCGGATGGCGAATAATCTCCCTTTAACCTTGAAAGATTTTTCTTGCAGGATTTAAAATATACATAGGACTTATAAAAAAAAAAATGAATATATGGAATCGATATATGATATTAGGTACTATGATATAATAGCTGAAAGCTGGTAGGGAATGATGTTACCATTGTTACCTTATATTTTACCATGATTAGCGAGGAGGTCCTGTTTCACGTTTTTTACGACTTTGTAAAAAAGATTCATACCTTCTTTACTTGCGGATTCTCTAAAGTCTAAATGATGGCGAAAGCCGAATAAAAAAACTGTTACACTTTAGAAAGTACCACACGGTCACATATGGAAAGCGTATTCGCGCATTAATTTAGCGATGATCAAGCTGATCTCTGTTACCATAATATATACATACCTACAACTATTTTTGCCAAATGCGTGGTTAAAAGAAATAATGTGCATAGTGAAAAAAATTAGTTGTTATAAAACAAGCAATAATTATTTATAATTTACAGTAGAGCTTTAGAAAAATAAAACAATTTTGTAATTTACATTTTTATTATGTTTTCAGGATACAAGGCGTACGTATGACCTTATACATAGTATTAGTGCTACTTGACATATATCATACTTTTAACTTCAAAATCGCTAGAAGAAGACATCAAATCTTTACTAGTTAAGATCAATGTCCTTCAAGAGATATTGGCGGCTGATTTAGTCAAGTTGTGGCCCTTTGAGTAATTTTATTTCATAAATTTAGTGAAGATATGTAACAAGTTCAGTTTAGTATACATCATTGCTGAATGAAGTTCGATCGAAAAGATTCCGTGAAGCGCACTGTCATCTTTAATCATTGAGCAACATCTTAGAAAACTCTCGCCGAAATGTCATTAAAAGTGTTGTTATACATTGTTGACAGTATCCTCACCGTAGTTTGTTAATGTAGTCCATGGAAAGACACAGAAAACCCCAGAAACAAACAAAGAGACCAAACGAACGACCAATATGACGTCATATTGTACCTAAGACACCACGACGAGAAATCGAACAGTCCTACAAAACAAGACTTTCCGAAACAAACGACCAAGCTTTAAAACAAAGCCTAACATCCACCTAAGGTTTACTTCCTTTTTAAACGACACAAGATTGTATGATACTGATCTGTGAATCCGTCGGATTATTTATAAATGTCTATTCATACAAAAGCTGCGAAAGTCTGATGTGATTGGACTACATCGATAGTCGAAGGATACAAGAAAAGTCATTTTAAATATCGTAGCGTCAATTGTGTCTTCTCACACCAAACATATACGGGAATCGCACGACATAACTATATAAGCCATTTACTTTAGTTATAAGACATTAGAATCCTTAACAAAGTAATATTTTCATGTATTCCCTAGATGTTACATTTACACATAGGGTGCATATTAGTTACAAATAGAATTTTGGTAAAATGTGATATTTTTTATATTCCAAACTTATAAATGACATCATCAAGTTGTTTACAAAACATAATACTGCCTTTGACATGGACCTAAATATAAGAAATATTATATAATAAAATATATATTTAGTATGTTTGGTGGGCGCCATTCACTGAGGTGATTCAGAGACAGTAGACTTGTCGAGAGAGTCGCCAGTGAATGAGCCTTACGACTACGTAGGTACAGACAAGACATCCGCATTGTTGCTACCTCTATTGGGGAAGGACCTAGGATACATTGACAAAAATAATACAAATACTTCAATCATATGTACTTGGGTTAGTACATTGAATAAAATACACACAGTGGCAAGACGAAGTCTCTGACAGATACGAAGACAGGGAATACTGAATGTACGAGACACGTGAAGAACATGCTCATTAATATCTTAACTAAACATTATATAATAATAACTTGCTGAATAAATGTTTACGAAATAATTTTTCCCCAATAGAGGTACAATTATTAACTAGAGGTTACTTTAAATAACACTAATTTTAAATATTCGCAAACTTATTAACTAGTATGTAGATGTATTTACAGTTTGAATATTCGAAATAATAAACTAAAATGGAATTACTTTTAAAATAAAGTTTTCAACTTCTTGCGTGGGCTAGCGTTAAGTGAAACGACTTCTTCGGTCTTACATTGATTAAGTCGATCTTACATTGAACAAAAGGTGATCTAGCGACACTGATCGTCTTTACAGTTTGCGCCCGCGCACTTCACACCTGTGTGTGTACATTTCAGTACAAGTAGTAGCTAATAAAATAAAGCCGTCCTTAACATTTTCAATAATATTTGTTTTATTGTGAGCTGCCTCAACGAGTACTTAGAACACAGGGATCGGTTAGGTATAAAAAAAAGTAATGTAAAACTGCCGAGTTGTGCAGAATAAAGAATACTCAAGCGCGGTGCAGTAGTAGTTTTGTACAATTCATGCAAACCAAACAAGAACATGTTAATGCAAAAAAAAAAGAATATATACATATAAAATATAGGCTTTTTTATAATTACATCCAAATCGGAATACTGAAATGTCAGCTTTTGAATAATTAATTTATTTACTTCTATTATCGGAGTTTCGTAATGAGTGTTAAACTTTTAAAACGAAATCGAACGTCTCCAATATAAGGGGGCCTACTCTCTCTGGCAATTAACATACAAATATATGGTCCGTCCGTAAGTACGTCCATAGGTTGAAGCGAAGCTTACTCCCAATTTATAAATATATCGGACGGTAAAACTCATTAGGAGTAAGAACTGTAAAATAGTGTAAAAGCAAGCTAAGTAAACATACTTAGCTTGCTTTTATATTATGTACGTAGGTAATATGGCATAGAAACTGCCTGTAACATCGGCTGAAAATACGGATGGTTTGCTTAGAGAGTAGACCCCAGAGCATTCATATGGCTATGGCTTTCCAACTCCCACTTCCTACATATCTACCGCGTAGCACAAACCCGAGATGTAAATTATAAAGCTTTGTATTAATTTTTTTACCTAATCTCTTCCTTGTCCTCACAATGCTCTTTCTTAATGCTGTCCAATTTTGCCCTGAAAGTATGAATTCAGTTAAGTTCAAAATGTTGACTTCGCCCCAATCCTTAAACTAGTTTGATTTTGAGACGCATCAAGCATGCGTCTTACATTTAAAGCAGAAGGCTTAGGCAGGGTCCCATAGTGGATACACCCGCATTGTTTTTTTTTTTTTAATTTAATTTTGATTTTTGTTTAAAAAAAATGAAACGTGTATTTTAATTTTAATATTTTAGCACCTTTTCTAATTCACCGCCAAATTCCGCGTCAAGTGCGGTCAGTCCTAGGCAATCGTGCCAAGAGTTTAAACTAACAGAAGTTTAATTAACTTCATGTGACGTTTTACGAACGAAGTCTTTTAAATCGCGGTGTAGAGGCAGAACGCAGTCTTCCACTAGGTGACTGCTTACGTCCATCTATTATTGGTTTAATATTTTTATATTGGTTATTGTTTTGTATTGGTTTAGTAAATTCACATACTGACAACATTATGTGAATTCAATAATTTATTTATGATATATGCGGTGTGTGTGGCGTGGTGGTGCGCTGTAACTATACAGCAGTAGTGATCATCACCACGCTAAGCCTGAATTGCTCCTTGTCTAGACTTACATCAAATTACCACGACATTTAATACAAATAGTTTACGCCGTTTATTTAAAATAATTCATAACATAGCCAAAATATTACTCAGGTAAACCATTTAAAATGCAAGGTCAAATGAAAACGACTACATAATAAAGAAATGCATTGAAAAAATGAAATAATTAAAATATAATTATAAATAAGAGTGTCTGTGTTGTCCCCTCTCGCGTGCTCACTTCTCCGACCGACAAAGTACAAAATACAAATACCCTATCGCTAACGCGATCTAATAAACTCCTACATAATCTCTAAATCGAGAATAAGCTCATTTAATCGTTTGTAAAGATAAAAAAACTGATCGTAATCTTTTAATAAAAAATGTGAAAAATATTAACAAAAAGTGCGTAAGTTCTAACACGTGATATTAAAAAATTGACTTCATTTCAAATAAAATACACTAAGGATTTAAGTTTTTTTTTTGTGATTTTTTCATATTTTTTAACACTTATCTATGTTTGATTGTGCAAATTCTGACTGTAAGGTTGTTAATTTCAGCCAGATATATGATCGAATGTGCACATAAAAGTGGCGGCACTTTGACGCCACTTTTCTTAACAAAGGCTACTACTGGGGTGATTATCAATATTTGTCGGGTATCCCAATTTATTTGGGGTCGACGTAGTGTCTTTTCTACCATACTCATACGGTTTTATATTTTTATTATTCTGTAAAAATGTTGACACTCACCCCAGCACATGTAATACACACCATACTACAGGTCCGTGAAAGGTACCAAGTCGTATGGTCTGAACACTGAAGTATGATTACTACAGCCATTTCGTGATAAATTAAAAAAAAAAAAACTTTTGTTCGATGTTGGTTCATTACTTATATGAAATAATCGACTGCTTTTGTTACATGTAGTTCTCAAATATCGAAATTACTAAGACAAGTGCCGCTTATTACAGGTGAGGAGTTCTTGTTCAATTGGAATGACAGAATTGATGTTTAAGTTCTTAGGTTATTGCGCCCGAAATGGTCATACAAACCGCACTGGGGTTATCAGTAAAGAGGAAATAATCGTTCGGTGCATTAAATTCAGTCTGAAACTAACATTTCGGTCGCAATTTGATGGTATGAGTAAATTAATGGGTGAAATAACTTACGATTCCTTATCCTTAAGAGCCAAGAACTCCTTTTAGTTCTTAGTATATGACTAATCGTCTTACGATTACATGTTAAGTGGTACAAAAGCAGTCTTACTCAAGTTCTAAAAAGCCCGACTTTCATTGATGTTCAGTTTGCTTTGTTTACACCGTTTCTCATACCGGATCCTCGTAGTTACTAACTTTATAATTTCATGATTGATTCAATTGCAATTTTAAGCGAGTTTGCGGCAAGATATCGATGAAAAAATAAAATAAAACTGATTTTCCACAACAGTGGCGATGATTATGGTCATATTTTCGAAGAGGGAGGCCTCCCTCAGTGGGAATATTGCAATCAAATTGCTATGAAAGATAGATCGAATAACTGACACAAACTCAGCTCCACATTATCATATCATGACATACGTAGGTATGTATAAAATAAAACAAGGATCCAGTATTTCTTTTCACAAAGAACGAGAAAGTCGAGCGCATGGAAGTGTTTAATGTTTGACGTATGAGTATATAATGATTCCGGCTAGTATGAATCCGAAGGTAATGGTTAATGGCTTGTACAGCGACCTCTTCAGCTGGTGCCAGCGCTCCGCCTCGCGCGCTTTCCGCTTCATGTTCGACACACGTTCGGCCAGGTCGCGATTGCGGCGCCTGCGAAGCGTTTCCGTGCTTTCGCTGCCAGGGCTGGAAAAACATAAGACAAACATAGTAAAACCCACATATGAAACAGATTTATACTAAAAATTTAAGTCTTAGTCCGAGTAGTTCGTCAGTGGCAGCGGTCTCACAACCTAGTACACGTTTGCGAAGTACCTAAAAAATTTACCCAATGTTAGCTTTGTCTGTGAGAGTCGATGGGAATATGTAGTCAGCCCCCTAATCGGCGAACACATTTTACTCAAATGATTGCGACTAGTTGGCATCAGTTGGGATCATTCGGACTGCCCATTGGTACGTTCGGTGCAAACGATCCCAACTAGGCGCAATCATTTGTCGAAAATGTGTTCGCCGATTAGGGAGCAGAATGTGTCTACGGGCTTTACACTTGCAGTAATGGCTATAATAATATACCTTCACTTTGGTTCAAAAATACCATTGTAGTGTATCGATCAGAGCGAGGAAACGTTATAGCAAATCTTTCTCTAGAAGAAAAGGTTTTATAAGTAGAATAATTATTAATAAAGATATATTTATTATTGCTTTATAAAAAAAAATATTTTATTTTTGGAACTGGAACTAAAAGCGGCGATCTCTTCGGTAGAATGCGAGCATTGTGATTTGTGTTACGGCTATAGTAGAAATAAAATAACTAATATTGGTGCGAAATCTTTAGAACGTTTCTCTAATTGCAACTTCTATTTTATTCTAATTGGTGACCATAATTTATGTATTGGATTATTATATTTTCCCGCAATCATAATGAAAAGTGTAAAATATTGTGTTAAAAACCCATCATAATTCGGTTATTTAATCCCTCTAAAAACTTTAAATAAAATTTAAAATAAAAAACGTAAGTGCATTATTAAAAAAAGAAAACCCTGCAGTATGTCATAAGTCCCGATGCTATTTAAAATTAAAATTTTATTGTTCGTCTACTCTTTTTCGTTGCCTGTATGGCAGCTTTCGATCCTAATCTTTTAATTAGCCAACGTCATATTGCAGGCTAGCTTGGGTCATATCTACCACACCATCAAAATATATTATGTTACGCAAAATGTTATGTAGGTAGATCCAGTTATACAAAATATTCCGAACTATTGAAACATCTGCAAATCGGAGAAATATATTTTTAGCATCTCGTGATTTAAAATACCTTTTCTGGTAATTTTTAAACATTACATTGTTTGTGGGTGAGGAGGGTAGGTGGCGCCCTTTAGTAAACATTAGATTTGTTGTGATCCGTTTCAAATTAATTATTATATAGTTTTTTTGTATATCTGGTCATTGCAAAGTGAATAAAAGTGAAACTGGACGTATAAACTAGACGTGAAAGTGTTATGTAGTCTTCTTTTGACTAATTAACCAAATTATAGGTGATTCAAAAATTCTTAAACTGTGACCTAATTTTCGCGTAATTAACATCTATTAGTGATATGTGCGATGTAATCATCCTTTCAAAACTATAAATAAACATCATCATACATAAAACCATTTTAGAATACAGTGAGGGACCAACATTTAAGAAAAAACATAAACGAATTCCGATTTTTATTCAAAAAACCACAATATATTAAAATAGCGCCATCTAGTATAGAGTAACAGACATAAATAACAGAAGTGTTACAAGACTCATCACAGTGTTACAAGAAATGAATACTATATTCTTGTATTAAAAGTACGGACAGCGCCATCTGTTGGCCATTAGCAACATCTTCGATAGTTTGGGATACCAGATTCCAATTAGTGTTGACAGGTTAAAAAAGAGAAAAAATATTGGTAGTTTGTTATTTTATTTTGAAGAAATAAAATAAATATAACGAAACTAAAACAATTTTTGTAAATCAGTAAACAGCCTTCTACCAGCAATAAACCTAAATGCAATTGAAGTTTGTCTTGGCAATACATATCTATCTAAAGTAAATTATGGATTCCTGCGATAGAAACATCACGGTAAGGAAGCAAAGAAGGATCAGCAGTCAAAGTAATTATGATGTGAATTCTTTGAACTCCTCTTCAAGCTTATATCTCTCAGACAATGCACAGAGTTTACCAGACTTATCTAAAGCACTTCTTAACCATGAAGTGGAAGAGTTAAGAAGTGAAATCATGAAACTAAGAATGAATTTGGAAAGATCCCAGAACGAGGTAGATAATCTAAACTTAGAAAACCACACTCTTCAAGAAATAATTGCTTCTCAACAAACAAAAATAGATAAATTAAAATTACTGTGTTCCGACTCCTCGAATATACGAAACAGTTTATTATCTTCACACAAACGCAACAAATCACTGAAGTCGAAGCCTAAATTTATTAAAAAACCATTGAACTTAAATGACAGTTACAGCGAAATGAATATTAACCTTGATAACACTATTGATACCCCAATCAGTAATGCTCAACACGCTAATCCGACATGCCAGTCTCCTACAACCAATACTGAGTCTCCTGGAATTAACGAAAATAAAATGCATAATGATCTCCCCCGGGGTGAGTCAAATCAAATCCCGATCACAATTGAAGAAAAGCCTAGCAGAAATAGAGTTCTAATTTTCTCAGATGAAAACACAAATATGAGAAATATTCTTCAAAACTTGATCGGACCCAATTTTATCGTATCATCTTTGAGTAAACCTGGTGCAACGACTGATAAACTACTCGAATCGTTACTAGATTTATGTAAGGACCTAAACAAGCTCGACTACGTCATAATTATATCTGGTAAAAATGACAGGAACCCACTTAGAATGCAGTCAAATTTATTCTGTCTCGTAGATAAACTGGCGCACACGAATGTGTTACTGTGCAACACAAAAAGAAGTAGATATTTAAGTGAGTTTAAGCTAAGTGAGACATTCCAGTATGTATGCTCCCAGTTTGGTCATAGCACATTTGTAAGCGTAGGATATAAAGTTTCTCACACCTCTTACTTCGTGGTATTATGCAGGTTAATGCTAAGAGAAATGTTGCATATTAATTATAAACACAAATATACACAATACGTTAAATACAACAGTAAACAAAACAGGAATATGGTAACAACTAGTACGCAAACAGATTTGCTATTGCACTCTAATCTACCATCAGTCGAAACTCAGACGGAAAATCATTTATTTCGTGACTGAAAGCGAATTTACTATACTGCATAACAATATTCAAGGTATGAGGTCTAAGGTTTGTGATATAGAATTATTATTGGAGTCGAGAAATATTGATGTTCTTTGTTTGAGTGAGACATTTTTTCGGGAAAAAAATGCAGAAACACTACAGCTACCAAATTATAAAATTGCAACATACTTTTCAAGACAAAAAAAGTCTCGAGGTGGTGTATGCATTTACGTAAAGAAGTCAATTAACTTCAAAAAAATTGAGTGGATTTCTGAAATAGCGGTTGAAAACCACTTTGAGTGTTGTGGTTTAGTAATCCCAGAAACAAATTGGTATATCTTGTGTTTGTATAGAACACCAAATAGTAATCTATTTCTGTTTATTGAAAAACTTGAGCTCCTACTGTTTAAACTTACTATTAGATCTAGAGCATTAAACAGAAAAATTTTTGTTACTGGTGACTTTAACATAGACACTCTATTATGCAACACAAAAAGTCAGCTATTTAAAAACACATTAAAGAAATTTAATTTACATTTAACCATAAAGAGTGCAACTCGATTAACATCTCATTCTGCAACGTGCATTGATAATATCATTACAAACAATCGTAATTACAAAGCAGAAATATGGGACTTGGGTATGTCAGACCATACATGCCAAATAATAAAGATACCGTGTAGTATAAGTTTTAGAGAAAAATACTGGTATAGAATGCGCCGAAAAATAGATTATTACATAGAAATAGCCCTAAAATATATATCCCAAATAACTTTCAATGAAGTGTACCGCCATTCAAATTCGAATTCAGCTTATAATGAATTTATACACATATTTAAATTAATCTTTGATCTTTGTATTCCTATTGAGAAAATAAAATTTCAGTATAAAAAAGATAATTCGTGGAAAACAAAAGGCATCATTGTCTCTAGTAAAAATAAACGTAAAATGTATCTTCAAACTAAAAGCAATAAATCAAATGAACATAAAATAAAATACCTACGATGTTGCAAAATTTTAAAACGTGTAACAAAAGAGGCTAAAAAACTATCAAATGCAAAATTCATATCATCTAGTGCCAACAAAACTAAAGCGACATGGACGTTAATTAAAAGACAAACCCAAACTACAAACGTTCTTCAATCTACAATAGACTACATAGTACAGAATAATACTATTATAAAATCACCTACCAAATTAGCTAGTACTTTCAATCATTTCTATATTAACCAAAATAACAAAACGTCAACTGATGGTAACTATAACTCACAACATACAAGTAGCGCAAATCCAAATAGTATTTTTCTTTACCCAGCAGATAGATACGAAATAATTAACATAGTAAAAAAATTAAAGAATAAATCTAGTTTTGGACATGATGGTATACCTATAAAAATTATTAAAGAAAGTATTTCATTTATTGTCGACCCACTTGTATATATAATAAACTTAATGTTAGAAACAGGAGAATTTCCCGAAACTTTAAAAAAAGCCCTTATAAAGCCTCTATACAAGAAGGGATCACGGCATGATATGAATAACTTTCGACCAATTGCACTATTACCAAGTTTTTCTAAAATATTTGAAAAAGTAATATATAACAGAATTACAATTTATATGGAACAAAATAATATCCTAAGCGCAAATCAATTCGGATTTCAAAAGAGTAAAACAACATCTTTGGCAATATATAAATTTTTCAACACTGTCTGGGAAAAAATAAATGATAAAAAGCAATGTGCTGCCCTTTTTATTGATATGTCAAAAGCATTTGACTGCGTAAAATATAACATCCTACTAAATAAACTAGAAGGCATAGGAATTAGAGGTTTAGCTCTGAAGCTGATAGAAAATTATTTGAGTAACAGAATGCAGGCAACAATTATCGAAGTATATAATGAAAGTACTAAAATGGTTGAGGTAGTCAAATCTGAATTTGAAAATGTATTACTAGGTGTACCCCAGGGCAGTATATTAGGTCCCCAATTATTTCTCATATACATAAATGAGCTACCAAATATAATCGACCACCTTTGTGTAATGTATGCCGACGATGCAACTATATTTATTTCAAATGATGCAAATGTTCTTCACTATGAAAATGAAATAAATAAAACATTAACTACAATAATAGATTGGTTGCAGTCACTAAATTTAAAAGTGAACCTTTCTAAAACCAAATTAGTCCAATTAAGAAATTATAGGAGTAAACCCATGAAATTAAATATAAACGTGTCTAACATAACCATTGAAGAAGTAAACGATATTAATTTTCTGGGTGTGACGATAGATCAACATTTGAATTGGAAAGAGCATATTGCAAAAATAAATAAAAAAATATCTAGTGCTTGTTATGCATTATCTATCTTGGCAGAAACCACAAATGTTGATATCACTAGAAGTGCCTATTATGGAAATGTTTATCCCTTTTTAACTTATGGTGTTATTTACTGGGGGAACTCGACTAACGTACAATCCACTTTCATTCTCCAGAAAAAATGTATCAAGACAATATATAACATGCATAGTACTGAATCGTTGAGAGATGTATTTAAAACTAAAGGTTTCCTAACGCTGACTGGAATTTATATACTGGAGTTATGTTTGTTTGTCAAAAATAATATGCAATTTTTTAATTTTAAATCTGACTCAAACAGAAATGTTCGTAGACAATATAAATATGATATTAATTTGCCTTGTGTAAATAATATGATTTATTATAAAAGTACGTATATTACTGCCATTCGTGTGTACAACCAACTGCCAATCGCAATTAGGCAATTAAATGGAAATATATATAAAACAATGTTAAAGAAATTTTTAATTGATAATGTGTTTTATAATTTAAATGAATATTTTGGTAAAAATTAATAAAGTAATTTAATGTAATTTAATGTAATTTAGACTTATCGTATCCGTTTATAATCTTTTATTTATTTGATATTGCATGTCCGACTTGGATAAACTGTTGAGCCAAATCATTGTATTTACAATTAAATAACATCAATATGTACACAGTTATGCAATAAATGAATCTTTATCTTTATCTTTATCTTGTGAAGAGTTACTCTATTAATAAGGTTTTTGCTTTTTTTTTTCCTTTGAAGCTGAAACCCAAAACCCTACTATTGAAAAGGTAATAACCCGAAACTACAATTTTATGCTGAAATCCTAAAACATTTAAAAGCTAATAAACCGAAAGACTTCATAATGAAACTAAAAACAATCCTCTTTCAAGCGCCCTATTATAAAGTCACTTAATTTGATCATGAAAGCCAATATCAGACGTATATAAATTGTAGAGTATGGGAGTATGGGACTCAGGACATACCCTTGTGGGAGTCCCTTCCACGTCTGCCCTGTATCGAACTCCTAACTCTGGATTCTCAGAACCAATGAGCGGGACATCAGAAGTGCGCATATGCATCGTATCATCTTAGCCGGAAAACTCAGCGGTTATTATTATTGGGATTTAGAGGCTCGGAATCTAGTCCTCGGTTCCTTATGGCCCTTCATAACACGTCAATGACAAACCTTTCAGCGAAGTTCCCGCAGGGCTCGTCGTCCTCGTCATCGGCTGATGATGCGGAAAGTGACACTGGCGTCGGTGTGCTCTCGTCAGAGCTAGAGTCTTGCGATGCCGACAAATTCAGGTTGCCTGCGGAAATACATGTCCGATCTATTAGCTCTCCAGTTGTTATAATATAAAAATATCTAAGGTCATAGAAAATTGATATATTGAGATCGAAGCCTGGTTTCTGTAGGTCTTGTTGCGCGGTCTGTCAACCAGACATAATGGTCTTGTTACATGTAATTTTTCTGTTTTTTTGTTTATTTTTTAATCACTTGTTTTAGTTTCATTTTATTTTTTGCTTTTTTTTTCGTTTCTTTATATAATGTTTTTCTTTTTTTTTTTTATTAAGTTTTATTTTTTGGTTATAGGTATATTATAATGTACACTTTTAACCTTTCAGAAACCGGGCGATGAGTAGTCTAAATAATGGATACGAAAAACTCCGACAACGGCAAAAATATCGTTTCTATCAAATTCAAATAACATAATAAATATCAAAATAAATTTACGGAATAAATCCACTAGTTGCAAAGGAAAACATACCTTCAAGCAGTGGAAGGTCGGGATATCATAAAATAGGATCCATACAAAAGCCTACAAGTTCAAAAACTACCGACAATAGATTCGATCTCGCAAACATACCAACTATAAGCTTTCTATGACCTGAGACACAACATGTACAACATCAATAAATATAAAACATGAACAGCGTACATTGACATGAAGATAGTTTTACTCGCGTACGCACAAACGCGTAGTGTATAAGTAAAAAACCACGAGGCAGTGTAAAGCTAAGTTCATTTCAATATAAAATAAGGGTATAGTTCAGAAAGCTCGCATTCCTTTTCTAAAGAGTGTTTAAGTGTCACAACGCAGAAGTAACCTAGATACAGATGCATGCAATGTGGCATTGCTGATCTTGATGTAAGTATCGGCTTTAAGCGAAATGTTAGTATACCCGAAGTCTTCCGCGGCGTTGACTCCTCACGTTTTCTCACTCCTGGTTTCTTTCTCTATTCCAATGGCTTCTATCAAATGGTACGAGCGAACGACGACAAGTAAATACTCTTCTAAAACTAAGTTTGTTGTAAATTGTAAATAGTATATGAATCTACTATGTATGTAAATAATATATCTGTAAGATCAAAGCACTTATTTCAGTTGCTGTTGTGGGAACTTCTTTTTTATTTCTACGAATCTGGTATAGAAGCACAGGATTTGGTAAACACTTTAGGTGCACTTTAGGTGGTACTACCACGAAGAGTAAACGAATTCCCTTACGGGAAGAATGTCTTCGGTTTGCTTTCAGAGCAGTAGAATGGGAAAGTCAGATGCAAATCAACGGGGAGATAAGGCAAATCAACGTTGGATAAGAAAGAACTTTGTGTTTTGTGTGCTTGAGAGTGCGAAAGCGCATTCGCTCTACCGTCCAGTAGGTACCTACCGAGGGACTCGCTGGTGGGGATGGCGGGAAGAGGACGCGCGGGGGCGCGGGTCAAGCTCTCCGCGCGAGGAGGCGGCGGAGGGGGGGCCTCCTCCTCTCTAACCACCTCATAAATGTCTTCTTCTTGCGTCTGTTCGTCCTTCTGCAAAAATAATTGAGAATTGTGAAATACTGGGGAACCTATAGTAGTTCACAATAAAATTCAAAAAACAATCAATTCATTGCAATTGCTTTAGTTTCGTTGTTTCCCAAATTAGGTTACAAGGGTCCGGTAATTCACATTAAGCAATGCTGTATTTCACCAATTTGCTCAGTCTAGATTTACAAACGCTAAATGCGTTTTCGCATCTTCTAAAATTGGCGTCAGTTGAACTCGAGTAAGCTTTACGAGCGTGTAGCATACCACGGACAGCTCAAGTCTTTGGAATTATTTCATTTCCTCTATAAAAAACCTATTGACATTATAGTTTGCAGACTTTTGGGAAATAAATGTGCAATTGGTTAATATTTCGGTCTTTTCGTCGCAATAACTAAGCTAGAGCAAACTATTGTAACCAAATGGAGTAGGTTAGAAGAGTGGTCGCACGTGAGCTGAATGAGCAAAGCAAGCGATGCCGTAAGTTAGTCGCAGTTTATTGGCTGTTTAGTGTTTTAGCATAAGTTCTTGGGTTCAGCCCCTAGGTCGAACAAAGTGTCATTAGGCATTTTTATCAGGAGTCTGAATAACTGCCGGTTCTGTCACATGATGAAAACTATATGACATATTGTAATAGTAAATTTAAAAGTAATTTAAATTAAAAGGTAAAAACGATAAAGCATACACAAAAAACAGGTAACCTAATAAAGAAAAGTGAAAAGATTACTCTATAGGAAAAAGTGACCAATAAGACACTACAGTTCCCAACTGGTTTGGTTTCTCTCCTGCGCTGTTAATTAGTAACACTATAGATCAACATTATTCACGCAAACTATGTATAAAGATCTTGCGACTTCATGTTTAGGTGGCGCACGATGAGAGTAAATCTAACGAAAGTCGATTTTCACGCGTTTTCCAAGGACAAATATTAGAAAGTATTAGTGTCTGATTTTTTCTTTGTTCTGTTGTTATCGCACAATTAAGAAAAAAAGTCTTGAATAGTAATTAGGAATAGATAACTCGTGAAAAAGGTTTGTATTCGAACGTTACATACAATAAAAAAATGGGGTAAATAATAGATTCAAAAATTATGTTCCCGTTCGCAATCTTATGCTTTAAAAAAATCGCATGGCAGTGTGCGCTTAGCCTTCCTCCAAACAAAATTCTCGAGACATTTTCGGCTATACTAAACACAGGGCGTTATTAGTATAGCCACGTTAAATAAAAGTAAACCTCATTATATTTAAGTTTAGTGTATCTGTTTCTTTCTATTTTATTAAGAAAAAAAAAAAAAAAAAAAAAAAAAAAAAAACTAGAGTATTAGTGCAGTTCTGTCAAATTACGATATTTCACAAACAGTAGATGTACAATCGACAGCACATCAAGCCACTACAATCTGTCAGATTTCCTTATTAGATTTTCAATTTTGTCTCTGAAGCATTAAGGCTCAAGGTTGATTGGGAAAATCTGACAGTTTGGGGAAGCTTGACCTTCTGTCGTCCGTACTTAACTAAAACATGGCATTTTAAAATATGTCAATTTACGTCATCCGATGAAATAGAACATTCCTCAAGTCTAGTCTGATCATCAAACAGTAGATCATTGGTCAAAGGTTGTCTGTAAAAGTTCGCTTAGCTATAAAACCGCCCATTATGTCGTCACCCTTTGTAAAATCTTCATATGTATGTTCTGTAATTTATATGGCGTACATAACAAAGAGTATTCTATTCTATCATTGTAACAGCATAGAATCAGTGCTTGAACAGAGTTCTTATTTTTTACTTAAAGCATATGTTTTGTCTATGCAACAGCCTTAACAGCCTTGTTATCGTTCGCAATGTATATACATAACTAGCTGTTGCCCGCGACTCCGTCCGCGTGTTGATATAAAATAAGCACCTGTTAAAATAATGGGAGCAATATGTACGTCCGTGTTTGCCCCCGTTTTCGCAACATTTTTTGTTACTGCTCTGCTCCTATTGGCCATAGCGGGCTGTTATATAGCTTTTGTCATTTCTCAGGCTCTAGACTGTGTACCAAATTTCATTACAATCGGTTCAGTAGTTCTGGAGTGAAAGCCGGACAGACATGTCTGTCTGTCCGGCTTTCACAGACGGCGGTGGCGGCGGCGGTTTTGACAGACAGAGATACTTTCGCATTTATAATATTAGTATGGATTAACATAAAATAAAATATTGTGTACAATTAGACCCCAAATATGTAAGAAATGAGCTTTATTTTGTTACCCCTGAATAGTAAAAACCTACCAAAACCAAAGGACAACAATATTTTAAGCGAAATTGTCAAACTTAGAAGATGAAAATTGATTAATGCTTTGCTATACAAATTATTGATACAATTTTTTTTTTTTTTTTTTGTTAAAATATTTCATCATAAAAATTACAAGATCTTAAGAATACCAAGATTATTATAAGAATAATAAGAAAAAATGCTTTAGTCTTTCCATGCACAATAGTCCACTAAAAATATCACATATTACAACATAATTATATAACTTTAAACAGTTCTACTATAACTGTTTCACATTCAATAAATTGATATCTATGTATTTACAGCACAAAATTGAATATTCTAATCAAAATAAATCGCTCCAACACATGGTTATATAGATTACACTATTCCCAAAAATTGAATCATCAATGAAAGTTCAATGGTTCATCAGTTCAAATTGAAGACGAAAATACTTACGTGGTTGGGATCCAAACGCTTGGCTCCTTCTATGACGGCTTGGTAACTGAAGCGCAGCTGATCAGGTGTCTGGATCAGCCCCATGCGGTGTTGACGCATCTTCAGCAACAGCTCCTGAATGTTCAAGTTCTCCATTCCCTCATTCTCGACCTGGTAAGTTGGAAATCCGGTAAGAATTGAGACCCATTAAATATCAAGAATCATTTTCTTCCTGATTAAAATCGAAAGTGGATAGCGAAGAAGTTTCTTTCCATCCACTTTGACTAAAATTGACACTAATTAATTCCACAATTAATTAATTAATTTAATTATTAATTAATTCCACCATTTCCATTCCATTCCATTTTTTTTTCCATTAATTTCCACTTTGACCTTGAGTCTGTAATCATGACTGTAAAAAGTTAGTAGGATTTATAATATGATGGCATTCTTTATAGGTTTTAGTCTAAAAAATAAAATTGTTTGATGATTTTAGTTTGTCTAGTATCAGACGATGGTGCAGAATAGAATCAAGTTTTTACTTGCTTATAATGTAGGTAACATAAAAAATAGAATGGTAAAGTACATTATAAGAATTGTATGTATGTTCTGCGTTACTAGCATGCATATAATACTTTGTATTTTTTGGTAGATGATAGGTTATCAAAAATGTATCAATTAGGAAATCCTGCACAGAGTACATTTAACATTTCGACTAATAATAATCTTCCGCCACAACTACCACCTCACTCCTAATTTATTATCACTTCCTTACCTACTAGTTTCAATCATGATTATCACTTGCAGTATCCGTGCTCGCTTCAAAGACTCCAAACTCAATGAGGCTTTGAGCTAAGGCTTCAAGGGAGTCCTGTGACTTACTTGGTCATATATTATGGAAATGAATGATAATGAGAGAGTGCTCTTTGATGCCAATGAAGTGAATAGGAAATTGAAAAGTGAAACGGCTCTGTTACATATTCAATACACTAATGCCATAGGAGCCCAGGAAAGCTCTAGCTTATTGTCGACGGGTTCAGCCAGAGTAGCATAGAGTATGAAAAACCTCTTTGTCACAAACACTTATTAAACAGACGAGGGTCAAATTACACAACATGAGACTTTCTATTCTTAACATCACCGCCTCGCAGAATCAGAGTCTATTAAATGAGCTGATGCCTTTGCCCCCTCAAAGGTTTCTGTATAATAAATTAAAAATAAAACATCCGTCGACATCAAGAACGTAGGTAATACCTACATTAAGAATAATTTAATTAAAAACGCGAAGCACTAAACCATTTTAGGATATCGTGATGACGACGGTGAAGATATTGCGAAAGATAGATTTAAAAAAATTGAGATCTCAATAGAGCAACTGACTGCTACTAAAATACTATGTATAGATTGATGAACTATAATGTATGGACTATATGCACTTTAGTCGCGCGCGCGCTCGTCGAACTAATTAAACCTGCCGAAAGGTCGCCAATTTTAACAATAAACTAATTATTTCTTGCAAGTAGAAAATAACACAGATCCTATTTATGAATGGTTGTTTTACACAAAGTAAGAAAACAATGTCATTAAAATAAAATTTCAAAATTAGTTGAGCTGTAGTGATTTTACATAGTTCCTCATTTACCTAATGCAAACTCTAGAATTAACATAGATAAAAGATGCAAAATAAAAGAACACGTAATATCAGGTTCACCAAAGAAAAAGTTAAAAAATACCGACGACTTAAAAAAACCACTACAATGTGAAAAGTAACTAATTCGAAAAGTCGGTGTCTTTGGTTATTGCACTTTCAAAACCAAACTGCTGAAAAAATTTTGATAAAATTCAAATAGGTCCAAGCTGAACAATGTACAATATATTCTTAAACATAAAAAAATAATACATATCGTAATTGGTTGGCGTATTATTGAGTTATTTGTCTATTACTTGCGCACGTTTTTTTTTAGGTTTTTTTTTTGTCAGTACTTGACCAAAGTAAAATGGACTACACGGGAAGCTTCAGCTTTTAAACGAAAACGACGCCTCAAAATCCGTTAAACCAGCTGAAAGTTCAGAGGTAACAGATAAAAAAAAAACAATCGAATAGGGAACTTCTTCCTTTTTTGAAATCAATTAAAACAATAATAAAAGTTAGGCATTACACGTTTTGGCACATTTACAAAAATGAAATCAAAAAGTAAAGTTACAGATATTTCCAGATACTTCAGTAAGATGAGCTACGAAATGATAGGTTTTTTCAATGTACTAACGAGTACTAGCTATTTTTTAAATGCATCAATTCTCAATCGTGTTACATGAGAAAATTACTTAAAAATAATACATGGAGAAAAACAAAACATGCTTATCCAAAACCTGTTAAACAAAACATCCTATCTCGTTACCTCAGAAGGATTACTTACGATGACAAGGCAGCAGTCTACAAGGCAGAAAGTGCCCGATCTTCCGATGCCCGCGCTGCAGTGGATAACTGGTGGGCCGTCAGTGGGATCCAACACCCCTGACTCGCGAACTCTCTTCAGGAATTGAAGGAATGCGGTGGGCGAGCTGGGGACCCCAAAATCGGGCCAGGTGGTATAGTGGAACTGCATGACGTCGCGGCAGTCACCGCTTTCAAGATCGTGGAGTCTGATTAAAAAGTAATTAGTGTTAGAGGTCGGAAAAAAAATCGATGTGAAGGTTCAAAAATTCGCTTGGATGTGTGCAATATGGAAGCAGTGATGGGGCTGTTGAGAAATGGCTGGCGTGAGCGTGGGTGACCAATCGACGTGCGTTCGATGTCCACCGAGTACAGAGCCTGTAGCCAATGTAACATCGCTTCGTAGCGAAGCGAAATCGAATACCAAACCAACCGATGGTGGGAACGATTGACCACGTGGTTTATCGCGTCGCGTGGTCAATCGTTTTCGTTTAGTATTTAGTATTCGATTAGTATTTAAAGTCTGTGAGGAAATAAACACTTTTAACACAGTTCCGTGACATTGATATTGAATGTTTTACAGCAGCAGCTCCAAATAGGAATATGACCTTTTGGAAAGTATTTTCTTACGAAAATATTAGGGTCGTTATAGTCGCCAAAGGGAGGATTTTTCCAAGAATCAACCGTTGCGTGGGTGGAAAGGGAATTGTTTTTGGTATGGGTTAAAGTAAATTTAATTTTATAAATTAAAAGAAAAAAAAATAGAACTTACTTGAGTAGCCTAGTAGAGTAATAGCCGCAGTCCTCTTCCTTTTCCAGTACAACTGCTAAGTTTACATCGTTGAATGTCATCCTGTGTGCTTCGCCAACATGTTGTGGCCAATACCAGTGGCACTTTACTTCGTTTTTCTCTATCACTTTGTTTAACATTAATATAGCTTTTGTATTTTGTTCCCAGATCATCAACCAAAAGTGGCCCACGGTGAATGCCAAGGGACCTTGAGTTAGTATGTAGCGACGGTTGGCACGCTCCATCTGTGGGTCAAAGGATCATGGTTAAAGTCAGTCTACGGGGAATACAGCAACAGCGCTGACAGCATCTCTGTTTCAGTGGAAAGCAGCCGTTTTATTGCAGCGCTCCAAGACCTGCATTACTTTGTTAGAAGAACATACTCGGCATTGCTGAAATGTTTTAGTTGGCCCTAAATGGTTTTTCAATACAAAGGAGAAGCAAAATAAAAAAATATATACGCCTTAGTAGGTTTCCTTGAAATGTGCCCAAGTTACCCAACGTGATTTCTTTGAATTAAAGGTAAAGTTGGAAGGATGTCGATTTCGTAAATATGAAAAGCACGTTGTATTAAAAGAACGTTTATGTAAACTCGGTTTCACAAGTAGTTGAAAACTTTTTTAATTGAAGCAATGTGGTTTCTTATGTACTGCTTTTTCGCAATCAAGTAAATATGACGATACTACAAGCCAGTTATTTACCATCATCAGAAAAAAACGGATTTGTTGTCGCCATGTCACTTTTTGATCACGGCGACAAACAAATGGCACAAATGTAGTAAAATTTGAGGCATTTGTGACAGACTGAATTTTGAGACCGTTCAGTTTGATCTCGGCGAGTGACTAGATTTTGAACGTTTTACATTACGGCAACTTGGCTTCAGGTATTTCAACTGTTACACACATGATAAAAGTTTTTGTATGTATTTTATTGTAGAACTCGTAAAGATCATACAATAGACCGTTTCAGGTGAATTAGGACAAAATCTTATCTCTATGCACATTTTAAAGACGTGTTTGTGTAAGCGGGGCGGCTATTCTATTTTTTTTTATGTACATAGGTCAGACGAGATTTCACCATTATCAGCAGCACAACTAAAATTAACTGGGGTCCACATATAGACATAGTAGCGCAGATTCTGTTGTTCACAAGCAAATTTTAAGTTAAGTGCATCTTTTTCTTACCATTCCTTTAAGAAAAGGATAGAACATAACATTTTAATTTAATATTGTCAAATTAAGATACTCCATAGACAGTTTAGACGCGATTATAAACATGGCGACTAAAAATACGCCAATTTACGTCAGGAGAACACTAATTTGACAGATCTAAACTGACATTTTATCTTCTGTCCTTTTCTTAATGAAATAAAAATGAAAGGAAATCCGGGCCATTGTCAAAAAAAAACGTTAAGGTCGGCTTTTCTCCTTAACCTAGCCAGATAGGAAACGCCTATGTATAAACGACGTGTTTGTACCAACCTACGTGAAATATAAAATCATCTAAGCTCTTTTTTAAAGTGCTAATGAAATTTTGTTGATTGCGGTGTTTAAGTTTTCAGACGCCTTATACATCATCTTTGGGCAATATAACTGACTACCATTTAAGTGTTTTTAATGCTAGAGTGAATAGGCTCTTAATAAACTAGCGCTTCCCGCGTGGTACCAGGCTCAGAATAGTACTATACCAAATCCCTCCGTGGGTGTCGAAGAGGCGACTAAGGGAACTGTCACCAGGGAAGCGGACAGCAGCGCTTCTTCTGTGGAATGTCGTATTACTGCGATCACCAACCCGCTTCCCAAGTGTGGGGATTACGGTATGCCGCCATGGGATCTGGAGGCCTTAGCGCTCGCCCATGTGTGGGAGTAGCGAAAGGAGGCAACGCCGTGGCATAACTCCGTTGCCGCGATAAATCACGGTACGCAAGACAGTGCTGGGCACGCCACGATAGTGGCGGTAAGTCCCCTCTTTGAGGAGTGGCTAGAGAGGCGCCACGGCGCCTTCACCTTCTGCTTGTCGGAGGTCGTGACCGTAAACGGCTGTCTCGGAAGGTTTCTGTTCCGGATAAGGCGGGAGGAAACGCCAGGGTGTCGCCACAGGCGGAGCGCATAAGGAAGCGGGGATCCCAGCGCCCTCATGCGAGCAGCGGACCGCTCGCCGCCCGGTAAGAACTCGGCCTGGGTCCGGGTCGACCGCGACGGCGCGTTGTGTTTCACGAGGAAATTGGAATTAATTCCCGGGAAAAAAGGATTACTTCAAAATTCATTAGTATTGTTACTATGATGATTATGTAAAATTTTATATTATATTTGGTCAAGTGTTTACCTAACCTTTATTATCCTTATGGGTCGGACAGGGTTTTCTTTACATATTGTATATGAGGAAAAGCAGACAACCTATGACACTTCCCTGGGGAATTGAAGCACGTATTGGTTTAACATCAGATCTTATGAGTTTTGTTTCTTTTGTTTTTTTATTAAAATATTCGATCTCAACTATATGCTCTCTACCTTTTAAATATGATATGAACCAGTCGTGGGCTTACCCGCGTATTACTATTCCGTACAGTTTATTTAATAATATTTTAAATTGCACTTTGTCGTATGCCTTAGTCATATCAAGTGATATTGTTTAAAATATTTATTGCCTCTTGGATGTATTTATATACAGCTAGCGTCGTAGATTTGTTTTTGCGAAACCCATTTTGGCAGTCATCGAAAATGTCATATTTTTCGCAAAAAGAATAAACGCGATCACACATTGCCCTTTCAAATATTTTGGATGCTGTAGGAAGAAAGGAAATTGGTCTATAGTTATTTGGGTCTGTTTTAGAGTTCTTTTTATGGATTGGTTTAATTAGAGCTATTTTTAGTTGATTGGGGAAAGTGCCCTCGTAGAAGGATTGATTTATTAACTTATAAAACGGAAAGGTTAGTTCGTCAGGGCACTGTCTGAATAGAGTCGGTGGGAGTTCGTCTATGCCGTGACTATTTTTATTTTTAAGGTTCTTTAAGATCTGGTTGACTTCATATGCGTCGACTGGCGTAAGAAACATGGTGTTTTCAGTGGGCTTAATCACTGATATTTCTCCCTGTACAGCGCCAGATGTTTGGGCGGTATTTTACCCAATGTATGTGAAAAAGTTATTGAAAACATTAGCCACTTGGTTAGGTTCACTTACTAGGTTTGTTGTTTGCAGTGTCATATTTTGTTTTTCTTTTTTATTTTGTTTGTCCGTTCTTTTAAAATGGTCCACACCAAATGGTCTTTTATTGCTAAACCAAATGGATTGTTTGCTTTGTTGTTCTACATTCATGTGTATTATTGTTCACTATTAGTAATAATATGTGCATGCCATGTGTATGGTCTTCTGTAATTGAAGGAGCTCACGTAAAAGAGCCTTCCTCTATTATCGTAATTTTTTATTGTACATATTTCTGTAGGTGAAAGCTTAAGGACCTTAACAAAATTTTTTGTAATTTTTGTTTTTTTCAAAGATTCTTATTCAGAATACCCATATTGATCAAATAGTAAAAGACATTCAGTCCTACAAGCACTAATTCCGTAGATATAAAATTATAAATGAACGAACGCCGACAAAATGTCACCGTGCTCACAGTACGCAGAAACAAATGATCGACTCGTTTTTTGTAAGACCGGTCATATCACAACTATCGTGCTCGAAAAAAAAAAAATAGTTAATTCTGAATGGTATGTGTCAGTTTGTGTCCCTACCGTTTTTCAGCATGGCGCGACAAGCGACCAAAGTGACAGAGACCTGTGGATAAGATGGTTTAAACGTATGGAGAAGTGTAAACACGCCGAGGGTGAATACTTTGAAAAGATAGACATGAGTAATAAATAATAAATTTTATAATTTTTGAGTATCTAGTTTTTTTGGCACGCGCCTCGTACCTGCTAGATTAGCATGACCAATTTTGCACAAGTGAGTGGCCCCCGCCACCGAGGACGTCGCGTATATTGACAGTTAACAACGCGGTTAATAACGTCCTAAAGATCATGCGTCGTGCGTTCTTGATAGTGAATAAACTTTCTGCATATCAACATTCATCATTTAGAACGCGTGTCTGAAGGTGACTGCATTTCATAACGTATCGTGAAACATGGAAGTGTGTTATACGTAAAACCTTTAACTGAAACAGCCAACGCGAGCAAAACCGCCGGCTATAACTAGTTATTTATAATTATTGGTTACAATCCGTTTTTATTTGACTGTACTACACGCTGGCGAGTTGACGACAAAAAACAGGTGAACTTAGAAGGTGCCATTTCGCTCGGACGCACGCGAGTTGACGAATAAGTCTTTTAAACAATAAACCGATTATATAAATTTAATAGTTTAATGAAACTCCATAATCATACTTTTTATGTATTCTACAAAGATACACTATTTACTTTTTATACACGGTCGATTTTAATATCTAACTTCGGGCACAGACATCTTTAATGAGCTCTACTGAATAATTTATAAAATGTGACTTAAGGTCCTTAGCTTTCACCTACAGATTTGTGTATCCTTTGTTGGATATCCCAATAAATAAATTAGTTCAGTTAGTTAGCAATCCCGCCTGATGGTAAGCAGTGATGCCAGCGTTGATGGTAAAGCGCACTAGTTTATTAAGCCTATTCACTTAAAAATCTTAGGAATAGGAAGGATGACGGCAGTTGAGCGAGGTGATGCAATGTTAAACCCAAGACCAACACGACCAAACGATGCTGCGCTAGAGGGAGATTGATCTGGAGACTCTCCACGACCAAACTCCCGACGCAACAACATTTGGCGCATCGTACCCGCCACACATCGCAACACAACTGCTCAGGCCCGTCATCCGTACGGCGTCACCTGACATCATGCCGGAATACGACGAAACGCTTGGCGGCAAGACTTTGTCTGGTGGGTGGTAACTTCTGCCGGCAGCCGATGTTATGGCCTACCACCGAGACACGTTCAGTGCAATACTTTCTATCTAATAAAGAAAAGGACAGAAGATATAGTTGAGTTTAATCCTGTCAATTAGTCTTCTTCTGATTCTTTTTTAAAGTGAGATTCAACCTCAACTCTTGATCAATGGCCTCTGTGGAACAGATACCACAATTTTGTCAATAACACGTGTAACAAATTATAGAAATTCTTTGAAAATTTTAAATCACAATAATGGCGGATATCGCCAATACCAGTTGAAAAAGACGGCCGCGTGACCGATATGAGGGAGGTTAGAAGCAAAGTCATGATGTGGCCACTATGCTGCGATATTTCAATGTTCTTTATGTATTATTTACTGAATGCACTTTTTACTACATAAATCATGCGCTTTAATTTAGTAAACGACTCTGTAAATAATTTTAAAAGTCCAATGAAAAATGCGCGTGACACTCAGCTTTCCCGTCAAAACTCGTCCAATTAGTCAGCGTCTGATGTAAATTGAAGTAGTTTTGACAGCGAAGTTATTAAACACGTTTTAAATTGTCTATGGAATATTTTAATCGAATAGGACTAAACTAAAATTTTATCTACAATGCATAATGAAATAAAAGGAAAAATATACCTACACTTAACTTAAATTTTAGTTTGTAACAAAGGAGTCATTGCTTGCTGAGACACCATAGTGGCGATCGTGTGTAGCCTTTTCATACTGATTTAAAAAACGTTTCCAACTATGTATAAAGCTGTGTGTATCTATATGCTATGTGCAAATTCAGACTCAATGGTAAACATCCGTAGTGAAGGCCCGTCAGTGAAACTAATATAAACCAAAACACGCGCCAGTAAATTTACTTCCACCTCTCGATTTGGCTTGAGTAAACAATAACCGTAATAAAAGCCTTTACCGAGGCGCACTGACACGTACAACGCTTTGACCAGGCCAACAGCAGCATATTTCAAATTGCAATCAAAGTTGATAGACGCATAAGTAAATATGATGTCAGCTAATAACATACCCGTGCAAACAAGTTTATGTAAACTTTGGTGTCATAGGGCAGGGCGGAAGGGCTGTACTGCCAACAACGGTAAAAATTTGATATTGGGAAGCGAGCCTCAATTTTGAAGTGGATGTATTGATATAATAGTAGATACTGGAAGGCTCAATTTTTTTGTAGAATTTTGGTACAATAATATTCATATTCTGTCCATTACTTACTGAAATAGGAAGAAAACGATGTACCTAACTTAGTTTCGTTTGTTTATAGGAGAATCGGCACCTTTGTTAAGACTTATATGAAAACTATAGGTACATATCTGCATGCACTTTGTACAATCATAGTAAGTAGATAAAAAAAACTACCAAAAATTCAGTTCGCTTGACATTAACTCAAAACATAATAAAAGTGGTTATGAATCTGGTTTTTGTGATGTATTTCGGTTATCCATACTAATGTTATAAATGCGAAAGTAACTCTGTATGTTACGCTTTCCCGCTTAAACCTTTCAACCTATTTTGATGAAATTTGGCAAAGACAATCTTTAGACCCTGAGAAAGGATATAGGCTATCTTTTATTAAAAAAATTGATGTTCCCGAGGAAAATCTAAAAAGCGCGATAAAACCGAATTCCACGCGGGCGAAGCCGCGGGCGGAAAGCTAGTTTATTATATAGTGTGGATAGGAAATCATCAAATGACCTCTCCCGCTCTGGGCGGAAGGGCGTGTCAGACTTTTGCTGACCAAAACCTACCCGTTTTCCTTCACTTCCCTGTGCGCCAGGGCACGGTTTCTCTTTTAAACGAGATTATTGAGGAGAGGGAATTGAGGCGCGCTTTTAATACAATGCGCCGTCGACCCGAGCCTGGTCCTTACCGGGCCCCTCGCTTACTCGGGCTTACTCACCGCCCACAAGCCCGCGCTTACGGTGGCCGGGTGTTCGATGTTGTCTCCCGACCAGGGAGTCTCTTGCGGCGGCTAGAACCATGAGAGCACTGAGTTTCCCGCTCCCTCACGCGCACTGCCTCCACCATTGCCACCTTTTCACAAAAAGGCTACCTGCCATGCACTCTTGCTCTGGACTATAGTTTGGATCCTTGATATATTTCTTTGTGCGAGGTTACAGCTGTAGTAGGTTTTCCTCTTAATTTAATTTCGTGTATTTTTTATGTAAGAAATATTTAGGTACGGTCCTGTATTCCCGACTTTCAGAAGACTTATAAAAGGCATAATCACCATGCCATATAATGCATAATGGGTGGTGACTGTCATAGTAATGACAGTCGCCACCCATGTAGGTGAAAGGTTCATACTAATACAAATTATTCAAGCACAAACACAAGGTAGCCGCTGTGAATCGTTGAGGAGTTCCCTCGTTTGTCTCCCGGCTCCATCTTCAGATCTACTCCAGACCCTTATTCAATTGTAGTTCTTTTAAATGCCTAATGAAAAAACTAACAAATGCACTAGCGGTCCATAAAATTGTTCCCCTTGATTTCCCTGGTCTTCCACCATCAAACTGATGTCCTTATCATAGGACCACCTTGGGAATGTCTTCTTTCCAATAAATAAGTATCAAAATCGGTTCATATACGACGAAGTTATCCGCGAACAACATAAAAAAGCATATATACTGTCGAATTGAGTACCTAACCTCCTCCTTTTTGAAGTCGGTTAAAAAATAATTAGATTCACTAACATGAACATAATCAAAACAAAATACCTATCTACATTTACGTATATATAGCCCAAGGAGATAAAAAGAAGTTAAGGATGATTTTTAAAGTAACTTCTTGAAAAACAAAGTTCAATCTGCTAGTTCGTTAATTATCTGCTATCTGCTAAACGGCATCTAATGCCCGTTGCAATATACCCAGCTGCTGAGAATGCCTTCTCAACACAACACCGATTGGCAATAGCTGGACTAAGCAAAAAAAAAAAAAAAAATATATGCAGACTGAAAAAATCTCCCAGTTCAGACACAAATAAATCCATATCGTATTTTATCCCGAGTATCGAGCAATGTGTTGCTGTACCGAGCGGATATGTGTAGCATCGCTGACTATTGGCGCCCAGTTCCGTCTTTCTCGGACGGGATTTCGACATCATCATAATCCAAACAACAATACAAACTTCTCATAATCTTCTGACAAGATCGCGATCCCGAAGTTGCATTCCCTAGTCGTTACTCTATAAAGAACTTAGTCCTCAAAAGAGGCGTCAGCTAATTAAATATAAATAAACATAATACTATAGATTAGCGAAATATTACCTGAAGTAATAATTTGCTGCTACAAGTCCAAAAGCGCAAGCGTTAAAATACACTCCCTATTATTGAAATGGACAAAGTTCCAACATTATTCAAATTGAGGTTCATCTCTCCATCCCCTGCCTAGTTATACAATCGAGACGCCGGTCGAGCGGCCCATTCATCCACAGGTACAATATAACAATATGCTCCTTGGCAATTAGCCACTCAGTCAACAGTTCCAAACAGACAACAAAAACTAAAAAAAAAAATGAAAGTGAAAATCAAAGTTCATTTTCCGCATAAGGTAACACATTTTTATTAATTCAAACCTGTTCAAATGAATAGTTCAAAACCCTGCAGTAATTGTATGGCGTAATATGATTTTGCAGGACAATAAATCCAACTGTTAATGTCTACTTCTTTAGTATAAGTTGTTACTTAATAATAAAATCAGTACTGGCGTATTCATTAGCCAATGAATCTATCTAGGCTAGCTGCATTGCCACGTGTTATGACAATGTAGCTAGCCTTTCAGGCACTTTTCCTATTAACAGTGGAGGAGAGGAATTGTTTGATACCTATTGATAATTATTTTTCCTACCTTTTACATACATATTATTATTATATTTTAAGACTGTTAGCTTTGTAAATTCTGCAAATATAATGTAGTTTGAATAAAAATATATTTTGTTAATTAGTTATGAGCAAGTATGTATATTTTTAAACATTATTTACAGCTATAAGTCAATATTGCCGTTTCGATGTAAGCACAACAAGCCAATGATTTACAGTAAATAAAAGATAATGAAATGCGAATATTTTTAGTTTAATTGAAAGCGAATTGCGGTTGTTTGTTTGCTGCTAGTACACAGTTCTCGCGTTTTAAAATAAAAAGTAACGTTTAGCCGCTTTCTTCGAATGGATCTGACAAGTTTGCTAGATAACAGTTCGTTATGTCCTCCAAAGATTATGTATGAACCGACCTTGCTAGTTCCTTGACAGAGAAAAGGGCTGAAAATATATTACTATGGTTATATTAACGTTCCATGAAAGCAACAGTCACAAGTTCGACACTATCAAATATCAAGACAAGACCCTATCAAATGACAAGTAATCAATGAAGTTTCAGTTCGATGTACCAAGATATTTGCATCAATTAGTCTCTGCAGCTAATACATTGCATACCGTAACTTTGGCGGCAAGTTCCACACATCCGTGTTACTTGCACGACGAAACAGCGAACTTGTCTCCTCTTAAAAGCGGTCTCGAAACAAGATGCACCGGAGTTGTTTGCATACCATCAGACACGCCAATTAGAATACTATGTTATAATCATAACACATACACAAAGTTTTTATAATTATTTAACAAAAACATTGTTTTATTTTAATAAATTAGTGCTACTTTTTGTGCGAGATGATTATGGTCATATTAGAAATCTACACACAGACTCAGTCTTACACATACATATATATGTATACTTATACATAAGTGTTTACCTTAGTGGGTATTCCATCCATTTCTATTTTGACTGTATGGCGGAAATGTGACGGTAATTGACGTATTTTTCATTATTTTGGTATAGAATATATATAAAAATTACAGAAATCAATTCAGTTGAAACGATTTTGAAGAAACTAGTATAAAGGTATGAGGAGCAGGGTATAATACTCTATAGAATAGGGAGGACTCTCCGACCAGACGTGAGTTGGGTCTAGTGGGCGGTTGAGGTTGGGAAATTATATGAATGCTACTTACTAGAAACTTTGCTTGCTGACTTTGATCTGGCTGACGTCAATATGATGGGTTGATTGCATGAGCCATATATCACTACACGGAATTTTTATTAAGCATGACAATAGGTCCAATCATGGCTTTTCCACAATCCATAATCTGTCAAACTTGTTGTGGATGTCACTCCAGTAATTACTAACGAAAACCAATTAAAACAGCGAATACTCACTGAAAAATGGGTATTGAAATATCATATATCCTGTTACGTGGTCGGACTTATGCAGATCAATAATACACTGCACGTCATTTGTCCAATCAGTTGGGTATTGTTCATATGAAAATACAACAGGCGTGGTGCTTTGTATAGTTTATGTGGTATGTGGGTCTCTCTGTTTTATGATTTCGAAAAGCCAAAAGTCGATATTAATAATTCTTCAACCTTTATGATTTTACGCTCCTTATTTATAAAAGTAATTTAAAGTTGAGTTAAGGTTAAAGTCTAATCTTATACTTGTATCAGAAAAGATGCAAGAAAAATCTTAATGAGGGTTTGTCTTAATACGGTTTCAGACTTTTGTAGCTAAGTAATGACAGCCGCACCGAGGGATTTATTCATAGACCACCGTCTATGGATAAATCCACAGTCATCAGTCATTCGTTTTCATTTTTGACACTCCAATCAAGGGAACAGGTTAGTGTTACACATTAGGTAGAGTGTGGAGGTCTAATAGGCAATCAATCTATGAAAATACAGGTCGGACTGGAAGCCGCCTATACCATAGTTGGAAAAACTAGGAATGATGATGGAACTGGAGGAAACTGTATATTACTTTATATCCATTGCAAAAACACGTCTCGAACATCTTATACAAGAAACTTATACGAATAAAAATAAGTATAAGTAAGTATTTTAACCTATGCCCTTATGAAACCTTAAAAGCTAATGAACTACGTCACGTTTCTTAATAATTTGAATTACTGTGTTTAGTGCTCCCGCCACTTATTCAATATCCCGTGTAAGATGACTTTATGTGTTCTCTTACTCACTTTATGCGTTCTATACAATATTTTTTTATTTATACATTATAAACTAGTGCTTGACCGCAATCCCGCCTGATGCACGCTAGTTTATTAAGACCCTATTCACTGTAGCCTGTGTCTACAACACTTTTGAATTGTAGTCAGAACACAGCTAAATAAAAAAAATAAACAGATAAATTGAATACAGCTTAATCATTGTTATATAAAATAAATAAGCTAAACTAATAATACAGGGTGTATCTGACGTCGTAACGCAGACTTCACAAAAAAGACTACACGGCATGCCAGTAGCAAAATTATGATAGTCATTTATGTCGTTAATGAGCAGTTACTGAAATAACAGTGTTTAAAAAAAAAGTGTCGGCCTGGCCTTTGAACGTTGCAAGCGTGCCGCCGTGCGTTTTTATAGGTATGACGTTGACCCCTGATGCGAACTCTATTAAATCAGCTGATAGGATAGTTTTTCTACTATTCTTCACATTGCGCTTTTTTGTGTAATTAACGAAATAATTAATTTTTACTTTAAAATCTTATTGGGTTATAAAAGTATAGCAATTATAAACAGTCTAAAGTGAAAAAAACTGCATATTATTTTTCTTTTATCGGGAAAAAGCCGACGTAAAATTCCACCACTGGGGAGTTCAGAATCATGTACTGGATCCACGGTACTCATTTGTGCGTCGCTGTCAGATACACCCTTTATATTTCGGAAAAGTTTGTATGCAAGCCGCGCTCTCTGAAATTACTGGACGGATTTGAAAATATATTTCGCATTTGATAGAACAATTTTTGAATGCATGCTTTTAAACATTGGGAGTCTAATTTCATTATTTGGAGTAAAATCAAGATTTCTATAGGTGTCAACAATTACAACCACTTACTTTTACTTTCATGGCGAAAAGGTCAGAGTTATTCGTGACAATATATTCTCTAATTTATTCTCATAGAATCGTAAGTGCCTATGTTCCTATTTCTAGGATATAAGTCACTGTTCGGAGGGAATGGGCCTTAATCTAACACGTTAACCCCTGAAGACCACTAAACCACGTTGACATGCGAAGCCTGCATTCCATTTTCGTTTGTATTAAAAATTTGGCACAGACAGACAATCTTTTGACCCTGAGAAAGGACATAGGCTACTTTTTATCCCGGAAAATTTGATATTCCCGAGGGAAATCTAAAAAGCGCGATATAACCGAATGCCCGCGTGTTTCAATAAAAGGTAGCCTATGGTCCTTTCTCAGGGTCTAAAGATTGTCTGTGCCAAATTTCACCAAAATCGGTTGAGAGGTTTAAGCGGGAAAGCGTAACAGACAGACAGACAGGCAGACAGAATTACCTTCGCATTTATAATATTAGTATGGATAATCTTAATTTAACCTTAACATTGGGGACTCTGTCTGCATAATACATGTAAGTACTCTTTTCAACATAAGCACTAGATAATCGAGAAAGGCAACCTTATAATATAAAATACCCTTAGTAGACGGCAACGAAGCTGTTAAGGTTAATATTATTAGCTCAACTATAAAATTGAATTATATTTTATGTATCATATAGAGTAAAGTGCATTGACAGCCTCCGTGGCGTCGCGGTAGCGAACGCGACCGCTGCGCAAGGAGGCGCGGTTCGACCCCCGCGCAGTGCAAATATTTGTATGCATGAATGTGAATATTTGCACTGGTCTGGTCGTGCCTCGGAAAGTACGTTATGCCGTTGGTAACGAACATTTAATGGCAGTCGTTACGGGGGAGCCCTCAAAAGTCCAACAATTGGTCTAACTGCAATGCTTCGATGTCGCCTTCGGGTTGTGGAGGTCAGACGGCAGTCGCTTCACGGAAAGTATCGAAGTCTAGCCAAAATCAGCAGTTACACTGGTAAAGCGGACCCCAGACTACAAAGCTGAAAAAGCTTCGGATGCGACTGGGATTTACGCTGAGATGATAATAGAATAAAGTGCATTATATTATGCGTTATTTTACAGTTCACGAACAAGATTAGATGGGTACACATAACGCACATTTTTATCAGGATGTTGTTGTATGTCTATAATATAGTTTACTCTTTGAAACGAACAGTAAGTACTTTTTATATTTTAGCAGAGTTTATGTCCGAAGAGTTAACATTTATGAATAAAATTAACTTTGGTTTAATTTTGGCATTACATGTTACCTTTAATCTGTAAAAAAAATAAAAAGTATTAATTTCCTTTACTAGCTATACAGGCTGTATTTTGTGACATTGAAAAAAAAGCTGATGCGCGCTCATCTCTAATTTTTGAACAAGTAAAAGTTATTGTGCGCTATTTCTTTTCGCTTTATTGTTATTATTTGAAAATATCGTCAGGTAGTGACAAATTTATAAATTCGACACCGCCAGAAGTCTCTAAAGCGGGTTTAAAGGCTACCTTAAGCTCTTGCCCGCAAAACCGGCCGATTGATACTACAAGCATATCTAAATTTCCACATATGGAATATAGTGTAAACTTAGCGCACTTTTATTCACACTTTTATATCACAGTTTTCACAGAGAAACAATTTTTTGGTATATGTATATACTAAATCAAATTGCCTTTATAAAGCTTATCTATAATCTTCATTATTATATGCACTTAAATAGAATTCTTTTTAAATAGTCTACATACTCTTTTACTCCTACAAGTACCAAGTACAGTAAAATATATGAGTATGTTCTATCATGTTCAGATATCGATTTCCGTTACGTATGCAGTTCTGCTAGCGAATTAATTTTGACCTTGAATTATATCATTTAAGGCCGATTTGCTAAGACAGTCGTTAAGGCTACCTGCCCATTGAAGCGGAGCGAGGCTGCGGAGCGGAGAAACAGAGAAATATTAATCAATAGGAGTGCATAAAATCATAATATCTCCGCTCCGCTCAATCTTATTGGTTAATATCTCTCCCGTCGTTCTGCTCCTCAGCCTCGCTCCGCTTCAATCGACAGGCAGCCCAAAGCAAATTTTCATATTGATAATAAGGTATTAAACAAGAATACAAAATTGAACATACAGTTTAAAGTAGAATAGTCGTATTTGGCATGACGTGAAAGAGAACGCACTGATCGGAGATGAAAGATACACGCATGAAGCCAACGTATGGATAAACAAATCCAATCACGTGACACGTAGATAGTTATTAGCTGATTTTAATGAAACTAAAACTTTATGCATACATAATTTAGACAAATGGAGCACAGATCGAACATGTGTGCGAACTGTGTGAGCTAGACAGCGATGTGCGTAGATGGGATATTTGACGAAATCGGAGTGTGAGTATCTCAATAGGTATGTTTTCCGTACATTCACAACACAGAGTGGGCCGTAACAGCACCACGCGGGCCCAGTCCTGGTTGGTAAATTACAAGTCTTCGATTTTGTGTTTCTACGACACATCGGTTTCCTCACAATGCTTTATTTGACTGTTTTGAAAACAGAGCTGATAAAATAATTTACACAAAGTAAAAAAATACACCCGCCTGGGTTCGAACCTTCGACCTACAACGTAAGTCGCAGGAGTTACCTTACCACTGCTCTCTGAAGATTCGTTAATTGGGTTTTGTTACGCCATTCGTACATACGGACGTGCTCATCAAAGCAATTTAATAATTGCATAAATTAACAATTTTTAATTGTGGCCTAGTCTTAGATTCATAGCATTTTGTTGTGTAGTTGAACGATTTTTATGGCAAATATGGACAAAAACTAAGTGATATTTTTTCGCAACAATGGATAGTAGCCCCTCTGTTCGGGGCGGACTACCGCCACGCTCTTCACCATCAGCAGCAACATCCAGAAGTCAGGTTCAGGATGAAACAAATTTTTCTACTCCAGAAATCCAGTCGTGGTTGTCCAGCACTGAGCAGTGCTTGCATGAAGTTTGCACCATAGCTTCAGAGGGCAAGATGAATTCCGAACAGAAGCTTACGATCAGTAGCCTCTGCCGTAAAGTCGGGCACGCGAGTCTCTCAAATGGCTGTGGAATACCAGTCACTAAAACAGAAAGCCCCCCAAAACTACGAATTCCGAACAGAAACTTACCGATCAGTAGCCTCTGCCGTAAAGTCGGACACGGAGTCTCTCAAATGGCTGTGGAATACCAGTCATTAAAACATAAAGCCCCCCAAAACTACGCCATCCTGCAAAACTTCAAGGAAAATGGAGACCTATCTGCTAGTTTGGCTGAGATCAAGCAGCAATTACAAGCGACCCTTTATAAACAAAATAAGGAAAGCACTTCTTTTGCAGGCATGGCAAAGGGGACCAAAAGCCTTTTTGGCCCTCATCCAATTAGCTCAGTCGCCATTTATCCTAGTGACAATACAAAGACCAGCGAAGAGATCATAAACTTAGTCCAAAATATTGTATGCCCGGAAGAAATGAAGCTGAAGGTGCGTGGACTTCGAAATACAAAAAACGGAGGTGTTATAAATTAGCACGGAGAGCAAGGACGACATCCAGAAATTGAAGCAGACTGACGAGCGTTCCACCTCTATACTTACTGTCGATGAGCCTCGAAAGCGGAAGCCTCGTATTGTTATTATTCGGGTCCCGACTAATATGGTAGAAAAAGAGGTCTTTAAATACATTTTTGAGCAAAATATTGTGGACAAATAACCTACATTGACCAAAGATGCGTCTTTGTCCTCAATTAAATTAAGCCATAAATCAGGGAAAAGGGATGCTGACAGCGGCAACTACGTTGTTGAAGTACCAGCCAGCGCACGGAAAGCCCTTTTGTCTCAGAACAGACTTTACATTAACTGGACATCATGCCCTGTACGAGACTTCACCCTTGTGACTCGATGTTTCAAGTGCCAGCAGTACGGTCATGCAGCCAAGACCGCAAATCCACCACTTCAACTTGCGGCCATTGTGGACAAGATGGTCACGCGGCTCAAGAGTGCTCTTTGAAAGAAGACTCGCCGAAATGCGCAACCTGCAAGCGCTATAAAAAACGCATCAACCAAAGGACGGAAGATTCCGATTGCCCAGCAAGAAAGGCCGCTGAATTCAGGTATATCAACTCCGTAGATTATGAAGGCGCCTAAAAGCGCCAAACAATAGATTATATATATAGCTCTGGTACATCTAAACACAGAAGTACATACTTTGTATAGGTATATTTTAGTTATGGATAATTTAATTACAGAAATAGACAATACTTTTCAGTCAGAATCTAAAAAATGTGAGGTTGAAAATTGCAAACAATATCTTTCCGGATATCAAAAGCCATTTATAGTACTAACACAGAATATACGTAGTATCTGCAAGAACTTTGACAGCTTTAACATTTTTCTTCATAGACTGGACATAGCATGCGATATCATAATACTAACCGAATGTTGGTGATCAAAACGAAAAGATATCATCCCTACCATGACGGGATACAACTTTTTCCATAGCACGAATAACCAGAATCAAAACGATGGGGTCGTAGTTTACGCTAAGCAATCGATTATTGTCTCAGTCGAAGAACAGAATCAAGTAGACTGAAACTGCCTTATAATTAAAATAGGTACGAGCGACTATAGCAATTATAGCTATCTACAGATCCCCATCGTTTAGAAATCTGGACTCCTTTCACCATTTCTTAGACCAGGCTTGTCGTAGTCTTTCCGCTTTCAAGCACATCATATTAACGGGTGACATTAACATAAACATTAGAGCAGAAAACGGCGATACAGGTGCTCAAAATTACCTAAATTTATGTTCATACAATGGGGCTTCACACCGGTCATACGCTATCGACACATCAAAGTGGCTCATGTCTCGATCACATGATGATAAAAACTCCCTTACCATATATTACCCTAGTTACTAATTCAACAATAACCGATCATAACGCCGTCCTATTAACAATGAACTTAACGCTATCTAAGCAAAATTGTCCCGTGTCAAAGTCCAAATTAAATACAAATAAATAGAAACATACGCCATCGGCCGGCCGGTCCTGAAGGACTGGCTCGACAGGCATCACGGGTTCCTCTCCTTCCGTCTGGTGCAGGTACTCTCCGGTCACGGCTGCTTCGGCAGGTACCTGCACCAGATAGGACGAGAGGAGACACCGTCGTGCCACGGTTGCGGCGTGGCGGAACACATCCTCGCGGTGTGCCCGTCGCGGGCCGTGCCGCGCCGCGATCTTGTCGCGGCGTTGGAGGGGACCTCTCACTGCCCGCCATTGTCAGAGCGATGGTGAGCGATGGATAACATTGATTTTAGCTCCGTGTACAATTGTACTGACGCTGATTCGTCTTTATCGATTTTAATTAAAAATGTCCAGCAAGCAATATTACATAATACGACCGTCACAACATTAAATCGGAAGTATTATAATATTAAACCGTGGATTACTCCGAGTCTTGTCCGATGTATAAGGCATAGACATAAACTACACCAGAAGACCAAACTTTTTCCTGACAATAAAATGCTTCTTGTTACATACAAGAGATACAGGAACTTTTGTAACAATCTCTTGAAAAAACTTAAAATTGTTTACGATAAAAACGAATTACAGAAAGCAGGTAATAATAGTAATAAAACAGATATGGAAGCATATTCACATTACATGACAATAATGACAACATAATCACAATATCTACAAATTAGCACAAGCCAGAAATTGTTTTATTCTACAATGAAACAAAAGGCGGTGTGGACACGGTCGACCAAATGTGCGATAACAATATTTAAAGGATATGTTGAGGTTGGCCACTGAGATTTTCTTTCACATGCTAGATACACAACATGGTGCAATCGCAATGTAACATGAAAAGGCCTGTGTTTTTGGTATCATTGGGTTTGAGCACGCTTTAAGGTCACCTTGATAGAAGATCTTCACAACAAGCACCGAAAGAATGTCGTCAACAAAAAAGCAGCGCTGTAAACTTAAAATTGTTTACGATAAAAACGAATTACAGAAAGCAGGTAATAATAGTAATAAAACAGATATGGAAGCATATTCACATTACATGACAATAATGACAACATAATCACAATATCTACAAATTAGCACAAGCCAGAAATTGTTTTATTCTACAATGAAACAAAAGGCGGTGTGGACACGGTCGACCAAATGTGCGATAACAATATTTAAAGGATATGTTGAGGTTGGCCACTGAGATTTTCTTTCACATGCTAGATACACAACATGGTGCAATCGCAATGTAACATGAAAAGGCCTGTGTTTTTGGTATCATTGGGTTTGAGCACGCTTTAAGGTCACCTTGATAGAAGATCTTCACAACAAGCACCGAAAGAATGTCGTCAACAAAAAAGCAGCGCTGTATGGTTTGTCCATGTTCTAAAGACATTAAAACATTGAGTCACTGCATTTTTTGTAGAAAATCCATGTGTCAAAAATACATGAAGTTAATTTGCAGTTCTTGTTACGAAAAATAAAAAAAATTGTTATTTAAACCTTATATTTTGTTTTTCATAAACATTATGCTTATTAGGATGATTATCATAATGTTTTGTACAACAGTAATAAAATTGATTATAAATTGTTTTTTTTTAAGTTGATTCAATTGACTTCTAATCTATTTGTTACGGTGGCCCCAACACCCCGCGAGTGCTAACGAGGTGGAAGACCGCGCGAGTGATGGAGGGTTAAAGGGTGCTGAAACCGATTGGGGTTAAAAAAATCCAAGATGGCGGTTGAAATCGGTTAAAATTTTTCGCATGGATTCTGGTTTTCCAGGGTGCTGAAGCCGATACAAATGAGGTCAAAATGGAATCTTAGACAGAGCCAGCAAAAACTAAAAGAAAGCATTTTTTTTTGTACGTTTGTACCAAAACTTGTGGACAGGAATCATATTTTAAAATCTAGATCAGACTGACATTTTCTTTCCGACTGCTGTGTGACAAAAGCCCAAGCAAATTAGGAGTTCACCGTTTTTCTTTATATGTCATGACATAATCTTGGTTTGACCATCTAGTCTTAAATGGTCCTTCGGATAAAAACGACACAGATTGAGTGGACCTATCAAATTGTTTCTATTATTAGAATTAGTTAGTTTGTTTTATTAGAGTTTATATTTTTGTTTCTAATTGTATCATGTTGCGTATAAATGAGGCGTTCTGTTGTTTTTCTACCCCTTGGGAGAAAGGCATTAGCAGTTTATAAACTTATATTTTTAGCTTTCATTATGGGTTATTAAGTTATAATTAGAGGTCGGATATTCTGCCCCCTAATCGGCGAACACATTTTTGTCAAATGATAGCGACTAGTTGGGATCGTTTGGATCAAACGGACCAATGGGAAGTCCGAACGATCCCAACTGATGTCAACTAGTCGCAATCATTTGACAAAAATGTGTTCGCCGATTAGGGGGCTGGTGCTTAAATACCTACACTTGATTTGACGGAAGAAAAATATGGATATGCCTTTCGGTACACGCAGTTAATATGTAGGGGAAGGTATGCTTAAGCTATGAATGGACCACATAACTTTACGAACTCGTACTTCTAAAAATATAAGTGTTAAAATGAAAGCAGTTTATTGTTTTTATAGTAACAAGTTTTAGTAGCAACATTATAATTATCAATATTAAAAAATTATGGTATACGAAAAGAGGCAAACAATACTCATACACTCAAATGCCAGTCGTCTAATATCTGTAGCAGTAATGCCGTACAACCAGCCTTCCATGTCAAGAACATGTTTACACAGTTCATCTTCTAAGGACCGAGATTCCGCGCCTTTGGCGCCCCCCTTGCAATTTTTTTTTTTTTAAATCGATTTTAAGCATAGAAGGCTAGTTGGGATAACGGAAAGAATAGTTTTTTTTGAACTCAGCGCATCCAGATCTATATGATTATCTATAGTGGTGAGGGTTTTGAGCAACTTCGGGCACATACATACAGACAGACATACAAACATACGCACTTTATAGGGATGGATTCTGGAGGGAGGTCACATCCGGAACCCGATATTTTGATGTCGCTTTACTTTGACTTAATACATTCTGCTGCATTCGTTTAACCCACTCTATTTTTTCCTGACAGATTCCAATGCAAGGTTTATGTTAGTCTGATTCACGGAAAATTAGTTCATATTTTCCCAGGCATTCAGGAATTTTAAATTTTGTAATGATTTTCTATTGTTTTTTTACATATTTAGTGAAATTACTAAGGATCCGCCAAGGACTCGTTTTAACTAGTTTAGGCATTGCTAGCCTGCACAGTTTGGGACCTTTTACCTTGGTGGTACATTGAAAGCGCTAGTCTAATTATCACAACCTTCCCCCATGCCATTACAGGTTTTGTTTATAATTATAAAAAAAAATACCAGATCGCGTATAAAAGGTATTTCGAGATTTTTGAAGCAAAAAAATATGTAAGACTAAATAAATAAATTAAAAAAAAACTAAAATATTTTTATCCTGCGTCGTTTCATAGTGTACCTCACTATTACAAGTTTATTTAGAACTAGCGGAGCCAGCGACTTCGTTCGCGTGTAATTAGTTATGCTCAGCTCCTATTGGTCGCAGCGTGATGTTATGTAGCCTAAGCCTTCCTGGATTAATGGTCTATCCAACGAAAAAATAATTTTTCAAATCGGACCAGTAGTTCCTGAGATTAGCGCGCACAAACAAACAAACTCTTCAGCTTCATCTGAATCGATTCCAATAATATTTACATCATGTTATATTTTTTCCCAAATACATTAAGAAATTGTCGCAGTGTGGTTATCGAGCGGACCACGCAGCTTACGGTAGATCATAGTAGGTACGCGCAACAGCTACGCCACAGGTCAACGCACCGCTAGCCTGACCGAGCGGAGTTCTAGAAACAGTAGTTTCTTTTAATGCCGTTTTTGGCAAATCATACAATCGAGCAACCTCACATGAAAACGGGCCATATGTACATACCCGTGCAAGTCTACAAATGCCGTCAAATAGCGCTATACTATTTGTAGTAGACTTGCATGGGTACCAATATTTTAGGATTTCCACCAAGGGCATGATAGCATGGTCCGTTCATTTCCATGTGTGGTTGCGTCGAAATGAATTTGAGCCGCTGTCCTCAAATATTCTTTATAATAAAAACACACACACAAACATTTACAAAATTACATTGTTTTTCAATTATATAATTTTATTTACACCTATGTCTGATCTTCTCTTCACCACCCATGATTGTCTGGTAGAGAATGCCTAAGGCATTAAATCCGTCTCTGTACATTTCTACGTGCGAAAGTGTAATTAAATAAATAAATTAGACGGATTATAAAACAATTTCTGAAAAGCATAAAAAGAACCGGTATCATGTTTTAAATCGTCTCGTCTGATATCATTACTACGCTCTCGTGTTTTAATGACTACCATGTCTATAGTAAAACTCTGATGTTAAAAGTGTAGCCCTGTTCGTTATTTCAGTGAAAGGATTGAGCTGAGTGGAGTCTGTTTGTATGATAACAGTTTTGTAGTTCTTGCCGTCCTCATGTTTTCTATACTGTACAAGATCAAGATTGTGTTTAGACGGTGTTTCTTTTGAAAGCGTAATCTGTAGGACGCACACACGTAAATAGAAATTGAAAATTCCAACTTCTGAGCATTTTTTTTTAAATATGTTATTCTATCTTTGAGCGGTCAATTTAAGCGGATTATAATAAAGATTACTGTAGTAATTCCTTGTATTTAAATAACCACGCAATTTATATTACTACAACAATTCATACGCGTAGTGCTCACAGAGGCAACTAAATAAAATAACAACCAAAATTCAAATTCATCGAAGCTTACAACCGTCGCTATCTTTGTCTTTCCTTCTAGTATTTTACGCCGATTTTGTAATAGTACTTAATGTTTTTGTTAGATAACAGATGGCACTACTTACCTCGATAGGAAAAGATTTGATTTAATTAATTTGATTTATGTAGTTGCTATCAACAAAAGATTTTATTGTATGCGAACCATCCTTGAGGAAAAATCTTAATTTATATAATCAATAATTTTATCTTTTATGAAGAAATTCCATGTGTTATGATAGTTATTCAAAGAAAAATTATTAGGTAGTAATAATTTACGTATACATATGTAGGGAGTAATTTTAAACGAATAGATATACCACTCTTAAAGTTTTTTACATTATATTTCTATATTATAAGCCATAATTTGAAGTAAAAAAATATTCAATAAATAAATGTTTGAAAATTTAACTTCCGATTCAATTCACAACAATAATATCAAATTTTATAATACTAATACCAATTTCTAAGATACCTAATTATTTTTCTAAAATAAGTATTCTAAATTAATATTTACGCCACTAACACTTTTCGGATATTTCGTTCTTCATATTTTTCTATTTGTCAAGTCCCATATTTTGGGAACAGGGCTAGAAATAAACACATTTTATGATGATAAGGATTGAGATGCACATTTAATTAGGTTGCACAGGAGTTCAATCTACCCAAATAAGGACAAAATCTAGCACCTGTAATTTTTCCGCTGCCCGTTTTACTTGAAATGCCCCTAAACTGAAAAAGAATTGGTTCAAAATCTTAATGTCTTTAAGAAGCTATTCAAATGAAAGAACTTAGCTCCTATTTTAGAATTATTGATCATAAAGGCAGTACAAAGATGAATCTGGGGCCGCTGCAAGAGGCAGCATTGTCAACTCTTTTTTTACAACCCAGACTTGTCATCACTTGCATTACGACACTATATGTAGACTAATATAAAGAATACAGAGGGCAGTCCATACAGAACTTGAAGAGCCACGAATTTATTAGTAGATATAATATTTTAATTTAAAATGATCTAAAAATGTGAATTCAAGTGCAAAATACGTAATTTGTTTTATTTATTATTTATATATTTTGTACTTGAATGCACATATTTCATAATTTGGGATAACTAAAAATAATTTAAATAGAGACTAACCAAGTTGCATATTTCTTTCAAACTTGTTCCGAATTAACCCCGGTTTCCCATACTCCCGTCTCTAGACGCTGCAGGCGTGGGGGATGTGGGTTATCAAATTCCCGATCGGAAAACGGCTTTAGCCGTTGAGGCAACAGGAGTCAAAGTTGCATTTCCCAATCTGCTTACCTGATGCAATGGCATTTCCATTCCATCCTCTAGTCTAGGGTGTCAAAAATTTCAGAGAGCAAATATATCTTGCTGTTTTACCCAATTATAAATCGACAGTGAAGCTATATCACATTAACTCAAATTCACTTATAGAAAGCATAAAAATTTAAATATGCGTAGTTCTGTTTAAAAGAGAATTTCATAACTACTTTTTTAAATAATATTATTTCTCGGTTCCAAGTAAAGGACTTCTAAAAAGCCACTGCGAATTTTCTGAAAGAGTTGGAATGTAATAATACAGATGTTTGCTCGGTTGAGTATTTTCCTTTGCTGGAAAAAATGTATTCATTGAAATCGTACTTTAATTATCAGTGCTGAAAAGAAGACATTTAATATTAAAATTCTAGTAGAAGTGCATAAAATACCGCGCGATAAAACGAGCTACAGAACAAGACTGGTGACGCTTTTTTAACAAACATTCTTAAAACAAATAGGAAATGTTTATGTATAGTAACCACAGCTTAGCCGGTTGTGGCACTAAACATGCAAAACTTCACGGGTTGACAACCAATCAATGATAATAATTTAACCACGGGTCTATTTTTTGATTTATCAAAAGCTTTTGATCTAGTTTCCCACGATTCATTATTACAGAAACTAGAATCACTTGGCATCAGAGGGCCACCCTTACAGTGGATAAAGTCATACCTTCATAACAGAAAACAATGTGTCACTATACCAAATATAAACGATGACAAAGACTTAACACTATACGCATCTGAATATATTTGCAACAGATTTGGTGTTCCTCAAGGAAGTATACTGGGGCCAATTTTATTCTTATTGTACATAAATGACATTACTGAAATAACTAACCATAAATGCATTTTATTTGCTGATGACATTTCTATTATTGTGACATGTAACAAAAATAATAATACAATTTCTGACCATGAAGCTGACATTAACAACACAATTGACATCTTAATTAACTGGCTTAATATTCAAAATTTGAAAATAAATCTTGACAAATCAGTGTACATGCAATTTAATAAATGTAATAATAACAAATCTAATATCAGTTTAAATATACCCAAACTCAAATCTGTAACACTGACCAAGTTTTTGGGTGTAACTATTGATGAACATTTAAATTGGAAAATGCATGTTGATAGTGTCTGTAGTAAAATAAATAAATTTGTATATGCGCTCAGACAAGTAAAACAAGTTACAAATTTAAAAACAGCCATATTAGTTTACCACGCATACGTGGAATCTATACTGCGGTATGGACTTGTAATATGGGGCAACAGTACCGATCAACATAGAACATTTATTGCCCAAAAAAAATGCATTAGAGCTCTATACGGACTTCAACCTGACGAATCATGCAAGCCAGTATTTGAAAAACTATGTTTGTTACCGCTACCTTGTCTATATATTTACGAAACATGCATATTTGTGTGGAAACATAAAGAATTGTTCAAAACAGCAAATGATATATGTCTTCGAAACCGACGAGACCCTTATATGCTCGTACTAAGCAATGTTCCTAGGCTTGCAAAGTATAACAAAGGCTGCTTAGCTATGTGTGTACGGATTTATAATAAATTGCCTGGTGACTTTAAGTTGATAAATACAAGATACTGTTTTAAGCGGAAATTGAGTGCATGGCTAAACCAACATAATTTCTATAGTCTGAAACAATTTTTTGACACGAAATGTTAAGTAGGTACTTTTTGTTCTTGTATTGTATTCAAATTTGCGTGCTGAGTCTAAACTCGGCAAAACATGTTTGTACTACTGTTATCTTTAAGACCTTTTATACCATGTTTTGAGCAAATAAATATTATTATTATCTTTTATTTACCTTATTACATATAATTTACATTTTTAAATATTTGTATAAAAAATAAAAAAAACATTTAAAAATATAAAAAATAGTAGCCCACCGGTATCGGGAACAGGGTCCAAGCTACCGGCGGTCAGGGCTCCAGAGAGAGGAACTTCCTGACAATGCGAGCCGTGTCCAGCAGTACCGCTTTCTGAATCAAGCCCTTGATCCAGCTGCCTAACGAGAGCCTCCTGAGGTGTTGGTCGAGGCTCTTGGCTATTAAGCCATTGGCTGTCACGACTATCGGTACAATGATTGCTGAATCCACTTCCCACATGTCGACAACCTCGTGAGCCAAATCAAGGTACTTGATTTGTTTATCTTTCTCGGCTTTCACGAGGTTCTCATCATGCGGGATGGTTATGTCAACAATCATTGCACGCCGCTCTGATCGATCCACCATCACTATATCAGGCTTATTGGCAACAATAGTCCTGTCAGTGATGATGGATCGATCCCAGTACAATGTGATATGGCCATTTTCGAGAACTGGGTCGGGCATATACCTGTAGTACGGCACCTCCGATTCCACAAGGTTGTATTTCAGAGCAAGTTGTTTTATTTTTATTATTATTATTATCACAGTAGAGTCAGTTATTTCATCTACAATAATAGTTCGCATATCACAGGGGCGTGGAACAACTTGCATTAACATTAACGGGTTAAGGAGTACTCAGTTCTCAGACGCATATTGCGTGACGGTGAACGCAAATGTGTGATATAAGCCGTTACTTGTTGTAACATAACTTTCCACATTCGCCGGTGGTACTGTTCTAGTAATGATGATTCGCTCAATGGATCGAGATTTCTAAATTGAGATTCGTGGTACCTATAATATTTGAAATGTTTCTATTTTTGAAGAGTCTGTTGAAAATTTCTAACATGTAATGTTATTTGCAAACCACTACCGGTAATTTCTGCCACGTCACCTAATGAACCTTGATTGAAGTAATTCTATCACATTGCATTAATATTGTCAGAAAGCCTAGAACACAGGCGTAGAGTAGCCAGCCTTTCGGTGTTCTATAGGATGCATTTCGGGGAGTGTGCGAGGGAATTGCATGATTTAATTCCCCCATCTCCGTTCCACCAGCGGACGACCCGTCGTACGGCTGGTTTCCACCCTTACGTTGTTAACACCACTACGATCCGGACGAAGCGTTTCGCCTCCTCCTTTATACCGCGTACATTGAGGGACTGGAACAATTTGCCCGCGGCGGTGTTTCCGTCGGACTACAATTTGAGTGTCTTCAAGGCTAGAGTGAATTGGCTCTTAATAAACTAGTGCGCTTTACCATCAACGATTGCGTCACTGCTTACCATCAGGCAGGATTGCGGTCAAGCGCTGGTTTATAATATGTAAAAAAAAAAAAATCGGTAGTTAGAAGCCCGAAAGTCAGTCTTACCAAGGGGTATAAAACATGAACTGGGTTGTGGAGGTCAAGTAGGCAGTCGGTCCATGTAAAGTACTGGTATTCAGCTGAATCCATTTAGACTGGAAGTCGACCATAACAGTTGAAAAAAAGGCTGGGCATATGAAGACGTGAGTCACACAAAGGGCAATGGAAAGAGCTATGCTCGAGAGTTTCTCTGCGTGATCGAATCAGAAATGAGAAGAACCAAAGTCACCGACATAGCTCTCTGAGTCGCTAAAATTAAGTGGCAGCGGGCAGGGCACAGTGCTCGTAGAACCGATGGCCGATGAGGCAGTAAGGTTCTAGAGTGGCAGCCACGTACCGAAAGACCCAGCGTAGGGAGGCCACCAACAAGGTGGACCGATGACTTGGTGAAGGTCGCGGGAAGCCGATAGATGCGGGCAGCACAAGACCGGTCATCGTGGAAAGCCTTGCCTTGGCCTTGGGGGAGGCCTTTGTCTTTGATAGGCTGAAGAAGAAGATGATGACGATGGAACATAACATCATCCTTTGGAGACTAAATAGAACGTGTTATTAAACGCTATTATTGCTCGGTTACAAGTAACAGTTAGTCAGTTATGCGGGACAAAGCGGGGTGCAGCTAGTATTTTGTTAGTATTTTTATGTACTTCACCTACTAAACGGCTAAACCGATTTTGATCACAGCTTTTTTAGTGTTTTCATGGGTCTCTGGATGGTTGCGCTTGCTGGATGATGCGTCTGAAGAGTTAGTTAAGAATAAATTTCGAACCCATGGGAATATCGGGATAAATCTTATGTGTGCAACTATCTGTGTGCCAAATTTCATTAAATTGCGTTCGTTCGTTAATTGCGTAAAAGAGTTACAAATATCCATCCAAACTTTTACGTTTATAATATTAGTATGATAACAATGCAAGAACTGTCGAGTTCGACATTTGGACTCGGAAAAAGTATAATAACATTTTCCTGTTAGATTAAACTCACCAAAATCGTCATTAACATATAAAGTGTTTAAATTAATCATGAGTTTATTTATACACGATGCACCTATTTTGCCCTATTTTAATTATATAAATTATAAAATTCTCGTGTCACAGTTTTCGTTCCCATACTCCTCCGAAACGGCTTGACCGATTCTCATGAAATTTTGTGAGCGTATTGAGTAGGTCTGATCGGACAACATCTATTTTTCATCCCCCTAAATGTTAGGGGTAGTCCACCCCAATTTTTTTTTGGACAGAATTTTTGGTTTTTATTTTTTTATGATACAACATACAAAAATACATACAATCCTAAATTTTCACCCTTCTACTACCAACCTTTATTTTTTAATAGCCATTTTAGTAATTTAATCATTTTTCATTTCCTGTCGAAAACTGATCAATCGTCATTTAATTAGTTTTATTCCCGAGGGAAATCTAAAAAACGCGATATAACCGGATTCGGAAAGCTAGTAAGTTATAAAATGATTGTTTCAGTCATTTCTCTTCGTATCCTTTGCGGGAAATATTATCCTTTTAAATACATGTTCTGCTGAAACTGACATTATTTTAAGCGTGTAAATACATCCATTAGTTAATAAATTAGCTATCGTCAGTCACAAACTTATTGCTATGCGGTAAAATATGCATTTGAACTGATAATTATTTTAATTAACAAGCGGCAGCAGCGTGCAGTATGGTCAGCCTAGTCCCAGCAGTGGGAACACCCACCGCACATAGGGGTATTTTAACTATCTAGGCGGCCAAAAGTCAGAATAACAAAGTTAAAGAAATACTACTGCATTCGACTACCTGAGGCAGAGGACACTCCAACGAACCATGGGCCGTCATCACCACCCCTCTCCCATTGCGCGTTAACCGGCAAACTCAGTCGGTACTTGATCATTGAACTTTGTGTATGTGTCAGTTATCGGCGATTTTTGGAAAGCGTTAACATTGTGAGCTAAACACCAATTTTCTTTGGTAACCTGGTAAAAGAAAGCAATGGATTCGGAGACTACAGGTATGTGGCAATCTAAAAATTTAATAAAATATTATTATTTAATAAAATTTGATTCCGTTTAACATATTTTTAGTGATCGAATAATAATGTCTAAAATGACAAAAATTTATTAAAGAAATTTATCTTTAAAGATGTATTTGTTTTAGTATCCGGGTAGATCCGGCCTTTTTTGGCATTCATGATTAAAGTATTGATTCTTAAGTAACGAATGCTGTATAAATTAACCGCAGAATAGCGCAGATACACTAAGCAGAGTACTTTGATCTTTTACGGTCGAAATTAGTGACATTTTAATTTATGTTTAAATTTTGTTTTAGGTTCAGGGGGTACCTCTGGAATCAAAATAGTGACTCGTAAATCACTCTTTGATAAGATGAAGAAGCTGTTAGAAAAAAAAATGTTTTTTGAGAGACCATCTTTTCACCCAAGACTACTTACAGAAAGTCAGTTAAGTAAACTGAAACACGATTTTGCACATTTCAAATCAAAAATAAAGCAAAAGTGGATTATATTGCACTAAAAAAGAAGAGGTTTTCTTAAAAAACAACCATCTTTGGTTGAAAGGTACTTTCAAAATTCCAGTCACAACTACAAATCGTCAAGGGCGCCCTCTCGTCAATCATTAGGTAAATCTAGCGACAGGAGCAAAATAATAAAAACTGCAGAGATCCGTTCCGATGTCGAAGATGTTGGTAGATAGTTCACGCAGCCGAAGTTGAATAAAGAAAATCGGGAAAACGCGATAACAAGCTCTCCGACTCTGCAACGAAGTACAACAAAACTTTCGATGGCTCTAAGTGTGGAAAAAGATCGCGTCTAACTCTCATGGAAGCTTTGAAAATGTTTATAAATTCAGATTTAACACGAAGACATGTATGATTCTACAAGAAACGCGAACAAGAAGTTTTTCCGTGTTATAGCTTAATTCAAGAAGCCAAAAGAAAACAACTGCCAAAAAACTAATGACCTTAATAATAGCAGTAGATTTTTTCAAACATCTGAAACTGTCTTCAGATATTACAGGAATAGATTACGAGTTATTATGTAGACTAAAAGTGACTCTGGAAACGATTTCGAGCTGATACGAGATAAATTTAGAAAAATATAAAAAATACGCAGAAGACTGCTTGCTTATACGTGAAACTTTACCCGTGGCACCCAATGACACTCACACAGCACAAAGTACTTGTGCACGGATCGGACATAATAAAAAATTAATTGTTACCTATAGGACAACTATCTGAAGAAGCAGTAGAGGCACGCAACAAGCATTTTAAGTCATACAGACAGGATTACTCAAGAAAAGTAGAGACCTGTAACAGACATTTTCAGGAAGCTACTTTTAAGCTCAGATTCTTTTTTAGTGCCTCAAGGATAATAAAGAAAAGTAAGAAGTGTTATTTCCTTCCTGAAACATTGAATATGCTTGTATCTGCAGCAAGCAAACCAAACCCAGCGGATGCACTTCAACCAGAAAGTAAGGATGAGATAAACTAATTATTGATTGATTTAATAAATACTTATAGTTTGTAACATCAATATACTTAATTATATGTGTCATAACAATCATTATGTAATATTAGTGTAGAAATATGACCGAATCAAATTTTTTATTTTGTTTTTTTTCTCTATTTATGTAAATTATAAAAAAATAAACATTATTAATTACTGTTTATATAGCGCTTGTTTTATTTCTGTCATTACCAACTCAAAAACCCCAAAAAATGTTTTTGGCCGGCTAAATTAGCAAAATACCCCTATGTGCACTGCTGGGACATAGACGTCCTCTACGTAAAACGTAGTATGTTGGTACTCTTAGATGTTACATTAATTCTAGATCATCCCGATAGCCGGTCTCTTCACCATGTTTTCCTTTGCAGTTTCGCCCACGTTCGCGTTTTCTTTATCCACAGTTAGATATACGAGGCGCATCACTAACCCTTGCTTTGCATAAAACTTCAGCTATTTTACTTGTTGACTCCCAGTCAAAACATCCGGAGCGACACAACAGGTGTGAAAATGTTGTGAAAGGGTTAGACTAATGAGGATTGAAAGCACTCCAACTTAACACGTTACGTAAACGTCATTAACGTGCTACTTTAAAAAACAGGAAAAAAATCTTGGTAACTTTCCACTGTAATACATTTTCAGGGATAGTAAAACCTAAGATTGACAAGGATTTATCATCCCAGATAAACAGTGCAAGTAACAAAAGCCTTGCGTTTTTACCGGACTCAGGACTGTGGCGGGGTACAAAAGAAGCATAATGGTTTTGGTTGGTATTTAATATGTGTATTTATGAATACTAGATATTATTCACACAGGTTTCAAAATAATGCTGCCTTCTTTGAACTGGAAATCCAGGTATTCCTAATGAGAGGTGAAGAATGTCATAATTCTGTATATTATACATTCCAATCGTATTATTCCGTGGCTTACTTCGAACAAAGTAGTTGGTTCAGAACGAAGTCTCCCCGGAATTGGAATGCTAAACATTGGCGAGCCTTTGAAATGAATAACTGCGTATCTTCTGGAAATAGCACTAGAAATTAATTAACATTTGTTATTTATTAACAATTTACTTCTGGTTTTACGAATTGAATCAGTTAAAATTATATGCTCATTGTTTAAGCATTTGTGTTTTCTTGACAGTTGAAACATAAAAATATTGATAAAAAGCAATATACATTTTATACCCTAGATACAGAATTGTCCCAGAACTCAACGACAACCCGAAACGGGGTGACAGGACTGATTGTAACCATTATGAGGTAATTAGAAAAATATGGACATTTAAGAAAAAACTGTAAATTTGGTTAAACTGTAAAGTTTTCGGTTACTGTGGTTAATTATTATTATTTTTGTTCAATTAAACTTTGGATCCTGAAGCCTAAATTACATTTCTAGAACCACAGTCAAAAATCGTGGCACAATTGCAATTAAGACTATTTGTAAATTTAATATTTTCAAGATTTTATTTCATTTTCGACTTTGAAAGGCCCTCCCTTAAAAATAGGACGTCCTAAAATACCTTGGCAACGGCCATTAAAAGTTCGCGCATTTAATCAGGATTGTAAAATGGTACAATACTTTGTTTTATTTAGTCTATAGTCTATACTAAATTATCTAGTTTCATACTAACAAAGCGAGAAAAAAAATAAAGACCTCAAGAAACCCAATTTTAGATAAACCATTTTACTCTGTTGAAGTGTTTTTTATTCGCAAAAGCTCTTCGTAGGTTCTTAATTTTACGGCAAAATGAGAAGAGAGAGACGTATTTTCTGAATTTTTTCATGATAGTTACAAGCAATCCTGTCACCCCGTTTCGGCTTGACGTTGAGTTCTGGGACTGAGCACAGATTTGAGTCGTAAAAATTGTAGAGTGTATGTCTACAATTTTTATAGCTCAAATCTGTTTCAAGATACGCTGTAACATTAGTCTACGATCCACGATAACACCAAAAGCAGATTCCGCACGCGATCGAAGTCATGCCATATATAATGTATTAAGCATGTACGGCTTAGTGTAAGTGTATTCCTGATATTGGCCCTTTTCGTATTATGAGTCAAATAGGGAACGTTAAAGAGCCTGCACGAACTGGATTCATCACAGACTATGTTCATGACAGGTTATAATTGCAATATTGACATGGAACAAACATGTTGGCAACGCAATAAATTATTCAGAATTTTGCTAGTAATCTAGATAGATTAGATGTAACCCAAATAGGATTGCCTATTGATACAGCTGTGTAGCAAAGCCAATTGATTGGTGAATGTATTTACACAAGTTAGGAATCTAGGAGTAATTAAATGTGGTTTCTCATAGAAATTCGAAGTGTTGGCTACTTGTTTAAGTTTAGGATAAGTTTATCGCAGTTGAAACCCAAAGCTAAGTCTAGTAGCGCTAAACACATACACGAGCTTAGAAAGTTTTGCCTGTGGATGTATTAGTTAATGCAATCACTAATCTCTGAGTCTGATGAATGATAGCAGTGTTGTAAATAACTAGTTCATTAATATTGGTACTTGACGCTCATGTTAAAGTTCGAATTGCCCAACGCTTATCTATACATATATACAATATGTAAAGAAAACCCTGTCCGACCCATAAGGGTAATAAAGGTTAGGTAAACACATGACCAAATATAATATGTATAAAATTTTACGTAATCATCATAGTAATAATACTCATGAATTTTAAAATAATCTTTTTATCCCGCGAATTAATTCCAACTTCCCCGAAATTTGGTAATTTTTAAAAAAGTGACTACACCATTTTGACGGTACGCTTATGCGATTCGACCACGCGTCGCGTGCCCGGCCCCCATCGCCCGCGGAAGGGTGTCCTACCGCACATGTATTAAGTTACCTCTTTTTGCAAAATAATATTTATTTTGTTAGGGGGATTTTTTTTAAACCTTAGCCGACTTTGTCGGCATTAGTAGAATCAGTTATCGATTCCTAACAATACCTTCACGGATCGGGCAGGGTTTTCTTTACATTTCGTACATTGGATAATACATCATAAACCCGAAAATTTAAAGAATTTTAAAATATGCTTCTTTCTTGCTTGACATAAATAAACTTTCAAATTGTCATTTTACTTTATAGATTTGATTTGGTGATGAGATTATGGAATAGAATTTAATTTAGCTTCTGGGTTTTTGTTATGTCGATCTGCTATAGTAATGTTATGAGAGTAATATTTGAGCTTCGAAAATATTGCCGTAAGCTTTAAATTGCAATGTTTGATGCTCGAAATCCAGAAGTTTAGTGAGGGCTACACCTAAGCAATTTCGACATTCCCCCCTCCACGTAACGTTTGGGAAATTTGGGATGCTTTAATTTTGGACAAACTCTATTACAGGTTGTCGTTGATTAATTAACTAAAAGCTTTTGAGTAAGCAATGCCAATAAAACTAGACATTGCAGGCATAATGTTAGGTTACACCGTTAATCAAAATAGGATTAAAGCTGTTAATATAGTAGAGTCACAGTCTGAAAATCTCACCATGAAAGCTTGGGTAAAGTGAACTAGAATTGAGCTGTTGACAATGTCACTCAGTAGCATTAGGCTAGAATAGACGCGCTGATTAGCCTTTTGGTGTGTCCGAGGTAGTAAATGCTATTTGTGAAAATGCATTTATACTTGTAGCAGACTACATAGGTACATTAGCCGACTCTTTGTGATACGAAAATTCGCAGTGCTTATTTTGAGAGAGAAACCCAATAAAGCACTGTAAACTTCGAACTGTTAATGCACCGCTACCTCTAAAGCGATTAACACACGGCACCGTGTACCGCCGCGGAGGGCGGAGACGGCAAAGCGGATTTCGTAGCGGTGCTCCGCGCAGTAAGGCGGATTTCGTAGCGGTGCTCCTCGCGGTAAGGCGGTTTACGCGCCTGTCCCCATGTATGGATTTAACACGGTTGTGACCATTTTGTTCACAGACACTGGCAAGAATCATCTGATTTTCGTCTTGCACCCAGGATGATCTGGCAGGGCCGAGGGTAGGTAGCGGCGAGAGTATCGGTCGACCGCGCGGTTGTGCGGTGTGTGTGTGATAGGCATCTAGTGAGGCGGTGCGTGTTGCCGTGTATTAAGAGGGAACTCTAGTGGTGCTTTCTCTATACAAACGTATTCCGCTGTTTTCTTCGTGGATAATGCATTTAGAGCAATTCTTTTTTTTTTCTACAATTTTACACCGTGATTATACGTGCCCCTGTAATTTGACTTTTTTCGAAACTTAATTAATAAAAGATATTTCGTGATGTTCAGATGACTATTAGACAAACGTGATAAGTTTTGACAATAAAGAAAATAATAGAAGCATCGGTATACTTTTCCTCTAAATTTTGTTATAAAAATAATTGAGATCTGTCATATTTTGAAAAAGAAAACAGCGGAATTCAAAAACATCTTTTGGTCAACGTTTTTGTAGGTAAAATCAGCCTTAGCTGCAACTGTCCTTTTCGCACTTTACCGGGAGAAGTTGGAAGCAGGGCGACGGCAATCGTTTCTTCAAATACCTATTTTCCAGATTCCTCGGCACTAGAGTCTCCTCTTAAGCGCCTAAGTAGTTCTGTTTCGGTGTAAAATGAAACAAAGATTACTTACTAACTCTGTTTAAAAATAAAGATTCATCCGGTTTTTGACTAAAGTTTTTTAAATGCTAGTTTTGCATAAAGCTATTTTTTTTATGTGCCTAAATAAAATTTTATAATTGTTTAGGCTTCACCCAAATTAATACTTTGTTGGTACGTACACACGGCAAGACATCAAGCTACATATTTATAGTTTTAAGTGGCATCTCGTAGGTATCGGTTTTTACTACAATCACAAGTTTACACTGGTTATACAGGTAGCTCAATATGTGTGTGTACATATGTAGTAACTAGTACATTTGACAAAATGTATTATGATGTGCCTACTGTAACTAGAATATTTACATAGTCGCATAAATAGTGGTCCCCCGAACAACTGGGGGCCACCGATAGTTTGAAGACAACGCAAATGCAGCAACATTATCGAAAATGGGCATAATATTAGATGAAATAAGGTTCACGAAATATCAAGATAAAGTAACAACAAATTGAGCTTAAATCATTACAATCTCTTAATTCAGGAACCTTGTTTTAAACAGGTACATTGTCGTAAAACGCCTCTTGACTTAGCAACGTTTATAAATAAACCCTTGGGACATGCAGTACTTTGCTTTAGTACCTACAACGACAGTTTCACATCACTACAGTAATTACACTCTTAGTTCTCCAGGGTTTTCACAGCAGAAACTCAGAGGTGTGTATGATTGATTGGTCGTCGCTAAATTCATAGACATAAAGTTTGTCTTTAGTTGTATTTGATTCTGCTTCAATGTATATTTATGTTTTATAATAACAAAAGGTTAGTGAGCGCGAACATATGTATGAAAAAGCCTATAATGTTCCCATTTCTGAGCATACAGGCCTCCTCTCGATGACTATGGGCTGTAATTTACCACGCGGGTGTAGTGTGAATATTTTTGATCTAGTTCTCGCTGGTAGGCCATAACATCGGCTGGGCTGCCGGCAGCCGTTCCTTAAGGAAGATAAGAAAGCTCGAATGGTGAAATTCCTCATGAATTGAGTGAAGCAAACCCACAAACGCGCGCCGACAGATGTGTTACATTACTGAATCGGCACAATAATGAAGGGATTTTAAATAAATGGTTGAACCCCGGTGAAGCATCCACATTCTTCCCTAAAAGAAAATTGATTAGAAAAAAGTTAATGGTCAGCGTTTGGTGGACTAGTATATTTACTATACAGTATGTTAACTAACAGAGGGCGTTCCCGTTAACCCGAAATAGTATAGCATACATACATGCTAAAAAAAATATTTCCATTCGAAAACAAAATGTTTTAAATTTTTTTTCCAATAAGAAAATATTCAATAAAAATTTTAAATTGACATGTAAAAGAAACACACTGTACACGCGAACATGAAAGACGGCAACGTCGCAATTTATTTATACATTACGACTACTATTTTGATTTAAAACAGAGGTTTCAAAATTATTTCCAATTAGATTTTTTTTTATTCGGATTTTTTTATGCTTATTTTTCTACGCTGATATTTTTATTTTAATCTATTAATGATATATATTAACGAGTTTAAGGGAACGCCCTCTGTTATTTAACATACTGTATATTTACTAGCTTAAGTACTAATACCGATAAGAATTACAGTTTCTTTTTTCAAATCTTCGGAGGTTTTCATGAGAAGGGGAAGTAAAACACACAGGTATTGAACAACTACAGAGCTTGCCATACAAAATAAAAAGTAATAAAAATAAATCGACGCTTGAAAGGCAATCATATCTAAGCGACAAAAATTCGTAAATTCGATTTTGCCTTTCAAGCGTCGAAATACTGCATTACCTTTTTTACATTAAAAAAATACCGCAGTCAGAATAATTCAAGGTATGAAAAAAAAGTTAATAAAGAATGGCTGTGACATATTTCATTCCCGAGTAACTTGACAATCAAATCTAGTAGAAATTAATTTGGCAGGGTTTATTTTTGGGGAATAAGTAGGGTTTAGTCATCAGCTTAATCCATATTATAATGTTCTAAATGCGAAAGTAACAATCTCTATCTATTTCGCTTTCGGACCAAAACAATCCGACCGATTTCAATTACCAATTCAATTTGTTCAATACACAGATTAATTACATCCTGATCTGCCCGTGAGAATGGACATAGGCTCCATTTTAATTCAAAATAGAAAAAAAGGGTTGAGTGTGATGAAAGGTTGCATGAAAGTATTGTAATTTTCATCGCTAGACGCATAGAACTTAAAGGCTGTTGAGATAAATAAACGTGGCATTCAAAGTTTGTAAAAATATTACAACATAAGGATACATTTTATATGGACACTAGATATTATTAATTTCTTCCCTTAAGGAGATTAAAATAAGTAGGAAATAGGGGGTTTGTAAAGTTTGTATGGAAGTGTGAACCCATAATTATATAGGGTTGCCATCCGTCCGGGTTTCCCCGGATTTATCCTAGTTTAGAGGGCATCCGGGGAGCGTCCGGGGAAGGTTTCATTTGCAGACCGAGTTTAAAAAAAATAAAAATGTGATATTACATTTTCAAATGTTTTTTATTGCATTGAATATGTTTAAAAGATCTTGTTAATATGTCCGGCTTTCGGACTCTAAAATCCGGGATTTCACGCGTCTTGTCCTGTTTTCAAAATTTTAGAGATGGCAACCCTATACTTATATCACAAATTCCAATGTAACTCTGTACGTCTATAACGCTTTCACGTTTAAACCACTGAATCGATTTTGACGGCATAGAATAAGCTTGAACTTCAAATAAGGGCATTGTAATAATATTTACCTAAGCAATTCACGATTCAATACAAATATTCACGCGAACGAAGTCGCCAGAAACAGCTAGTTCATTATTATCAAATATTCTTCGAACTGTAGACGTCTCTATTTAATCACACGGAAAAGTATCGGAGAGATATCCAAGGACTTACTTACTTACTTATTATTTCTAAGAAGAAAACATTGAAATTAAAACATTAATAAACAATTATCCCAACTACCTACATATAACTAAGGTGCTATGAGTCTAATAATCTACATAACTCTGAATGAAGGGTTACCGCAATTGGTAAATTACTCGGCTAGCAAATACCATTCCACGATCTGCAGGAGGCCTGCCGAGCGATGCATAGATTGCTCGGAACTTTGCCGCATCACAATTTACATTGGTGGACATATTTAAATTAACTAAAGGAGTAATAAGAAAACTGCTGATGAACTTACGAGTTGTCAAAGGTTTCATTAAAAATTATAAATGGATTCACTTTTACCTTCTCCGTAACTTAAGACACGATTATTTACAATGGTTTAATTGATAAATGACTGTAGTAGACAATTATTATGGTAATTTATTTGATAGTAACGTCATTTAATCAAATTAGGTGGAGGATCAGCACTTTTTAATGTCAAATTGGATAGACCTAGAAAGACAAGTGCCAGAACAAAATGCTTAGCAGCACAGCTTGCTCTTAAGTTAGAAGCATTTAATTCTGTAAAATTAATGCACTACAGAAAAAAATTACAAATTTCTACAACTCATATTTTATAATGGTAGCGGATCTTTGTCTAAAGCCAATTAACACAATTAGTTACTAAATATGTATGTATATATAAGTTAACCGAATAAAAAAGCACTCATACGTTTCTTTTCGTTCCTTTTTGGGCTATAACGTTCCCATTGCTGGCCCAGAGCGGTTTGATAAATGTGAGTGATGGTGTCTTCCACATTTTTATTTACAAAAATATGTATTTGTGATATACAAATACAGCCTCGGCCAAATCATCCAAATTTTTACTTTACATAATGGAAATAGACAGCTTATACTTTCTAAATGGATTTATTACTATTAAATTAGACAAATTACAATTAATACAAAAAACTTAATATCTAGTCGGTCCGGTCCACCTTTGGATTAGATCACTGCACTAATTCTATCGGGCATACTACGTACAAGCTTCAGAGAAATCTCTCTAGTAATGGCTTGCCATTCCTGCACTAACGCATTTTTAGTGCCGTTTTTGATGTTATGCTGTGATATTTGATTCTCCGCTTTAAAATGCCCCATACTTACTCAATCGGGTTCAGGTCTGGGGACTGCGCAGGCCAGTCCAACAAGTCAATGTTGTTTTCCGTAAACCAGCGCATTGTAGTCGCTGACTTATGATAAGGTGCATTATCTTGCTGCAATATGACTCCGTCTAAGTTGGTGTCACCCAAAAATTGTTGTCAGCAAAGGCATAAGTGCAGTTTTAAGTACTTCTATGTACTTTTCGCTATTCATACGACCTTCGCAAACAAACACTTAGCCAACCCCGTCAGCAGCCATGCAGCCCCGGATCATTGTGCTGCCTCCTCCGTGCTTTACAGTTGAAACGACGCAGTCTGGATGGTAATCCTCGCCGATACGTCGCCTCACGAAGGTCACACCCGGTGTTCCAAATACCTGTACGTAAATGATAAAAAATGTTTTTTTTTAATAGCCTTAACTTTTATAATTGAAAAAGAAATAAACAATTGATTATTCTTATTAATAATAAAAGCAGTAAAATTAGCTTACCTCAAAATTTGATTCGTCAGACCACACCACTTTGGACCACAGACCACACCACTTTGACCAATCTTCTTCTGTAAAATGTTGGTGCCGTAGAGCCCACTCCAGCGGTTTTCTTTCGTTGTCTTCTGAAAGCCAAGGCTTCTTCCTGGCTTTACATCCTTTTAGGCCTGCTTCCCCAAGTCTTCTTCTAGCTGTCCGAGCACTAATTGACTTTCTGGACTCTTCAGAGAAGGCAGCAGCTAGCTCCGATGAACTTTTCTTCCAATTTTTTATGGATTCGCGTATCAATTTTCTATTTTCACGCTTCGTAGTCACACGTTTTCTGCCTGTTCTGGTTTTTTTTTGCGTAAGTGCCAGTCTGAGCAAACCGTTTGATGGCAAATTGCACCGCGCAATGCGAACATTTCACCAACATGGCAATCTCTGTTTGCGACTTCCCTTGTTCGTGAAGAAGTTGTATTTTTACTCGATTTTCTAAAGAAACTTAATTCTTTTTCGGTTTTTAATTAATTTAGACGTCAATTTGATCGTTTCCGTCAGAACTAACAGCTCATTCACTTGCTAGAGTTCCGAACTCACGTAACTAAACATTGACTGAATAGGCCGCGAAATAAGAAATCCTGTTTTTTCGGCCACCGCGTGTTTTATGACCATAATATAAAGCCGCTTGCTGTTCTACGAAATTATTTACCACACTGGCACGTCATCTACGATAAGCATTTATTCATAGATAAATTAGTAAACATGCATTGAAAATTTTTTGGGGTGCCTAATACTTTTGGCCAAGGCTGTGCATATTACCAATACGTAGGTAGAAAAATATTAAGGCGCAAATAAAACTAATGAGACAGTGCTTATAATATCAATGATTCGCTATACACATAGGTATTGTGAACATGAGAGGAATGAAGGCTTCGGACTACCGCGAACATTAAATTACATTCTCTGAGGTTGGTGATTACACCAACCTGAGAGAATGTAATGTACGTACTCACATTTTCATTTTTCTTCATTCCTGCAGGAATTAATGCAACATGGTGTTACAATACACGTGTGTACATTACAAGCTTTGTACCTAAAACGCAAACGTCAGTTGATCGAAAGCGTAAACAGTAGGCTGTTTAAAAACGCGATCGCAGAATAGGACCTGCGTTTGCTATTTATTTGCCAAAAATGTCAATACATAAACTATGTAATGAAAAAATTTACTTTTAATAAGTATGCAAAAAAGTTGAGTTTATTCTACCACTTCAAACATCTTATAACTTTTATAAATAGTGCTAGTCAATTTAAAAAATCTTAAACGTCGTTGAAATAAAGTTAATATGTTTTACCTAGGTTGGTGCGGCAACCGGTTACGACAGGTAATTTTCAGGCTGCACTTTCAAAGGGAAGATTTTGACAGTTATGCCATTTACTTCAAACAGAAATACTACCACACATTTTTAAAAAATCTATATTAAACTTAATGTTCATTCGTTCAACAAGGGACGACAGCAGTCTGCCGTAGCCGTTATGCTAAAGCTGATTTGTGATGTGTGTACGCATGCAATTATAAAAAATCCCTGACGAACGTAAATTTATGATATATTTATTACTTTTAAGTATTACTACTTAGTGTTATTTTGACACCATGATTATTATTGCATGTAATTGGACAGCCAAGATGTTAGATTTTTCATTGTATTTAAAGACAGAGATTGGCTGAGATTTGATTGAGATTGTCATTGTATTTAAAGACAACACATTTTACTATGTGCAAGGCAATTCATTTTCATAATTACGTTTCGGAATCCATTAATTGGATACTTACTATCGTTGCAATTCTGTACCTACTATTAATCATATGACTGACTGGTTTCCTAAATTATTTTCATCAATCGCAAAACAGAGATTACATCCTGTGCCTAAATTATAACCTAAATATATCCGATAAGCCTAATTAAATCCGATATTGATATTGCATGTATAGGTACTTCAATTATACAATATCCGCTTTCCCCCTAAATTGAAACCTAATAAGTAGTAAGGACATAGAGCACGATGTAACCACGGCGGCCACTGATAGAGGCGGCACTGTCTACACTTTCCACACAAACCAAATGTGTCAACGGTTACTCGAACTACGTATAATTCAAATGACGAATAGAAAATGAGGGCGAACAGTGGGCGACAATACACTTCCGGAATGCTAAGAATTTTACTCTTTTAATAGTACTCAAAATCAAAGTCATTTATTCAAACTAGGCTGAAATGTTGAACGTCAGTATGATATAGGACAGTCCTTAAAAACCCTACTCTTGACAACTTCCAATTTGAGAAGAAGTCAAAGTCAAAGATTTCTTTGCTGTTAAATATGGTTACAAAAGTTCTTACAATATAACATATTGAATCATAACGGCATGAAAATTTTAGTATAAGTACAACTACTAAATCATTGAAAAGAAAAAATGGGAAGAGGTGATTCTCAATTAACCAGCTGTGTGTTATGTCCTTGTAAAGCGGATCATTGGAAGTTCTTTAATTTGGTTAAGAATCTTGTTAAAAATCTGAATACACACAGTGGGAAACTTCGCGTACATATAGTTCCGTTTTCTCTCTAGCCACAAGTAATGTATGTATTACGATACCGCGTAACAAAGTCCAACTCAACCATGAACACTGCCGCCTCTATACTGGGGTGCAGTGATTCCGTGCTCTATGGAATTGGTGAATCCCAATTATTACGTGCATTCGAGTTATCGAATATTCGGATATCGCTACCAAATCCCAAAATGATGCAGACACAATTTAGGGAACAGGTAGCAACTGATTTCATTAGTGGGAAGTTTGGTATAACTGCAAAATGTAACTGTGAATTTAGCCTGGCACAAATAATGTAAATAGGAATTTATTTCGTACCGCAACAGAATTTCCCAATCGGAAATATTTGGTGCTTACCTAGTTTCTAGTTAACGTTGTTATTTATACATGATATAAAATGATGAAAATGAGCGCATAAAAAGGGGATATGGGAATACCTTTAGTATAAAAATGAATGGAGTGCTTTAATATTTGAAGATCCGATGAGGATATTACCATCTTGGCATGAAAGTCAGTACCAGATACGAGAATGCTCACATCGCCTCAAAAGCAGCCAGGTAACGGGATTCTGGAGAAAATTGTAACGGGAGATGAAACATAGGTTTATTTTGAGCCTAAATAGGAGTCGATGTAATGTCATAAGAAACCCTTCTTCTGTGTGGTTCCCACATCTTACATTTTAAAATTTTCCGCCGGTAAGTTAGTCACAACTATTTTTGGAATTATGACTGAATATTTCTAATTTAGAAAAAAGTGAACTGAAAAGTGAAGTGGTTAAAGAGAAGTGTACTACAGTCATTGGAAGATATTCCACAACAATATTAGAAAAGATAAAAGAAGGGAAAAAAAAGGTTTACTAGTCGCAATGGATGCCTTACACAGGTGATTTGAGCGTTTTGCTCATACACCATATAGTTCAGATCTAGGCCCTAGGCATTTTTAATTTTCAAATTTTAAAGGAGAGTTAATTTTGCCAAAGAACAACAACATATTTAAGTCAAAAATGTTTTTGATCGTTCATGTATTAACCATAAAGGTAATACTTTTGATCTAGCTAATCATATTGTATATTATTTCTCAAAGGCTTTTTTTGTCGGTAAGTCATAACTTCCTTCATACTTTATCAATATACTTACATAAATGAGGCATCATTTTAAAGCTTTTCTGGACCGCTACCGCAGAAAAATATTCAAATTACTCATATTTTAGTGATTTTTCGGAAATTTACGACTGAAAATCAAGGATTCGCATGGGTCACCTAGTAAAAGATTATAATTCATACCAATATTTTTAATGTTTACTGTAAATAATAGAAGATTATATAAGTTTATAAAAATGGGTTTGAAAGATGAGTTTCTATCTTTCAAATTTATTTCTATAAACTTAGTATAAAACTATGTACTTGTGTATATAATTGTAACAGTTGAACATATTTTTTGGTACACAAAAAGTTAAAACGCGGTCTGTCTGTCACCAGGCTATATCTCATGCACTGCCACAACGCCAGATAGTTGAAATTTTATCAGATGTATTTCTGTTGCCAGAATAACAACAAAAAAAAAAAAAAAAACAGAATTAATTAAATATTTAAGTGCGGCTTACTAAATTTATACTAATATTTATATATTAACTTTTCAGCTTTATAGCTGAAAAGTTTGTTTGTTTGTTTGAGCGCGCTAATCTCGGGAACTACTGGTCGATTTAAAAAAAAAATTTCGCGTTGGATAGCCCATTAATCCAGGAAGGCTTTAGGCTATATAACATCACGCTACGACCAATAGGAGTGGAACATAACTAACTCCACGCGAACGAAGTTGCTGGCGGTAGCTAGTTCATAATATTTGCCGTTCATTGTCCAATATTAATAAAGGCAACATACGTAACCGGACATATTCACAAAATATTTAGTGATATATACCTTAAAAAAAATGTTTAAAAGGACTCTCATACAACAGACGCCATTTTATAAATATATGGTACGGAACCATTTGTAGTTCTACACGCACTTGACCGTTTTTATTTTTCCAGGCAGACCATAGTAAGTTAATTAGCAAGACTAGAAAAAATGACTGAATATCTAACTAGCATTTCTTCTGTATAAAACAACCCAACAAAAAGTATCACAGTCGGATCTCGGAAGAAGGAATCTCTGAGTAGGTAAGATATTTTAAACAATATGAAGGGCTGGAAGCTACATTAAAGGATGCCATAAGCCGTCTAAAAAAATGTGTTCAAGTGCCACCGTCTTACTTTCGTAGTCTACCAAGCTACTCGATCCAATCTCGATCGTCCAAATTCGATCTCAATTATAAAAGACTCACTCAAACCACTAATTTTAAAGCCTAAAAGTAGATGCTACCGACAGGTCTGCAGTGCGGTTTCGACACAAATAGAAATGGAGCACAAATGACGTATGCCTAGCAGGATTGTAGGTTGAAAGAAAAGTAATTCACATTTTGAGCCCGGAATGCGTCCGTGTAAGTCTATCATGTGTCAAATTAGAAGATGGTAGCAGCTTGACTAGAGATGTAAAAACCTTAAATAACCAGTGTTTACTGTCAGATTCATGTCGATTCGAATATTACTGCCTACTCTCAACTACCACCAAATAAGTAATTTGTTTATTTAGTTACCCGATTCATATATGAATTTTAATGCAGCAATGTTAATAAAACAACACTAGACTTGAAACTACGAAGTTATCTATATCTGAACTTTCTAAATCAAGCAAATTACAGTTTTTTCCCGTAGGATGCATGTTTTATTAGTTATAACTCAAAAACTGAAAGAAGTCCAATAATTTTCAAGCACCAAGTTTTTTGAAACCGCAGACTTGACTAATAAGTAAAAAAAGTAGCTACAGTGAAAGTAAAGCATGGACAGAAATAATTTTAAGACAGTCCTGCTACTTAACTGTAACTAAGATTCCATGAAAATTAAAAAAAAAAAAAGAATTTATATTTTTAAAAGGAAATATGAGATACTTATATCCTACAATATTTGGTTCATTACTTACGTTCACAACAGCAATCGCAGTTAATAAATGAACGTCGCATTTCACGTTGAATTTCTCCCGGTACTATGGATTTAATTCAAGGTTTTCGTTCCAAACAAACTCAAATACTGAATCCAGTGATCCATATTGATAATTGTTTTACTGAGAAGCTTAGAAGTAGAGATTTTACAGTCTTAGTGAACCTCCAACATCTGAGTACAATTTAATACCTCTGCTGGAATAAGGTATTCCAGGATTAAATTGTAGTCTATAATAGCAATTATCCGCTCAAATTCCGTTTATGTCGTGTTTGACGATACAGTCTCAATATCGTCTTACAAGGGACTTAACAGGACAAATTAAATTAGTTCGTCTCATCCGACTGCGTGTATATTGTATATACATAGCGTACCTACGTATATCAGTCGTGCCTGTACCTAAGCCGCATCTGCGATCGATGTTGATCTGCTACCAAAGTTCCGAACTATGTTAAAATATGTCTCCATTGTGATCGGACGCAGATGAATACTAATAGTAGTATGTAGTATTATTTTAGTAATTTGCGAATTACTTGGATAAAAACATTTTTATGGTATGTTGTCGGTAACTTTCAAGAGAAGGAATTATCGTGGGAAAACTTGGTGTACTAGAATTAAATTTTTTAAGACATGTGGCATCTACCAACTTGCACTGGCCGCGCGCTCAATCCCACTCACAGAAAATAGGCCTATGTCCCATCAATGTTAACGTTTATAGACTGAATGCATGATATTTTTTTATAGTCAGGCTCTACCTTCACGATAAATCTGTTTAATGCCGAGCTTTTACTCAAATAAGATCAAGATCAGGTAACAGTAATTTTACAAAAAATATCTTAGTGCAGCACAGGGTACTACTTAATGGTTCAAAACTGAATTTGATGTCAAGCATCATCAAATTCAGTTTTGAACGTATCCTCTTATTTTTTAGCGAGTAAATGGCAAATATGGACGCCGTTTTAGCAGTGACAGTTGAATTCATGGCAGTTGTTAACTCGTCATATGGAATTTAAATTTTAAAAGCTTTTATTTTATTGCACATCACTTGGAAACATGAAAATGTTTACGTGATATATTTCCGTATTTGTGGCACATATGTATTTGTTATTTATAGGATGACATATTGGCGTATGAAATGCAGAAAAGTCTATTAAAAAAAAAAACAACTGGTATCACTATTTCATCAATTAAAAAGTATTTACTGGTGTTTCCGCTGTAGGACATTATTAATATGTTAGTGGTATGGCGTATGATAACTACTATGAAAAAAAATATGTCACAATAAGTTATGCGACTTTAAATGTAGACAACATTGCGGATGGTGATGTTTCCAGATTTCAAAATACGTATCGGACAAAAGAGAAAGTATAAAAACATGACTCTTTCTTTAGGAGTCTGGTAAAAAATAAAGTAGAAACGTAACAAAAGCTTTTCCACGTCGATGGAAGAAAAATTCTGAATCAGTTTTTTTTTTTCAAAGTTTAGCAGTGCATGATGTACTGCAAACACATTTAACTTAATAGCGTTTACTGAGCCTGCGCACGCTACTCTTCAATTAACAGCAATGATAACAGAATCACTCGTTTTTATTGCTGTTAGCTTTTATACTCGCCTGTTACAAAGAATCTTTATTTTTAGCATATTGGTTAAAATACATTTCAGGTTACTGACTTTTTATTTAGGTGTAAAAGCAGTCAACAGTCTCCTAATTCGAAGAAAATAATTTCTCATTACTTTTTTTTATAACTTATAAACTGGTGCTTGAACAGAATCCCGCCTGATGGTAAGCAGTGAGGCAATCGTTGATGGTAAAGCGCGCTAGTTTATTCAGAGCCTATTCACTCTAGCAACATTTAGGCTTTTTTGTTCTTGTACAAAGTAGAGGTTTTTACAAAAGCATTTAGTTAGACTCGCAAAAACCAAAATAACATTAAATTAGGTTTCTTACGTCTCTCTCAGTACGTTTTCTAATTTGTACATTGAGTAACCTTTAAAACACTCGCATATGGTACAGTTCGTTAAAAGCTTTCGATTTAAGAGAGCCAGAGTGCAACTGCACTTAACCCCTAGTTTACTATTCCACGGCTAAATACACACCTTCGACTGCCACTGCGTGTTTATTTTCAAACGAGACTGAAAATACGAGTACCAAGAATTCAATGTATCGAGTTCGAGCAACAACGTCAATATTGAACAATTTGAGCTACGAGGCCTACGCCGCGCTACGCCGTAGACTGTGCACAACGCGATGCACGACGCCGACGTTGCAAAATAATCGTGTATGAGTTTAGTTTTATGTAGATTTTATAAAGTTTATAGCATTTTATATTTGTTTTTATTGTATGTTATAATATAGTATTATTGTATTTTATTAAGGGCCTTTGTTGTCTGAATTAAATAAATAAATAAAAATAACGTAACCACGTAACTTATAACTTGTGAGGACGGATCGTTGTAGACTTGATTATTTGATTTTCTGTGTTGATATAAAATGTACCTAAAATTTAACGATAGGTGGTGAGGAGACGAGAGCATTTTCAATACTTACTAGTTTCGGATCGTTGTAGACTTGATTATTTGATTTTCTGTGTAGATATAAAATGTACCTACAATTTAACGATAGGTGGTGAGAAGACGAGAGCATTTTCAATATTTACTAGTTTCGACCGAAGAATTAAAAATTTAAAAGTAGTAGTAATTATGATGGCCGGTGGTAGGCCAAAACATCGGCTGCCGCCAAAAGTTACCACCCACCAGACAAAGCCTTGCGGCAGCGCTTAGATAGTCAAGTAAAGGGGCTATTGTAACCTAGATGTAGGTACAATAATATTTTAAGCCACTCACATCGTCTTAATATTTGTTAATCTACATAGATTAACACTAAATTAAGACGATATGCCTACTGTATTACCGGGATAGCAAAATATTTTCTATTTCTAATTGGCACTATAATTCCTACTAGATAGGGACTGTGCTTCAGGCTATAAGATGTTTGTGTTGGTATTGATTATCTACAGCCAATTATCACAGTGTTTATTGTCAACAAGTATCATTGTTTCACCGCTTACGTTTGTGACTTTTATTTACATCTGACCTGACTGACTTTGTCCTGTAGCAATTTCAAAGAATTACCAAAATCTGTAAAAATTAAATATAATTACACATCAAATTGCAAATCTGCGTTATTTATGTCGGTATAAAAGGTGATTTAGCTTTTCCAATGTTTTTTCTCTTATTCACAAATTCGGACTATTCTTTATTATGGTGAGACTACTGTGCTATCCTACGGTACTATACGATTATTTATTTTATTTATTTATTTATACTTTCGCACAAAGAAAATGTACAGAGGCGGACTTAATGCCTTAGGCATTCTCTACCAGTCAGCCTCGGGTGGTGAAGAGACTAGATGGCAGGTGCTTTAGTTACAGAAACAATGTAAAAGAAAAGAAAAAACTCATAACACTATATATAAATATGATTACCTATTACGACTTTCCTGATAGTTTCTTACATCTGACGTATGTTTCTGGTGTATTGTCTTTTAGTCTGTCCTAAATAAATGTATTTTCTTTCTTAAATATTAAAACAAAAAACAGAAAAATCTGTCTAACCGTTCTCAAGCAATGCTCTTACCAAGGAACAGCAATTTATTTTTGTTTCTATAGATGAACCTGAATTATTTCTTTATAAACTCTGCCTGTACCCACCGTATTTGAATATTATTTCATTGCGTGAAAACTAGAAACTGAACTTACTTGCTTTTTAAATTCTCCCGTAATAAAATAATGTTAAAATAATATTTGTTAAAATCGATATTTTAAAGCTGTTAAAAATTATAATCGATTTTAACCTAGTAAGTTTTCAAATTATGTAGTCCATCAGATTTAATAATTGGCAATTGGTTTTTGGTCCTAGATTTCAGTACTATTTTGAGCCACCTTTATCATGGATTGATCAGATCCTCGTTACAGAATTTATTTCAAGGCAATCTTGACGGCTGTGATTCAATATCTTGTTAAGTCTACAGGAGGGTTACTTAATCGACTATCATCTCTATATCAAAATTTATAATAAGCACTTTTGCGCCTGAAGCACAGGTTCTACCTAGTCGAGGCAAATTATACATCAGTGCTATTTGGAATTAGGAAAATAATTGTAAAAATTATGTACAAATGTGAGAAATAAACTATTTATTTATTTTAATAAAATAGTAATGCTAAAATATTCGATAGAAATATTATAGGTAATATGTGTGTAAACTAAATGTGTTGTATCATTTTTTATGTTATAAGTACATACATATGTATGAATTTATTATAGGATAAATAATAAAAGAATTAATTTCATTATTATCAAGAACAGACAGCAAAACTACAATTCTTATTCGATGGCATCCTCAGAACCAGCATTGAATTAGATATTTACGGTTTTTGTACTCTATCTGGTTCGCGGAAACAAAACGGACGCACAACAAATGTTTTGCAAAGTATCGCGTTTCGGAACAGAATCGAGGTGGAAAGCGTCAATAAACAGTGCTAAATAAACAGATACAGGCTCCTTGCAATTGTCGCGCCGAAATGAGTGTTTTGCTGTGTAACTACACAGCAAAACACTCATGTTGAGCGCACGTGATCGAATAAACACAGATTTGCATTTTATCTGTAAGTCAATTAGCGAAAAGTGTCCAGTTATGTCGTAACACGCGGTAAAAACGTCACCTTAAAGTAAATCTCCTGTGCTGATTTAAGTGGTCCCGGTGCACTTTAAATCTACTATGTCAATGTCGGTAAAGGTCACGGCCTATACAATGAGGTGTCTATATGAAGACCCTTTTGTGCAAGCTTGTTAGTGTGGGCGGGTCAATTTAATGGGAACGGTCGGACGACGCTCGTCACAAAAGGTGCAATTGCCGTGCCAAGGTAAATCTAGTGCTCAACATAAACTAATTTCATTTTAACAAAGAGAAACATCTTGACTATGCAATACTACCCATTTAATTATTCCAATACATAGCTAACATTATGCATACAGTATTAACATTATTGAATTACTTATGCAGTTTTCTACGACCTTAGAAACGAAAGTGATTATCGTATAGGTATCAGGGCCTGTAGTCAATGTAACATCGCTTCGTAGCGAAGCGAAATCGAATACCAAACCAACCAATGGCGGGAAAGATTGACCACGTGATTTATCGCGTCGCGTGGTCAATCGTTTTCGTTATTGGTTGATTTGGTATTCGATTTCGTTTCGTTGTGAAGTGATGTTACATTGGCTAGGGCCCCAGGGCCTGTAGCCAATGTACATCGCTTCGTAGCGAAGCGAAATCGAATACCAAACCAACCAATGGCGGGAACGATTGACCACGTGATTTGTCGCGTCGCGTGGTCAATCGTTTTCGTTATTAGTTAGGTATTCGATTTCGCTTCGCTACGAAGCGATGTTACATTGACTACAGGCCCAGTAATCGGTATCAACGAAAACGTATTGGAAAACAAGGTCGACGTGCTTTGAAACAATAGTATTAAGACCGTCTCTATCGCTAATAGGTCTCGTCAATAAGTATTTGAAAAATTTGGTCAAGTTACCACGAAAGGGACTTAAAAACTAGTGTTATGAACGTCTCTGTAGGTATGTAATTGGTATTGGCATAAGTCCTTATCTTTATCATTCACCAGCCATATTTCACTGCGGTTCGGCGCAATATGCATTTCTCTTTCACACTTGTGCACCATTCGCGTTAGATTTAGAGAAAAGAGGTAACACCGCATTTAATTGTCAATTCCAATTTTTTCATAAATGTTGGTTTAAATTTTAAATTTTAGCAACTCGAAAGATAATGTTAATAACGTTAACAATATAAAAACAAAACATAACAAATAAATGACGATAATTTGCAAAATAAAAATCAGGTAATATATTACATGTATATCTAATAATCTACTATATTATTTTTCATATTCAAAAGTATCGACAAGTCAATGACAATCAAACTCAGCTAGGTGTTTTGGCAGAGACGCGGCAAAATTAAAAGAAACCCTGCTGCCACAACGTATGACCAGATTAGGAAATATTTCAGATTTGTAGTCTTATGGTAAAATGTAAATCGCTCAGAGTACTGACCACCCCTGATTCTTTTAGGTTGGTAATATGAATACACTAGTAGTGCACGTAATAACTAAATATACAATATGTAAAGAAAACCCTGTCCGATCCGTGAAGGTATTGTTAGGTATCGTTAACTGATTCTAATAATGCCTAAAAAGCCGGGCTAAACTTAAAAAAAAAATCCCCCAAAAAAAAATAAATGTTATTTCGAAAAAGCGAGGTAACTTAATGCATATGCGGCAGGCAACCCGATAGGCATACATGCGCGGGTGAAGGGGGGCGGGACATGTGGCACGTGGTCGCATCGCTATTCGCTCCGTCAGAAATGGTGTTGTCAGTTTTTTAAAAATTACCAAATTTCTGGGAAATTGGAATTAATCCCCGGGAAAAAAAGATTATTTCAAAATTCATTATTATTGTTACTATGATGATTATGTAAAATTTTATAATATACAGTATGTTAACTAACAGAGGGCGTTCCCGTTAACCCGAAATAGTATAGCATACATACATGCTAAGAAAAATATTTCCATTCGAAAACAAAATGTTTTAAAATGTTTTCCAATATGAAAATATTCAATAAAAATTTTAAATTGACATGTAAAAGAAACACACTGTACACGCGAACATGAAAGACGGCAACGTCGCAATTTATTTATACATGACGACTGCTATTTTGATTTAAAACAGGTTTCAAATTTATTTCCAATTAGAATTTTTTTTTATTCGGATTTTTTTATGCTTATTATTCTATGCTGATATTTTTATTTTAATCTATTAATGATATATATTAACGAGTTTAAGGGAACGCCCTCTGTTATTTAACATACTGTATTTAGTCAAGTGTTTACCTAACCTTTATTATCCTTATGGGTCGGACAGGGTTTTCTTTACATATTGTATAAATAAAAACCATATAAATACAAATTATAGATAGTTCAAATGAGTTGATTTAAGTATAATAGTTGACATATAATGTAAGTTGATTACAATAAATTCAGCACAATACTTTATTGTAACAAAGCACAACATACATAATATATGTATTGTACTTTTATCACAAATTATACCCTAAAAACAAACCTCTTAAATTTCTGCCTAATGCTATCGCGAATATATTATAGTAATTATTATTCAAGTATATATTTAAATTTTATAAAAAATATGAAGATCATGTGAAAGACTTCATTATACTCTCTAAGCCGATTGCTTTACCAACAATGGACTTATTCGTTAACTAGCGAGCGTCAAACTCGCGAAATGGCACCTTCCAATTTACCTGCTTTTTGTCGACAATTCGCTCGAAAGTGAACTTCTGACAGATTTATGTAAAGTCAGCTGCATGTCTAATATAATTTATAATAACGTCGTGAGTTCTTGATCATGTATAAACTTAACTGTTCAACATTCATCATTAAGAACGCGTGTCTGAACTTCTGGATTTGACTGCACTTCAAAATGTATCGCGAAACATGGAAGTGTGTTATAAGTAAAATCTTTAACTGAATCAGCCAACGCGAGCAAAGCCGTGGTTTACTTATATGTAGTTATTGGTTACTAGTAATATAGTTATAGGTTTGGGATACTAGTTATTGGTTTCAATCCGTTTTTAATTGACTGTAATTTTTACACGCTCGCGAGTTGACGACAAAATAAAACAGGTAAAATTGAAAGGTGTATTTCGTGAGCGTACTCGCGAGTTGACGCTTGCTACTTGACGAATAAGTCCAACAATCACGAACAGTTATAGTTAAAAAAAATAACGTCCCTCACACTTATAATTTCACCTGCATCGTAGGTGCTTTTACAAACATATAATCAAACATCAATACACAAAGAGCCAGACCTGGAACAACTACTTGTAAGTTATACAAATATTTGTATTGTGCGGGAATCAAACCCGCGACACGCAGCGCAACAGTCAATTGCTTAACAACTCTGCCAACCGTGCCGTGATGTCTATTTGTTGCATATAAAATTGCAATGACCTCGTAACGTGAAGGACACTTTCTCTCCCATGTTTACTACATATTTTGTCTGCTAGGACATCCAATAACTTATACTGCCATTCGATCACGTCACGTTATTAAAAATGTTGGTAGTTTGGAACCGCACTTCTTGTAAAAGAACGATTGCGATATCGAGCGTTATTTTTATCAGAGACTAAAAAGGAACATGAATTCTTTATTCGCAGCATACTATCAAAAGTTATTATTACCTATACAAAAGAGATCAAATCGATAATTCTAGCTAAAAGTGTGACTTAATTTTATCTCTTCCTAAAGCCCGATGCCAATTAAGAACAGTCGGATTTTAGTTAGTGTGAAATTTCCCCTTTTGGAGCAGAATATGTCGCAATTTCTGATCATGTGAATTTTTTTTTGCGGAAACTCGGAATGATACCAGAAAATTCAAGTTAAAGTCATTGTAGGTACTGGTCGATTCAATTTGTGATTATCGTGAATGAAGCAAGTCGAAGTTTTTGTGGGAGTAATACATAAAGAGAGTGTATATGTATCTATTAGTGACTACCTTACACATTAAAAAAATATATATATATCTTTCTGACGAGTTATACGTAAACAGATGTACATAGACCTTATGACGGTCCGTCTTTAATTGTATTGGACATCGTATTTAAGTCTTTTGTGTTCTTTAGTTTTAGGATTACTAATACTGCCAGTTTTTGTGGAAAAAACTGCAGATAAATTAGCAGGATAAGACTTATACTAATCTATGTAAATAGTACACTGTAGACTACCTACATTATTTCTCTCTCCTTCTCCTTAGTATTACATCCAAAGGTTGTCTGTAAAAGATCGCCTTTAGCGATAAGACATACCATTGTGTCACCCTTTGTAAAATCTTTGTATTTATGTTTCTGTATTCTATATGGTGTATATAATAAAGAGTATTCTATTCTATTCCTTAATATGTAGTTACAGTAAGGGTCAAAAGTGCATTATCACTTTTGAACTTTATTGCAATAACAATAAGTGTTAAAAGTGATACTTTACTTTTGACCCTTACGGTAAATACGTATGAAACGTCTTTCGATATAGGAACCTTCTATGCTTTGGAATGGCCAACTCCCGCATTAGCGTTTCGATGAAATGATGTTCAAATATGGTCCAAAATTCATTCACCTTCCATCGTTGTTAACTGCTTGGCAAATCAAGTGTTTGTAATTGGTTTAATTGGGGCAAATAGTTTTATTTGATCTTTGTTCATCGCTCAAATAGTTTGTTTTATCGAAAAAGTTAGAAACTTTCGTTTCAAGGGGCAAAGCATATATTTTTCGGTTTGAGTGCTATGACGTTTTGTAAGAAGTTTTTACAGGCTTGTCATTCATCTTTCAAGTGAAATAGTAGCCTTTATTAGGTTACGTTGCGTGTTGTTTTCACTATTTTGATAATTTTAATTTTTGTTAACTATGAGCAACAGCAACCGGATGAAAGAATAAAACCGGATGCAGTTGAAATATGTAAATACTAGTAGTATTTTACACAGAGTGGCGCCTATCTGACCCCTACAATTAATGGGCAATATGATACCTTTTAAAAAGGTTGATGATGATGATGATGATACCTCTTTGTAAGATTGCTGGTTTTCAGTTTACCGGACTTCTGATTACTCTTAACTAGGTACTGTCAAAGATCCACTAATAGCAGCAGAGAGATTTAGATTGAATATATTTTTTTAATTAATGCATTTCAAGTGCGTGTTATTTTCTTGTTTTATTACTAACATATTAGGTCTCAAGAGTACATTTGATGCGTTAGGTATTGATATTATCGTGCCTTTTCTTTTGCAAAATCCCTCAACCTAAGATATTATCAATTTTCCGAGAATTTCTATTATAAGAGGAACTCGGAAGCGGATTCTGTCAGCTTTGTCATGTAGCTACAATATTAATAATTACAATTCTAGGAATATCGCCTCTTTCTAAGAGAAATATGATAAGAAAACTAGAAATAATGCTATTGATTGGACAGTTGACATGGTTTGTGAGAGAGGATTTTTTAACCAGTTGATATATTTTATAGTTAAGTTTAACTGAGTAGTAGGTCAAAATAGTACAGTGTAGAGCTTTGGAAAATCGATAAAACTAACCAGTGGACTCCATTCTTCTGGAGCAGGCAGTTGATACAGCAGCGCAGCAATAGGATGAACTGACCGTAAACTATGGGTTAGTATTTGGAATTCATGTAAAACTAACACGTACTCGTTTCCCCAAATTTTACCCGTCTCATATACAATGAATGCATTATTCCGATGATTGACGCTGTACAAAATTCTTTGTACCTATGTACCACATTTGCTGGACGAACCTCTTTGTTCGTTCGTTACATACTTGTAGTTCAGTCCCGAGCAGAAATATGTATATTGCTTAAGGCAGCTCGGCAATAATATATGATTTTACTAGCTTTCCGCCCGCGTGGAATTCGGTTTTATCGCGCTTTTAGGATTTCCCTCGGGAATATAATTTTTCTTTGAATAAAAGGTAGCCTATGTCCTTTCTCAGGGTCTAAAGATTGTCTGTGCCAAATTTCATCAAAATCGGTCGAGAGGTTTAAGCGGAAAAGCGTAACAGACAGACAGAGTTACTTTCGCATGGATCGCATGGATGATTAGTTCATTAGGCTGGAAAAATTACATCTGAACAACGTTTTCTTTTTTAGGTAACTGAAAACAAACATACAACGTTATTTTTGTTTATGCGAAATCTGAATATATTTTGTTCAGAATAAGCAACTTAATCGATTCCAATAATTTTTACAGCATGTTATACACTTTTGGACACATCTATTGGCCCACCTTGTATTTTCAGTTTCGTTTGGTCCTAGCTAAAATTTTATATTAGGTCGAGCAAATAGTTTTTATGCTGTTTTGAACCTGGCACATTCACAATTTCATTCAATAGTCTTTTTTGAATTTCGAACACAGAATTTAAAGAAACAAAAGACAATTTGGAGCCTGTTTGTTGATATCAAACAATCGAATACTAAGAAAACTTGATTTTATTGGTTTACTTGTATTTATTTCTTGAAAAACTGATTGATATCTTTAGTTTTGCAATAAACATTACTTAGTCTTAACATTAAGGTGAGGTTCTATCAATAATCTATGGATACTTCACCTAAAGTCGCCGCCCAAGCTGTGGCACTTATTCAGGCCGGACGCAGCCAAAGAAATGTGACTGCTTAACTTAAGTCGATCTGCGGTCCGAAATGTTTATCGGAGGTATCTAGAGACTGGCGGCTTTGTTCGTCACCAAGGAAGGCCACGATCTCGGGTCACAACTGAAAGGCAGGATCGATTCATCATGACGACCGGCTTGAGAAATCGTCCCCTTACCTCCATTGAGACACAAAACCAACTTCGCGACTTCCACGGAGTATCTGTGAGCGCTCGAACTGTTCGGAGAAGGTTAAAAGAACGCGATATGGTACCACACAAGCCAGCTAATGGGCCCAAACTAACGCGAGCCCACCGAACAGCGCGCCTTCATTTCGCACGCACTCATTTAAATTGGACACAGCAAGATTGGAGCCGTGTACTCTTTTCTGATGAGTCTAAAATTGTGTTACATGGCAATGATGGAAGGAAGAAGGTCTACCGACGTAAGGGAGAGCGTTTCGCACAATGCTGCTTTGAATAGAGGGTTACTTATGGCTGTGGCTCATGGAATGTCCGGGGCGGAATATCCGCGAGCGGCAAAACTCAACTTGAGGTTGTTACAGGACCACGGCTGCCAACATTAAATACTGAAAGGTACATTCGTGAGTGCTTAGAACCTCACGTGATACCATACGCGGACTATGTGGGCCCAAATTTCCTTTTTATGCATGATAATGCAAGAGCAGATATGGCCGGCATCGTCAGGGAATATCTTCGGGATGTGAACATCACAGTTATGGACTGGCCAGCCAGAAGCCCAGACGATGCAGGAGTTGAAAACTACCATAGAAGAGGAATGGGAGATGATCCCTCAAAATTTCATAGAGTGGTTGATAAACTCTATGCCTAATCGTATGAGAGCTGTGGTAAATGCGCATGGAGACAACACGCGTTATTAAATTGAACCTTTATTTGACAAACCATGTTTTTTATTCAAAAATCAATTGCCTTAAGGCGCAAATCTGACTTGTTAGGCGTAGCTCCATGTCGTATGGTATTCTGAATTCAAATTTAAAACAATCCGATCGAAAAAGATGGTAAAATGTATCAGGTTTAAAACTGCATCAATAGTTTTTCTTCAATCTAGCAATCATATTCCGGTAGGGGCCATCGAAACCTAAACTCTAAGGAGGGCCAATAGATATGTCCAGAAGTGTATTTTTCCCAAATATATTTAGAAATTGTTGCAGAGTGGTTACCGAGCGGTTACGATAGATCCATAGTACAAGTATGCCGCACGCCACAGCTGACGTCAGAGTTCAATGCACCCCGCTCACCCGCCCGTGCGGAGTCTTGACAATATTTAGTTGGGACAACCAAGTAGAATAGCAAGCTCATAACTATGTGATTTTTCATTATATCTTTTTGAAATATTGTACATAGATTCTTTACTTAAAAATACTAGACACGTCTTTCGGGTTTCGCATACCTAAATAAAAAATAATGTTGTATAAAAATTTTATAGAAAAAAAAACATTTATTATATTTGTACCTAATCTAAAATGTTCGACAATTACTCCATATAAAACGTGTCTGTTATTTTTTTTTTTATTGTACTTTTACTTGAAAACCAATTATACACGCGCATTTCTAATTATTTTTTCAAAGTAGCCTAATATTCAGTGAAAATTGCTAGGGTTAAATTCCTAAATTTCCTTTCATTTAACGATATTTGCGGTTCGCGAAAGTGCTATTGAAATCAGTGTTCTCTCTGCGCGGAATACCACTTTTCAACAGCTGTCACAACCATCTTCTCTCTTCGAATTTCTTGCCGCTTCCTTACTAGTTTTAATAAAAATTATGCCTCGTACTCGTAGCCCAGTGCTCGTCTCAAAGAGCCTAAACTTAATCTGGCTTTAAGCGCATTAAAGCGTCAAAGAAGTCCTGTGTCTAACTAATTAACATATCCGATGCCAAAAAAGCCAAAAAGAAGTCATGAAGTTAAAAATTTAAATATCCGAGATATATATTCCATACAATGATGTCGTAGATGAACGGAATAAACTTCAACTTGTAGACGGGTTCAGCCAGTGTAGAGACCATAGAGTTTGAACAAGCTCTTAATCAGAAACCTATAATGCAACAACAGTATCATGAGTCTCAAAGTGAAACAACACAACTTGAGACAACTAATCTTAACATCACCGCTTCGGTGAATCAAAGTACACACCTCAACAATGTCTGGGGATTTTAGGTACATCAAAGACTTGTTGACTTGAAAACCATTTAGATAAAAAAGTTAGATATAAAATATTTTCTTCTCCACCACCTCTTTCGAAATGAAATAAAATAAAACAAAAACTCATTTTGAAACAAAAGAATATCGCTAGGAGGATTACGGCTATGCAAATGGTACAAAAGGACCATGAATCGCTGATTAGTGACTGAACCGTAACAAGAAGATTACATGTAGCTGGTCGCCATTCTCGCTGACCATTTCGGGTCCCAACGTTGAGGTGTGGCAATCGTGGGCGGAGACTATTGTGGGCCCGACATTTCGCATGGAGTGATGTGCGATGATACATGGTGTTTTTTTCTGAAGAGTCTCAGTTTCAATTTCATCCGGATTCACAAAGAATAAGGGTTTGGCGATCTTAGTCCAATGCACCTTATAATTGTGTTAACAAAATCTTTACAGAAAATTAAATATATCTAGGCATTATTGATGTGTGTACTGTACTTCATATAAAATAATACCTATTATACTCGCGATAAATCCTGCACGCGCTTGATTTGAGAAATAATGGTGAATCAAAATCATATGATTCAGCGACGGAATACTTATCCTTTTCTTTATATAGTAGAACCTCGATAACTTAAAAGCCTCTAGGACTTCAAAAAAATATGTTCCCTACATTAATCTATCACTATTACTAACATAGACCTTTGATAACTTAAAACCTCAATAACTTAGAATATTATGTGTTTCCCTTGGTCTTTAACTTATCGAGGTTCTACTGTAGTTTAATTTTACTTAACCACAAAATTAATAAATATTGTTAAAACTCGAAAAAAAAAGATACAAAGACAAAGGTTCTTAATGAAAAATGTTAAATTGAATAGAAAGGTCGAATTTGCTTAAATCATTAAATATGTATTATAATATAGAGCAAAGTACCAGGAAGTAAGATATTGATGACCCAGAGGCCTTGCAATCTGAGGGATAATTTTTGTAATTTTAAGAATGTTCAGTCTGATATCACTCTCAATCTGTAAAAAATACCTCGTTTCCCTAAGTAGCTTACTTACTAGAAAAAATAACATGATGGTTGATCAATTATACCTGAAACTTGACACCGAACAAAACATAAGAACATTTGTTTTTCGCGGGCTACCTTAGCACATCTCCCAAGGCCTACATCATGTCTGAAGTGTCCTGCAGTGACCTGTTTCTACAATAGCCTAGTTCCTAAAATATCACTATGTCTGCGAAACTTGAATGCAATGTGCAGACGGTAGCAGATCAATTTACAAAGTCTATTAAATTAATTTAAAAGATTTTGAACTTCATCGCTAAAACTTTAACGATCAGCACTCTGATTGCGTAAAACACTATTATTATCACTTGGAATCATTTTGAAGCATATTGCTAATCCATTGGTCCATATGTTCCAAATATGTCTCTGCTACTGTCTATTCGACAAGGTAAATAGTGCAACGAATGTTGTTGAACTGTCAAAATGAAACCTATTGCTACTGATAATGTATTACGGAATCTGCCTGCTGGTATTTGTACTAAAGAGATGTTACAAATCACTTTTTAAATCTATACTAAAATATAAAGCTGAAGAGTTTGTTTGTTTGTATGTTTGTTTGTTCGGGCTAATCTCAGGAACTACTGGTCCGATTTAAAAAAATCTTTTTGCATTGGATAGCCCATTAATCCAGGAAGGCTTTAGGCTATATAACATCACGCTGCGACCAATGAGAGCAGAGCACAAGTCATAATTTCCTACTTTATAGAATAAAAAATATTGTACCCACATATTAAAATGAGTAAAATACAATAAAGTTTGTATAGCATGAATTAAACTTTTAGCCGAATATTTGACGAAAAAGGCACAAAAATAGTACATTTTCGCCTGCCACGCTTTCATTCAATTTCATCTAAGCTACAGTGCACATATACATATACATTATAGTACAAATAATTTGAGACTACGAATGTGGAGGACTAAATTTTCCGTTTTTAAGGAAATTCTTATTCAGACAGTCATTGACGGCAATTCGTAGGAAACTATGAACCAGACACATTTTGGATTTTCAGTTTATGTAGAAATACTTTTTCACAAAAATATAAGTTTGATTTAGAAAAACAATTTGTTTTTACTTAATCCATTATACAGTGCGATATAACTTTTAATTGTATACAAAAATGTACACATCACACTAGAATTTATTTTTCAGTATACAATAACATCAGTGTACTTTGGCATTGTCTTCCAACCTCTGACTTTCAGACTGTTTCAGTGATTATTAACTAATCAAAATGCAACCTTAAATTTATGGAGTTTAGTGTTCATTTAACATGTATCTGAAATTAATGTCAAAATGTATTCATGCATATTTTAATTAGAGGAAAATCTGAGTTAGAGTTTAACTATGGATCCCTTATTTGTAAAATAATTAATACTTTATCTAATATATTAATTATTAGATAAAGTTATATTATATATATATATAGAAAAAATTATATTAATATTTTGTTCATTTTTATGCAATATCAACCCCCTTACTGAACACTTTAAATTTATTTTGAAATGAAATTTTCCTCTTTTTAGGAACATATAAATATGAAAAGGACATGTTGTAATATCACTGTAAACCTCCATACCTGGCTGTAATAGACCTTTTGACTACTACTACTGTGACCACCAATTCATTATATTGTAATCTGTATGAAAAGAAAGATCATATGTGACAGCTCAAAGAAACATTGCCACAAACCTTTGTTGAACACTTTGCACTGGATGATGACACCACCTAGGGAGATCTAAAATGCACTTACCGTTACATAGTTAGCGTTGATGTAGTCCCTCTCACAACGCTTCAAGACAACCCGAGTATGATCGAATGGGTTGACGTCGCGGTAGCGGTTAAGAGGCTTGTTCTGAGGTTTCTTAGCTTCGTTCCAGCTGTGACTGAACAGTTGGCATTTCATCCCGATCTTCTGTTGGGCAAAGTTTGGGGAATATTAGTAAAAGTGAAGAGGTGTAACTAAGGAAATAAAAAAGAATGATATTTTTCAGACCAGAGAATCCATAGTGTTAGTTACATCAAAAAGAAAAAAAACTTATTACCTAGTGTTAGTATCCAGCACCCTCTGTATAAATTGTTTTATAATTGGAGAGCCAAAACTCTTCAATACAGTTCTTAGGATGCTGTTGGGACTGTCTCTCACTCTCCGCAGGAGTGATGCACATAATCACATGAAATCGGTTGGTACAAGCAAGCGCAAACATTCCCGACTCGGTGCAGAAGCGCAATGCAGTGGCATTCTAATGTTCATTTGATATATTATTTTAGTTAATTAGGTAAACTGTGTGCTCATAATATTTTGTCTTGAATATACTTAAAACCATCCTTTAAAAACAAATGGATAGCTTTGTAATAGTAGATAGCATAGTCACACAAACCTATGTCCGAACACATACCATGCCATGAAACATACCACAGGGAACAATTGTATTAGAATTTACATAGTTGCATAATATAGTTTATTATTTTCTTGTCAATTCAAAGTCCAAAATTGAAATCTATTGAGTACAATTGCAGGTACCCTGCAACTGGACTGTATTCATTAATTGAGGAATCAGTATTTGATTTTTAGATAGCTCTATAGCTGTGAGGCTGTGTTCAGTGGGGAAAGCAAGGAGAGGAAGAAAAGGGAGTGGATAGATGCGCTGTAAGTTTGGGATGAGGAGACAGAGGGCTATACCGCAAAAAATGCAAATACCCACATAGTTACGATTTTTTCTGCTTTCCAGTATTATAAAGTAAAAACACAGGACATCCATTAATTTGAGAAAGCAACTATTGTCCTATTAGCCATTCTCTTAAAACAATTATATATAAAGGATAATATATATGTATATATATAAATTTTATTAATATTATAAACTAGTGCTTGATTGCGACCCTGCCTGATGGTAAGCAGTGTTGCAATAATTGATGGAAGGATAAGATAATTATGGAGATTCAAAATCAAAAAATCAATTTTCTAAAATATTAAAAGTATTTTTTTATATTAGAATTATTATATATTTTGTTTGAAATCCCCAACATAAAATTATACTTAATATACAAAGTGAAACAAAAATGCTAACAAGCTAAAAAAATCATTACTTGATAGCATTTTTTTTTTTTGTTTTCTAGTAGTAAAAAGTGGAATTTAATAAAAGTATTAATAGAAATGGTTGTTCTAGTTATGGCTTTAGTGACTTCTTCACTAAAGCATTGTGATTGGTGAAGAATAATCATGATTTATATAAATGTGAGGAAGAAATTACAAGATCTTTCAGGATAATAATTATGGTGTAATTGTTTTATACCCTCAACACAATGCATAATACCTAGGGTATGCTAAGGCTTATCAGGTCTAGTAAATTTGTTAATTATTACATTATCTTTCCGGTGATAAAGTATACCTATACATAAGAAGTATAACACAAATCCTTATATGTTAGGGCCGCAGCTTATGCTCAATCAGCAGAATTATAAGAAGACATAATACAGTATGTAGGATAATAGTAGTAGATTTCTAAGACTAGATGTAGGTACATCTCAATTAATAAACATAAACGCAATTACAAAAAACTACAACAAAAACTAGTCTGAAAAAAACATTAAAAGTTATCAAAAACAAAAAATAAAGTAGCAAATGCACTAATTTCTATGCCACGGCTAAAATACGCTAGCAAAAATCATTACTTTTCATATTAAGACCATAAATGCAGTAAACAGTTCAAGAAATCGCGAGTCGAAAGAAGTTCACTTAGATTGTTATTAGTTTTTAGCGCGTGGCACAGACAACCGCGTTCCACCTACGCAACATACCTGATAGACCAGGGCCCAAGCATTCTTGGAGACGATGTCCAAATACTCCTCCTCAACTTTGTTGGTGTACACATTGTTTTGACTCATTGTTGAAGTTGTTTCCTTCTTTTGATCACTCTTAACGAAGTATTGTTTGGGTATCGGATACCGAAAACAGTACAAGTTTGGAAGTTACTAACAATTGAAACAGGTTTATGATATTTTGTGGGTAGAGGATGTGCCAGGTGCAAGTGGTATGTAAAATTTATTACGACCCGTAACAACTGTTCCAGCGACGATATCAGAATGATTTAGTTTTGGATAGCGGCCTTCGACATGAGTGCACCGCTGTCGGATTTAGTGTTGTCAGATTTTATATTTTTATTTACAAAATCTCTGCCTTACACAAATTCTACCATGGTAGTTTTTGCAAATCTTGTTACAATATTCTAATAGTTAAGATTGCATCTAATCCATTTTGCACGATGTTTCCCGTCTTATTGGTATAGTAGACTAAAGATGTACGCCATGTGTGCTATGCTGAGCCGCTAACCGGCGCCCAAGTGGACTTCTGCCTTATTAAGGTCACTCAAAACTCAAGCTCTACTTAAGTCTCGTTTCAAGCCATTTGATTGGTTAAAACTAGTTTTAAGTAATGTTTAAGCAGAGATCAATGCTTGAGTTTCCTTCTGGAATACGGACCTAAGAGTTTTGCCGCAACAGTTCGAGATCGGTGTAATCTGCGGTGCTATACGAGTTTGTGATAATTTGACATAATCAAATTAGCCTAGAGGGAAGATGTAACATAACACGGCCTTATAATAATGGGTGTGATTTTGCCCTTATGTGCTGCCATGGGTTACCAACACGGAACAGTTAATAAAGCTGGAAAGGCCGAGTGGGCGTTGCCGACGTGCCACACATGTGAGACGCAAATCTTATGTCGACTGAACGTCCGAAACATTCATTTAGTATTCTTAAAAGTACTTCAAGAGTCGGAGCTCTGCTTTAAAATGCCGTATTGTGCAATAATAACATGCAGGGCAAAAAGCCAGACCTCAACTATACAACGTGGTGGTATATCTTTCCATCGGTAAGTCGAAAATAATATTATGTTGTAGTAAAATTTGTAAAAAACACAAAAATATACTGAAAACTATGATATTTCAAACTTTCATGATATTATTGCATCAAGGAAGAAAAAAATTTACATTGCTCGGTTTGTCTTCACTTTGGAAAAACAATAAGAAAGTCCGCATACGATGTAGTGAATCCAATGCGTCCTCTACACTTTACTAATGTCATTTTGTCCTTGGCCCTGATTGGCCGAAATGCAGGGCGCCATGATTATTTATAGTGAGGTGACCATGTGGTTAATTAAAATTATCGACAGAATTCAGAAATATACGAGCATGATAAATATATTGTTTGAATAATTTTATATTTAATTAATAATATTTTTAGTTAGACATATTTAAATAATATATTACTTATTGTTTAAGAAAAGCCTTCGTAATATTTCTGTGGTCAAGGCCTATTATTATAGTGTTGCAGACTTTTTGTTTTAGAAATTTAATTATTATAAACTGACATTAATTATATTATTGATTGATGAATTTGAAATAGAATTATTGTATTAATTGATGGAATAATATTATTAAGCAAACAATGAACTAGTGCTAATTATATTATTTAATGTAAATATTTATATTGTCTATTTTTAAATTGTAAACATTTTAATTGTGCATGCCTTTTAATTGACGAAATATGGCTGTTCGTATTAATATTATGTACCGCCATGTTTGTAATGATGAAATGTAATGATATAAAGAGCCATGTCAGCTGTTAATATTTATTTTAATAAATTGCACAATTTGACGTACATACGTCAAATTGTGAAAATAAAAATAAATAAATTATAAATTTTAGGTTTCTTAAAGAACCTAGCGTTATAATGGAGCGCTGGATTGACGTGACTGGTAGAGCAAACTGGATGCCGACAAAGACTAGTACTATTTGCTCTAAACATTTTGTCGAAAATGATTATATCATTAAAAATCAGGTAAAAGGTACCTAAAACCAGGTACGGTCCCAAGAGAGTATATAAATAAAAAAATATTGATGACAAGAATTATGCGTAACTTTGTGGGAAGGGAAATATTTCAAAACATAGTTTACCATCAAATTGGCCAATACCCTACCTCCTACCTCAAACCACATCACAGACCTCACAAAGGCAATTATTGAAAAATACATAAACGTGAGATTACATTTTATTTTTAAAAATTCGTTAGTAATAGATAGCAAGCGTCAATTACTAAATAAATACATTCTATTTCAAGGGCAGTGATTATTTGTAATAAATAAAATTATTTCCTTATATTTCTATCATCTTTCATTTTTTCCATAATATTCATTAGATATAATATTTATTGTTAAAGATATCAAGGTCCAGTTCTAGCGATTTATTCTTGTTTTGCACGTGCAAATGATTATGCCTGCAAGAGGATAGTGCTAGTGTCAGTGCCAAAACCCAGTCGAGATGCTCTTTAGAAATATAAGACCACACGGTGGAGCCAACAATAACTCTACGGCATTGATTTAAGTTTGTTATAATTGTAATTTGCTTATATAGAACCCTTACATGTGATACATTTTTAAATCCCTAAACTTATTCTATAAAATGACACCATGACTAAATTTTTCATGACACCATAATCATTACTTATAGAAATAAAAAGTATTATAGGAAAAAATATTTAAAATAACTAAAGTTAGGTAGGTACGACATTTTATTACACATTTTTGCTAAAATCTCGAAAACTAAAAGTCTTATCACCTCAAAACTTTTTGTAAAACTGTTTTACACCTAAACCTTTCATTTAACTCTAATTTTATGTTGATAGCACCATAAACAAAAGATCACATTTTCAAGTTACGTAAATTTATAAGTACAGTTTTTTTTAAACTCCCTACAAATTACGTAAAAATCATATACCTGGAATCTTATGTAAACTTATATGTAAAGATCCCAATTCTTACGAAACTACATAATGACAACACAATCCTTTTCTGTCAATTTTATCGATATATACTATCGATATAAATATCGACCTTTTGGTCGCCATAGCGTGTATGAGAAATTTGTGAATGTACGAGTGTACGTCAAATGCATTGCTTACTTTAGTGTGATCACCAATTACAAACTTATAATCGAAGTGTGAGTATTTATTTGTGTGCGTAATGCGCTTCCGTATTGGTCTTTTGCTTACAGGTGAGTTATAGAGGGGAATCAAGCGGCGACACGCGTTCTAATACTAATTCCGAACTATTGCCATTCTAATAACTTCGTCTGTTCTGTGGTTACCAACACGCAACGCTATTTATTAAAATAGACCCATAGAAATAACTTTCCTTTGCTGTTTATTTAGGCCTAGCAGCTTTTGTTTCGTTATAAAGTTTTGAAAATACTAACAACAACTTTGTAATATTTTAGGAGTGAGGGAATAATGTTCACACTTATAAGCCCCGCACGATGATATTGCGATGGAACCTTGTCACAATAACAGCTTTGTGACGTCATCTGTCACACGAAAGGACAGCTAGCAAAAGAATGTTAAATGCAAAATTATAGTTTATTAATTTTGCATTTAACATTCTTTCGGGTTAAGGATTTATTTGTATTTTATAATTTTATTATACATACACATACCTACTCATCCATATTCTGACAAATAAACTTTCATTATTAAAAAATTCAAGGAAATAATTCTTGTAGACGTAAGAAAAATATACTTATTCGTATATCTTTCTTACATGTTTATTAACTTTTGCTAACTACATTTCTGTTAATTTGTGAGCGGGAATTAAACCAGAGTACCAAATAACACCAGGATAGTATGTAAATTTTTTTTATATATAATTCAATATAATCTTACCCTATTTATTCAATTCCACTCATACAGTCTTCCGAATCAGAACTGCTTTCTGTGTCTGTCGTTTCCGATTCACTGTCGTCTGCCGTATTTATGATAAATAACTCGTCAGTTATTCGATCTTTTTTCCAATATTCCTCTTCAAGCCGTTTAACATGATTGACTTCCTTTCGCCAGTCATCTGGAGTTATTGACGCCAACGCCTCCAATGTCAGAGCTTCAATGCGACTTTCCAACTGCTCCACATTTTTTTCTGACACCCTCATCTTTACCAGGTTCCAGATGTACTCAATGGGGTTGAGGTCGCAGTTGTAGGGTGGTAATCTAACGACCTCATGGCCATTGGCAGCTAATAAATTGACAATTTTATAATTTTTCGGCGGTCTGTGCCGTTTAATTAATAAATACAGTTCAGGTTTTGTACTGTCGTTGGGAAAGTCGATGTTGTGAGCTTGTAGCCACTCAACCATCAACTGTTTTTTATTGTTCATACTTGGTGGCCTATTCTCTTCCCTACTGTGATAAGGGGCGTTGTCCATCACAATTATGGAGTTGCGTGGTATGTTGGGTACTAATTTTTCTGTAAGCCACTTGGTGAAATTCTCAGCATTCATTTGATCATGGTAATCCCCCGTTTTGGTGTCTGCTTTAAACATTAAAAGGGCATTGTCAACAAAACCGCTTTCACTTCCCTCGTGAACTATTATCCATCGGCGGCCGGGGCTGTCGTTCCGTCTCACTCCGACATCGGTTGCTGTTTGCCAACATTTTTTTTACCGTGTAGTGTGCGTGTATCCACGTTTCGTCGAGATAAATAACGGGCCTTTTGTTATTAGCAAGCGAGTCATTTTCTTTCATACGTCGTAAATATTTAGCCCTCCACGCTTGAATTTGGGGTCTTTCAATTAGAGCCAGTCTTTTTTGGTAGCATCGTTTAAATTGGTAGCCTAAATCACATTTAATTATTTTTCTTAATGTAGTTTCACTATTGGTATAATTAAGGTCTAATTTTGAAGCCGCCAAGATTTTGCGCATTGTGGGTATTTCTCTCCTCACTGTATACATTGAATGTATAATATTTCTTAAAGCTGTTAAGGAAAACCCGTCGAAATATTCCTTCTTTTGTCTTTTTCCTTTAGTAGGAGTTCTCATTTTGCTGCCACTGGCTGTTGCCGACTCATGCTCTCGTCGCAATTTAGTCACAGTATTTTTTGCAACGCCTGTGGCACATGCCACACGCTCCGTGACTTTGGTTTAGCTGTTGCTTCGGTATTAAAATGTCCTCAGTAGTGTCCGAAGTACTTTTTAAAGCACGGTTTATACTTTCAAGAACTAACTTACATTCCTCTTTTTCTTTAACAAAATAATTGTCCACTTTAATTATAATTTCACGAGCACGATTGTGAATTAATTTCTTACTCATTTTAACGAGTAACAGCTAACAAAACTAAACAACAAAACTCAAGAACAACAATAAAACAGGATAACAAAAACAAAAAACTAACAAAAATATTCGATGTGCGTAAGTGGGTAAGCGCGGACTGAACTTGCGAACGGTACTGACGGTGCGAGGTCGACTACGTCACCAAGATGGCCGCCGATCGCAATATCATCGTGCGGGGCTAGTACGTAGCCTGTTATAATCATAAACCTCTTTAAGCTTTGTCGTAGTCGGGTATATAAGACAAAACTTCGTAGAGCCGTCGATATGGTCAGTTGGAAAATGAATCATTCTAATAAGATCTCATTAATTAATACATAAATTTGCTCTTGTCATTAACACAAGCATAACTATGTGTTTCGATATGTATCGATTCATAGTTTAAGAAAATTAGTTTTTAATTTACTTTGCACTTTTGGTGTAGAATCCAAGGAAACTGAAACACACAGAAACTGGGCATAATGCAGTTTTTAAAGTGTTTTAAGTTTAAATACTATGCCTAAATTGCTCAACACCGTGTATGAGCAAGCATGAGCGTTTATATAAATTCAGTTGTGAATGAGTTTTCGTGTTACTTTGTGCCACCCCTAAACCTGTACCCAAAACTACCATTTAGTAGAAAGTTCATTACTACAAGAAGTATTCAAAATAAACAGTATAAAATGAGTAATGGTCAATTTCAGTGGTCTCGAACCTACAGATTTTTCGGTATTTCTACCGATATGGGCTCTGTTCTACCGAAAAACCGAAATGCAGCTGTTTTTGTGCAGTTTCAGAGTATACATGGAAATTCTCCAGATTTTACGCTTTTGACATGGCAACCTCTTTTATTTCTGATAAATATTACGGCGTTAATGCAAAATGTTTTGGAGAACACCCTAATGTCATAAATCTCAACGGTATAAGGGGCTTCACCCAAACCTTGGGAATTTACCTGTCTAGTCTAGCTCAAGTGCGATGGTAAAAAGAAATATTTATAACATCAAATTGTTACGATTTTGAAATTGATTCAAGGATGACGGCGGCAATGGCCAAAGAACATTAGCATAAAACGCAATTATGCTTTAGTCTGATTAAGCCTGTGCGTGTTTTTAAATAAATATAGGAATATAATTGAATATCGAGTTTTTTTTTTTTGAAATACCGATATTAGGTACCTACTAATATACCGATTTTTACTGGCCACTGGTCATTTTACACCCTAATTTTTTTTTTTTTTACATATTATAAACCAGCGCTTGACCGCAATCCTGTCTGATGGTAAGCAGTGACGCAATCGTTGATGGTAAAGCGCACTAGTTTATTAAGAGCCTATTCACTCTAGCCTTGAAGACACTCAAATTGTAGTCCGACGGAAACACCGCCGCTGGCAAATTGTTCCTGTCCCTCGATGTACGCGGTATAAAGGAGGAGGCGAAACGCTTCGTCCGGATCGTAGTGGTGTTAACAACGTAAGGGTGGAAACCAGCCGTACGACGGGTCGTCCGCTGGTGGAACGGCCCCATCTCCGTTTTTAATTAAATCATGCAATTCCCTCGCACACTCCCCGAAATGCATCCTATAGAACACCGAAAGGCTGGCTACTCTACGCCTGTGGCTTTGGAGACCAACTCGAGTTAGATCAGGGTCACCAATCAGCCTCTTTGCACGTCTCTCCACTGAATCCAAAGTGGCCAGGTGACACTTGGCAGCACCAGCCCAAATGTGGCTGCAGTACTCCACACACGAACGGACCTGTGCTTTGTATAACATTAGAAGCTGCCCAGGTGTGAAGTACTGCCGGACCTTTGCGATAACGCCAAGTTTCCTGGCAGCCACCTTGGCCTTGGACTCAATGAACCGCCCAAAGTTAAGGTTCGAGGAAATCTCAACTCCCAAAAGCTGAAGGCAGTCGGAACACTCCAAGGACACATTTCGAAAAGTAGGAGCCAAGGTGAACGGGCTCCTTTTGGCGGTGAAAAGACACGCTTGTGTTTTGGCGGCATTGAATGCTACAAGATTGGCATTGCCCCATTCGGAGACTGCCCGCAGTGCAACACTCGTTCGCTCAACCATGGCCTCTCTTTCGGACCGGATTGATTCCCTACTAGCCCGAGCATCCGGCAGGTATCTCTCTACAACTGTGCTGTCATCTGCATACCCATAGATACCGGGCATCAGCAGATCGTTAATATGCAGCAGGAACAGAGTTGCAGAGAGAACAGACCCCTGAGGAACACCGGCATTAGTTGACATGGGCTCAGAAGAGCATCCGTCGACAACAACTCGGAGGGACCGTTCAGTCAGGAAGTCTTTTACCCAGCCAGTCAGGCTAGGGGAAATGCCGTACACTGGAAGCTTACTCAAAAGGCCAGCGTGCCATACCCGGTCGAAGGCCTTCGAGACATCAAGGGAGACAGCAATCGCTTCCCCATTCTTCTCGAGGGCCTCACCCCACAAGTGAGTGGCATACACTAGTAGGCCCCCAGTAGACCGATTGCGGCGAAACCCGTACTGTCGGTCACTGAAGAGATCGTTACCTTCCAGGTATGCCAAGAGGCGCGAGTTCAATACACGCTCCATAATTTTGCAAAGTATGGTGGTGATCGAAATCGGCCGATAGTTGGCAGGATCGACACGACTACACTTCTTGGGCACGGGCTGCACGTTAGCAAGCTTCCAGGACTTGGGCACTATACCAGTCCTAAATGAGAGGCGAAACAAGCGCGTCAATACAGGAGACAACTCGGGCGCACATGCTTTAAGATCAATCGCTGGTATACCATCCGGACCACTAGCCTTATTCATGTCCAGACGTTACAGTACTCTCAGAACCTCCTTGTTTCTAATGCGAACCTCAGGCATTGAAGCTCCGCAATGAGGTAAATTAGATGGAGTAGCACTGCCAGTTTCAAGACGCGAATTATTGGCAAAGAGACCTGCTTTCTCTCTCGCCGTATGAGCCAGTGTTCCATCAGGCCTAACCAGCGGAGGTAGTGAGGGCCGACAGAAGTTCGCCTCAACCGATATGACAAGGGACCAAAAAGATCTGCTACCGGATGGCTGCGCAGATAACTTGTTGCCAATATGGGTAATGCGGTCGAAGCGAGCCTTCTTGAGTGCCTTCTTGTAGGACTTAGCAGCACGGTTCTTCTTTGAGCTTAGATCCGGAGCTCCGCGGTCACGAGCGTCAACCCAGGCGAGAAATGCCGTATGCTTACGCTGTTCAGCTTGGACACAATCGGCATTGAACCATGGGCGAGCCGAGCCACCGACGGGCACGTCATTGAATGGGATAAAATACTCCATAGCTTGACGCACCACATCGGTTATAGCGTCGAAAAAAAGCGAATTCACTAAGTGGAATGTGACCAGATCGAAGTCTAAAGTTCTAAACGCAGTGATTAACATATTTCTGTTTAGGTACTGTTACTACTCATACCTTGAAAGTTCTTGTAGATAAAAACAAACAGTAACACGATTACATACCTGTTTCAGCAATTGTTCAAGCATAAATTTGTGGAAGTTGAATTTTGATGTTGTCTCTGGCTGTTTTTATAAAGAAAATAAACAAATTCAAGTTTAGAAGATACACACATCAAAAGTGTCTAGGGATCAACATATATTTTTGCAATAACTTTTCTCCTGATTGATATTAATTAAAATTTTCTTTAAGGATTCATCAAATAAAGTGTTTTCGTTTGTCACAGTAACGATAAACCAAGTCACCTTTGCATTAATAAAGAAATTTGCCATTTTCCTAATAAAGGGATATTTGACATTTGAACCACTAACACAAAAGTTCGAAAAAAAGACTGAAATAACAGTTTTCTCTAAAATTTTATTGGGTAACTTAAACAATTAATAATCCGTGTTTCTACCGCGAACACTAACAACACAAGAACATCGGTTTGGCATACTCAAAATGAGTTCATCCAAATCACGCTGTGGAATGGCCGCCCATGTTCGTTGCAACAACAAAAAAAGGTCTTCTTGCGACTGGATACCCTCCATATTCGGCAGAGCTCTTCTCTGTAGCATATCCCATGCATGCTCAATCGGGTTCAAGTCTGGCGACTGAGCAGGCCAGGGCAGGACATTGATGTTAGCTGCGGCGAGAGTCTGTCTTACAACTCTTGCGGTGTGCGGTCGTGCATTATCATGCATTAACTGAAATAAGGGACCGATTTGCACTTGTAGAGGAACGATGACGTCTGATACAATCGTTTCAGCATAAATTTGAGCGTTGAGGTTGCCTCTGATCCAAATCAACTCAGTTCTTCCGCCGATCCAAATACCCGCCCATACCATGATGACCCGCCCATACCATGATGGTTCCACCACTATAAGGATGGACTTCCTGGCAGGATTTTAATCGCTGTTGGCGTCCAGGGGTTCTCCAGTGTCGTATACGTCTTGTATCCGGTCTCATACCAAAACGAGACTCATCAGAAAAGCACACGAAACGCCATTGTTCTTCTGCCCAATTTCTGTGTTCAAGAGCCCATTGATATCGAATCCTACGATTGTGCATTGCTATAGGTGGTACCCGTAGCGGTCTTCGGGAATGAAGGTTCACTTCATGCAAGCGGTTTCTGACTGTTTGGTCGCTAATTAAGTTCCCTGAAGAGTGATGAAGCCTCACGGCTAACATCATGGCGGTTATTGTTGGAGCTCTTCGAGTTAAGATTTGAATGTATCGGTCTTGTCTCCGTGTGGTGCAGCGATACCGTCCTCCATGGCGCTCAGCCACGGTACCAGTGCTTCGGTAACGTGTCCAAAGTCGACTGATAACACTCTGACTTGTATTCAGAGCTAAAGCCACAGTACGTTGCCGGGAACCAGCTTCTATCATTCCCACGGCTCTGAGCATTTCTTCCCTGCTTAAATGACGTCGCCGCTCCATAATAACGTTGGTTTTAATCAGTAGTAGGGAAACAGTAGCACTAATAATGTCTTCAATGCGTTGTATGTTTTTATAGGGAAAATATTGACAGCTGATTTTCATCTTTTACTCGAATTTGATTCACAGTTCCTGATTCAAATTATGAAATGCACCAAAAAGGATCCATATAAATTTATAAAATCATAAATTTATTACAAAGCCACATCTCAATCTCAAGAAATCCGCATAAAAATGCTTGATCCCTAGACACTTTTGATGTGTGTAGATTCGGCGCACAGGAGAAAAATGTTTTGTTGTTTTGTAGTAGTAAAAAAGTAGTCAAAAGGAATTTTAGTGTGTGAAAAGAAATTAACATGATCTGAACTGTGTAACTGTTTTTTGATATAGAGATTTTATTGAAAATGAACACGTGAGAATAAAAGAAAGAACGGTTTACATTTTATTTATTTTTTTGAAGCATTTATCACTGGATCCCAAGAGGTAGTCAATCGTTTTTAATAATTTCAACATAACAACAAAATATCATCGGAATTTGTTAAAATTTGTACCGCTTCGTGTTCTAGCAAACATCGTCGATATACTTTAAAAATTATTTCCCGAGCTCCACTTTTATTTGTTTTGCTCATTTTTAATACGTTTCTTTTATATTTTATCCATGTAGATTTGAAATGCAATTGGTTCAACAAATATACGACAGCCAATGATATTCGATGTACTATAATTTAGTGTCACCCTACTTTTAAAATTTTTAGTTCCAGAAACATTAATTTCACGACTTTATAGACACATATATCTAGTAATTTAATGTGCCAGCTGGAACTGTTATGTCACTACTTCACTAGCTAATTACCTTGGTTCCAATGCTTGGGATAAACAAGACAGAATGTGACATAAAAAGTTTAATTCTTGTCAAGACGGTTTTTGGCGGGAAGCCAAGATGACTGCCACGCTCGTTTATCATTGGACTTTTAAATTATTTATAGTGTCGTTTACTAAATAGAAACGCGTCATTTATGTAGTAAAAATTGCATTCAGTGAATAATTCATAAAGAACAGTGAAATATTGTAGCATAGTGGCCACATCATGTCTTTACGCTAAACCCCTCATAATAGGCCACACGCGGGAAACTAAAGGAGTTAGGTTAAGCTAGGATAAGTTAGGCTTAGGATAAATTAGTTTTTTTTTTATAAGTTTTAAACTAGCGCTTGACCGCAATCCCGCCTGATGGTAAGCAATGATGTGATCATTGATGGTAAAGCGCGCTAGTTTATTAAGAGCCTATTCACTCTAGCCTTGAAGACACTCAAATTGTTATGTGACGGAAACACCATCGCCGGCAAATTGTTACAGTCCCTCGATGTACGCGGTATAAAAGAGGAAGCGAAACGCTTCGTCCGGGTCGCAGTGGTGTCAACAACGTAAGGGTGGAAACTCGCCATACGACGGATCGTCCGATGGCGGAACGGAGATGGGGGACCAGAATGCAACCTATAGAAGACCGAAAGGCTGGCTACTCTACGCCTGTGCTCCAGGCTTTGGAGACCGTTTCGAGTTAAGTCTGGGTCGCCAATCAGCCTCTTCGCACGCCTCTCCACTGAATCCAAAGTAGTTAGGTGACATTTCGCAGCACCAGCCCAAATGTGGCTGCAGTACTCCACACACGAGCGGACCTGTGCTTTGTACAACATTAGAAGCTGCCCCGGTGTGAAGTACCGCCGGACCTTTGCGATAACGCCAAGTTTTCTGGCAGCCACCTTAGCCTTGGACTCAATGAACCGCCCAAAGTTAAGGTTCGAGGAAATCTCAACTCCTAAAAGCTGAAGGCGGTTGGTAGAATAAGTTAGGATAGAAAATTACTCAAGAGAAAAATTACTGAAGACTAGGCTGTATGGCGTATTATGCCTTTGCCTTTTCCTTTCAGTAGAACGGAAAGAAATGAAATGAACCAAAAAAATTAATTCTTGTCAAAGTCAAAGGATGCCAAGTGGACACTGGACGTATGAAAAATTTTGACAATTCCCAATTCGCTGTTTTGCGTGTGTACGTCCTCTGTAGGTTTCTGCTTAATATTTTAAAAAATACGTCAAATTCGCTACTAACAGCTTAGAAATGGCTTCCCCACGAACCCGCAGGAAGTTGAACTCCATACGAAATATCGACGATAATAACGTAAGTCATTGTGTGGCGAAATTCATACCCGTATGCTAAGAAAACTTTCGTGATTCTATTGAAAATTTCTATAATCTCTCGTAGAAATGTTTCGAGTGTGGCACCTTAAATCCTCAATGGGTGTCTGTTACGTATGGCATCTGGATCTGCTTAGAATGCTCAGGAGTCCACCGCAGCCTGGGGGTCCACCTTTCATTTGTACGGAGCGTGACCATGGATAAATGGAAGGATGTGGAGCTTGAAAAAATGATGGTAAGACTCCCATTTTCTTAATTTGCTTTTGGGCGTGATTGCAGCAGAATTATTTCCAAACATTTATAAAAGCTTGTATACATGCTATACTATTTGAAAAATATGTATAAATTTGCTCTGCGCCTGCAATTGACATTATTGAGTACTTAAGAAGTGTACCCAGTTCATAAGTATTATACTACTTAACTGCTTTTTACAAAATGAAACAGAAAAATTATCACATTTTCATTCCAGACAAGACAATCAATATGTTTAAGTATACTCACTTCTGTCATAGATGTGTAAATTTATACAGATGACAGCACATCAAGCTACTACAATCTGTCAAACTTCTCTATTAGGTTTTCAACTTTATTGCTAAAGCGTTAAGGCTTAAGACTGATGACAGAAACGGGTACCTTGACCTGATATTGTTTGTACATACAGTAGTTTTAAGTTTGTGAGTTTGATTTTTACAATATTTTTTTTTGTTTCCTTTTTTTCATTTACATTTGGACACTTCACATTCTACTTACACAGACCAGACTAATTTTATTAGCATTTAACTGTCCTGTAGCTACTTAGTCAACTAAGTTATGCTATTGTAATAGTACCTAGTGTTATTTGTTCAAAATCTTCAGGAATATTTTAGAACCAATCCAAATCTGGAATCACACTTGAGCACACAAAGGGGTATTCATTGTAGAAGTTACTGTATCTAAGACTGGCTTTTCCCTAAGGTATCACTTGCATGGAGGATGAGAACTATTCCACAGGAATATACTACCAGATTAAAAGATTCCTCTAATCTTATCCAAGTCAATAGTCATGTCAATATGTTGACATGACTTGGATAAAATGCCAGATTTCATCCAAATCGCTTCAGCCATTGAAGCGTTAAAGGGTAATCACAATCAGAGTCACTTTAGTTTTTATATTGTACTATGAGTATAAAGTAAACAAAATGATTATGTAAGAATTGTGTTCTGTAGTTTCACGAATTGTGATTAGTTGGGATTGTAGTACACATAACCCAGAAAAAATAAAAGCTAGCAAGTATGAAGTAGCTAATAAAACATGTTGACCGGACTCCATAAGAATGTCAATAATGATAAGTCACCTAGGGTGGACAGCATAATCAATTTCTCACCTGTTTGCAAAATATGCACATTGACGTGAAATTGTGGACACCAGTCCATATTAGCTAAAGCTAAGTTTGTGTGTTGCAATATTAAAAATAAAAACAGAATTACTAAGGCAAATATTTTTATGAATTCTGATTTTTTAAGATATCTAGATAACATGTCTTTGCAGCCTATCCGAAATCATCAAAGTCCTAATTATATTATTTCAGGGCCACTGTTAGTTAAATAAATGGCACTCATCATCTCAGCGTATAATCCTGGTTGCATCCGCGGCTTTCTAGTTGGAGCCCAGAGTCTTTCCTACACTTACTCCCTCTGGCATCCTTAAGTGTGAGATTATTGACACGCATGTCATCTCTTACGACGTCAAGCCAGCACCTCTACCTTGCGTGTTCCGGCCCGGCGAAGCCGCCATGGCAAAGCGTTTGTAACCCACATAACATGCATGGTTTTCGTAAGATGTGACTGTACCAGCGTAGGCGACCCTCTTGCAGTTTGTCTGCTATGTCACGGACACGAAGACCGCCACGGATGCGGGAGTTCCTGATGCGGTCTTTCCGCGTAACTCGATACATCCACTGCAGCATATTCATCTCCGTGACACGCAGCTCCTGTTTGTGTCGCTCAAGCACAGGCCCGCCTCACTGCCATACAGAAGAACAGGTCTAATGATGGTCTTATAGACCTGTTAAATAGATGGCACTATTTACTCATTTACTAACTCCCTTTGACTCGGTAATCGACAAAAGTTTTCATAAAGGATCAAGAGTGTCCCCCATGATTGGTAAATACACTTAACTGTTACACGCCTAGAGGATAGTAACTATAATATTATATAACAATCATTAAACAAAAAATGCATTAATACCAATTTAAGCATTTTGATAAAGTGACATTAACACTGTTGATACACACAGGAGTCAGCAAAAGGTGGCCTGCAGCAGTCCACCTATTGTGAGCGAATCTTAAGTAAACCACCAGAATTTAGCCTAAGGCCGCACTACGGTTAAACCGCTGCGGTTTTTTTCCGCGACTGATTTTTTCGCTACAAAATGCTCGCGGGAAAAAACCGCAGGTGCGGCCGCTTGCATTAGTTTTCTAGGGATACAAATTCACGCGATTAAAAACCGCCGCGGTTTAACCGTAGTGCGGCCTCAGCCTTAGCTAGCACTAACTTTACTCTAGACTTCAGAAAGGAGGTGCGCAGAAAAAAATATTGTCTATATCCACATATTAAACCAATATTTCTTTTGATTTTATGTCATTATATTTCTAATCTTTTAGCAAATGGAATGCCATATTATTTTCAAAAATGAAATGTTATTAGGATTTCTTAGTAAGTTAGTAGTTTATACAATGTAGCGAAAGTTTGTGAGGATGTATGTTTGAATGGATATTTGCTACTCTTTCACGTAAAAACTGCTGAATGTACTAGGTTGAAATTTGGCACACAGATCAGATATTTTATCATCATCATCTCAGCGTTTATCCCGGTTGCATCCGCGGCTTTCGCGTTGGAGCCCGGGGTCCGCTTAATATATATTATAACCGAACGATATTTTATAACCAGTAAAAACACCATTTGGATTGCAAAGTATGTACTATAAAAAGAGCCTACATTATCATTTACGCTAGCGCCTGGCGATTGTTTAGTAGCAACGTGTTGCGATTCCTGTGATTTGCGATAAGGAATCGTAGAGATTGAGAAATTGATGAGTCATTTTAAGAGGGTGAGGTATCCAAGCTGTATAATTTTGCAAATATCATATTAAAGTAAGTACATAATAAAAACAACATGCTTAGTGAAAACGGTTATTCCATTCCATGAATAATATTGTAAATGTAACATAACAGACGAAAAAATTTTTCATTCAGTCTTAATAATAACATAGATTATTTATTAAAGTGATTGCCATCCTCCTATTCATTTCAATAAATTTATTTTCTGAAGAGGTAAACATAAGTGACAGCCTGTAAATAGCATGCTGCTTGGCAAGATCCTCTTCAAATTCAAATAAGGAATAGGTAAGCATTGAACACAATGCTGGGCTTGTACTTAAGTTTCGGTAATATCCAACTTCATTAATTAATGTTGAGTATAGGCATTCTCAGAGAATGCCTAAACTCATGGAACTAATAGTTATATCTACCATGCTTCTCTGGTCTGTGCGAATCTTCAAATTTTCTGTTTTATTTTGCTAGAGTAGAATGACATGATGAATACCTTTCTATGCTAATACCATTACAGTTGTTCCAGTATTTAAAAAAAAGAGTGACGAAATAAATACAAGGAGGCCAAATCTTAATCTCGACGCTATTTACTATAGCTATACTAGCTAGTATAAACTTTTAGATAACAAACAGCTGATTAGCAATCCACCATTTTAAACCAAATGCTATAAAGTATAAAAAATTATAGTTATTTGATGTACCTTCCATTTGCAATCTTTCACCATTTGATTGTGCAAATCTGCACCCTAATTTCGTAACACAATTTCAAGCTCTATTGAGTAATTTTGAAGGATTAGTGTTAATCCATTGCTGTGAATGTTCGAAAAAAATTGTCTGCTTAACAACGTAATAAACGTAATGAATGTTGTTGAAATGTCAAAATTAATCGACCAAAGAGCGCTCCAGCGCTCTGCTCTTGTAATAAGCCAAATCTAAAACCTTAAAAAACGAAATAAATCTGAAAAAAACAATCAGTTCTTTAATATACTTCATATGTATATCATCTGCCCCATTAGGTTGTTTGAACAGTGATGTCTAAATCCTAAGCTGTAATAAAGAGAGTTCAATATCACAAAACAAAGTGATTCAGTAGTTCAAGTTAATGAGGATATAATCAGACAATTGTGATAAGATAGTGGCTAATTAGTATTGAGTTTGATAAAACAAAGTACGGTTGAAGAATATTAGGAATATAAACGAATATACAAAAATCAAAGACACCAAGGTGTATGTATGTATATACATTCATTTTTGCCACCGACTTCCGAAATTAGTTATTTTTCACTTTGTAGTGTTTTTTTGTGGAAGTCGGTTGTTTTTTTTTTTGTGAAAAAGTTTTTATTGCAAAGTAATATTTATTTTTTTAGCGGGATTTTTTTTTAAATTTAGCCCGCTTAGTCGGCATTAGTAGAATCAGTTATCGATACCTAACAATACCTTCACGGATCGGACAAGGTTTTCTTTATACCTATGTATTGTATAGGTAGCCATATATTATAAAAACTTTTTTTACAAAAAAACAACCGACTTCCAAAAACCACCACAAAGTGAAAAATAACTAATTTCGGAAGTCGGTGTCTTTGGTTTTGTATATTCGTTTTTGACACCGACTTCCAAAATTAGTTATTTTTCACTTTGTAGTGCTTTTTGGAAATCGGTTGTTTTTTTTTGTAAAAAAGTTTTTATTTTACACTTATTAGTTGTTAAAAGTATTCAGTTGCATCCGGCCAGATTGGAAGCTGATGCAAATATAGTTGGGAAACGACGTAATTTTATTTACTTTAATGTTTACCCGTAAATATTCCCTCAATTGTCTATGGTCCTTATCATCAAATTTACTGTAGACTATTATTTTAACCCAATGGGTACAAAGGTCTCATCATTATAAATGAATGAAGTCCAACCACAAAGTAGCTACTGTAAACCGTTGAGGAGTTCCCGGAAGTGGCCTTTATCTTCAACTTCAGCTCTCTTATGACAGTCACAACCCATCTAGGTGTAAAGTTCTTATCAATACAAATTAATCGAGCCCAAACACAAGATAGCTGCTGTGAATTGTTGAGGAGTTCCTTCGACTGTCTCCCCGCTCCATCATCAGATCTACTCCAGACCTTTATTAAATTGTAGTGCTTTAAAATACTTAATGAAAATGCTAAGAAATGCACTAGTCGCCCCTGCAATTTTTCAAAGTTATCTTTGTTTTCTCTGGTCTTCCACCATCAAACCCTGATATCCTTATCATGGGACCACCGTGGGAACGTCTACTTTCCAACAGAAAAAGAATTATCAAAATCGGTTCATAAACGACGAAGTTATGCGCGAACAAACATAAAAAAAAGCATATATACGGTCGAATTGAGTAACCTCCTCCTTTTTGAAGTCGGTTAAAAACAACTAACATAGTACAATTTGCCTTATCATTCATATTCCTACTGCTCCGCCAGTAGGAAACTGACTATCTTTGTCAGATATTAGGGGTCGCAATACCGAATCATTTAAGCAAAACCGGTATTTTCGGTATTGGCTTCAGACCAATACCGGTAATCCGGTATTTTCGATAGTTCCGGGATTAAGCTAAAGTTAACAAATTTTGTACGACAAAGTCAGGTTAGGTTATGGAGTAATAGTAAGTAGGTATATAATTAAATAATGAGACGAAAATCCGTGTGTGGATAACAAAAACAAACCAACAAAACACGCAATGACGAAATGTAAACAGTTGAAATAGAAAATTTGACACTTATCTGTCGCATTTTAAACGCACGCATTTTGTCACAATTTCAAATCCCTCACTTGCACCGTTCGCGTCCCGCCTTTGACGTGCATCCTATAGAACACCGACATGCTGGCTACTCTTTGCCTGTGCTCCAGATTTGGAGACCGTTTTGAACCAAATTTTGGTCGCCAATTAGCTTCTTCGCACGCCTCTACCAAATCCAAAGTTGCAAAGTGGCGTTTTGCAGTACCAGCCCAAATTATCATCATCTCAGCGTTAATCCTAGTCGCATCCGAAGCTTTTTAAGCTTTGCATCTGGGGTCCGCTTTACCAGTCTAATGCTCATTTTGGCTAAACTTAGATATTTTCCGTAAAGCGACTGCAGTCTGACCTTCACAACCCGAAGGCGATATCAAAGCATTGCAGTTAGACCAATTGTTGGACTTTTGAGGGCTCCAACACCCCATAATGACTGCCACTAGATGTTAGTATGGCAACCGGGACCAACGACTTAACGTGCTTTCCGAGGCATGACCAGACCAGTGCAAATATTCGTATTCATGCATACAAATATTTGCACTGCGCTGGGATCAATTCCTCGCCTCCATGCGCAGCGCCCGCATTTGCTACCGCTACGCCACGGACACTGTCTAAAGCTGCAGTAAGAGCCCCATTGTGGCTACATTAGTCCACACATGAACGGGCTCCTTTTGACGGTGAATAGGCGCTTGTGCTTTGGCAGGCGTTGAATGCCAGAGGATTGGTTTCGTCCAATTTGGGTACTGCCTGTAGTGCAAAATTCGTACGCTCTACCATAGCCATTCTTTCGGACTGGATTGCTTCCTTGCTAGCACGAGAACCCCGGCAGTTACCTCACCACAACTGTACTGTCGTCTACATACCCATAGAGACCGGGCATCAGCAGATCGTTTATATATCGTCATTAGTCGACATGGGCTCCGATAAGCATTCGTCGACTACAACTCGAAGGGAGCGTTCAGTCAGAAAATCTTTTACCCAGCCAGTCAGGACAGGAGAAATGACATACGCTGGAAGCTTAATCAAAAGGACAGCGTGCCATACCCGGTCGAAGGCCCTCGAGATATCAAGAGAGACGGCAATCATTTTCCCATTTTTCTCGAGGGCCTTGCCCCACGAGTGAGTGGCATACACTAGTAGGTCCCAAATTGACCGATTGCGGCGAAACCTGTACTATTGGTCACCGAGGAGTTACCTTCCAGGTATGCCAAAAGGTGCGACTTCAATACACGCTTCATAATCGTGCAGAGTATGGAGGTTATTGAAATCGGTCGACAGTTGGAAGGATCGGCACGATTTTCCTGTTTGGGTACGGGCTGCACGTTGGCAACCTTCCAGGATTTGGGCACTATACCAGTCCTAAATAAGAGGCGATATAAGCGCTTCAATAGAGGAGACAACTCGGGCGCATAAGTTTTGAGAATAATCGCTGGTAGGTATACCATCTGGGCCACTAGCCGTATTCACGTCCAGACGACATAGTACTCTCAGAACCTTCTTAGTTCTTGTTCCTAATGCGAACCTCGGGTATTGAAGTGTCGCAGTGAGGTAAATTCAGTGGAGTAGCACGGCCTATTATCTAGACGCGAAATGTAAGCAAAAAGAGATGTAAAGAGACCTGGTTTCTCTCCAGCCGTATGAGCCAGAGTTCCATCCACCAGTGGAGGCAGCGTGATTCATCGGTCTTTTCATAAGGTGAACGATCTCGCGCACGCGTAATTTGTATTAAATGGCGCGTAACTTACTCTATTCGTATTGGTTTTTTATTTATTTTACTAAAACCGAAAATACCGAATATCCCGGTTTTTGTGAAATTAATATCGGTATTAATTAGACCTAAATGTGGCCCGGTATTCCGGTATTTTCGAAATTCGGTATCTCGGTTTGCGACCCCTATCAGATATGTATAGTGGTTTTTGAAGGTCACAGCTCATTAGAGCCACCCGACACCCACCCCGTGCCGCCTCCACTCGTTGTCGTGGACACCGCGTTATCACCAATAAACGTCGCGCTGTCAACCAGTGGACCTCGCGCGTTCATCGAATGCACGCCGTGTGGTCTACCAGTGGACGTCGCTTGGTTCACGAAAATACAATAATTTATACTTCAAACTGTCTCGATACCTTTTCTTTATACATTTTGAAAGCAAAAACGATACGTTCGATTCGTTAAAAAAAGGCTGGGAATGGTGGGAGGGTGAAGAGCGGCGCATCGCCAAGTATCGTCCTGGCGTGAATAATTCGCGAGCAGCGGGCGGTCCTTCCGGGATCCGCTGGTGGTACGCATCCAGTGGTCCATCCGCCGTCAGCGCCTATCTCCACGGTGGAGGTCTTACGACCGAGGCGATCCGGTGATGCTACGGAGTGTATATAGTGAGCGCATACCCATACAAGTATATATAAAGAGTACTAGCCGCAGGAGGCGTATGGCGCCGGGTGGCTCTAATGAGCTGTGGCCTTAATTCACCATGCGGGCCCTACGAGATGCTGATGTTCTTAACATTACTTTCCTTCGCCATTTTATTAATCCATTACGCGCAAAGTAATGCGCCTGCTTGCGTTCGAACTCACAAGCTACAACACAGAAAAGAAAGTGGGGCCCGTTACCACTGGGTCACTACTGCTCTCGAACTATCGAATTTGCTGTTACAAAATAAAAACGGTTTCCATGACGAATCATTACCATGAATCATTATGGACTGTACAGTATACAGTCAGTCAGCTCCTTTTGTTTCGGATAGGCATACTTAGGTACTGACGGAATTTTGTAGTAGCTAATTAAATAGTAACCAAGTTACTGCAACTATCTAAGAGAATTCAGAGGTCATTGCTAATCATCATGTACGAGTAGTAACCGAAACACAGGCTAATACTACCCTGTGTTTCGGTTCATGGGTGTCGGGTATACCGAATACTAAAGCCGAAAGGGGGAAATAAAATACTGGCTGAGTATGTAAGTATCTACATTTAATTTATTCTCAACCAGCATTTTATTTTTTGATGTCTGAATAATCAGTAAGCTTATTTCTTTTTTTATGAAATCATATTTATAGTTGGAACATAATGCGCTCAAGTGGCTGAATCGCCTAGCGTTACCAAGGCAATGCGAACGATATGTTTTGTACTAGCTGCGCAAAGACGTCACGAAAGTGGACGAACTGAAAACTCCAAATATTATTTATTAAGAGGAAGCTCATATTACGGCAAAAGAAATTTCAGAAATTATAAAGATAATGGAGAGGGGTAAATCCCCGGGTCATGACGGCCTTAGCATCGAGCACCTGAGGTATGCGGGAGGACACTTTTCGCGTGTACTCGCTTTGTTTTTTAATATGTGTTACTCACGGGTACTTACCGGCTGATTTAATGTATACATACAATCGTAGTGCCTATTGTGAAAAATAGAACTGGGGATATTTCTGATATTTCCGACTACAGGCCCATTTCCCTGGCCTCTGTCATAGCAAAAGTTTTGGACAGTCTGCTTGACAAGCAATTGGCTAAACACCTGGAAGTACATGATGCCCAGTTTGGTTTTAGACCTGGGCAGTCTATTGAGAATGCAATCATGGGCCTCAAGCAGACTTTTCAATACTACACAGACAGGAAGACTCCCATTTTTGCCGCTTTTCTGGACCTTTCAAGGGCGTTCGATCTTGTATGTTACGATGTTCTGTGGCGTAAGCTGAAATGTGAGACTATCTTACCACCTGAAATAGTGTCGATATTTAGGTACTGGCATACCAGTCAATGCAATAGCGTAAAGTGGGTAGGCTCATACTCGGACATGTATCGGCTGTCGTGTGAGGTGAGGAAGGGGGGGGGGGGGCTCAGCTCATCCAGCCTCTTCAACCTTTATCTAAACCAGCTGATACTTGAGCTCAGCAGCATCAGAGTCGGATGTCATATTGACGGGATATGCATAAATAATATTAGTTATGCTGACGATATGGTGTTGCTGAGCCCATCGACTGATCGCTATATGCGAACAATATGCGGTGACTCATGGGCTCAGATATAATCGTCGCGTCGATATAAAAGTCGCACTGTGTGTGATCCCCTGCGAAGGGTGGACAAATTTAAGTATCTGGGCCACTGGGTCACCGAAGATCTAAAAGACAATTGTGACATTGAAAGGGAACGTAGGTCGCTGGCTGTCCGTTGTAACATGTTGGCCCATGTTAAAGCTCACTGTCAATCCTTCTACACGTGCAGCCTGTGGGTTAACTTCACTCTGCGGGCATACAGCGACCTACGTGTTCAATATAATAATGCACTGAGGGTGCTGTTGGGGCTGCCGTGGCGTTGCTGTGCGTCAGGGATGTTTGCGGATAATAATATTAATGGTTTTACTGCCATTATTAAGAGTAGATGCGCATCCCTGATGGCGCGTGTTCGCCGCAGTAACAACAGTATTCTCAGTGTGTTCGCGATCGGTGGGATTCTCCCATGTGGCAGAAAGGTGGATGCAGCTCCACGCTAAGCGTTAATTTTATGTATGTATATCTGTGTCTGTAACCTACTAACACTAGAAGTTAAGTAAGATTGTCACTAACCTTATGGACTCCGTCTAAATAAAAGTATTCTATTCTATTACACCCATCGGGACACACCGCAACGTTTGCAACCAATGTTTGTAATTGTCTTGTTTGTTGTTGTATTATGAAATGCAACGACAAACCAGACACAAACATCGGTTAATAATAAGGTTTATGCATTATTAGAAGTGTCCTAAAATTAGGTATTGAATCATTAATGCTCATACAACTTTGCCCTTAAAATTTGATTGATATCTAATATTAAGAGAGGCACTCTAGTGCCCTATTCCGCTGATTTCTTCGTGGATAACGCTTTTAGAGCAATTATATTTTTCTAGAGTTGTACATGGTTATATGTTGCCCCTATCATTTAGTTTTTTTCAACACTTAATTAATAAAAGAAATATGATATTTGAAAATCGAAAAATAACCCATTTTTACCGTGATGTTCAGACGACTATTAGACAAATGTGATAAGTTTTTGACATAAAAGAAGTAATAGATGCATAGGTATACTTTTCCTCTAAATATTGATATAAATAGTAATGAGATTTGTTGTGTTTTGAAACAGAAAACAGCGGAATTCGAAACGTCTTTTTGATAAACGTTTTTGTAGGTGTGTCCGCTCATGTGTACCTTAACGGTCAACGAATAGTCACTGTGGCTTCGTTATGTTAATCAAATTATCCCTGTTATTCAATAGGCCCTAAGGCCCAAACTTACCTATATTTTCAGTTATACTCTTATAATTATAATACAACAAAACTACAACTCTTATCGAAGTCGGGTTTGTACTAGTGCTTAGAATGACGTAAACTAACAGTTTCATGAAAAAGGACATAACACAAAAGATAGAAATAGATGGAGGCACTTGGAGGAGGCCTATACCGAAAGGGGCCATGAATAATGCAACGAAATGAAGTCTAAACTTACTATTATGAACTATTATCAAATTAACTTTATTTTTACCCGACTGCCAGGAGGTTATGTTTCAGCGCCTATCTTGTATGTATTATTCTTTATTACCTAGTATCTCCAGAACCGCTGAACGGATTTTCACATTTGGTATCGTTAGATTGCCTTAATTGCCCAACTGCTACAAAATAGGTGACATTTAAAAAAAACCAAAATGGCGGATGTATGACGCCATATTGTGAGATATAAAGAAATAAATTTCTACCAAGCATATCGAGTGGGATAAAATGAAGGATTTTAAACATGATTCTAAATATGTATATAACTTAATATTAAATGAAAAAAAGAATTACATATTTTTTTCTGCTAAGCATGTCGAGTTGGGTATCAAAATTAAGGATTTTAATCACTGATTATAGTAAATATATTGATTCTAAATATGTTTTACATAAAAAGTCTTTAAATATAATATTGCCGTTTAATAGGAAAAAAAAATCTTTTGTATTAATTGAAGTTATTACCCATGCAATCAATGTATTTTGCCAACACAGTGGCAGTTTATTGGTTCTTAAAAAATCAGCTGGACGAGGAGGCAAGTGGCAGTCTCCAGAATGGTGCAATGTCAAACTTGTAGGCATTTAATACCGCCAAAACACAGGCGTGTCTTGTCACCCCCAAAAGGAGCCCGTTCACCTTGGCTCCTACTTTTCGAAATGTATCCTTGGAGGGTACCGACCGCGTTCTGTTTCTACCTTTCCAGTTCGTTAGAATTTTTATGCAGGCGGGTTTTTTGTTTTTAAATAATATTTTTTATTATTGTTTTTCTTTTGTTAAATTAAATTATGAACTAAGAAATTCATGGTTAAATAAAGGCTTATTATTATTATTTATTATTAATTTCTAGAAATTTGTAGAAAGAAAATTATAACGAATTGATTTTAAATATTAGTTTGCATTATAATTGTTACAAAAAGAATATATTTAAAAAGATGGAACAATTACTACAAAAAATACAGAAAATCGGCTAAATTAATAATAATTAAAAAAAAAAAACAATTGCAAATAAGAAATCCAACAAAAAGCATACAACGTAAAGCTGGGGTTTGAACCCGAACACATACAGGTGAAGAAAAATTTGCCGCGAGAAAATAAAAAGAAAGAATAATTACAGAAACAAATCAAATAAAATGTCGGCAAAAATACAACAGTAAATTAAAAAGCATTTATTTCAATTAAAACATACCAAAAGTATATAATGTAAACCTGGGGTTTGAACCCGGGCAAAAACGAAATATGATTATTCATCAACAAACAGTAAATATAATTATTTTCTGTGCGGGGTAAAGCAAAAACTGACATAGGACAGCAGCGCGCCTCAGCGGTCACTGTCGCTAAACATAGAAGTGAAAGAGAAGGCAATGGACGCCGTGGTGGAGCGACGTTTCGTTCACGTTATTTATCATTAAATACATTATTTATTTTAGAATATCTTAGTTAAATCGATAAACAAAAACAATGGTTTCATTTACTATTATGTTTTACATCGCTCTTCTCAATTTTATCAAGATTTGATGATTAATAATACAGTTACAACGGTTATAAATTCAATTTTAGTGGTTACTTTAGGATTTTTTTTCTATCGAGAAAATTAATTCGAAACGTGTTTTGAAAACAATGATTTCCTGCTACATATAATCAAGATTAACATATAAGTTTTTGGCTCCTCTGAAATGTATACATTTGGCTAAAAAACTCTTTTTTGAAGCCCATTTTTACTGAGCACAGCGCCTTAACGTCACTATGAATGTCGCCGGACGGGCGGAGCACAGACTCCAAGTATTTATACTGGTCTGTACACACGACCGTGTCTCGAATATTACACTTTTTAGTTGTGAAAACTACAAAACTTTACAACTGCATCCGGTCAGACTGGACGCTGATGCTAATATAGTTGGGAAAGGCCTGTAAGTAAACGACGTAGTTTTGTTTACTTTAATTTTTACCTGTAATTTTGTTTTAAAAACGAAACCACTGAACCGATTTCTATAAAATTCCTGTGAGACCAAAATGAATGTTTGAGCTACTTAAATTCAGTTTCTTCATTTTAATTGATTGTTGCATAAGCGTGGCGAGTAGGTAGTGATTGTCCTATGTTAAACTTCAATGCTATAAAGTCTTGACTGAATGAAGAGATTGCAGTAAATCTAATGATGCAGACTATGGTCGGCATCTGCAGCTCCATCATCAAATCTACTGCAGACCTTCATTATAACCGATATGGGTGTAAAGTTCTTATGAATATAAATGAATTAAGTCCAAACACAAAGTAACTACTGTAAACTGTTGAAGAGTTCCCTGAACTGGCCTTTGTTTTCATCATCAGAGCCTTAATGACAGTCACAACAAAAGTTCTTATCAATACAAATTAATCACGCACGAAAGCAAAGTAGGTGCAGTGAATCGTTGAGGAGTTCCCTCGACTGTCTAGGTCTTCATCATCAGATCTACTGCAAACCTTCTTTTTAACCCAAATGAGTGTAAAGTTCTCTCCAATATAAATGAATTAAGTCCAAACACAAAGTAGCTACTGTAAACCGTTGAGGAGTTCCCGGAACTGGCCTTTTTCTTCAATATCAGAGCCCTTATGACAGTCACAACCCATCTAGGTATAAAGTTCTTATCAATGCAAAGTTGTCAAGCACAAACACTAGGTAGCTGCTGTCAATCGTTGAGGAGTTCCTTCGACTGTCTCCCGGCTCCATCGTCAGATCTACTCCAGACCGTTATTAAATTGTAGGTATTACTTTAAAATACATACTTAGAAATGCACTAGTCGCTCCTACGATTTTTGAACGTTCCTCTTGATTTCTCTGATCTTCCATCATCAGATCCTGACCTGGTTAATATATGGGGCCACCTGGAAAGTTTACCTAGGCGTATCGATTTGCAAAATTCTTTTTTTGTATGTTCACCGATTGCACTGAGACGCCTGTCTTAGAGTAATCGGTGAACATAAAAAAAAATTAAAAAAATGAAATAAAAGATTACGTCGAATTGAGAACCTCCTCCTTTTTTTTGAAGTCGGTTAAAAATAACGTATAAATCAATGCTATCAAACCCGCCCCGAAGCAATTACTGCACAGTACCACAGTAATATTCGGTTTCATTCTGCTCGAGCCGTGTTCCGGTCGGCTCGGCAAAATTCAAACTATTGTCGGCCAATGCCAAATTCGATAAAGAATAGAGGTAAACAAACCGTTGCTAGGCGACGAGTAGTTTACGCCTAAAAGACAGATGTTAACAACCTTTTCTAGATAGATGATTTTCATAAAATTAATAATTCTACTTCCTACTAATGTAAACGGTTTATTTGTTTAGATATTTATGATTTGCATAGAAGAAGTCTCCGACAATGGCGCCGATTTTCTTGATCAAAAATTAAACTAAATTTAAGTTCAGTGCATCTTTTTATTTGTTACAATTAAAAAATTAATAAATGCAGAGATTTCAAATACCGATTTCTTTACAATATTATTTATTAAAACCGCATATTTGTTTTTAAATACTTGGTCTTCAAAATGCATACAGCGCGGCGTGGGAAATCATCAAATGACTTCTCCCGCTCTTGGCAGAGTGGAAGCGCGTATAACCCGCGCAGATAAAGAAAAGATCTGAAAATGGCGGCGGATACTTATGGTACGGTTTACAAAATATGCCATTGTTAAATCACAAACCAAATGCTAAGATACTAAAATGTCAAATTTACGTTATAAATTAAATTATTTACAACGTAAATTTGACATTTTACTTGTTTGTTGTTGTGTTTGATGATATAACAGAGACTTTAGCGTAACGAAATTAACGATAACTCTGAGTGCATCAAAGTAGCTTGGAAAGCGAATCCTTTCTTTATCTGCGCTGGTTATATCAGGCTTTAACTGGTCAAGTTGTGTCAGATTTTATATGCTCATGTTGTGTGCGTTATGTAAAATCGATATTAAAGCAATTTTTTTTTAGCAATGTACTTAATAAAGCTTCCTCTTGTGAAAATGTCAAATAATTCAACAACGTAGCATTAATTGTATCGTATTCAACTTTGATATCTAATAACACTAAGGACATTCAATAGATGTTTGTGCAAATCACTAATAAACGGTTGTTGGAAACGTCTAGAACACTTCAGGTCCTCTTACTTAACACTTGTTGCGAGCACGTTCAAATGTATTTCAATTGCTAAATTGATAGCACATGGAATATTACACCTAGGGGGTGTTACTCGTTTCCGCTCCAACACTTCAACGATATGATTTGAACATGCAGTCTGGAGCTAAAATTCAGAAGTTCAAGTGTAAATGGACTTTATTTCTCAAATAACAAAAGATTCTTTCGTAAATAATCTAAGCAGGATGCGTTATAGTGTTCATAATTTAAATATAAAACTTTCAAATAACAAACCAAAATTATTAATATTTAAAAATAATACAGGGTTCGGCACTCGAAGTGTTACCAATTCAAAATGCTGTAATTCTGTTAAACATGAGCATATTTATTTAAAAACTTCGGTATCGAAAGAAGCTATTGTTCGATATGGCCACCTTTAGCGCGGATAACAGCATCGAGTCTGACCGAGAAGGCTTCACACGCTGCACGAATGTGGTCTGCTGGTATTTTGTTCCATTCTCGGCGAAGCGCAATCTTTAAGGCGTCGACCGTCTCATATTTTTTTTTGTTGACACTTTGGCTTCTAGAATTGACCATATGGAAAAATCCATTGGGTTTAAGTCCGGGGAATATGGTGGCCATTGTTGCGAAGAAATGAAGCTCGGAACATTTTCTTGTAAAAAAATTTGGATTTCACGAGCTTTGTGAGATGGTGCCGAGTCTTGTTGAAGGTCCAATGATTTCTACCAAATTGCTTACGTGCCCAAGGTAACAAAGCATCGTTTAAAATCTTTTTACGGTAGATCTGCTGGTTTATCAAAACGGTCAATGAAAACGAGAGGTGAGCGTCCCATGGCAGTTACCGCCGCCCAAACCATCACAGATGCTGGTGCTTGCTTTCGTTTTTTTCGTAGGAAATTCGTTGATCTAAATTGTCATTGATTTACACTTTAACCATACGCGATCATTTTGCTTGTTCACATATTGCTGAACGGTAAAAATTTTTTCATCGGAAAATACCAAATTTTCAAGCAAGCTATCAACGTGCAAGTGCTTTAAGTTCTTAGCTCTTTCTAGACGAACTGTCTTTTGTGCAAGTGTCAGATCTTGCACTTTTTGTAATTTGTAGGGCTTCAGTTGAAGTTTATTTTTTAATATGCGCCCTATGCTCCGGGCAGATACATTAAGACTTTTCGCCAATTTAACTGCGCTTTGTCGTGGATTTCGTTCAATTCTAGCCTTTACCTTTCGATCCATTGTTGATGATGTTGCTGTTGTTGGATGTCCACCTCCATGGCGTTTTTTAATGCTACCCGTATCATTGTAACGCGTGATGGTCCGATACACAAACATTTTGTTCAAATGTAAATGTCCTAGCTCATTAACGATGGCTGCCTGCGATTTTCCAGTCAAATACAAAGCAATGACACTGTTTCGTTTGACTTCCATCTGCAAAACTTTTTATAACAACGACGAAAAATAGTAGGCTTTTGTTAGTTTATTAACAATACCATACACTAAGGAATGTGAAAAAATGGGCGCCATATTGTAAACAGTTTAGTGGCTATAGCAACGTAAAATTAGTAACACTTCGAGTGCCGAACCCTGTAGTTAAGTATCCATCCACTGAGTGATCGATGAATGTATCCAATAAAAATCTTTACTGTGCTAGCAGAACTTATATGTCGGCCAAATTCGATAAAGTATAGAGGTAAACAGACCGTTGTTAGGCAACGAGTAGTTTACGCCTAAAAGACAAATGTTAACAACCTTTTCTAGATAGATGATTTTCATAAAAGTAATAATTCTACTTCCTACTAATGTAAACAGTATATTTGTTTAGATATTTATGATTTGCATAGAACGCTTAACCGATTTGAATGAAATTGACACACATGTAAGCTAATTTCCCAATAGGCTAAATTTTTTGATACATAGTCCATACTTGAAAGTATTACAATGCATGTGTTATGCAGTTGATTTGAAAGTTATTAAAATACGCAAAATCGTATTGACAAATGCCTCAACTTTATTCATTGGTTTAATTCCACAAAATGCGTTTAATACCTGGATTTCATCCATCTTTCTTTTTTTGTAGGGCTATCGCGTAAAATTAATGTCGACTTTTTAATGGTTTTTCGAAATACCAAGTTATTATGCATGTTATTTTAGTGATTCTATTGAAATATGCTGCAATAGGAATTGTTAATAAATAGTTAGCATGTAAAAGTCGATAATCCTGTAAATAAAAGGAGTTGTAAAACGTGAGTTGTGATAACCCTAAATTGGTTTCTTTATCTCTAATCTTTATGGGGCTTGGCGAGGATGTAACTATGTGTAGTGTTGGGGTCACCAAGATACAGGCTGCACCTAGTTAGGGACCCACTGTTAATTCGTACTAAATGTAAAGCTGTTCTGCTGTTTTAACTGCATGCTATTTCTTGTCATTTTAACCAAGTGGAAGCCTAATAAATATTTTGTTTTTTCAATTTGTATTGATATTAATTGACCAGCCCCCTAATCCGCGAACACATTTTTGTCAAATGATTGCGACTAGTTGGGATCGTTTGGGCCGAACGGACCAATGGGCGGTCCGAATGATCCCAACTGATGCCAACTAGTCGCAATCATTTGACAAAAATGTGTTCGCCGAGTAGGGGGCTGGTTCTAGTAGTTGGCTACGTTAATCTCCTCTAAACATTAATAAACTTGTTTAGAATTTACGATTGTTCAGAAGAAGGTAGGCGTGCTTCCCACGCCTTCTGTTATCTATAACCAACGCCAAGCTCCATAAAGAGTAGAGGTAAACAAACCAATTTAGGGTTATCACAACTCACGTTTTACAAATCTCCTGTTATTTACATGATTGTCGACTTTTACATGCTATTGATTAACAATTCCTATTGCAGCATATTTCAATAGAATTTCAATAGAATTCAATACAATCAAAACAAAAAAAAAACTTTTACGTGATAGCCCTACAAAAAAAAGAAAGATGAATGAAATCCAGGTATTAAAAACATTTTGTGGAATTCAACCAATGAATAAAGTTGAGGCATTTTTCAATACAATTTTGCGTATTTGAATTACTTTCAAATCAACTGCATAGCATATGCATTGTAATACTTTCAAGTATGGACTACATATGTATAATATATATGTATCAAAAAATTTAACGTATTAGAAAATTAGCTTACATGTGTGTCATATTTCATTCAAATCGGTAAAGCGTTCTATGCAAATCATAAATATATAAACATATATAAACTGTTTACATTATTTTTTATTATTACTTTTATGAAAATCATTTATGTAGAAAAAGTTGTTAACGTCTTGTCTTCTAGGCGTAAACTACTCGTTGCCTAGCAACGGTTTGTTTCTTTTTCTTCTTGTTCAGCCTATAGAGGTCCACTGCTGGACAAAGGCTTTCCACGATGACCGGTCTTGTGCTGCCCGCGTCCATCGGATTCCCGCGACCTTCACCAGGTCATCGATCCACCATGTTGGGGGCTTCCCGACACTGCGTCTTCCGGTAGTGGCTGCCGCTCCAGAACCTTACAGCCCCATCGGCCATCGGTTCTACGAGCAATGTGCCCTGTCCACTGCCACGTAATTTTAGCGACTCGCAGAGCTATGTCGGTGACTTTGGTTCTTCTGCGGATCTCTTTATTTCTGATTCGATCACGCAGAGAAACTCCGAGCATAGCTCTTTCCATTGCCCTTTGTGTGACTCTGAGCCTTCTTATGAGGCCCATTGTGAGCGACCACGTTTCAGTTCTCCCTATTGATGTTAATGCCATGTCCTTTCCAGTCCAGGTGTTTGAAGACGTCTTCCAACGCAGCAGTGAACAATTTGGGAGATATGACATCACCTTGTCTCACTCCACGCTGAAGTTGCCGCAGCGTATGTATATGCTCTATAGTGCTAAAGCCTTTTCGGAAGCCTGCTTGTTCGGGAGGCTCGAAGTCGTCGAATCTGCGAGCGAGACGATTCGTGATGACTCTAGAAAACAGCTTATAGACATGGCTCAGGAGGGACAACGGTCTGTAGTTTTTCAGGAGGGTATAGTCACCTTTTTTGAGAAACAACACCACCACGCTCCTAGGGTTTGTTTACCTGTATTCTTTATCGAATTTGGCTCAAATATAGTCTACACCTTAGGATTTAAAGAAAAAAAAGAATAGATTCTCGGAAAACTATAATAAAAAAATATCACAGCACATATCATATCATTAACTAGCTCGTGTTGCATAATGTGCCTTCATGATTGAAGGCACATTATGCAACACGAAGGCGCGAAAAATGACAATTGATATTGTCATTTTCCGAGCCTTCGCATTCTTGGAGCTTATTCGTATTTACTTAAAATTAAGATAATAGATTCTAAGTAACAGATGATTTTTTTTTAGTCATTATAAACAAGTGCTTGACTGCAATCCCGCCTGATGGTAAGCTGTAAATGCTGTAATGCAATCGTTGATGGTAAAGCGCGCTAGTTAATTAAGCCTATTCACTTAAAAAAAACTTAGTGAATAGGAAGGAAGACGGCAGTTGAGCAAGGTGATGCAATGTTAAACCCAACAGCACGACCAACGATGCTGCGCCAGAGGGCGACTCATCTGGAGGCCCTACTGACTGATTTCTAGAACAGGCGTCTTTCGTCGTCTTGTACACTGCAATGTGATCCACTTGTCCAAGTTATAAAATTTTGGAATCAAAACGATGATCTTAAACAACATTGACCTTCTGAATATTTGGGTTAGCGAACAATTTGTATAAATCAAGTGCTGTAGATGCACGCCGGTCCCCTGCGTAGTATCTTCGGTTTAATTCGAAGATTACAATAGTGCATACCCGGTGACAGGTAGCCCTACACTATAATGACCATGTTCCTGTTTCTGGTAGCTTTATAAACGGTCACTCCCCGGGTATCATGACATTATTCACCGTGGCTTCGGGCGGCGATGACGTTTACTGCTTTATCATTTGTAATACTGTCATCAAGTGTATATTCATAATACGCCGTCGAGCACCTCCTATTCGAGATGGTACGTATATCTATCTATAGCGGGCTGGCGCGGTCTGTTTTGGTTAGACGGATATAATTACAAAGTTAGCCTTTGTAATTCTTTCCGTCTAATAGATGTTTTTACTCCATTTTGCGGTATTATCTTTATTGATTTTTTTTTTTCATTTTGATATTTGTTTGTTCATAAATTTGTTTTTTTTTTATTTAACAATGTTGCTTTGCGTCAACTGTCAGTCTTTTACAGACATTTGCTTTTTGGTTCCAAAGGACTTTGTAACCCAAAAGCAAAGTATATTCGAATGACGAATAAATTATTTTATTCGTAAGTCGGTTAATGAATAAAAATTAAACAAGGAATAATGGCATTTAAATAAAATATTTATTTGCTTTCCATTATCATGTATTTACAGTTATGATTATTTCCTAAATATTCGTTTTCATCACTAATATTTCTTCAAACATATTGTCAGACAATGTGCTTGACTTTGGCAGGTTTGTCATAGTGGCGAAAGAAAAAACTAGTTAAATTTACCACAACAAAATAATTCTTTAGACTACAACTGATAAGAGAGTGCACTCCGTCTCTCAAACTAAGTACCTACAAGTCTCGCTCTCTCGTATTGTAATGATCCCTTTCTTGTGCCGCTATTCGTCTTATCAATTTAATATTTAAAATATGACGAATAAAATCACGAATAATTTATCCGTAGGATATTAATTTACGAAAAATTTATTCGTGAAAATTATTCTCGAATATTGCGAATAAAATTTTATTCGAATAATTTATCCATATAAAATCTGTGCTATACTTAGAAATTGAAAACTATCGCAAGTAACCAGCATTAGGTAGATCAATCACGGCGACAAAGCAGTAAAATAAAAAGTGTATAATAATTATTTAATAACGTAAACAAGTGGGGAGTAATTTTTTACTTCATTTTAACCCTAGCGTTTAATACAATGTTGGTTAGGTATTTAAAAATGAATTTCCCTAAATAATCGCTCCAGTCGTGGTGGCCTAGTGGTTAAAACATCAGCCTCTCAAGTAAGAGTGTGCGGGTTTCATTCCAGGTTAGGTAAGTACCTACCGGTGTAACTTTTCTAAGTTAAATGTACTTTCTAAATATATCTTGGACACCAATGACTGATTAAAGGGTGAAGGAAAACATCTTGGGGAAACCTAGACTTTGTCTGAAATCGCCAACCCGCATTGAGCAAGTGTGGTGATTACGTTCAATTCTTCTCTGTATGAGAGGAGACCTGTGCCCAGCAGTGGGACGATAAATAGGTTGAAGATGATGAATCGCCCAAAAGTATAAAAAAAATGTGCTCCCCTCTAACTTTTGAACCACAAGTTTAAAAAATCTCAAGAGTAGAATATATTATAATTATTTTGAACCTGAAGAGATTAACAGTTTTTGTGAAGTTGTACAAAATAATTTCGGAACTAAGTTTGTAGTTTAACCGTACATGCAAGATTTTTTTTTATCTTAGTTTATATATGTTATTATCCTGAACCTGAAGAATGTTTCCGAAATTACTACTGAAAATCCAACATACATAACCCGTCTAGTTTGTATAAATTAGCAACCGAATTTCCCGAGAGAGGGCGCTGTACTTTGGGCTACTTCGCGCTATTAAGATTTTCCTGGGTTAACAGGGTCGGGACGGGTATCAGTTATTAAATTATCGTCCGGTATTATCGTTAATAATTATTGTTCGGTTGTTGGTCTCCTTTGTCATTGTTGTCATTGAAATTTGTTCATCGTCTGTAAAGTACAATCTCTATTTAAACAGTTGCAGGTTCAAAATTGTGTGTGGATCGTTATCATAAACGATACGCAGACAAAATCATGCGACTTTTATGTAACGGTAGAAACTTTGAGTTGCCGTCAAGATTTAATTGAATTAAACAAAATTAATTTTGAAGAAATAGTCCGAACAAATTGCCTGAAACAATAAACTGCAAACTCAGGCTTCAGTGCATGTGCTATGATAAAATATTTATAATGTAGAATATTATAGTTCAATCTCTGAAACTAAACTAACTAAAGCTGTGAAGCAGTATGTATTGACGCAAACAATGTCAAGATAGTGCCTTGTATTGATCGTGCAAGTGCCCCAACAGCGTCTTAGTGAGTTTTATAAATAACTAGCTTTCCGCCCGCGGCTTCGCCCGCGTAGAGTTCGGTTATATCGCGCTTTTTAAATTTCCCTCGTCAAATATTTCCCGAATAAAAAGTACCCTATTATTTAATCCGAGCTTCTAACTTTACGTCTGAAAAATTTCAAAGCAATCGGTTCAGTAGTTACGGCGTGAAAGCGGAACAAACAAACAAACAAACAAACTCACTTTCCCATTTATAATATTAGTAAGGATTTTACCAGTCGTGGTGGCTTAGTGGTTAAAACACCAGCCTCTCAAGTATGAGTGTGCGGGTTCGATTCCAGGTCAGGCAAGTACCTATGTAACTTTTCTAAAGTTATATGTACTTTCTAAGTATATCTTGGACATCAATGACTGAAGGTGAAGGAAAACTTCTTGAGGAAACCTGGACTTTCCAAGTCTGAAATCGCCAACCCGCATTGAGCAAGCGTGGTGATTACGCTCAATCCTTCTCTGATGAGAGGAGACCTGTGCCCAGCAGTGGGACGATAAAAGGTTGATGATGATGATGAAGGATTTTATGTTGCACAACAGTTCTTGTAATATATTTAAGATTATAAGGATGACTATCTCAGTAACAGCATTACTGCAGTATTTAAATTACTTACCTACTAAATGACACTGCTGACTCCATATTACAACCTCCTCCCATTACCCGCAGTGGGAATCAGATATACCACATTTTATCGAACGTTTCACGTGTGGTTGGAATCTATAACTCTTTGTTTAGTTATCATCGTCCTTTGTAGGTCCAGTTTTAGGATTCTTCTCTTAGTAAGTCAACTCAGTGTAACAAATAGGCGATTTAGGGCATTTTTATTATTCACTTACTATTATGGACGAGAAACTACAGACCTTTACACTAAGCATGGCCCGACACGATCTTGGCTGGTTCATTAAAATGCCATTCACTGCGGCCATATGTGGCTGTTATGTGAGCTTGGCTTTAGCAGGCGAAAGCTCTAATGAAGTGTGTCGTTAATTTAAGAAAAAAAAAAAAAACTAAATAAGATTACTCAGTAAACTTCTAGGCTAGATACATAAATTAAAATTCTAACTGAGAAATCTGAAAGACGGTCGATTTGGGCAATATTTAAGTCACATAACATAAGACAGTTCGTCTTAAGTGATTGTGACGAAGTGTTGATTCTCAGCCTCATTTAATTAAATGACGTTTGATTGTGTAAATTTTTAAAATGCCCTTATTAAATTGTCAAACAGATCGGAGGCAACCGCAAAGCCCAAGAGTTCTTTGAGAGCTCCCCTGATTTCAAGCCGGGGCTGACCATACCTCAAAAGTACAACACCAAAGCGGCGGCGATGTACCGGCAGAAGGTAAGGTTTCTACATGTTATGCCATTCAGACAGCTGTGTTCGGAAGGCGACAATTGGCAGGAGAGTTTTTAAGAGGGGACTCTAGTGGCGTTTTCCCCATACAAACGTATTCCGCTGTTTTCTTCGTGGATAACGCTTTTAGAGCAATGGCCTTGATTATACGCGCCCCTATTATTTGATTTTTTCGAAAACTTTATTAATAAAACAAATATGATTTTGAAATCACGAAAAATAACAAATTTTTACCGCGATGTTGAGACAACTATTACACATATGTGATAAGTTTTTGACAAAAAAAGAAACTAATAGAGGCATAGGTGTACTCATCCTCTAAATTTTGATGTAAAAATATTTGAGATCTGTCGTGTTTTGAAAAAGAAAACAGCGGAATATAACACATCTTTTGGTCAAAGTTTCGGTAGGTTAAATCAGCCTGAGTTGCAATTGTCCCTTTCGCACTTTACTGGGAAAGGTTGAAAGCGGCGCGACGGCAATAGTTTCTTCAAATATCTGTTTCTCAAATTCCTCGGCACTAGAATCCACTCTTAATACAAGAACTTTCGCATCGGTTTGCCTTCCGCTCACCGACTGTTTGACAACGGCTTTTTTATTGTTCGATATTTGCTTTCGTGCATTTGCCAGATTTGCACCGTAAATTTTAAACGGCAATTGGACACTCCAAATTGAAATTGTATTTAAGTAATCTCGAGCACGCATGTTTCAATGCTACATGCCTCTGCGTGTGCATTTTGACCAGTTTCGCAGACCTCTTTATCATTCAGAACTAAGATTGTCTGTAAAACGTGAATCATTTCTAGTTGAGCAGGAAATCCTTGAATAGATGACCATGATTGACATAGATTGGTCATTCATTTAAGCCCCACCGCAGATATCTAGAAACTTGCACATTGCATCTATGGTAGTATGTACTATAGAGTTATTTATTAATATAATATTTGACAGCCAAGCTGTTTAAAGTTCACGGGCCTACTTTTATAACAAGAACAGAATGGAAATAGTGCGTATTACCAGCCGGTTTCCTCAACGATCCTCGTTACCACTGCAATGCTTATAGAGAAAATAGTTTTTTTTAGATTTTCATTAAGATTTAATATAGAATTATATATCAACTAGCTGCGCCACACGGCTTCACCCGCGTTTTTTTTTATATGCCCCGCTCCTATTGGTCGCAGCGTGATGTTAAATAGCCTAAAGCCTTCCCGGATTAATGCGCTATCGAATGCAAAAAGAATTTTTCAAATCGGACCAGTAGTTTCTGAGATTAGCGCGCACAAACAAACAAACTCTTCAGCTTTATATATTAGTATAGATGTAATACTGCACTTCAACATATGAATGTTTGAATGAAGACGTACTTGTCATTTTGATACGACAAGAACGTCTTCGAATGAGTATCGACTCACCTAAATCCAATTTGTTTTTATGTAAACGAAATAAGCTATTTATGTTTTAAGACTGGTAGCTCATTAAATAAGTAATACTTACAAATTCTGTAAAATTTTCTTACAATATGTTTATGACATGTTATTATTATAATACTACGTGTAATCGCGTTACCTAAAATTGTTTCGGAGGGATCCCAAAACAGCGAAGCTTCAGCAGTGTGGTGAAGCTTATTAGACGTGGAGACGTGAACTCGAAAGGTGTATCCTTGAAAGGTAAGTTAGATTATAATATATTTTGTCAGCATGATAATTTATATAACGCGGTATAGCAGTTTCCGAAGCTTTCAAAACATTTTCAAGTACTTAGCTTTCTTTTACAGTGCAAACCACCTTGAAGTATGTGTTTTTATAAATATTTTTACACGCACGAAAGGACTGTCAATGATCCACTAACAATAATCAGGACCAACGGTTTAACGTTATTTCGGTGGTACGAAGGTGTTTCGGTAGTCGCCCATCCATAGACCAACCACGGCAACCGTGGCTTTACCCGTTCGATCGACCCGTGTGGTTTTTATCACTTAGCTATGAATTTCGGAATCCCATTATTACTGACTAGCGGCCGCCAGCGACTTCGTTCGCGTGGAGTTACTTATGCTCCGCTCCTATTAGTCACAGCGTGGTGTTATATAGCCTAAAGCTTTCCTGGTTTAATGGGCTATCCAACGCAAAAAGATTTTTTTAAATCGGACCATAGTTCCTGAGATTAGCGCGTTCAAACAAACAAACAAACTCTTCAGCTTTATATCTCCCTTCTTTTAACCCGTTAGGATATTAAAAATTTTTCTATTTCACGCTATGTTTCTAGACCTTCTATTTTAAGCTGTGAATTGTCTGTCAGTGTAAAGTATAGTCACCAGCTCCAAAGCATCGTTTTCGCTTAGAGTTCAAACAAACAAACGTTTCAGCATTATTATATTAGCATATTTTATTGTTATAACATACCACCTGTAAAGCTGCAGTTTTTGTTAGCAAAAATGGTTTCGGACGATGAATATTTAGGTTTCACTGAAGTATCCCAGAGCTGATATCGATATATTTTGCTAACTTTACAAACACCCATTTCAGGGGTGCGTCGGCCGTTCCACTTGTTGAACTGTAGTTACCTATTTTAAGCTAAAATTGACTGCCAAACGTCGATATGTCCGGGTTCAATAGTTTCATGGAGGCTCCAATCACTCTAGATAATTAAAATAACCATAATAAGCCCACTGCTGGTACTCCCAGTGAAACGGAGTGGGCTATAATCCACCACGCGGGTTTAGTGCGGGTTGGTAAATGTTACATGTCTTCCAATTTTTGCTTATAGGACATGCCGGTTTCTTCACGAAGTTTTTCTTTACCGCTTTAAGAGCAGTGTTGATGAAATAATTTACATAAAGTGCTTTATCCAGCTATTTGCAGGTTTTTGACTCTTTTTACTTTCCCATAAAAATATGTTATTTCCTATCATTTCGTGCCAGCGACACTATGAAGAAGACTGTGATGAGGAACTTTATTCTTAAACCGAACCTGACCTATACGATATGAGTCGCGCTTGTAAACAAGATGAGTCTCGATCCGTGTATAAACTATTGTGGAGTTGAAAGAGATAGCGCGCTCGCATAACAAGGAGCATCCTGTCGTAATTTGATGCAAAGCGGACCAACAGCTATGTACCCAAATATAGTAGTGTCGCACTTGTAAGACACGTATATGTATGTAAATCTAGTACATTAATTTGACAAACTTTACAAGTGCTTTTGTTCAATTATTGTCTCCATTAGATAATTGATGTATACCGAATAGTTAGCCACAAATATGGGTACATTTGTAGGAAATTCTTCAGTATAGTAGTGTATACACCTCCTATATTGGCGATATGTAGGAGATGTATTATACGCTATGTTTTTAAGTTCCCTTTTAATTGGTATGGGGCGAGCCTGTTGCCATTAACCGGACAAAATGTGGCTACTTACAGATTTCACGCTCAGTAAGTAGCCATTGCGACCAATAGACCAAAAAAGCAATCGATAGATAATGGTCAAACACTTTAATTTCCCGGAAATTACACATAATCTACGTGATAATTTGAGTATTATTTTCCGATTTCAATAGCGCAAATTCTTTACATAATGTATGGGGAAAGGTTTTGCGATTTGTGATTTTTCGAGTACTCCAGCTATGGTTGGTCATATAGGATTTTAATCCCTATCAGAAACTGCATTGGCGTCAATTTTTTTTCAATGTAAAATGGCTTTTTTCTTCCTTCTTCTTCTTCGGCCTATAGAGGTCCACTGCTGGACAAAGGCCTCCCCCAAGGCTTTCCACAATGACCGGTCTTGTGCTGCCTGCATCCATCGGCTTCCCGCGACCTTCACCAGGTCATCGGTCTGCCTTGTTGGGGGCCTCCCTACGCTGCGTCTTCCGGTACGTAGCCGTCACTCCAGAACCTTACTGTCTCATCGGCCATCGGTTCTAAGAGCAATATGCCTTACCCACTGCCACTTAATTTTAGCGACTCGAAGAGCTATGTCGGTGACTTTGGTTCTTCTGCGGATCTCCTCATTTCTGATTCGATCACGCAGAGAAACTCCTAGTATAGTTCTTACCATCGCCCTTTGTGTGACTCTGAGCCTTCGTATGAGGCCCATTGTGAGCGACCACGCTTCGATTCCGTAAGTCATCACTGGCAACACACACTAGTCAAAGACTTTAGTCTTGAGACACTGTGGTATCTTGGACGACGAGAAGATGTAGCGTAGCTGCCCGATCGCTGCCGAGCCGAGCTGGATTCGACGAGACACCTCTTTCTCGAAGTTGGACTGTTTGTCCCAGGTATATATATATACTCGTCAACGACTTCGAATGTAGAGCAACCAACTAGAATTGGAGTGGGTGCGACATGAGAGTTCGACATGATCTTCGTCTTATCCATGTTCATCCTTAAACCCACTTGTTGGGAAGTTCTGCTGATGTCATTGAGCATTTTGCTCAAGTCTTCCAGGGTCTCCGCCATGACCGCGATATCATCTGCAAAACGGAGATTAGTTATATACTCGCCGTTGATGTTAATACCAAGTCCTTTCCAGTTCAGGAACTTGAAGACATCTTCCAATACAGCAGTGAACAATTTGGGAGATATCGCTACACGCTGCAGTTGGATCAGTTTCGAGTTCTGATCCTGGAGACGGACTGACATGGTAGCGTTTTTGAACAAACACTTTATCACCTTAATGTATCGATGGTCAATTTAGCACCGCTGGAGAGACTAGCACCGCCCAAGTCTCGATCGAATCGAAGGCCTTCTCTTTTGACCTTTTCTTCCTAACCGTTACATTATGAAAGTCTATTAATTGGGGGGAAAATTTTATAAAAAAATAATGTGCATAGTTTCCTAAGACCATTTTCTTGTAGCTGCAACGGTTAAGGTACTTCCCCTTATTGCCTCATTGAAAGTTTCCACCTTTTGTTATTTACTTTTTTACTTTTTGTGTGTTATTTATTTATTTTTTTGTTTTATTTTTTTCGTTATTTTTTGTATATGCGAAACCCAAAACACGTGTCCATTGTTTTAAGTAAAGAATCTATGTACAAAATTTAAAAAAGATATTATGAAAAATCACAGTCATGAGCCTGTTAGTTAGCTTACCTTGTTGTCTCAACAAAAATATGGTGAACGAGTTAACGAGTTTGCTGTCCCGCTGTGCGCACGCGCCTAATACCTACCACTGATATGCCGAGAACTGTGTTGTGCGCTCGGTAACCACACTGCAACAATTTCTAAATGTATTTAAGGAAAAATATAATATGGTATAAAAATGATTGGATCGATTCAATTGCTTATTCTGAACAAACTATGTATATCTATTCCGGTTTCGTATAATGAAAAAATAACGTTGTATAGTAAATAGATTACTTCTATTTAAGTAAAATAACTGTGAAGGCAAATCTATTTCCTTTTCAACGATGTTACAAATTATTCAACAACTTACCGAACATGCAATAAGGTACCTACATCCTATAATTGCATTGCGTGACTTTGCACCGGGGTGGTTTGTCCGTGACAATTTGAGGGCATGAATTCCTGACTTGTAGGGAAATGTGTGATGAACTTTCGACCGCCACTTGAGTATGCAACTATGTATAAATAAAGTATCAACTGAACATTTTATTTATCGAAGCCGTTCAAACAAACAGTTTACATTGTTTTATCCTTGAATATTATTGAACAATGTTTTTAAAACTGTGGGTTATGTATTTATTACTGGATATCGGCAGTTGTAAATGTTCATTGAGATTGACAGTACTAACTTTTAGTTGTAGATAATAATTATAATTTTTGTGTTAGCATACATAGCTTCCATACTCGTAAGCAAGCCTTTCCTCTTCTCATTTTATTGAAACAAAGCTTACTTTCATGAATGCTATTTCGAGTAAAATAATGATAAAATAAAAACGAAATAGCAACGTTTCGTTAGTTTCTATGAAACTGTAACTGAAAGAGGATGTACTAAGGCGAGGTATTCCACACACTCATAATCATAACCTCTAATTTTCCCTCTTGCTGATATGAATTGGGCCATAAACCACAATGCGGGGTCGATCATCATCATCTCAGCGTTTATCCCGGTTGCATCCGCGGCTTTCGCGTTGGAGCCCGGGGTCCGCTTTCCTGCACATTCTCCTCCATTTCGCACGATCTTTAGCGTCCTGTGGTAAGAGCTTGTTGGCATGCATGTCATCTCTTACAACTTCAAGCCAGCACTTCTTTGGTCTACCCCGCTTGTTCCGGCCCGGCGGAGGCGCCATGGCAAGACATTTGTTACCCACGTAACATGCCGGTTTCCGTAAGACGTGGCCGTACCAGCGTAGGCGACCCTCCTGCAGTTTGTCTGCAATGTCACGGACACGAAGGCTGCCCCGGATGCGGGAGTTCCTGATGCGGTCTTTCCGCGTAACTCCACACATCCACCGCAGCATATTCATCTCCGTGACACGCAGCTCCTGCTTGTGTCGCTCAAGCACAGGCCACGCCTCACTGCCATACAGGAGAACAGGTCTAATGATGGTTTTATAGACCTGTCCCTTAAGCTTAACCGGCCGGCATTTTGGGGTCACAAGTGACACCTGTCACTTCACGCCATTTCGCCCAAGCTGCGGAAATACGTGCCTTGACGTCGCAATCAATGTCGCCGGACGCGTGAAGCACAGACCCCAAGTATTTAAACTGGTCCGTGCGCTCGACCTTCCGACCGTCGGCTCGAATGCGGGGTCGATATGTGTAATAAATACATCGACTTCGCGTGTTAGATTGACTTATCTTTGTGTATTTAGTAAGTAATAGGAAATGCTGTGAATCAATATACAATGGCATGGCATCAACAGGCCTGAATATTGAAAAAAAAAATACGTAAGAACGTTATATTTTCGCGGTCTTCCCTAAAGCTTTCGCCCGAATTCTGAAAATATAACGAGCCAAGTCAAAAACATGTCTTGTTAGTTATCCGGCCTTAGAAAACGCTATTAGTATTCCCATATTATTACAAAAAAAGTCTATAAAAATCAGCCCCCAATCGGCGAACACATTTTTGTGAAATTATTGTGACTAGTCACTAATCACTTGGGATTGTTTGGACCGCCCATTGGTCCGTTCGGTACAAACTATCCCAACTAGTCGCAACCATTTAACAAAAATGTGTTCGCCGATTAGGGGGCTGCTCTCCATGTATTGCGGGTTGTGCTTTCGACTTTCCACAAATTCATCCCAATAGCATTTCAGTCTGAAAATACCTCGTTTGCATAGCGAAACAGCGTGCCCGAAAATGAAATTATCAGGCGTATGCCAAATTTTCTCTTAATTTGATGCAAAGGCTGGAATTTGTATCACGCATGCCAGGACGCTGACGATAAATAGACGTGTATATGTAGCCACAGGCGAACAGCGAGCGCGAGTCCACATAAATGGGCATGCGATTCATCATACATGTTTCTAATGTAAGCTCTACCCGCCTGTCGAGCACTAAGTCCAGCCATTATTGATTAGATAGATTGACAGCCTCTGTGGCGTAGCGGTAGCGAACGTGGCCGCTGCGCAAGGAGGCGCGGTCACGATCCCCGCGCAGTGCATATATTTGTATCCATGAAAAAGAATATTTGCACTGGTCTGGTGGTGCCTTGGAAAGCACGTTAAGCCGTTGGTCCCGGTTGCCATACGAACATCTAATGGCAGTAATTATGGGTTGTTGGCCTCAAAAGTCCAACAATTGGTCTAACTGCAATGCTTCGATATTTCCTTCGGGTTGTGGAGGTCAGACGGCAGTCTAGTCGCTTCACTGAATATCTAAGTTTAAAAAAATATCGAAGTTTAGCCAAAATCAGCAGTTAGGCTGGTAAAGCGGACCCCCGACTCCAAAGCTGAAATGTTTCTGATGCGAATGGGATTAACGCTGAGATGATGATGACTAAGTGAAACAGATATGAGCCTAAGGCTACGTTTCCACTGACGCGGAGCTGGGCGGAGAGCAGCAGAGAAGAGCGGTGAAAAGTGGTCAGTGTTTCCACTGAAGCGGAGCTGGGCGTAGAGGAGCCGTAAAAAGTGGTCAGTGTCACTGAAGCGGAGCGGATCATACTTTTGAATTTCTCATCAGTTTTGATACTTATACACCTAATGACGTAACGATGATAACTGATGCAGAGCGCCCGACTGCTCCGCACCGTTTCGCTGTCGTCGTTGTCCTCCGTACCGCATTGGCTTGCTGTATTTTTATTATGAATCCACCCCGCTCGTGCTGTTTCCATTGAAGCAGAGCGGAGATTTCGAGCATAGTGATTGGTCAATTGGTGCACCACTAAGCTCCTCTCAGCCCCGCTCCGCGTTAGCGGAAATGCGGCCTTAGAAGTGGTCCGAGCATTAAGTGCAATACATTTAGGGATATATAGCGCTTTTTGATACCGTAATAATTTCTACCAGATCACTATATTTTTCTGTCTTGTAAAATCAGCAAGCAAGCAGCGTTATAGAACTTCGTTGCAACAGTACTAACTCAGGACGGTCACTGCTCTCTATTACTGCAAAAATATTTACTAAAATTACAAAATAATTACTAAAAATAGGTGTAGTAATTTCTAAAACTTCTAAAATTATTTTCTAACAAAAAGAGACCCAACGTGAGGGGCTTACATGGAATCTGTTTAAAAATATATCTTTCCGTCACGGAATTTTCTCGGAACTAGGCTTTAAAACGGTGAAGGAAAACATCGTGCGGAAATCGCGGCATATCCTAGAGGCAAAACTTCGAAGACATGTGACATCTACCAACACGCACTGGGCACGCGTGCTAGATTAAGACCCACTCTCTCTCACCGAGAGGAGGTCTGTGACTCAGAAGTATGAACATTAGAGGCTGATTATGTAAGGATTGAAAAAAGTTTTTTTTTTTTTAATAATTATAAACTAGTGCTTGACTGCAATCCCGCCTGATGGTAAGCAGTGATGCAATCGTTGAGTGTAAAGCGCACTAGTTTATTAAGCCTATTCACTTAAAAAACTTAGGAATAGGAAGGATGACTGCAGTTGAGCGAGGTGATGCAATGTTAAACCCAAGACCAACACGACCAAACGATGCTGCGCTAGAGGGAGATTGATCTGGAGACTCTCCACGACCAAATTCCCGAGACAACAACATTTGGCGCATCGTACCCGCCACACATCGCAACACAACTGCTCAGACCCGTCCTCCGTACGGCTTCACCAGACATCATGCCGGAACACGACGAATCGCTTGGCTGCAAGACTTTGTCTGGTGGGTGGTAACTTCCGCCGGCAGCCGATGTTATGGCCTACCACCAACAGATTCTGTGAACAGTCCCTGTAAACAGCGTTGACGTTACCTAACAATCAAATTCATTGTATGTAGTTAGATGTGAAAGATACCTAACGTTAAAGAAGATAGCTGGAAAACTCTGCCATTATTGCACACGAATACATAATAGGACCAATGAAAATAGCGCTGCAATGGAAAAGAAATCAATATATGTAAAAATACCTTCATGTCATAATTACAATCCACTTTCTGAGTGAAGTTAGAAGTAATATTCTACAGCCACAGACTATATGAGCCCCAAACTGTTCAATCAATTAGTTCAATGTTCAATTTAAGGGTGGATTTTTTTAAAATCACTACACAGTATAAAACAAAGTCGCTTTCTCTTTCCCTATGTCCCTATGTATGATTAAATCTTTAAAACTACGCAACGGATTTTGATGAGTTTTTTTTAATAGATAGTGATGACAGAGAAAGGTTTATATGTATAGTAACATCCATTAAATAGTGGAGAAACACCATTAATTTTGAGGTTTCTAATGTGATGTCGTAAATAATAATTTTTTTTCCGCGTTTGCAGTGAAACGCTGACTGAACCTTACGAGATTTATCAAAATAATTTACTAAATCTTGTACACATTGATAAGCTCTATAGAAGAGTCCGCGATGGTAATGTGTATCTCTTATGGACATCCCACAATAACATTTTTTTCTCATTTACTTTTTACGACAAATACTGGCTAATTTTCGATGCGATTTTAACCAATACAGCATTAATCATTATCCAATTTAATACCTTAAATACATTGTTGATTTAATATCGATCTATATCGTCCTTTACAGCATGTGATTTAAATAATTTTTTTGCAAAGATATTACAGATTCAAAAATTGTGGGGTATCGCGTTTGCGGCGGTACTGGCCGGCCAGTGCGGCGGGAGCGGCGGCGGACCGCTATGTTTTGTATACAACGTTCACTGTTTTCCTGTAGTGTATTTAGTATCATTGTTGCACCCGTGCGAAGCCAGGGCTGGTCGCTAGTTTAATTATAAACAAGTGCTTGATTGCAAATCCCATCTGATGGTAAGCAGTGATGCAATCGTTGGAAAGGATCCGGCTTGGGCCTGAAGGTGGCTCTCGACAAGTCGGAGGCCCCTGTGTTTACATGGACCCCGACGGAGTCCACCTTCCGGCTCACACATTGTTGTAGGAGGTGTCCACATCGCTGTCGGGTCGACGATGAGGCTTTACATGGGGATCTTGCGGTCTATCGCCTTGTATGGCGCCCCCATTTTCGCGGAGAACCTGACAGCTCGCAAGTTCGCAGTGATGCACTCGCCGCAGCGAGAGATGGCCGTCAAGGTTATACGTGGGTACCGCACGATCTCATATGAGGCGGCAACTTAGCTTGCCGGATCCCCGCCCTGGGACCTCGAGGCTCGATTCCTCGTGTCGCTATATGCGTGGCGTGATGAAAATCGAGAGCGGAGTGATTGACTGCTCCCAGAAGTGGCCGGACGGAAGCGTTCGGAGCTCCGCGAAGTCCTGGTGGCGGAGTGGAGGATTTGATCGTGGCGGTAAAATTTGTCATGGACGAGTGGATTGGCCGAGGACATGGCGCCCTCACCTTCCGGACAACCCAGATTCTTTCTGGGGGGATCGGGTGCTTCGGCAAGTACCTGTGCTTGCCATCACTGCGACCATCACATGGCCAGGTTGACCTTGTGACACATTCGCATACGCCACTCAGATGAGGAGAGCAGTCGCTGATGGCTGCTCGCGCGAGAAGAGATCCGTCGAACTCGCGACGACGGGTCAAGCTCAAGGCCTGCCGGGGGTACCGTAGAATTGGGAGGATCCAGTACCCCGGTAAGGCAGATGACGAACGTTCAGGTGGTTTTTAGCCGGTAAGAGTCCGACACCCCCTACCGCGTCCCCGATCGGAGGATAGTCCATGAGGATTTTTCCACCTTTGGAAAAAAGAAAAGTATTACAAGCTTCAGCCCATTTTTAAATATATGATTCGTACGTACGTAAATAAGTTTATATTAACTTGTTTCGTTTAGTTTTTACCATAAAAAGTCTTCAATAAAATCTTTAAAAGGCATCAGGGAATATTAATTCGTTTAAAAAGCTATTAAATGGTTCTCGCCACAGTTGCGAGCGTACCCATTAAGGCGCGGGCCCACCGCGACGCCTGCTGTGCACGGACATGCGGCGCATTTTAGCTGCGTGTATTCATTTATTTGATGACGCGGGTCTGCGTCGAAAATGAAAATGTATAACCACGCTACGCACGTGTGTTAGCTTCACCCATCCCACTTCCCTAAGTGAAGCCCGTATCCATTCATGCGTAGCCTCTCCATGGGTTGCATTGGTCACAACCACATAGTTTCCTTACAAATCGAAGCTTAATACACGTGCGTAACTTTATATCTGGTTCTCGGTGGTAGGCCATAATATCTGCTGCCGGCAGAAGTTACCACCTACAAGACGAAGTCTTACCGCCAAGCGATTCGTCATGTTCCGGCATGATGTCTGGTGAAGCCGTACGGAGGACGGATCTGAGCAGTTGTGTTGTGATGTGTGCCGGGTACGAAGCGCCAAATGTTATTATATCGGGAGTTTAATCATAGAGGATCTCCAGATTAATCTCCCTCTGGCGCAGCATCGTTGGTCGTGTTGTTAGGTTTAACATTCATCACCTCGTTCAACTGCCGTCTTCCTTCCTACTCACTAAGATTTTTAAGTGAATAGGCTTAATAAACTTCCACGCTTTCCCATCAAAGATTGCATCACTGCTTACCATCAGGCGGGATTGCGGTCAAGCACTAGTTAATGATTATGAAAAAAACTTCTGTGTCAAAACGAAGATTTTTTTCGTTCTTTGTGATGTTACCCCTATTACCTTTTAATTGACTTTAACATTCTGAACACGTTTAACTACAAACTTATTATTTCAATACGATTTTTAAGACCGCAGTACTTTGTGCTTCTGGTTGGCACATTAATTTTTGGGTACCAAACTAATGCTCGCAGTCAAGCACTAGTTGATACCTATTAAAAAAAAAAAACGTACGCCGCGGTGGGCCCACGCCTTTTTGAAAACTTACTATGAAAATAATAAAATGTATGTACGTAGAGCAGCTTGTCAGTGCATGGTATGCAGCGTTGCAGTCCGTTGCGAAACTTCGTACTAGGCGGGCGGTCTATTAGCTTCTGAGTGTTCGGTTGTACACTTCGCGCGCGATCCCAGTTCCACTTTTTTGACGGTAAACGTAACTCGAGTAGGTATTATAAATTACATATAGGCGCGAATTACGTGTTGTGCGGCAAAAAGGTAAATATAAATTTTCTTATGATTTTCTATTTCTATTTTTTTTAAATCACTTATTGAAAGGCATTTTATATGGCGAAAATTAAATACCCACTTGAATCTAAATAATTAACACGTTTTCAATAACCTTTGTGACCTAGTTTGTTTTATATAAGAAGAAGAGTTTTTATTCCATAATACCAACTAATACTTACTTATTATAATATACGATTAAAATGTACGAGTTTTTAATAAAAAAGTGGAACAGCTCAAAGTTTAAAATTATTGTAATGAACAGTTAGCCTGAATAAATATTAATTTAAGTACGCACTAACACATCATACAATCTGCTTTGAATAAGTCCTAGCTTTAAAAGTTAGAGTTAGAATTTTTATTTCTTTTAAATTAATAACTTGTACTAACTACCCATTAATATCACATCAGTCTGTATACATTCACTTCTATTTAGACAACTACACTTCTGGACACATCTATTGGCCCACCTTAGAGTTCAGGGCTTTCGATGGCCCTCACCGAAATATGATTGCTAGATTGAACGAAAACTATTGATGCAGTTTTAAACCTGATACATTTTACTATCTTTTTCTATCGTATTGTTTTAAATTTGAATTCAGAATACCATGCGACATGGAGCTACACCTAACAAGTCGGATATGCGCCTTGTTAAAGGCAATTGATTTTTGAATAAAAACATGTTTTTATCATATACCGGTTTAATTTAATAACGCGTGTTGCCTCCATGAACATCTACCACAGCTCTCATATGATTAGGCATAGAGTTTATCAACACTCTATGAAATTTTGAGGGATCATCTCCCATTCCTCTTCTATGCCAATTTTTAACTCCTGCATCGTCCGGGCAACTGGCTGACGAGCCCTAACACGGCTTTTTAGCTCGTCTCACATGTGCTCAATGGGGTCATGTCTGGGCTTCTGGCTGGCCAGTCCATAACTGTGATGTTCACATCCCGAAGATATTCCCTGACGATGCCGGCCATATGGGCTCTTGCATTATCATGCATAAAAAGGAAATTTGGGCCCACATAGTCCGCGTATGGTATCACGTGAGGTTCTAAGCACTCACGAAAGTACGTTTCAGCATTTAATGTTGGCAGCCGTGGTCCTGTAACAACCTCAAGTTGAGTTTTGCCGCTCGCGGATATACCGCCCCAGACAGTCCATGAGCCACCGCCATAAGCAACCCTCTCTTCAAAGCAGCATTGTGCGAAACGCTCTCCCTTACGTCGGTAGACCTTCTTCCTTCTATCATTGCCATGTAACACAATTTTAGACTCATCAGAAAAGAGTACATGGCTCCAATCGTGCTGTGTCCAATTTAAATGAGTGCGTGCGAAATGAAGAGGCGCTGTTCGGTGGGCTCGCGTTAGTTTGGGCCCATTAGCTGGTTTGTGTGGTACCATACTGCGTTCTTTTAACCTTCTCCGAACAGTTCGAGCGCTCATAGATACTCTGTGGAAGTCGCGAAGTTAGTTTTGTATCTCAATGGAGGTAAGGTGACGATTTCTCAAGCTGGTCGTCACGATGAATCGATCCTGCCTTTCAGTTGTGATCCGAGATCGTGGCCTTCCTTGGCGACGGACAAAACCGCCAGTCTCTAAATACCTCCGATAAACATTTCGGACCGCAGATCGACTTAAATTAAGTTCAGCACTCACATTTCTTTGGCTGTGTCCGGCCTGAATAAGTGCCACAGCTTGGGCGGCGACTTCATGTGAAGTATCCATAGATTATTGATAGAACCTCACCTTAATGTTAAGAATAAGTAATAATAAAGAAAAAGTAATTTGTTGCAAAACCAAAGATATCAATCACTTTTTTAAGAATTAAATCCAAGTAAACCAATAAAATCAAGTTTTCTTAGTATTCGATTGTTTGATATCAACAAACAGGCTCCAAATTTTCTTTTGTTTCTTTAAATTCTGTGTTCGAAATTCAAAAAAAGACCATTGAATGATTTTGTTAATGTGCCAGGTTCAAAATTCCATGAACACTTTTTGCTCGACCTAATATAAAATTTTAGCTAGGACCAAACGAGTGTCCAGATGTGTAGAATAAAAAAGCTTTCAGACAGCCTTTTTGACAATAAATAAACTTATAAATCATAAACACTGCGATCGTACTCTGTTAATAGTTTTTATGAGAAACTGTTCTAGTCATTCTATTGTCGTCGGTAGAGACTTGCTTACAATTCACAAATAATTCCCATTTCTTTTCTTGTCGACGGTATTGGAGCGTAATCAGCTTATAATGTTTCACTGCTGGGACACATGCATTCTTGATATAGTGCCTTGAGGAGATGTCAGCACAAGCAAATTGAGGAACGGGTATGTTTTTAGGTACTCAAACTGAGACACGCTCTTCCCTTCCGCCCAGAGCGGAAGAAGTGATTTGATAATTTCCCACAAAAAAGGCTTTAAGAAATTACTTTATGAAAATATTGAAGTAAGTTATCTGTCCATAATTATATATACACAAAAAGTACATCTGTTAAAAATACCCCTTATTTCACTACAGTTTGGCAAGCTTTTGAAATTTGTTTGTCGCCGAGATGACATTACGTTTAGATTGTGACCATTCACCTCACCTAATTTATCCATTCATTTCACCTAATGTTAGGAAGAGTAACTGTTGATAGCCCGCTCTAATTGCAGTTATTTTTTTTTTCACCAAGTCCAATTGACATTATCAAGTTATGCAAGCCTTTCACACAATATATTGGAGTTTATTGGAGTTTACTCCTTAAGAATCGATTTTCATATACAACGTGTAACAAAAAGGGTATATACATACCAAGGGAATGGCATCTTTAGATGATATCAAACGATATCGGAAGGGTTTCAACTCAAAATAAAATACTCAAAAAATTGTTACCAAATTTTCGGTTTCATATGTTTCTTAAAATCAAATCATAACAAACGTGGCAGCACACTACATACGTTAATAACTACTCGTTACCCGTCACGTTACTTGCAAACATCCGATAAATGTCTTCAATATCTCTGTGCGACTAGTATTATAGTAGCCTATCACAAGCGGTGTTTTTCCTCATAACTTCCTAACATAAAGAGATAGGATTAAAAAACCCTTCCAATATCGTTTCATATCATGTAAAGATGCCATGCCTTTGTTATGTATATACCCTTTATGTTACACGTTGTATAAGGCGCCCGGTATGAGAAAAATCCGAGGGGTAAAACCTACTAACGAGTAACGAATTTTAAGCGTTTAGAACACAAGTAGTGAAAGAAAATAGTAGAAGACGCGGTCCAGCCGCGTCTTCTGGCTACAAATCGACGAACGGAACTATTTGGTACAAAAAGGTCCCACCAGCAATGCGAACTCGTCCACAAAACATCAGGATAAGATCACTAGGTGCAAAAGGCGATGCGGCTAAGAATGCTAAGGATCCGCTTTCTTCTTTCCAACTGTTTTTAACTCAAGATTATTATTAGGTATAGCTGTGCGTGCGGGTATAATTTAACACAATAATGTGTCCTGCACTAAAAGACACTATCTGTTACTTACTAGCATTATAATTAGGTAATGCTAAGTTACGTTATATTGTATATCTCAGTAGCAGCCCGAACTTTAGATTTCGCTCTATTGATGGCAAGCACAGGTCCGTTCGTGTGTGGAGTACTGCAGCCACAATTGGGCTGGTGCTGCCAAGTGTCACCTGGCCACTTTGGATTCAGTGGAGAGACGTGCAAAGAGGCTGATTGGTGACCCTGATCTAACTCGAGTTGGTCTCCAAAGCCTAGAGCACAGGCATTTCGGGGAGTGTGCGAGGGAATTGAATGATTTAATTCCCCCATCTCCGTTCCACCAGCGGACGACCCGTCGTACGGCTGGTTTCCACCCTTACGTTTTTACACCACTACGATTCGGACGAAGCGTTTTGCCTCCTCCTTTATACCGCGTACATCGAGGGACTGGAACAATTTGCCAGCGGCGGTGTTTCCGTCGGACTACAATTTGAGTGTCTTCAAGGCTAGAGTGAATAGGCTCATAATAAACTAGTGCGCTTTACCATCAACGATTGCATCACTGCTTACCATCAGGCAGGATTGCGGTCAAGCGCTGGTTTATAATAAGTAAAAAAAAAAAAAAAATTGCTCGCCCTCTATTTAATGGGATTTGAATATAACTTGTGAAATTGGGCGTACTATATGTGTAACTCTGCTTAATTCTTCGAGGATTACAGGCGTGATGTTATATGAATAGGTCAAATACTATATCAACGCAGGATTTATTTTTAAAACATACCTAATATTCACTGCTTCGTGTCTGAAGAAGAGGGTGTTCCATAACTTTTAATCTATTGATTTTTCACTGAAGAGATAATATGAAATATGAAAATATGTATTTTTTTCCTTTTAATTCCAATTCTTTAAATTCCTACGACCATACAAATTATAGATATATTTTCTTACAACTACCTTACTTGAATATCTACTAATTATGATCCTATTTCAAATATGCATAATTGAAACATCTAAAACTTATGGATGATATTCAAATTATTACAAATAAAATAATACTCTTTACAGTTGATATTTTCCACAGACTTGTACAGAGAAATGAAAGGCATAACGGAAATTGAAATGCTACAACTTTTGTTTTTTAAGATTTTATCCGTGCTGGGTCACAAGTCACAAAACAACTTATCCATCTCCTTTTACAATTAGGTGGCTCTGTTGAGTATATGCACATAATGTTTGATTATGTTATTATATATAGACTCGGTTTTCCGTCAAGGTGGTGGGAAAAGATTTGCTTGTACCAACACCAAGTTGCTGCTACCCAATAGTTGCCTGATCATTAAGACTCTCAGCTACAAAAGAGAAGACAGGGAACATGTCATCTGTAGAAAAGGTAAGGGCGCATACGATATAACTGTTCGAGCTCAGGTGCGCATGTGCGATATCTTTACTGAATTAATTTGACTTTTTAATGGATATGAAGAATACCGATTGTAATCTTCGGGGCGGGACACGCCACCAACGATCAGTGTCAGCGCCGGCTATTATGCGGCGCCCGCGCCGCCCGGCTGTGCACGAGGCTACTCTTCGCCGGTGCCGCAGTGATTCATCCATGCTACATCCATTCGTCGTAAGTTTAGATCTTATTAACTTAAGGATGCGCTAAGGTAATTACTTCACATTTTCTTACGATTATTGTAATTTGCAGTCCACTATGAAGTTGTGTGTTGATAATAGTAATATTAGCGACTTTAACAAATATTTAATTAAGGCTTTACAGAATTTTATTCGACAATACCTCATCGGTATAGTCCTTACAGCATCCTAAGTATATTGATGCAAAAGTACGACGCTCATTGGTGGTCGCACGCTATGGAGGTGCTAGTGAGAATACCCAATATTAGCTATTACGTACAACACAGAGCAAAAAAAAATCTTTTTTTTTTGCTCTGTATTGTTTACTATAAATGGTTTTCAAGAACAATGTTACTAATAATTGAGTCCAGTTGCCATAAATAAGCAAATATTGAGTTAAATTGAAATGCATTCTACTCAATTCAATATACTTAGTCCCTATATTATAAGGCTATATGGGTGGACATGAGTATAAGGACTAAGTTGTGGGTATGATTTTTACATGCTTTTTTGTTATTATATGTAATTTTATAACTCAATATAAACACACAATCTTATACTGATCTACAAAAGGAAAAAAAAAATCTCTGCCTATTATGACGCACTCGGTCGCTATCATTAGTGTCCTAGTACCGAGTGCCTAGGGAATGCAATCCCGATCTCGCGGAATCCAACCCGTAATTACTTTTTAATCTCCTTGAGCCTGAGCAATACCTACTTTTGTTTTATAATGTTCATGTTAGTAAAATAAAACTGTAAATTATTTAATACCATTATATTTAGATATATTAAAGGAGCATCAAGGATTTTGTTTTCCAAGCAATTTTTTCGTAGTCATGTTGTTGTTGAACTAGATGAGTCTCTAATTTAGAGATTACATTCCCTACACGTGGCGTACTTCCGCTAAGTGGAAACATACAACGTTATTTTTTGTTTACGCGAAACCTGAATATACGTATAACCCGCGCAGATAAAGAAAAGATCTGAAAATGGCGGCGGATACTTATGGTACGGTTGACAAAACATGCCATTGTTCAATCACAAATCAAAAGCTAAGATAGTAAAATGTGTTATTTACAAAGTAAATATGACATTTTACTTGTTTGTTGTTGTGTTTGTTTTTGTTGAGTTTAATTGTTCAAACTCAACAAAAACAACAAAATAACAGAGACTTTAGCGGAACGAAATTAACGATAACTTGGAGTGCGTCAAAGTAGCTTCAGTAGTTTAGAAAGCGAATCCTGAATTCCTGATCGATGATTTTTTTTTGCAGCGCTTACTTCACTGTGTTAGACAGTGATAGAGAATGAGTGAGAACGCATGCGAGCGGACGCCATTTACAGGTCTTTTCTTTATCTGCGCGGGTTATACAGTATGTTAACTAACAGAGGGCGTTCCCGTTAACCCGAAATAGTATAGCATACATACATGCTAAAAAAATATTTCCATTCGAAAACAAAATGTTTTAAAATTTTTTCCAATAAGAAAATATTCAATAAAAATGTTAAATTGACATGTAAAAGAAAGACACTGTACACGCGAACATGAAAGACGGCGCAATTTATTTATACATGACGACTACTATTTTGATTTAAAACAGGAGGTTTCAAATTTATTTCCAATTAGAATTTTTTTTTATTCGGATTTTTTTATGCTTATTTTTCTATGCTGATATTTTTATTTTAATCTATTAATGATACATATTAACGAGTTTAAGGGAACGCCCTCTGTTATTTAACATACTGTATATGTACTTAGTTTGTTCAGAATAAGCAACTGAATCGATTCCAATCATGTACTTAAAATCGGTTCAAGTTTGGTTACCAAGCAGGCGCACAACACAATTCACTGCAGATCCCAACGGCCAGTAGATGATGCACAGCGGCACGAGGCCACACCTTCCCGCTGTGGGGGGTCAACAGCCTTTTTAGTCGCCCGGGAGCAACAGGTTGATTTATACGTCACGCACCTGTTGTATTACGTAATGCGATCCCGTGCAGTGTCCCTGTACAGTACCTTTATTGTATGCATATAAATAAACATAATCATATTCACCAGATCTGACTCCCTTAGATTTTGCACCGACTCCAAAATTCGTCCTCAATTCGTCGTAATCCTTTTTTATTTTTTATGTTTGTTCACCGATTACTCTGAGACGCCTGGACCGATTTGCAAAATTCATTTTTATTTGAAAGGGTATACTTTTGCGGTCCCATAGTCATTAGGTCAGGATCTGATAATGGAAGACCAGAGAAACCAAGGGGAATTTTCAAAAATCCTAGGGGCGACTAGTGCATTTCTAAGTATTTACATTATGCAATAAGTGTTTTAAAGCACTACAATTTAATAAAGGTCTGGAGTAGATCTCATGATGATAAGATAAGAACTTGTGTTGTGTTGTGACTGTCACAAGGGCTCTGATGATAAAGACAAAGGCCAGTTCTGGGAACTCCTCAACGGTTTACACTAGCTATTTTGTGTCTGGACTTAATTCATTTATATTGATGAGAACTTTACACCCTTGTGGGTTAAAATGAAGGTCTGCAGTAGATCTGACGATGAAGACCCTAGACAATCGAGGGAACTCCTCAACCATTCACAGCAGCTACTTGGCGTTTGTGCCCGATTAATTTGTATTGATAAGAACTTTACACCTAGATGGGTTGTGACTGTCATTAAGGCTCTGATGATGAAAACAAAGGCCAGTTCAGGGAACTCTTCAACAGTCATAGTATATCCTTGTGTTCGGACTTAATTCATTTATATTCATGGGAATTTTGCACCCGTATGGGTTATAAGGAAGGTCAGCACTAAATTTGATGATGAAGTCGAGGGAATTCCTCAAAAATTTATAGCATTGAGGTTGTTAAACTTCTAGGTAATGGTTGTCCTATGTTACATAGGACAACCATTACCTAGTCATCACGCTTATGCAACAATCTATTAAAATCAAGAGACTGAATGTAAGTTGGGAAATTGCATCATGTCTAGCATTGCTCATACTTTCATTTTGGTCTCATAGGAATTTTATAGAAATCGGTTCAGTGGTTTCGTTTTTAAACCAAAATTACGGGTAAAAGTTAAAGTAAACAAAATCACGTCGTTTGTTTACAGGCCTTTTCCCAACTATTTATATTTGCATCAGCGTCCAGTGTGACCGGATGCAACTCAACAGTGCTTTTCACAACTTCTTTCTTCTTTTTCTTCAGCCTATAGAAGCGACTCGAAGAGCTATGTCGGTGAATTTGGTTCTTCTCGGATCTCTTCATTTCTGATTCGATCGCGCAGAGAAACTCCGAGCGTGGCTCTTTCCATCGCCCTTTATGCGACTCTGAGCCTTCGCATGAGGCCCATTGTGAGCGACCACGTTTCAGTTCCGTTAGTCATCACTGGCAACATACACTGGTCAAAGACTTTAGTCTTGAGACACTATGGTATATTGGACAATGAGAAGATGTAGCGTATCTTCCCGAACGCTGCCCAGCCGAGCTTGATTCGACGAGACACCTCTTTTTCGAAGTTGGACTTACCTATTTGGACTGTTTCTCCTAGGTTTAAATACTCGTCAACAACTTCGAGTGCAAAGCAACTAACTGGAATTTGAGTGGGTGGGACATGAGAGTTCGACATGATCTTCGTCTTACCACTATGCTTAGCGCTTCTGGCCTATGAGAAGGCCTTCGACTCGATCAAGACTTGGGCGGTGCTACAGTCTCTCCAGCGATGCCAAATTGACTTTATAAACTAAAAAGTGTAAAATTAAAAACTTGCATAAGAAACCGATTTCCAAAAAACACTACAAAGTGAAAAATAACTAATTTCGGAAGTTGGTGTCAAAAACGAATATACTTACAAAAAACAAAGACACCAACTTCCGAAATTGGTTATTTTTCAGTTTGTTTGGAATTCTGTTGTTTTTTTTGTTTGGAAAAAAGTTTTTATTATCTTTCACGTAAAAGACCTTGTGTACCAAACGGAGTCTTCGAATGAAACGAACTTAAAAAATGAAAGTGATTTTGACCCAGTTATAAACAATAATTATGTTTTAAGTAAATTGAATAGAAATTTGTGCAAATGCGTCCGTCAGTGCATAAGACAAAATTGGGAACATTTAGAACAATTACAAAATTTCATGGTTGAGGGTATAGAATGATTAGGAACATTGTAAATAGTGGTTAAGTAAATTATTGTAAATGGTGATGAATAACATGTTTAATCAGACCAAGATAGTTTGTTGTAAAAAGTTATTATTTATACCTACAGCCTGCTGTGGTTAAGTAATGGGATGTTCAACACATTTCATGCACTTTGAACTTTAAGTGGTTGGCGTAAGATGCAACAAATCACATTGACTACATATTATCTTTTACGGCTGCATTTACTAATAAAGTACATAATAATATCTACACTTAACCGTTACTACAGTCCAAAGCATGCAAGTGTGATTGAAAATGTTATCACTAGTTAATTACAATACAAACAAATTATTATCAAGGAACGCAAAACGACGACGCTGCAGGCGTGGGCCGTCATCCGTTGCGCCGCGCGGTGACCATGAATTTATAGGGACAAACAACCGGGTAATATAACAAACTTATAACTTTGTGATTTTTTATGATATTTTTTGAAATTTCCTTTATATAAAAATAATGGACTTGTGTTTCGGGTTTCGCACATAAAAAATAACGTTGTATAAAGCTTCTTGAACAGATGATACGGTTCAAAATTGGTTAGTCTTACGTAGAACTGTGGGTTGCGTTTTAAAATTGATCTAAACGACTTTTTTTAAATGTCTAATGGTCATATCAGTCATTACAATTGGTACATGTAGTTATCATTTACTTGATTGTAGCATTCTATTTGTATAATTGATCGAATTATGTGATATAGGTTTGTTGGAAATAATCCATCGTGCGAACTCAAAGTGGACACATTCTGACCGATTAGCAAATCTCGTGTGTCGTATCCTCTTCCACATCTCAAGTCCACGTTCGCACGGACGTAAAATAATCGCGGCGGGATTGTAACGCGCCTATTCCTACTTATGTGTATGTATGTTGTGTTCAAACTGGGTTGTTGCATCAGAAAAAAACCAATGTATTACTTATATGTTAACCTCCTCGATTTTATTTTGATGTGTATTGCAATTGTACCTTTTGGTATTTCGCTATTTTAAGTTTTGCTTCGTAAGTTAAGGTGTTTTTCGTTATAACAGAATGATGTGTTCATTATTTGATACAATATTTAAAGCGTGTCTGATCTGCTTACATTGTGTCGCGTCGCCCTTTAAATCTAGGCTAATTTTGTAGATTGTTTCTAAGTTTAAGTTCTGCAATTAAGTAGAGAAATGTATGTGTATTATATTTTTCTTTTTTTTTCTAGTTATATTACAATTCAATGCCTATCATACACAGTAGTTTTAGCATCGAAAGTGTTCTTGCTACTGCTACTTGTACCCGCAAGCGATATTGAATTGTTTAAATAAATTAAGCGCAGAATTAATATTAATATTACTTAATTCTACCCATTTATTCATTCAACCTGATGATGATAATGTAATAATACAACATAAGGGTTGCATAAAAAGTAATGCCCGCTTTCACCAACAATAGGGAATCACCTAAAGGCTAAAAGTAATGCTTAAATGCATGTTGAGTTTTGAACCGACGCGCGACGATGGCGCTCAGCCGAGCTTATAAATTAAAATCTAACAATGCGCTTTTATTTAAGCAAATCATTTAGGTTTTGCTGAATGACCTTTTAAATTAATTAATCCCAAGGCGCATTTTATGGCTGGCATTTCTTGCAGCAGCTTTTATAATTATTATATTTATAATGTTTCATATGTTTGTTAACCAAAAATAATATCTTATAGGTACCTGTATTGTTCTATATAGGTAATTAGGTTTATTATATGATAATGTAATGTCTCTGTAACTAAGGTATGCCTCATTTCAAATATTTCATTCCAAGAATTGAATGAAGCCTACATTCGATGAAGTCTCCAATGTCAAGAGATATTGGACAATAATATTTTACAAGTGACACTTTTCAATGCTGCTACTACAACGGCACAAACTAACCTAATCCGTGGCTTAAATCGGAACTAAAGTCGCCTTTTTGGTTTTCCAATACCTACCATTTCTGTCATTAATGCCGTCGTCCCCTGTCATTGGCCCTCGTAGCACTCCACAAATGGCTTCACCTGTTCATCATCGATGTTAACATCATTTTCTTTTCAGATCGCTGCGCTGGCGGATGGCAAGCCCTGGGTCATGTCTGACTACAAGCCGGAAACCGTCGACAAATCGCCTGATTGGAACGCCTCACGGGATTTCTATTCGTCAGGCGACAGTAGTACATTCCACACATCCGGCAGCGAAAATAATATTTCATATCAGTAAGTTAGTTAAATCTTGTTTATGGTAAAATGAAAACACATTGTTCATATGTAATGTGTATAGACATTAAGGCTCCACACACAGTGCCTGCACCCGGCGGCATACAAAGCCGCCGGCTTTGCTGCACAAAGGAGGCGCCGGCATGGCCGCCGGTGTGTGCCGGGTTACGCGGCTTGTCGGCGTCAGTTCGTGCCTGGCATTCGAGCGTAGTGGTGTGCGGTTTGTGTGTATTCAACAAATTAAAATGTCGTTTCATTGGGACGATGAAATAGTGTTGCTATTAATTGAAAAATTTCATGAAAATGATATATTATGGAATCCCAGAAATGCAGACTATGCGGGACAGTGACACACACACCGACACTGCGGCGGCAGTGCTGATGATTTTAGTATTCATTGTAACCAACCAAAAAAGAAATCTACACACAGTGCCTGCACCCGGCGGCATACACAGCCGCCGGCGTTTGACCAACCAAAAAAAAAAAAAATCACTTCACTAGCATTCTATGTGACTGTCACAACCGGAATGATGCTTGACGGCTTTGTGCGGCTTGTGCCGGCGGCGGCTCGTATTGCCGGCGGCCTAGCCGCTCGGCATGAACCCGGCGGCAATGCCGCCGGCATGTGTGTAGTAGTCTTTACATGAACAATGTGTTTTTATCAAATATCTGACTCTAAGGAAGTGTAATGGAATGAAATGACAATCTGTAATATTTCAATGACAATCTGTATTCTTGCCCTATTTTTTAAGTGAAAAGTTTTTTCGTCGTTCAGCTCTTTTGCTGGATGGGAAAAAGCATTGAATTCGGGTATTTAGGACCAACGCGACGTCACCGTGATAGTATTATTTGTTTTTTACTTTTTGTGTTTTTAATTATTTTGGTTTTCCCTTTTTTTACTTCATATATCCGGGATAGTAAATCCGTAAAATTCAAAAACTGTTTTCGTCTTTATCTGGCGAAAATACTTATATTACACTTGTAGTACATTTTTAACAAATTTTTCGACATTGGTTTGTCGCTAACATGAGATTATGACTAGATTTCGAACTTTTTTAATTACAAAAATTAGTCTTCTGAACATTGTGTTCCATAGACCGTCTCAAAATAAATGTGCGAAGTTCCGCGAGGTAAATCGCTGTACCAAGCATTCGAAGAGTGAATTTCATCAATGTCAGCTGAACGCGTTCTGTCAGTGTCACTATTTCACAATAGTTCCACTACTCCACTTAAATACAATGTTATTTTTTAACCGACTTCAAAAAGGAGGAGGTTACTCAATTCGACCGTATATATGCTTTTTTTTTTTATGTTTTTTCGCGCATAACTTCGTCGTTTATGAACCGATTTTGATAATTCTTTTTCTGTTGGAAAGAAGACGTTCCCAAGGTGGTCCCATGATAAGGATATCAGGGTTTGATGGTGGAAGACCAGAGAAAACAAGGGGAACTTTAAAAATTGCAGGGGCGACAAGTGCATTTCTTAGCATTTCATTAAGTATTTTAAAGCACTACAATTTAATAAAGGTCTGGAGTAGATCTAATGATGGAGCCGGGAGACAGTCGAAGGAACTCCTCAACAATTCACAGCAGCTATCTTGTGTTTGGGCTCGAATAATTTGTATTGATAAGAACTTTACACCTAGATGGGTTGTGACTGTCATAAGAGAGCTGATGTTGAAGACAAAGGCCAGTTCCGGGAACTCCTCAACGGTTTACAGTAGCTACTTTGTGGTTGGACTTCATTCATTTATAATGATGAGACCTTTGCACCTATTGGGTTAAAATAATAGTCTACAGTAAATTTGATGATGAAGACCATAGACAGTTGAGGGAATATTTACGGGTAGGTAAACATTAAAGTAAAGAAAATTACGTCGTTTCCCAACTATATTTGCGTCAGCTTCCAGTCTGGCCGGATGCAACTGAATACTTTTAACAACTAAAAAGTGTAAAATAAAAACTTTTTTACAAAAAAACAACTGACTTCCAAAAACCACTACAAAGTGAAAAATAACTAATTTCGGAAGTCGGTGTCAAAAAACGAATATACAAAACTAAAGACACCGAATTCCGAAATTAGTTATTTTTCACTTTGTAGTGGTTTTTGGAAGTCGGTTGTTTTTTTGTAAAAAAGTTTTTTTGTTTATGCGAAAATAATTTTTGCACTGTGGTTACCGAGCACGCACGGTAGATCATAGTATTACGCACGCCGGCACAACAGCTGACGCCCCGCTCGCCCGCCAGAGCGGAGCGTGGTCAATATTTTTGTTGGGACAGCCAAGTAGGATAACAAGCTCATAACTTTGTGGTCTTTTTATTATATCTTTTTGAAATTTTGTACATAGATTCTTTACTTAAAAATACTGGACACGTGTCGAAATACGCGTGTTTATGCAAAACCCGAAGGTTTGGCATAAACAAAAAATAATCTATACTAATATATTATAAAGCTGAAGAGTTTGCTTGTATGTTTGTTTGTTTGTGCGCGCTAATCTAGGGAACTACGGGTCCGATTTGAAAAATTCTTTTTGAATTGGATAGCCCATTAATCCAGGAAGGCTTTAGGCTATATAACATCACGCTGTGACCAATAGAAGCGGAGCATAACTGACTCTACGCGAACGAAGTCGCAGGCGGCCGCTAGTGTTGTATATAACAACGAATTGTGGACGAACCATGAGTAGCCTGCTTAACCCTTCAGAAATTACAGGCGTTAATGTTATTTTACGTTGCTTACCTACAAAATATCGGAACACAAGCACACAGTCTCTTCTCTAAATCAATTTGTTCGAACCAGTAACTATATTAGTGTAAACCTTTCACTGTTTTAACAATATTACAACACACGTATATGGGAACGTCAGTACAGTCAAACAAACTTACAAAAACTTCATATCAAACCTTATAAAATTTCTTTAAGCTTATCATTCCAGTAGGTACTGTACCAGACACTGCTGGACTCTGTATTTTTTATTTTTTGTTTTTTATTAATCTCTAGACTCGAGTCTAGTCTATAATAATATTATAAAAAAAAGTATTTGACTTTTGTATTTTCTTGTATTGTATTTGTTCGTTACGATTTTGTGCTATAACAGCTGAACAGGACATGTTAAGACCTTACCTGGTCACAGGATAGCCGATAGAGGCTTGTGTTGGGGGCGTAGTTCGTCTTTCATTAAATGGCCTGGCTATTCAAAAGGTTTTATGTTGATAACAAGTTGACCACTCGATATTAGTCAAAGGTGAATGTTACTGTGAGCCTTTATTACCCAGTAACAAAAGATTTTTCCACAAAATCTTAGCGTAATAGATACAAAAATTGTGTTATGTGTGATATTATGTATTATGGTCCAGCGATACAAGGCGCATGACTATAGACGACATTTTCTTATTTTTTGTGAAATGCTTTTGAGTAAATTTAACTAAAATGTTATTTTGAAATAATCACAAGATTATTTTTTATATTATATTATGAAAACTGCTTGCCTGTCTACCAACTGTATTGTTCAACTGTACCTGTTCTACGTTTTGAGAACACCCCACTTCCACCACTAATCGACTCTCCGAATACTGAATTTACGGAATAGAAGTAATTGAATATTGCATGATAGGTTGATGGTGTTAGTTCAACAAATAATTTGTTATTTATTTACCTGGCTTTTGTCTCATCAGAATCCATTTTTGAAGGGTCTCACACGCTCCTGTCGCACGGCTAACGTCTTAATGTGAAAATTTATTTCATAAGTAAAACAAATGACTGCGCAGTTGCTGGTTTTCTATGTTTTCTTTTCAGTTTTTAATTAGCAATGACGAAGAAAATTTCGTCTTCTTCTTCTTCTTCAGCCTATAGACGTCCACTGCTGGACAAAATCCTCCCCCAAGGCTCTCCACGCTGGCCGGTCTTGTGCTGCCCGCATCCATCGGCTTCCCGCGACCTTCACCAGGTCATCGGTCCACCTTGTTGGGGGTCTCCCTACGCTGCGTCTTTCAGTACGTGGCCGCCACTCCAGAACCTTACTGCCCCATCGACCATCGGTTCTACGAGCAATGTGCCCTGCCCACTGCCACTTAAGTTTAGCGACTCGCAGAGCTATGTCGGTGACTTTGTTTCTTCTGCGGATCTCCTCATTTCTGATTCGATCACGCAGAGAAACTCCTAGCATAGCCCTTTCCATTGCCCTTTGTGTGACTCTGAGCCTTCGTATGAGGCCCATTGTGAGCGACCACGTTTCAGTTCCGTAAGTCATCACTGGCAACACACACTGGTCAAAGACTTTAGTCTTGAGACACTGTGGTATCTTGGACGACGAGAAGATGTAGCGTAGCTTCCCGAACGCTGCCCAACCGAGCTGGATTCGCCGAGACACCTCTTTCTCGAAGTTGGACCTACCTAGTTGGACTGTCTGTCCCAGGTATATATACTCGTCAACAACTTCGAGTGCAGAGCAACCAAATACAATTGGAGCGGGTGCGACATGAGAGTTCGACATGATCTTCGTCTTATCCATGTTCATTTTTAGACCCACTTGTTGGGAAGCTGTGCTGAGGTCATTGAGCATTTTGCCCAAGTCTTCCAGGGTCTCAGCCATGACCACGATATCATCTGTGAAACGGAGATTAGTGATGTACTCGCCGTTGATGTTGATGCCAAGTCCTTTCCAGTCCAGGAGCTTGAAGACATCTTCCAACGCAGCAGTGAACAATTTAGGAGATATGACATCTCCTTGTCTCACTCCACGCTGCAGTTGGATCGGTTTCGAGTCCTGATCCTGGAGACGGACTGACATGGTGGCGTTTTTGTACAAACACTTTATCACCTCAATGTATCGATGGTCAATTTGGCACCGCTGGAGAGACTGTAGCACCGCCCAAGTCTCAATCGAATCGAAGGCCTTCTCATAGTCCACAAACGCCAAGCATAGTGGTTTGTTATACTCCTCGGACTTCTGTATAACTTGCCGCAGTGTATGAATGTGGTCTATGGTGCTAAAGCCTTTTCGGAAGCCTGCTTGTTCGGGAGGCTGGAAGTCGTCGAACCTGCGAGCGAGACGATTCGTGATGACCCTAGAAAACAGCTTGTAGACATGGCTCAGGAGGGATATCGGTCTGTAGTTTTTCAGGAGGGTATTGTCACCTTTTTTGAAAAACAAAACCACCACGCTCCTGTGCCACGCCTTAGGCGTTTCGCCTTTAAGAATCACGGAATTAAATAGCTTCTGAAGCGCTTTAAGAACCGGTTTGCCACCCGCTTTCAGAAGCTCAGCCGTAATTCCATCATCTCCAGCCGCCTTATCGTTCTTGAGCTGTTTCAGGGCCATACCAATCTCGTACAGGCTGACGTCCGGGATATCGTCGGTGTAGTGTCGGGTTAGTCGGGCTCTAGGATCATTAGCCAGGCTTACAACAGGTGCGTGTGTTGATGTGTATAACTCTCTGTAGAATTTCTCAATCTCACCCAAAAGCTCGGGCTTGGAAGTGACGATCCTACCATCCCCAGTCTTCAGCTTCGCAAGTAGACTCTATCCAACAGACAATTCTCGTGCGAACACTTTGGAGCCTTTGTTCCGCTCGATAGCCTCTTTAATACAATTTGTATTAAATTGGCGTATATCGCGAGTCAGAGACTTTGAGATTTGTCTGTTAAGGCATCTGATACGCGAAGCGTCATCAGGGGATTTTAAGATCACCTCCCTTCTTTCTTCCATTAGCCGGCGGGTGGGACCGGAGATCTTCTTCTGTCCTTTTGAACGGAGGGTTTTGTAGAACTTAGACCCTTCCGTTTGGAGAGTTTCCACAAACCTGTTGTTGTAGTCGTCAACATCTACGCATTCACCGAGGCATTCGAAGCGGTTTTGTAGTTCGATCTGAAAGCTCTCGGGGTTTTGGAGTTGTGTTGACGCTGGACGGAGCGTAGACTTCATAAGTCGAGAGCGTTCGAGCTTAATGTTGAGGTTCAAGATGCCTCTAACAATACGGTGATCACTCCCGGTTTTAACCGCATGGATCACGGAGACATCGTTGAACACTTGCCTTCTCGTTGACATTATGAAGTCTATCTCGTTTTTGGTCTGACCATCGGGGCTGAGCCAGGTCCACTTGCGGTGCAATGGTTTCTTGAAAAAAGAATTCATCGCAAAGAGTCCTTCCTTTTCCATGAAATCCATTAGCATCTGACCTCTGGGATTCCGATTTCCAACTCCAAATTGCCCCACTTTCGTCTCGTCCGCCTCTCGCATGCCCAGTTTTGCGTTAAAGTCCCCCATGACAACGGTGTAGTGGGTTTTGGAGGAATGTATGGCTCTACTGACGTCCTCATACATAGCCTCCACCTCATCGTCAGAGTGTTTAGACGTCGGGGCGTAGACCTGTATAACCTTTAACGAATATCGTTTTGTTATTCTGAGTACAAGGTACGCCACCCGAGTCGAAAAGCTCCTGACTTTAACAACGTTGTTCACGAGGGACTTGTGGACAATAAACCCGACGCCACCCTGGGACAGCTGGTCGCCTTCCCGGAAATAGAGCAGGTTGCCAGACTTTAGGATTATCGAGTCCTCTCCCTCTCTTCGGACTTCAGATAACCCCACAATGTCCAAGCGCAACCGGCTCAGTTCTTCCTCCAGTTCGACAATCTTCTCATCGGTCCGTAGTGTGCGCGTGTTAAATGTTGCCGGGGCCAAAGGTCGTCGTTGGTGATGGTAGCCGGATCTCTGCCGGAGATGCTTAGCACCCCTTGCTCCGCCGTAACCAAGTCCGCTACCGTAGACTGGAATAGCGGAGCTGCCGGGGACTAGGGGCCTGGGCTGTATCGTGTGCATCATTGGGGGGGTTTGCCATAATCCCCACGCTTGGCAGGCGGGTTGGGGATCGCAGTGATTTAATATTACACAGGAGAAGCGCTGCTGCCCGCTTCCCTGGTGATTTCCCTTAGTCGCCTCTTACGACACCCACGGGAGGATATGGGTTGGTACTATTCTAAGCCCGGCACCACACGGGGCAGAAAATTTCGTGAAGTATGTAAATCGCCTGGCTGGGTTCGAATCTACGACATACCTACGTGAACTCGTATGTCGCTACCGCAGTCTGAGACTCAGTGGACTTTGTTTTCAATTTATTATTATTTTTAATTTCATACTATTCTTGCAGGAGCAACGAGTATGGTTCCGGCCGCTACACGGGCTTCGGCAATCAGAAGCAGTCACAAAGCACTCCGATGTCTCCGATTCACAGCGGTAACGAAACAATTGACAATACAATCGCGTCATTGGCCACTGTAAGTACTTATTTCTGTATTTATAAAATGTTACCTGAAATTAATAAGCACCTGACCTAAATTAGCGTATATTTATTGTAGTAGCCTTGTTTTTTCTAAACTGTCTGTGGCACTGTTTTTCAAAGTGTGGGTCACGATCCTGTAGGGGCGTAGGGGATCGCAAAGCCCCATTCAGAGGGTCGCCATTTCTTTAGAAACTCCAAATGGAATCTAACACTTCCAAGTTTCAGTGGTTTGTTGTGGGAATTCTGTTTTACTGTTTAACCAAAAGGTACCCAAAGTGACAGACTGAAATTCCAAGTTAGAAGCAGCGGACGGAATCGGGTCACAAAATATTTTTCGATACTAAGAGCTGATCTTTTGATTGCGTAGTGAAACTCAACCAATAGCGATGTATCCAAGATATAAAGATCAAAAAAATAATTAGTCCGTCATATAGATAATAAAAAAAATAAAGTCCCGTATTTTTTATTTTGTCGATATTACCAAAAACTACTGAGATATAGCGTTTTAAAGTTACGGAGTGGGGGGCTAATTACGTCACGCTGTGGTACTAAATATGCCACGGCGTGATGTAATTAGCCCCCACTCCGTTCCTAGGTATTTCAATGAAAAAAAAAAAATACGTGTTCAATATTTTTTATAAATCTATCCAATGGGCATTAAATTATTTTTACCCCATTGTTAAAAAATGCTAACTAATAGTGATATTTCCGTATAATGTTTTTTTTTGACCATTTTTAGTTAACCTGATATAGTATCATGGGTAATAATGAAGCAGTTAACTAACACTATAAAAAAGAAAAATCTATAGTGATCATTACGCATAATTTGTTGATTAAGGGCAAGTTCGGACGGTTGCGCAGACGATATAACGAAGAAAAAGAGCGCTTTGTCCCGCGAAAACCCAAATCAGGCCGGTCGTTGCGGATCGTATGTATTCACTTTATAAAACGTTCGCAAACATTCGCATGGTATCGCACGCTCGACCTTCTGAACTTACCTTTATGCCTGACGACTTCTCACCATCATCAATCCATGCCTTTCCAAGTTTTCCATGGACGCGTTAGACGTTGTCGCGCGATGAGTTCAAACATACAGATTTCATCAGAGTGTCCTATTTAAACCTCGCAACTAATCGTGCGGGCACATGAAATGCTTAATAATGATAACGATCAAACACATCGTACGATCATGTAATCAAAGCAATAAATCTCTTTTGAGTGTCCTAATTGGTTACCTATGCGATGCAGCGAAGCGCGAGGGGCGCGAGCCATCGAGCGACGATATCATGCGATATACATCACGCGATCTATTAGATCATCGCACGATCACTTTGATCGTGAGATGAAAAACACATCGCGCCATCGTACGATCACTCCCAATTAGGACGCCGCCTTAGGGTAATGAAATAAACATACCCAAGATATACCGTACTTCGTGATCACGTGCTTCTCTGTAGCATGCCTTTGTTCTACATGGAGGTGACGTAAAGGTGGCGAACTGAAAAACGTTTCATCTTTTTTCACCGGTTGGTAACCAGGCGACTAGATCAATTCGCGCCATAGTATCTATCATTTATGGAGGTATTCATTTCGCAGACATGTCAAATAGTCTCGAGATTTCCTAATCATTGAAACTATCGCCACTCGCTATTGCATAATAAACACGACAACAAAAGCTCGACGCGATTATTGTTGAACAAGTTGCATTAAGTTTTCATAGAAATTGTTCTACTATCGTCGCGTCAGTTCGCGAGAGCCTTAAGGCATCGCGCGAGGGCTTTCCTCAATTTGAACAGTTCTTTGTAGTCTCATGTAAATTTCTCTGCAGGAGGATTTGTAGTCATAAAATTTAGACAAACATCAGCAAAAAGTGGGGTCTATTTTCTTAGTGCTTAAAAAAACATATGCTTTTGGAAAAATTGTTTCATACAGTTATCCCAACTGCATGTTTCATAGGCTAGAATGACGAATAAGCTACTGAATCTTCTTCAGCTTATAGATGTCCACTGCTGGACAAAGGCCTCCCCCAAGGCTTTCCACGCTGACCGGTCTTGTGCTGCCCGCATCCATCGGCTTCCCGCGACCTTCACCAGGTCATCGGTCCACCTTGTTGGGGGCCTCCCTACGCTGCGTCTTCCAGTACGTGGCCGCCACTCCAGAACCTTACTTCCCCATCGGCCATTGGTTCTACGAGCAATGTGCCCTGCCCACTGCCACTTAAGTTTAGCGACTCGCAGAGCTATGTCGGTGACTTTGGTTCTTCTGCGGATCTCCTCATTTCTGATTCGATCACGTAGAGAAACTCCTAGCATAGCTCTTTCCATTGCCCTTTGTGTGACTCTGAGCCTTCGTATGAGGCCCATTGTGAGCGACCACGTTTCAGTTCCGTAAGTCATCACTGGCAACACACACTGGTCAAAGACTTTAGTCTTGAGACACTGTGGTATCTTGGACGACGAGAAGATGTAGCGTAGCTTCCCGAACGCTGCCCAACCGAGCTGGATTCGCCGAGACACCTCTTTCTCGAAGTTGGACCTACCTAGTTGGACTGTTTGTCCCAGGTATACTTACTCGTCAACAACTTCGAGTGCAGAGCAACCAACTACAATTGGAGTGGGTGCGACATGAGCTACTGAATATCTTGCACTAATTAGGATGCATTTGGATCGACTACTTCGCCGTCATCTTTCTTTGAACTATCCGACATTTATTTCGTACTAACAAAATTATATTACAACTAATAAGCCATGTACTCAAGTAATAGTACATTACGATATTAGTGCGTAATGATGGTTATAACATGCGAGGCGGAATTTCAGCCCGAGCCGAAGGCGAGGGTGTAATTGAGCCGAGCATGTTATAACCAATACGCACGTATATCGTACGACGTTTTTTAACACACTTGCGAGGAAACAGAAAAAAAGTATTTTATATTTTGTTCATTTTAAATAAACTCAATCTGTGAATGCACACTGTTGCTTTCCCGCCATTAGTATTATTATTTGCCATTTCAAATATGGAACAGCGCGCAGCGCGAGTCGTGCGGCGGCGATCAGTTCCATATTTACTTGAAATCGAAAATAATGCTGTTATGGAATTTGTATGGACTATAACTTAACTATTTGCTTTGATAACACACGCGTTTGTTATGGCCCGCTTTACATATTTAAAACCGGTGGAATTACATCGGCCTTACGAGCAAGGGTGTTAAAAAATACAATAATGCCTTTTCACCCAATTACGGCTTGATACATGTGCGGAACAACCCATCACGCATGCCCTTTTAGTTGTAATTTCACGAGTGCCATTTTTACCTAAATGTTAAATGACAGAAGTTCTCCAAAGAAACAATGCGCTTCGAAAATGTTTGTCTAACTTTGGAAATACGAATGTGTAATGATGAGATTTAATACACAGACTATTATTTATTTCAATTTTAAAATTTTCAGCTATTTTTTGTTATCATTTGTAAAAAAAGAGTATATAGATTTAGAACTCTATGCATCTTCAATAAAGTCTACAAAACGTTTCAGTGACGTACGACGACGATCCGAGAACAAAGTAGGTTACTTGTCATAGAGCGTACTTACTTATATGCAGTAGGACAGGAATGGGGGGCATTATGTTGCGCAACGTTCGTGTTCCAAAGTCAAAGATTATCGAAGCGCAAACTTTTTGTAATTGAACTGTGCGACTCACATGTCGCGTGCTCTTCAATTATAGGCACTAAATGTAAAACTAAGCACGTTATTCCCTAATATTATTACCTCAATGCAGGGTTGGTCTATGTTCGCGTCGTCCGTGAGCAAGGCGGCTCGCACTGCCACTGAGAGCGCGGTGCGTTACGGAGGCATCGCTACGCAGAAGGTCTCCGAGATGGCATCCACTGTAACAGAGAAGGTGAGGACAAGCATTATTTTTGCTTAAGCATTATTTTTATAAATCTTAGGTACTTGTAAAGAAATAACTAATGCTTAAGAAAAGATTTTCCTTTTTGTTATTTTGAAACACTGTCTGCATTCTTTTATTACATGCTTTTTATTAGCTTCACTTGTATGTTTGCTTGCTTGCTTATTTGCTTGCTTGTTTGCTTGCTTGCTTGCTTACTTATTTGTTTGTCCGTGTCTAACTCTTTGGACTACGAGTGAGCGGCTCATTACTGTAAAATGTCCCACCGTTTTCAATACGTTCGTTTTTTTTTTTAAGAATATCGAACTAAAAGCTTGAAAATAAATATATTTTAAAAAACTAAAAAAACATGCTTTTAAAGAATATCAAACTAAAAAGTTAAAAATAATTTTAAAAAAAGCGTGAGGCGCTCTTAATATACAAAAATTATGGCACAAAGCGCCTCACGCTTTTTTAACATTATTTTTATCTTTTTAGTTTGATATTCTTTAAAAGCATGTTTTTTTTTAGTTTTCTAACTATATTTTTTTAACTTCAAGACTTGCATAAATATACCCTTTAGCTGGTTTAAAGTTTTGAAATACAATCCTAGCTTGTGTGAATTTTTAAGAATAAGCTAGGATCGTACAACTGCGAGAATGGAAAGAAATCTTTTTGTATTTTCTTACTTGGATCCATTAAAAATTTGTGTCAATCGTAGGTCAACACCCGCGGCGGTTGGAGCGCCCTGGGCGGGACCACTGAGCAGCGCCGCGGGTCCAATGTAAGCGGAGGCAACTACCAGGCTTCCGGCTACGGCGCTATGAAGAGTTCGACGAGCGAACCTTACAGCCAATGGTGCGTATGATTATATATTTAAAAAATATATTATTTTACCATCTTTTATAGTACTCGATAAAAACATAGTTTATAAAAGCAGATTGATGGTAATGAACTTTCTAAGATCGGCCGCAAACGTTCGGTTCAGTTGTTGGTTTGTATTAGAAATTCAGATTCGGAAACCTAAATGCTCTGCTTACATATAAAATGTTCAACAAGGCGCACACGTTCTTGTATCTTCCAAAAGGACAAAACCCCACATTCCATTCGTTTTTTTTTTTTTCACGTGAATTCTGACCTTAAAAAACCAGATCTTTGCACCAATTACACGACCGAACGTCTGAGGTCGGCCTAATAGGAGTGTGCAGTTTCACTATTCTCGATTTTGAACGACTACCTTATCCCGAAAATTCGGCTTCGTTTACTTAAATCACACGAGCTAATTCACCTAGGTGAACTAAACACACTTTTAGTAAACTTTAAACACCAGGGTACATTAAAAAAAACTTTATTCTCCTGGGTGCATTAAAATTACTTTAGAAAAACTTTATTCACCTTACTTACCTGGGTGCATTAAATTTACGTTTAAGTCATCATCATCATCTCAGCGTTAATCTCAGCCGCATTCGAAGCTTTTTCAGTTTTGGAGTCTGGGGTCCGCTTTACCACTGGTAAAGCAATAATCAGCAGTTACACTGAGCTGCTGATTTTGGCTAAACTTCGATATTTTCGTGAAGCAACTGCCTTCTGACCTCCAAAACCCGAAGGCGATATCGAAGTATTGCAATTAGACCAATTGTTGGACTTTTGAGGGCACTAACAACCCGTAAGGACTGCCATTAGATGTTCTTATGGCAACCGGGACCAACGGCTTAACGTGCTTTTCGAGGCACGACCAGACCAGTGTAAATATTCATATTCATACATAGAAATATTTGCACTCTGCGGGGATCGAACCCGTGCCTCTTTGCGCAGCGGCCACATTCACTACCGCTATATGTCTTTGTGACCAGCAATACAGGTGTTTAAAGTTTACTAAAAGTGTGTTTAGTTCACCTTGGTTAATTAAATCAGGTGGATTAAGTAAACGAAGGGGTAATTTTAATGCACCCAGGTGTTTAATGTTTACTAAAAGTGAGTTTAGTTCACCTAGGTGATTTAGCTCAGGTGAATTAAGTAAACGAAGCCGAAAATTCAAGGCATTTAAAACATTTGAGTGACAAATAGGGTTGCATTTAGTCAGTATAATAAGGCTTAGCCAGAAAGTTCCCCAAGAAACTGGGGTGTAGTTATGAATATTCACATAACTAGGGTTCAAGAGTCATAACAGCCAATAGAGCAAGAAACACAATACTCAATACGTCTCATTAGAAATTGAGTTCATTAAGCTGAAAAATCATAATAGGTCTTTACCTCTAAAATTGCCGTTTTGCAGTACTGGCCATTACTATTCAAAATAATTATATAATTTTTATTTGGCTAAGAATTCCAACTTCAAATTAATTTTATTTTAAAAACATTTCCAAAAGTAGTCTTTTTGATTAGTGTCTACGTTCAGTCTTATTGATTAGTGTTACATTTTTATCTTTTTCGTCATCAAGATGCTTTAAAAAAAATCGAATATACAGTATGTTAAATAACAGAGGGCGTTCCCTTAAACTCGTTAATATATATCATTAATAGATTAAAATAAAAATATCAGCATAGAAAAATAAGCATAAAAAAATCCGAATAAAAAAAAAATCTAATTGGAAATAAATTTGAAACCACCTGTTTTAAATCAAAATAGTAGTCGTCATGTATAAATAAATTGCGACGTTGCCGTCTTTCATGTTCGCGTGTACAGTGTGTTTCTTTTATATATTTTCTTATTGGAAAATTTTTTTAAACATTTTGTTTTCGAATGGAAATATTTTTTTTAGCATGTATGTATGCTATACTATTTCGGGTTAACGGGAACGCCCTCTGTTAGTTAACATACTGTATATGGAATATGAGTGCCGTCGTGGCAAAACGCGGCAAAAGCGGCACGCAACATCAACGTCGTTTATGGAGCTAACACTACAAATCAACGCACCGCCTGTTATTGGTTTGCTCGCTTCCGTTCTAGGAATTTCGACCTAAAAAAATGAACCTCGCCGTCGTCCGAAGACTTAGGTCGACAATGACGAATTAAAGGCGATTGTGGAAGCTGATGATACACAATCTACGGCTGAAATAGCAGCAGCTTTCGACGTTAGCGTCAAGACAATATTAGTCCATTTGCGTCAAATTGGCAAGGTAATAAAGCTTGACAAATAGGTGCCCCACGAACTCGATAATCGCCAATGCTAAGTACGCGTCGAAACATGCCTTGCACTGCGAAACAGACACACAAATGAAGAAATTTTAAACCGCTTTGTTACCTGCGAAGAAGAATGGATTCTGTTTGATAATCGCGTTCAGCAGTTTGTTGGATCCTGCTTCAGCACCTAAATCCTAAACAGTGCTCTAAACGTAAACGTACCCCTAGAAAAGTGTTTGGTGGTCTAGCACCGATGTGATTCATCACAGCTTCTTACCAAATGGGATGAGCATTACTGCAGATCTGTACTGTGAAGAACTGAACACAATGATATAGAAACTGGCACATCTCCAACCAGCATTAGTCAATCGGTCCTCTTCGCTGCTCCTGCATGACAAAGCGCGACCTGATACTGCAGTGCAGACGGTCTCCAAGTTGCAAGAACTGGGCTTGGAAGCTCTCCGTCATCCGCCCTACTCACCAGACCTTGCGCATACATACAAAATGCCTTTGAAGAATTTGTTGCCTCCCGTGCAGCTGATTTCTTTAAGAAGGACATCAATATACTGCCACTGCTTTGTCAAAGATGCATTGATTGCATAGGTGATTACTTCGATAAATACAATTTAAAACAAAAACATGAAAAAAAGTCTTTCAAATGTTTTCATACAAAACGGCAAATTCCACTACCACTACTAACCACTAGAAATGCTCAGCTAGTGATAATATGAATTGCTATCCTATCTTAGAAACATAAACTTGCACTCGATCAATAAACCTATTACACATATGGATATAGTTTAGGAACAAACTGGAAACTGTGATACATTTGTAACGCTTGCCTTAATTAGTTTCACTTTCTTGGCACCGGTGCGGCTTACAAACTTCGCAACGAATAATGGGTTATACTTTATTAGGGAATGTATTTCTTTGCATAACTTACTGATACTTCGTTGAAAATCGAAGGAGCGGGGCTATAATTAACTAAAATCCTTCTTTAATTTCAGGAATGAGCAAGTTCCGTACAAGGAGTCTGTCGCCACTCGCAACGTTGACGGACGCGATCTGTCACAGGTGGGCGTGACCAGCCCCCCACCCAACGCTAATGCCCGACCCAGGGCTGACGAGGACTGGGACTGGCTCAACCAGTAAACTTATCAGGTACGAATGACCGAGCTCTGCGGAATTCAAATAATACGAGGTCAAAGACCTCTACAGAGAAACTTCGAGCATTGTTGGTTATTCACAATCACCACACATACTTAGTTTTTTTTAGATAATTTTCTCCCTTATGGTATAATCATTTATTTTAAATTATAAACTAGTGATTGACCACAATCCCGCCTGATGGTAAACAGTAATGCAATCGTTGATGGTAAAGCGCGCTAGTTTATTAAGAGCCTATTCATGTCTATGTTTATAAAAACCAACAATGCCTCCGATGATCCCTTGTTCTAAAACTAAATTTAATTTATGTTCAGTTAAATTTCAATTCCTTCGATTTCTTTCTATTATTTATTTAGTCCTGCTACTCTAGTATAACACATCCGATAGATTAAAACAACTAAGAATCAATTTGCGACAGGCGATGACTAATTTTATAGGACTGTTTTTGTTTTGGTGTACTGGGATGCACTGTGTTTGATTTTCAAAGCTCGGCTTGATACTGAGAGTCAAAAATCGAGTGCGCTATAAAATACCATCGCTATATGTATATTTACGACGGCTAACTCACAAAAGTCTTCAAGAGTAAAAATAAGGCAGAACTAAAAGAAGTATACACCACAATTCACCTTTACCAGTGAAACTTGCATAAAGATAATTGCGGGCGGAAACATGAACCTTTTCAATTGCTAAGACAAGTTGCAGACCAGCAGTTTTCTTAAACTCGCCAGGTAGGTAGGATAGGCCATAACATCGGCTGCCAGCAGAAGTTACCACCCACCAGACAAAGTCTTGCTGCCAAGGGATTCGTCGTGTTCCAGCATGATTTCTTGTGAAGCCGTACGGAGGACGGGTCTGAGCATTTGTATTGCGTTGTGTGCTGGGTACGATTCGCCAAATGTTGTTGTGTCTGGAGTTTGGTGGTGGAGGGTCTCTAGATCAATCTCCCTCTGGCGCAGCATCGTTGGTCGTGTTGGTGGGTTTAACATTGCATCACCTCACTCAACTGCCGTCTTCCTTCCTATTCACTCTGTTTTTTGAGTGAATACGCTCTTAATAAACTAGCGCGCTTTACTATCAACGATTGTATCACTACTTACCACCAGGAGGGTTTGCGGCAAGCACTAGTTTATAATAATAATTAAAAAAAAAACATTTGTGTCAAAACGAAGAGTTTTTTCGTTCTTTGTGATGTTACCCCTATTGGGTACCCTACGAACGCTTCATTGGGCACTTTTAATTGACTTTAACGTCCTGAACACGTTTAACTATAAACTTATTATTTCAATATGATTTTTAAGACTGCAGTACTTTGTGCTTCTGGTTGACACTTTAATTTTTGAGTACCAAATTAATGCTGTAATATGCATGGTATATAAAATACTAGGAGATTTCGAAGCACGCTCCACACATTTGACTCAAAGTAATGATTACATCACGCTGATTTTTTCTTTGAATTATGTATGTTATTCTGTTTGATTACATTCAGGAAGTTAATAGTAAAATAAACGCGAAAATGTATTTTCTTTCCTATAACCCTTGCACTAACTAGAATGTTGTCCATTCTTACAGGAGTTTCGCTCTACTCCCCAACACCGAGGAGAGTTAGTGACAGCCGTGTATTGTTCGAAAGTTCGATAACGTTCAAAGTCTTCATCATTATTTTTCAAAATAACTAAACTAATAAAATTTGAAGAAACCTATTCATATTCCAGATTACGGGATCGTCCATCAGTAAGAAGGTCCATCAAACCTGCAACCTTAATGTCTGGACATTATTATCACGTGGCTTAATTTAAAAAAAAAAAATATCATTAATGGACTTTCTCTAAATCGTAATATAGAATGGCGCATTACATACGTCACATCCTTACTGAAACAATTTTCTTTTCAAGTTTGTATTCTTTCGATTATAAAATGATGAAACCTTTGAACGCTATTAAGCTACCAATTAGTTCCATTACCACTTCTTCTTACTCCGATTAAATTCAAAATTATCCAATCTAAGAGAAATACTGTAATACTGTTTTAGTTCACAGATATTCGGTATACATTGACGGTTTTGTTAAATACTTCTTGAGTTATTTGAACAGTAAGTGTACTCGAATAATTAATTAGAGAACCGTGAATGTATTTATGTATATATATTTTTTTTCTAATATCTGCGTTGCGTGTGTAAAGAATGGTTTCTCTACATACACCATGTAGCCTGAAGTCTGACCCAACACGCTAATGGCTTTCCGGGGTAGTACTCGAAAAGCCAATAGCGTGTTGGTTCAGGCTATGCCTAATAGGCTATTTGACAGATTTATAATTTGTATCTTGACTTACTTGGTTGCGGTTAAGAATGTTCATCAAAAGATTTTTTTTTAATTTTAAATCCATATTTCGTAAGAAACATGCAAATAAAAATTCAAAATTCTAATAAGCCGCCGAAACGCTTTATTCAGCAAAATGGCATCGCGCTTTGTAAGTGACGTCACAAACTTAAAAACGTTTTTATGTTCGGCAGTGGTGTTCGTGTTTATCTGTTATTTATCAGTCAGAAAACAAAAAAATACCACAAGTCGCTTCAAATATCCTTAAAAATCTTCTAAAAACGCTAAAACACCTGAGAACACATAGAACGACAACAAGTGTTTATGAGCGTATGACGTCATCGACACATTAGCCAATCCGGATCGTTACACAATAAGGCCGCTGCCTCGAATGTATTTTCTTTCCTATAACCCTTGCACTAACTAGAATGTTGTCCATTCTTACAGGAGTTTCGCTCTACTCCCCAACACCGAGGAGAGTTAGTGACAGCCGTGTATTGTTCGAAAGTTCGATAACGTTCAAAGTCTTCATCATTATTTTTCAAAATAACTAAACTAATAAAATTTGAAGAAACCTATTCATATTCCAGATTACGGGATCGTCCATCAGTAAGAAGGTCCATCAAACCTGCAACCTTAATGTCTGGACATTATTATCACGTGGCTTAATTTAAAAAAAAAAAATATCATTAATGGACTTTCTCTAAATCGTAATATAGAATGGCGCATTACATACGTCACATCCTTACTGAAACAATTTTCTTTTCAAGTTTGTATTCTTTCGATTATAAAATGATGAAACCTTTGAACGCTATTAAGCTACCAATTAGTTCCATTACCACTTCTTCTTACTCCGATTAAATTCAAAATTATCCAATCTAAGAGAAATACTGTAATACTGTTTTAGTTCACAGATATTCGGTATACATTGACGGTTTTGTTAAATACTTCTTGAGTTATTTGAACAGTAAGTGTACTCGAATAATTAATTAGAGAACCGTGAATGTATTTATGTATATATATTTTTTTTCTAATATCTGCGTTGCGTGTGTAAAGAATGGTTTCTCTACATACACCATGTAGCCTGAAGTCTGACCCAACACGCTAATGGCTTTCCGGGGTAGTACTCGAAAAGCCAATAGCGTGTTGGTTCAGGCTATGCCTAATAGGCTATTTGACAGATTTATAATTTGTATCTTGACTTACTTGGTTGCGGTTAAGAATGTTCATCAAAAGATTTTTTTTTAATTTTAAATCCATATTTCGTAAGAAACATGCAAATAAAAATTCAAAATTCTAATAAGCCGCCGAAACGCTTTATTCAGCAAAATGGCATCGCGCTTTGTAAGTGACGTCACAAACTTAAAAACGTTTTTATGTTCGGCAGTGGTGTTCGTGTTTATCTGTTATTTATCAGTCAGAAAACAAAAAAATACCACAAGTCGCTTCAAATATCCTTAAAAATCTTCTAAAAACGCTAAAACACCTGAGAACACATAGAACGACAACAAGTGTTTATGAGCGTATGACGTCATCGACACATTAGCCAATCCGGATCGTTACACAATAAGGCCGCTGCCTCGAATCTTGCGGGCAGCGGGGCGGCGGCGGGAGCGGCGCGGCAGCCGAGCGGGCATCAAAGACCCGTTCTCGAAACTAGCGGGCAGATCGCGCGTCACTATAGCCGCGTAGTGTTATGTTCACGATTGTGCCGACGAGATATTTGTTTTTATTTGCGAAAGAAATGTCTGAACAATGGCGGCAACATCTTTTTGATTCAAATTTATGCCTAACGCTCGATCATCGCTCGTTGCCCGCCCGCTGCCCGCAAGATTCGAGCACGAGAAGTACACCGCTCGCTGCCCGCCACCGCCCCGCTGCCGCGCCGCTGTTTTCGAGAACCGGTCCGTTTGATTTTACGCTTATGATCCTGCCGTTCACTCGCCGCCGCCGCCGCCGCTCCGCTGCCCGCAAGATTCGAGGCAGCGGCCTAAGTGGCGCGAGAAACAAAAGACCAAACATATTTTTGTGTTTTTGGATATATTCATTGTTATTATTGTCATTAAAACTCTACATGAGTTTTAATGAAAATAATAACAATGACATAAAGAGCTCTCATTTTATGCATTTAAAGCAAATAATCACAAATATATTCATACTGTCAAATACCCTATTCTGATAAGGCTTCAGCCATTGAATGCAGATTACATCCACAAATACAATGACATATTATAATATTATTTCCAAAGTGAAAATAATATTCCAATATGTAATTGACTGTCATCCAATATCAAATACGTCATATTATTTCCGAAGTGGAATTAATATTCCACAAAGAATTTACTAAGCCACTTAAGTTCTAACTCAAAAACGTCAATGTGAACCTAATCTCTGGTATATAGTTGAACAAAACCTATCCCCCTTATTCATAAACGCTGCTTAAAGTTAACTAGTGATTAGAGATTCTTTAACCATACATTTTTGACCTCTTAACGTCACTTCAATCTAATCATCCTTTATGAATAAATGTCGCAGAGTTTAAGGGGTTTATTCATAAACATTGATTTAAGTTAATTGACGTACAAACGTCTAAAATGTATGTTTAAAAAATCGCTAATCACTAGTTAACTTTAAGCAGCATTTATGAATAAGGGGGAATGTATAAATATTAAATAGTTTATAAAGAAATCGGTTTAAGAAATTGTATAAATATATATATTGAATAATTTTATCATTCTGTCCATATTTGGTGCCACATTATTTTAAAGATTTTTGTTGATAATGATTCAAATGTCTATTTCTGCATAAACATACGCAAATTAGATTCGCGCGCTATTTGCAAGGCTAAGCGCGCACTGCGATGTTATTTTTATTATTATGCGATTGTACAACCCACGGAATAGATAAGTAATTTATCTGTTCCGTGGTTCAACTCATAGCCTGGACACTATTTGACCATTGAAATTAATTCCACCGATTAATTTTCGTGTTGCGCGCTTAACCTAAAGCTGTACCACTCGTCCGAAGATAATGGGCTTTGTATTAATACACAGTGGAATTTACAATGACAGCCCACTTCATCTAATAAAACAACTACTAATCGTTAGTAAAAAAAACTACTTGAAATAACATTATGAAATTTTCAAACACCCTATATGCGAGCGAAGTCTTGCCCTTGTCAAGGGGACGCAGAATGGCGCAGTGATATCTTTATCAGAGTCCATTCACCCTGGCTCAAACATTAAGAGGGGACTCTAGTCATCATTCATCATTATCCCAGCGTTAATCCCAGTCGCATCCGAAGCCTTTTCAGCTTTAAAGACTGGGGTCCGCTTTACCAGTCCAACTGCTGATATGGCTAAACTTCGACATTTTCCGTGAAACGACTGCCGTCTGACCTCCACAACCCGAAGGCGACATCGAAGCATTGCAGTTAGACCAATTGTTAGACTTTTGAGGGCTCCAACAACCCGTAACGACTGCCACTAGATGTTCGTATGGCAACCGGGACCAACGGCTTAACGTGCTTTCCGAGGCACGACCAGACCAGTGCAAATATTCATATTTATGCATACAAATATCTGCACTGTGCGGGGATCGAACCCGCGCCACCTTGCGCAGCGGCCGCGTCCGCTGCCGCTACGCCACGGAGGCTGTAAGAGGGGACTCTAGTGCCGAGGAATTTGAAAAATAGGTATTTGAAGAAACTGTTGCCGTCGCGCTGCTTCCAACTTCTCCCGGTAAAGTGCAAAAAGGATAATTGCAGCTCAGGCTGAATTTACCTACAAAAACGTTGACCAAAAGTCGTTTCGTATACCGCTGTTTTCTTTTTCAAAACACACACACACACATCTCATTTATTTTTATATCAAAATTTAGAGGAAAAGTATACCTATACTTCTATTATTTTCTTTTTTGTCAAAAACTTATCACGTTTGTCTAATAGTCATCTGAACATCACGGTAAAAATGGATATTTTTTGCGTTATTCAAGTATCGTATATCTTTTATTAATTAAATTTTAGAAGAAAATGAAATGCACGTATAATCACGGTATAAAATTGTAGAAAAAATATAATTGCTCTAAAAGCATCCACGAAGAAAACAGCGGGATAAGTTTGTATAGAGAAAGCCCCACTAGCGTTCCCTCTTAATAATGTATTTTTTTTAGTAGGTAGGCAATTTTAGTACCAATTTGCTGGATAGATGACGTGGTCTGCCTTTCTAAAGCGAATAAAATTCCACATTGTATAAAACCCTTGAATAACACTTTGCAACTATCACCAGTTTATATTTCCTTTCACTACATTGCAATTTCAGCCCTTTCGGACGAGACTCGCTCTAGTAGCCATACTGGCCTGTATGTTTATCACTAGGCCTATATTAATTAGTATTAAATATATGTTTAAGGAAGAAAGACGTTTTGAAGGTTACAACGTCGGTCCCCGTTAATTAAGCCGAACGCGTCAAGGTCATGCCCGTGAAATACTTTTTTTTTGCAAATTGGAGGTAACTTTCAGGTTGTATGTTAATCTAAATATGATTCGCAGCCGTAATAAATATATATTTACTAGCTTTCCGCCCGCGTGGAGTTCGGTTATATCGCGCTTTTTAGATTTCCCTCGGGAATATCAATTTTTTCCGGGATAAAAGATAGCCTATGTCCTTTCTCAGGATCTAAAGATTGTCTGTGCTAAATTTCATCAAAATTGGTTGAGAGGTTTAAGCGGGAAAGCGTAACAGACAGACAGACAGACAGAGTTACTTTCGTATTTATAATATTAGTATGGATTTATAAAATGCTTCTAATAGTCACGATATACCTATGTTTATAACTATTTCACGCAAAAACTATTGGACGGATTTGAATGAAATCTAGCACACATATGGTTTCTAACCAGGAGGGTATTGCGTAACGTACTCTCAGTAGCAATGGTTTAATTTTGACAGCTCAACAATATTCATTGCGTTTTTTATGTTGGTAAACAAAGACATTCTTCGAACATATAGAGCAATCATCGTCATCATCTCAGCGTTAATCCCAGAGGAATCGTAAGCTTTTCAACTATGGAGGCTGGGGTTCAAAATTATTCCAATTAATAATGACAGTCTGTTACGCGATTTGGGTTCAGTGTAGCTACCATGAGCTTACATTACGAGACTCGATCGTCGATATCGAGCGCGTATGTCTCTTCGATTGGCCCGCTTCAAGGTTATAAGAACTAAACCAATGAGAGCGCCAAACACGCTCGATATCGACGATCAAATCTAGTAATGAAAACTCATGGTAGCTACACAGGATAGGATAGTTTTTATCGTGATATTCGTACGAGATCGAAACTTAAGCGGGTGAAGCGATGGACGCTAGTTATGATCATAAAAGTCTTTCAATATTTCTCTTTGATAGACATTGAGCTTATTATAACAATTATATTTGTAAATCCCTGATAAGTACCGCTCGTCAATACAATTTGATTCAACATACAACTTGACGCTGACCTACAAATTGCAAAAACCGTAAAAAGAATAGTTCGGCGGGATTTTTTTAACGTATCCCATTTAAAGACGTAGTCTGATTTTAACGGTAGACCACGTACCTGGAGGGATTTGAAACTTGCTATGAGGTACTGAGCCTCAGTTAGTACTGTAGGAACAAAAAATGTATAACATTAGCTTGTATTTATGTTTATGAGTTCGACGACCGATGCGTAAAACATATCATGTTTTGCTTTAAAATGTCATCACAAGTCGCTTCCTAGTACCAGTATCGGTTGCATATCATTCAGCAGATTAATTCCCTAAAAAAAAAAACTCATGTGGGCCGTTTTTAGCGAAGACTAAACAAGATGATTCCATTTTTTTAATATTATTGTATAAGTTCTTAGCAAATTTGAATAGTTTATTTTTATTAGACATAATGTTGCTACTGCAAAATGTCTCATATGTATCATGTATTTTCGGATATATCATTATGATATAATTTTGTATAATTTTTTAATGTGTAGTAAATAAAATGGTAATCTCTCAAATTATTTTTTTAATAACATTAATTAATTCTTTGTTGATTTTCTCTTCTGCATTGATATAATATTAAACAGATATGATATGCTCTAACAAATTAACCAAAATAAATATGCCGATCGGAGCAGCAGCACACACATGCAATTTTTTTATTCTGCGTACATTTCACACGTTGGCACAGTGTGAGTGAGATAGGGCGCAATCTAGAGCATATAGAAGAAAAAGATGGCTAGTGTTTGTCGTTTGCGCTTAAATAGAATCGACGAAAACTAAAGCGACTTGCTGGACTTACCTCCTTTTGTACACTTCATTTTCAGTGCGCTAGTGACGTATCTACCTTAGTTTAATATTATATCAATGCTCTTCTGTATATTCTGTAATGTTGCTTCCTGATGTCGATAGACGAGTTCTATACTTACTCTTAATATTTATCCTGTGTCTATCCATTACCGTCCTCCTGTGATTCTTAACATTAACTAAAAAAATATTCGAATATTATTTACTATTTAGAAAATTTTATCCAAGTATTTTATTGACTATTTATCTATCGACTTCAATAAAGCCTTGCCAAGTCTGACCTAGGTGGAAGTAACACGAATATTGATTCATAGTTAGACAAAAATATTTAGTGACTAAGGGAACTGCAGGGTAATTGCGTAAAACACTATCAGTAGCAATGGGTGTCATTTTGACAGTTCAATAGCATTCATTATGTAATTTACTTTTTCTACGACCATTTGGTAATGTGCTTAATACATAACCATAAGTCATATCTCAATAGTACTCATTCCTGCCAAGTCGTGTTACAATGACCATTTCCACAAGGGTAAACCGTACTACAATGAAACTTTTAATTTTTCTTTTGGGAAAGGGCATCAAAAACGAAAACATGAGTATGCCAAAAAGCGCGCGTATTTGCGTCACGCCTAAACATCGCATGTTATGATAATGATTTAATGAAAGTTTTTAGTATATATATTATTTTGGTTTGTGTTTCATGTCTGCTGTGTATTTGTATTTATCATAAATAATTTGTGTGATATTATGGGTATCTTACCTGAAATAAATTATTATTATTATTAGGCTGTATGAATGATATGCCTTTGCCTGTCATTTGTGGGATTATAACAACAAAATAACATTGCGCGCGCCATTGTTAACTTTTATCTGCATTTATAAATAAAATTGTTTTGAAAATGAGTGATACCAGTAATAGCGAAATGGACAATATCTTAACGACTTCTGAAATGAGAGAAATAGCTATGGTGACCACAAAAGAATTGCTACCACATAAATCAAGGAAATGTAAGTTACTATAATTCCTATTAAAGTACAACATTGGCGGTTTTTTGTATTTATTTATTTCAAGGTCGTAGAAAAAGTTTTGTATGCCACTATCGCAAACAGCTATTGTAATACTCGTGGTGATCTATTGTGCCACTCAGCTTCGTTTCTTGGCACAAACTATCACTCGTATTACATAGCTATCATTGTTTTTTAGTGGCATATATAACTATTGTTGAGCAGACACATTTTTGGAACATATGCGTCAATGGTTTAGCAAAATGCTTGAAAATTACTCAAATTGCTAACAAGTGTATTACGCAATTAGGGTGCTGAGCAAGGCTTGTAAGCCCCAAGAATTTAAATAAATAATAATTATCGATCCCAGCTAGTAAGGAATATATTCTAAGTTTTTTAAAACATTGAATTATATTTTTAGCCTAATTATTATTTATTATTTTTTACCTTATAAGTTTAAATTTACATTAATTATTTGTACAAATTTTCTATTATTTTTAAAATTGTATGTTTATTTACTATTAGACTGTTTACATATGTTATATCTGACTCGTCGGAGTTTACAAACCGCACAGGATTATGTTTAAAACCATGCCACATTTCAATTTTATGTAATTACTGATATAATAATATTAGATTAAACATATTTCTCTTTTATTTTATACCTAAAACAAGAACAAAATCTAGAAAAAATGAGTGGATATCGTTTGTTGTTATGAGTATGAAATGCGATGGAATGAAAACAGCTTTGAACATATATTTAGGATTTCAGTACTTCCTAAATTAATGGCTTTGAATATAAAATGTCAATGGCTATAACAATTAAAGAAGACCAAAGAAACGATGGGTGAATGTAGTTTGGGTTAGGCCACATTCAATCTTTGTTCTCTTATCTAATCTTTGTTGTGTTTCTTGACCAAGGCGCTCCTATTCGAAGCTTTTGAAATACTGAAATACACTTCTCATCAAAAAAATCGAAACAGCTTAGTGTCACCACACATCTGCGGAAGTTACGGCGCCGAAAGTTCGGCTAAATACGCTCGCAGTGTATTTCAAGTACTCTATGACACATCAGCCGAAATTACGCCACGTTCGGCGTAGGACGTAACCTTCCTACGGGCAATTTTTTCAGCCATAACGCATTTAATGCATTTTGCATAGCAAGCCATACATCACGCGATGCGTTGCGCGATCGAAACTTCGGCGGGCGTAGCTGAACTTTCGACGTGTGCATCGCGCGCGTGGCGGTAGCGAAGAGTGGCAGCGCCTTCTAAGCGCTCTATTATAGCTAATATTCTAATTAAATCCATTTTTCTGGGCAATTCAAGTACGTCACAAAAACCGCACACCATAAAGTGTCGACACAGACAGACTGACGGAAAGGGTGTGTGGCATAGAGTTGTTTAGTTGGATATCTGTAGGGTAGGTATGGCTTTTTGCACATAAACTTTAGTACCTACGACTCTTTGAGCTCTCTTAGCTCTCGGTAAGTAAGTCAAAGAGTATAAAAGTAAGTTTTAGATGCACCGCCCCACACAGTAATGTAATATCTTATTATAGACCGGCACAGTGCAAAATACACCATCTTCGGCGTGTTCATATCAGCGGGTTTCTTAGTGATTTGAGGACGTAGTAGGTTTTTTTTTTTAATATGGCATCTCGTTGGTGGCCATTAGAGGCCGTAACTACTTAACCGGACTTTCCTGTGGATGCCTTAATTAAAAATTAAAGCCTCCAGCCAGGGGCACTTAATACTAACTTAAAATTAGGCGACTACGCACTAAGGGCACCCCCTGTGGGGTACGAACCTCGGCTTAGGGCGTCGCTAGAGAGGACAGCAGGGGACGGCTGGATCGAAAGTTATACTTAATGGTTTGATGACCGCTGCGTTTCCTAGTACTAGCTCTGAGAAGAAACGCCGAAACAAACTCAGAGGTTATTGTTGGGACATTATGATATTACTAGCTCAGCTGCGGCGCGGGCTGGCCTTCATCGGACAAGGGACGGGGGAGGGGATTACTACGTGGAGCGCGTCGTGGTGGACCTCGGCGGCGAGGTCGGTAGGTCGGTCTGTGTTTGTGTTATGTGCTGGTGGCCCTATTGGCCTCTTGGAGGAGGGTAATGGGGTCATCGGGGTCTGAGAGAGCATGCCGAGGGCGGCGAAGTCGGGAGATGGTGGAGGGAGTGTAATTGGTGGCCGCTGCTATAAGAGGATTGCGGTGCTTGGCAGCAGTGTCAAAGAAACGCTTGGAAAGGCGTTTCATGAACTGCTGGATGGTGGGGATTTTGAGATCAAGATGGAGGATCTCATTTCAGTCGAACCAAAGGCGTTTGTGGCTTTACGGAGGAATCGGTTTTGGACTACTTGCATCCTATGGATATGACGTGGCTTGGCATGTGCGAAGACTGGACAAGCGTAGGTCATAATCGGGCGTATGCAAGCTTTTTACAAGCGCATTTTGCACCTGAGCGATAGCTTGCTACGCGGGTTGAGGACGGGGTGGAGTCGACCTAGAGCGAAGGCGGAGGGAGCGCGGACCGTCTCAATGTGCTCTGAGAAGTTGAGGTTTTGATCGAGAATCACACCTAGGTACTTGGCTTGTTTCTCCCAAGGGCTTGCCGTCCAAGGTGATGGGTCGAGGAAGGGTGACACTGACCCGCGGTTTCCTGTAGAGTACCGCTTGGCTTTTTAGGGGGTTGACTTCAATCCTCCATTTCATAAACCAGTCAGCGAGCTTGTTGACCGCGGATTGAGGACGTAGATAGTCGCAGTATTCTGGAAGTTATCAATTCGAGCTTGTTCCGTCTAAGGCATTCGTCAATCTGCAAACCTAGATATTTGACACTATTGCATCTGTCCAGTGTTCCTAACATGGGGGTAATTACTACCGCAGGGGTAAAACGGAGATTCTAGGGGGGTATCACGGGATGGCACGAAATAGTATTAAAATTGCAATAAACAAAATAATAGTACGATAAAGGGTAGTACGGCCCCCTCATGCGCGTGTCTGACGGCAAAGGCGGTTAAAAATGTTGATTCCATTTGCTACAACTTACAGATGTGAAACTTATTTCTCAACTCTTGTTACATTAAAAACAAAATCCAGAAACCGTCTGAATATTAAGCATGATATTAGATGCGCGTTGAGTGAAACCGAACCGAATATTGTCAAACTTGCGAATGCAAAGCAATTTCAAACTTCAAACTAGGTAGTTAATTCCGAGATTTATTTATGTATTACTTTACTAGTTACCTAAACATGCAATTTCTGACATAATGAACATATTTTGACCTGAGGGGCGGAACACTCGCCATTCTGCGCAAGCCGCAGAGGGCGATGGCCGTCAGGGTCGTCCGCGGGTATCGCATGATTTCCTACGAGGCGGCTTGCGTCCTGGCCGGATCCCCGCCTTGGGACCTAGAGGCGAAAGTACCCGCGTCATTGTACCGATGGTGCGAGGAAGAGCGGACACGGGGCTCCAGTCCGGCGCAGCGGCAGATGGAGTTGCGCCGAGAGGTGCTCCGTCAGGTCCTGGTAGCGGACTGGCGGCAGAGGCTTATGCGCCCTACCACCGGCCTCGCTACCGTTGAGGCGATCCGGCCAGTACTCGACGACTGGCCAGGAGAAGGCACGGCTACTTGTCGTTCAGGGTGACGCAGGAACTGTCGGGGCACGGCTGCTTCGGCAAGTACCTGCGTCGCAGGGAGCCGGGCGCTCGGTGCCACCACTGCGTTCAATGCGGGGAGAACACGGCGCAGCACACGCTCTCCGAGTGTGTAGCTTGGGAGGGGCAGTGCCATTTCCTCACAAATGAAGTAGGAGGCGACCTGACGCTGCCGGCAGTAATGCGGAGGATGATCGGCAGCGCAGAGTCGTGGGACGCGGTGGTGTCCTTCTGCGAGGACGTGATGTCGCAGAAGGAAGCTGCGGAACGGAAGAGGGAGATCTCAACTCCCTTCCCGGGCCGCAGAAGACGCACCGGGCGCCGTAGAAGGGCGGATAACGCCCTCTTCTGCCCCCCATGAATGAGTCCAGGGGCGAGGGACATGGGGAAGTCCCCGCCACCTATTCGATGGACCCCGAGGCGGGCGCGCGCCTCTGAGGCGATGCACGGGTTTAAAGTAATGTTTAAACAGAGATCAGTGCTTGAGTTTCCTTCTGGAATACGGACCTAAGAGTGAAATTGTAACAAATATTTCCTTAACTTTACTAAACTTTCGCAGTTTAAAATCTGTCTGATTAAGACATAAATCGTGTTTTTTAAGACTTCAAAAAAGGAGGTTATCCTTTCTGCCGTATCTAATATCACTAGGATTGCATAGTTTCTGCATACACATATATGTTATTCTATACCAGCGTCTTAACATGTGTGCCAAATTTTTATGTATGCATGTGTTATATCTATAACGAGTCATAATTCTAATAAAAGTATTATATTGTGGATTGCTTAAGTTTAGTTGATTCCGAGGGTAGAATAACTTTTATAAAATTATAAAAACGGCTCGATGGTACTCTGAGAGTGGCATTTTCTATAACTACGGTGACTCGTCGCTTAGTAGACAGTCTCCATCGAGCCGTCGGACCGAGCACACTACCAGTTAAGTATTCTGAATATTCGTTATAGGCACATAATTCTTATATGCCTGGTCTTATGTAATTTATATTGCTGATGATTCTAAATATGTCCAGTGTGTAATGTTATAAGTAACTATGTACATAATGTTTCTCCTATAATGTTTGCTTTAATATTATTTAATTACCCCCACACTCTGCTATCCTAACATCAGAAGTAGGGATCAGGGCTCTGGTTTTATAAAACTATTTTTTTTTTCATAACCGCCGTTGGAGCTTGTGACGATATTTCGGAAGCCGTTGTTCAGCGGGTCGCTGACTTCACTCGCACCGTAATGATGACATCAGGCCGTCTTCTCTGACGTTGGAACTGCTACGCTGCATAAGCAGCAATAATCCGGTACCTGGTGTCCTATACAGGAATAATCCTGTATGTACTTCAAAAATACAGAGCCCCAGAACCTCAACCAACAGTGAGAACATCCAGAAGTTATTCGTAAGTAAAGAATTATCTGAATTGAGTAAATAACGTCAATATAAAACAGTATTGCTTAAAAATAACATTTGGGAAACTTATTACGGGACAGTATCTGTATCGATTGTATTTTCAATTTGCAACTGTGATAATTTGTTTGGTTGTGTATAATACTGTGTGTGGGTACATGGCTTGGGCTACTCTCTAGTGGTACCTTACCGCACATTATTGCAAATACTAACTACACAAATTATTGGTGCGGGTACGTGCCCAGGGCTACCCTCTGGTAGTACCATAGCATAAAATATTGTACATTGTAACTGGACTTATTTTGTGCTTGGTCAGAGCTACTCTCTGATAGCACGGGATTTGTTAGTTACTTTAATTGCATGGTAAAGAAAGGAGGTTTTGAAAAATAAAGTTCCATCTGTCTCTTAATAATTAAATTCACAAACAATCGGACACAACATCGCTAAAGCTTTAAGGCTCAAGCTTTTATTGGGAATATTTGGCAGTTTCGGGTGGCTTGACCTGCTGTCGTCCGTACCTTGTATAAAAGTTGAATAAGACGAAGTAACTGAATGCTGATACTTAATAGACTTGATTGAATAACTTGATTGACTTGACTGTTAACTTGATTGACAGACTAGACAGATTATTATTTTTACTGATACTGTTGTTTGATGAGCCAGGTCTATCCGCATAGGCTGACTGACAAAGTACAGTGTCCAGAATTAATAATAATAATAAAAAGGTGCCTGTGGCCGTGGTGCCTGTGGCCGTGGTGCCTGTGGCCGTGGTGCCTGTGGCCGTGGTGCCTGTGGCCGTGGTGCCTGTGGCCGTGGTGCCTGTGGCCGTGGTGCCTGTGGCCGTGGTGGCTGTGGCCGTGGTGGCTGTGGCCGTGGTGGCTGTGGCCGTGGTGGCTGTGGCCGTGGTGGCTGTGGCCGTGGTGGCTGTGGCCGTGGTGGCTGTGGCCGTGGTGGCTGTGGCTGTAGCTGTGCCTGTGGCTGTTGTGCTTTTGGCTGTTGTGCCTGTGGCAAGTGCTGTATCCTTGACGGGTGATGCCATGAAGTATGGTAGATTGAGATAGACTATACCAAAGAGATATAAGATAGAGAGGGCTTGTGTCAAAATGGCATAGAAAAACTGTGATTACATATCTCAGTGACGCTATCTAGTACAATATAGCAAAATTAGATCGACAATTGCAGACATCAAATAGTAAAAATGAAATAAGTTTCTAGGAATTATATTCGGCTATTGCTCTGTAGGTGGCCAGTGTGGTCTATGTTGCCAAGTCCGATTTAATACCCCTAGTATAGATCAAATCGGGTAAATAAATATCGGTAAAAAAAAAAAAATAACAATAAATATCGGGTAATAAGTGAATCTTGTCTGCTACAAATAGCAACACCTATTTTAGAATTTTATTCGCTACTACATATGCAGGATGACGCTAAGTAGAAACATAAAAACTGTGGTAGGGATCTTGTTATTTCGATATAAAATTATCGATAATATTCAAAGAACTTATTGCGACGACATTTTTTCGTATTTTGGTAGTTTGAAACAAAAAATTAGGATGCAGAAAAATCATTACCAGTTGTATATTTACAAGTTATTTATTCATATAATTCTTTTAATATACAAATCAATAAGTATTATGATCTAGTTATCCATGAGTCGACTGCTAAACATCCGGTTTCGAGTACGACTTCCACAGGAGACAATTATTTATGTGATGAATATAAAGTGTTTGCCCAAGTCATAATATAACCAAGATAATATGTCTGGACTTTTGATGGACTGTGATGTCAATTGCAACACAAATCCTATCTAATTTTCCAGTGCTACATTATTTTTATCCGGAAACCTAAAATAACAAAAGCTTAGGTGAATGGATAGCACTTGTTCATTAAGTAATATGACATGATTACGTTCAGAGTTTAAACCAAGTATGTAGATACTTACTAAAATCACCATGATATGACAGAAACCATGTTAACAGAAAATCCTTGTCCAATAGTTTTTAATATTGAGACTGAGCGATGGTTTGGATTACCCGTAACATATTTATTATTAATAATAATAATAATCTCTTTATTCAAGTAACCATGACTCAATAATGTTAGAAATACTTAAAATTATGTTAGTAACATTTAACAGTTTAAATTACAATATACAAACGTCAATACAAAAAAATAATAAATAAACAAAAAATAAACAATAAACAAACAACTCACACGAGTCACCGCTGCTTCACCCCATGAGATACGGCACAACAATGATTGACGTAAGAGCAGTCCAGACGCCCAGCAATCATACTCAGGACACTGTTGGAGCTGTCACGCACCCTGCGCACCAGAGAAGCACACCTCTTCCGCATAGTCGCATAAAAGCAATCTACGTGTGCGTCAGCAAACATCATCTCATAATACGTTAACAGAAAATGTTTGGAAATCGTTTTAATGATATTGTCAGAATTGACCGAGCGATGAGTTATTTTAATTGTTAGATATTTGTTAATCTAACAGAGAATGTTTGTTAAATAGATTTGAATAATATCGACAGGTTGACAACACTGGAACTTGTTTGAATTTCATAATCTCTGCTTATTGTTTCGATTCAAGAACTGTTCAGTCGGCGGTCAATGTCAAATGTTATTTTTTGTGAGACTGTAGACATATTTGTAGGTACTTCGAGAACGAAGTACATGTCAGTATGGCAGTGTTATATATGAAGGATATTATAGATATTTAAATAAACTGTTATAAAGTAATTATAATGTGATATATAATTGTCACTACAATGTGTGTTGGGTAATGGCATCTGCCATATTTTATGCTAGAAGTACCTGATTTTAAATTGTAAAAATCACCTATAAATTATGAAATGTTGGTTATTTAAGAATTGCGAATGAACTATTGTTAAATAGATAAATTACCTTAAAGTGTTTAAAAATGGATGTTATTTATCCTAGGGATTGTTATTAGATATGTTACTATAATTTTGAGTTCTCTTGAACTGTTACGTTATTGTTAATAAGAAACTTATTGATGGAATACGTTGATACCATTTCCATGGAGTTTCTTGTCATTTCTGTAGTATCAAAACTAATTGCATTATTTATTATGTTAATCGAAAAGTGTACTTCGAGAACGAAGTAATTATCAGAATGGCCGTGTTATATCTATAACGAGTCATAATTCTAATAAAAGTATTGTATTGTGGATTGCTTAAGTTTAGTTGATTCCGAGGGTAGAATAACTTTTATAAAATTATAAAAACGGCTCGATGGTACTCTGAGAGTGGCATTTTCTATAACTACGGTGACTCGTCGCTTAGTAGACAGTAGAGGTGGTTAATATAGCGCATAGCGCCATTCTATAGCACGCTATTTTTTCATAGCGCATAGCGCACGCTATGTAGGTGGACGTTAAGACGCTATGACGCTATAACGCTATTTACGCTATGAATGAAATTGATCTAACGACTAGCACAGCGCGCGCCTGCTCTCCGCGGGCGCTGGCCGCTATCTGCGCTATGCGCTATGAAAAAATAGCGTGCTATAGAATGGCGCTATGCGCTATACGGGCAGTCAATAATCGCGTGTGCGCTGTGGACTATAAATGTATGTTTGTTGTCGGAGCACGCTATTTTCATCGCGCGCGATCTTAATTGTTAGTGTAAATATTAGTATAAAGTTCTGTTGAAAAACGAACTAGTGACGATTATTTAGTGGCTGCAAAGGTATTATTAGTGTGTGTAAATATTAATATATAATTCTGTTGCAAAACGAACTAGTGGATATTATTTAGTGTGTACTCTATGTAAAAATGTCTAATCGCAAAGGTGGTGGTTTGCCAATCTGGAACTTTTTTGAAAAATCTGCAGACGGCAGCAAGACTGCTATTTGTAATTATTGTCACTGACTGATTTCGAAAAAATAAATTTAAAGGACAACTCCTTTAAATTTATTTTTTCGAAATCAGGATATATTATCAGTAATCGAGGAACACGGTTGTCTACTACAAAAGTAGTTCAACTAATGTTTTTAAATGTAAATAAAATATAAATTAAAGAAGAACTACTGTATATATCTGTGTACAATGTAAATAGTTGTTTTTTTGTATATATACAACCAATGAACTTTTAAATACGCCTATATTTGATTTAAGATTTATTAAAATTAATGTTAGAATAACCTTTACCAATTATAGACAGTCCTAAGCCTGAAAAGTATGAAAGAGAGTTCATTGATATCTTTCTATATTGCTTTTTTTAGCGTTCCGTTATAGCATGCGGTCTATGTATCGAAGAACGCTATGAAATGTAGCGTGTTGCAAGAATTATCGCGCCTGCTGGACGTCCACGTGCTTTCTTATTTATAGCGCGCTATAACATAGCGCATTTAATAGCGCGCTATAAATTAATAGTTTATAGTCTATAGCGTGCTATTTTTTTATAGCCGTTTTGAACAACTCTAGTAGACAGTCTCCATCGAGCCGTCGGACCGAGCACACTACCAGTTAAGTATTCTGAATATTCGTTATAGGCACATAATTCTTATGTGCCTGGTCTTATGTAATTTATATTGCTGATGATTCTAAATATGTCCAGTGTGTAATGTTATAAGTAACTATGTACATAATGTTTCTCCTATAATGTTTGCTTTAATATTATTTAATTACCCCCACACTCTGCTATCCTAACACATGCTTGTACATCTAAGGATGTAGTCGGATTGCTGAAATTCTTTTAGTTGGTAGTTTAACTTGGGGAACAATGCAATTAATATAAACGCCGTCTAGTCCCAAGCTAAGCAAAGCTTGTGTTATGGGTACTAGACAACTGATAAACATACATATATATTTCTAAATACATACATATAATAGATAAATTACACCCAGACACAGAACAAATTATCGTGCCCACAAACATTTGACCTAGGCGGGAATCGAACACACGACCTCCGGCATAGCAGTTAGGGTCACTAACCACTAGACCAACAGGCCAATTGCAACTTTAATGAAGAAAGCTAAAAACAATAAGATAAATGTTAAAAAATACATTGAAAAACCTAGGAATAACGCTTAGATTAGGCGATATTCTACAAACTAATTTATTCTGTTTAGCCGTTACGAGACGCCTGGCAGACTTGAAATATTGACATTATTTTGTAAAATATATATACCATCATATAGCGTGGGCACATATTTTTGAGGTCAGATTTTAATCATTATTTTTTAACCGACTTCAAAAAGGAGGAGGTTACACAATTCGACCGTATATATGCTTTTTTATTGTTGTTCGCACATAACTTCGTCATTTATGAACCGATTTTGTTAATTTTCTGTTGGAAAGAAGACGTTCCCAAGGTGGTCCTATGATAAGGATATCGGGGTTTGATGGTGGAAGACCAGAGAAAACAGGGGAAACTTTCAAAAATTGCAGGGGCGACTAGTTACTAGTGCATTTATAAATTAATAAATTTTTTCATTAGAAATTTAATGAATGACAACAATTAATACCACCTCCAATAAAATATAAAAATACCTCACTCTATCAAGGTCATTACTGAAACCGAAACCGCTTTATAATTAATTAATAGAGCTATCTACACTTTCGTGCGAATAACTTTTCAAAAATGTCAATAGGGGAGGCCTATGTCCTTAGGCAGTTAAATGATTACGCCATTTTGCGGCGGTCTTATACTTGCCGCGGTAACGAAACCATAGCGACTTCTAATTCGACGCCAACGCCATCTAGAGAGCAAAGGGGAAAACTTTTGTGTATTGCTTTATGTTGGTGTAAAAATGAATATTTTACTATAAGCAGCTTCACCGTCGCCGCCGGAAAGAGGCGCAAACTAAAAAAAAAGAAGCAGCCCCCCGCAAATAACACCAAGGCTGCTACCACCCTCGCCCCATCAAGTGCCACCCCCCCTCCCCCCCCGATCACCCGCACGGCTTCTCCCATCCCAGCCTCGGGTTCCCCCTCAACTGCCACAAGTCACGTCAAACCCTTCGCCCTCCTCCTCCCAGAGGAAAATCCTCCCTCCCCCGCCTGTCTTAGTACAGAACAAGGGAAAGTGGACTCAAATCTCAGCTTGGTGTACCGAGCTAAAAATCGGGTGCACCAACGCCCGATCTACCCAGACCGGAATCAAGGTCTTCCTCCCTACCTCCAGGGATTACAGGGAGATTACCCGGCTCCTCCGGCAGAGAGGTGTGGCCTTCCACACCTACTCCCTCCCGGAGGAAAAACTCACCCGAGTGGTGATCCGAAGGGTCCCAACTCCCAAAGGAGATCCCCACAGATGACATTAAGGCGGATCTCGAATCACAGAATGTTCCTGTGAAAGAGGCTCCTGTTGAAGGAGCTACTCACCACCCGATATTCCAGGTGAAGAGTATATGCTCTCTCACCGGAATTGAACTTGAAAAGTCCCACAAGAGCGGCATCGTCGGCCAATGCCACAGATGCCAGCTATATGGTCATTCGCAGGCTCATTGCCACGCCAAGCCCAGGTGCGTTAAGTGCCTGGGCGACCATGGCACAGCAGAGTTCCCACGGCCAAAGGACCGTAAGCTCTGCACCGAGCCACCAAGCTGCGTCCTCTGCGGTACGACCGGACATACGGCAAACTATCGCGGGTGCCCCAAGGCCCCTAAGTCCACCTCCTCCAAAATGACTAAGCGTGCAAATGCACGCCAGCACCGCGAGGCCCCCGGGACTCAGGTCCCAGTGAAACCGATCCCCCAAAGGCCCAGTCCATGGAACCAGTTGAACCACGAGAAGGCTTTCCCAGCCCTCGCGGCAACAGCCCCCCAACCCCTCCACCCACCGCCGCCTGGAAGGATCCCCGCGTCCGCCCTGGTACGGCACAAAAAGTGGTTCCACCACCACCACCCCCTACCCCTAAGGCCACCCCAGTGGTCCAATTGCCCCCCCCCCATCCCCCCACGACAGCTGGCAACATTGATCCCTTCAATGTCACCTCCAGCACATTCCTTATCTTCCTCACCCCCCGGGCCAAGCAAATGGCCGAGGAATTAGTTGCCGCCAGAAGAGCGTGCGACCTATATCGCATTCAAGCGATATACAACGCGTACCCAGAGGTACTTGCAGCCCTCCAATCCTTTGTCTCCCCTAGCACCCAATAATGGATAGCAGGAAAATCGAGCGAACCAAGCCCCGATCCCTCAAGATGGCATACTTCAATGCCAACAGCAGCAGAGACCAGAAGTCTGAGCTCTTTGTCTTCCTCCGGGACCATCAAATTGACATTCTTCTCGTTCAAGAGACTTTCCTTTAGCCCAATCATCGTGACCCCCGCATTGCGAACTACCGTCTAGTACGTAATGACAGGTCAAGATGTCACAAGGGCGGCACCCTAATATACTACAATAAGGCGCTATACTGCATCCCTATGGACCCACCCCCCCTCTCACGACTCGAAGTGTCAACCTGCCGAATTGGCATGTCAGGTCACCAGCCGATCACCATAGTGTCGGTCTACCTCCCCTCCACTAATTCAGCTGAAAACTTGGCTTCTGTCAGATGACATCTCCCTTCTCCTTGGTATGAGCGACTCCGTTACAATAGCCGCCACCCCAATGCCAAGCACACTGCCTGGAACAGCACCAGGGCCAACACCAGTGGCAGAAACCTATTTGATCTCTCCTCCCAGTTCAACTTCGATGTGGTGGGCCCTTTGACCCCAACTCACTTTCGCCCTGTCCCCGGACAAACCCCCGACGTCCTCGACGTGGCACTTCTGAAGAATGTCAACCTACGGTTAGACTCTATAGAAGGGTCCCACGAGCTTAACTCCGACCACCGACCAGTCATCATCCGACTGGCTCCCCGTGTTGGCCTTATTGACCCCGACCAACATCCCATAACCAAAGTGGTAACGGACTGGAGGAAAGTAGGAGAATGTCTGAAATCCACCAGATCACCCCACTTAGGTCCGTATTCCAGAAGGAAACTCAAGCATCGATCTCTGCTTAAGCATTACTTAAAACTAGTTTCAACCAATCAAATGGCTTGAAACGAGACTTAAGTAGAGCTTGAGTTTTGATTGACGTTCTGTAATACGGACCTTAGACTCTATTCCCGCTGTTTTGGACTCAATCGCGAGCACGACGGCCGCAATCGACTCGTTCACGGAACACGTACAGTCAGTCATGAACGACAGTTCAAGGGAGATCTCGGCGACGGATTACCGCCGCGGGAAGCTCCTTGACGACGTACGTGAACTGCTGACCGAGAAGAATGCAGCTGTCCGGGCCTACAGCAACTTCCCCTGCGCCGCAAACAAAGCCCATATGCGCTATTTGCAGCGAACTGCAAAGAAACGCATATTGGAATGGCGTGAAGCCAGCTGGGACAACTTGCTGAGTGAACTAGAGCCAAACCACCAAGCCTCTTGGGACCGTCAAAGGAAACTCAAATCCAGAGAGGAAGTAACCATACCACCCACCCCCCAAAAAATATTGTAGCATAGTGGCCACATCATGACCTTACTCCAAATTCCTCCTTGTCGGCCCCACGCGGGAAACGAAAGGAGATGTGTTAGGTTAAGTTAAGCTAGGATAAGTTAGGATCCCAGCGGGCAGCGCGGGCCTACCGCACGGTAGGCTTCGCTTCGGCATGCGCTCTGGCGGGCACCCCGCCTTGGGAGCTCGAGGCGTGGGTGCTCGCCAGAGTGTACGAGTGGACGGCGGGGCGCAGGGCGCTTGGCGAGCGTCCGGCCCCCGAATTGAGGGAGGCCGTCCGGCGGGAGGCGAGGGTCGCTCTTGTCCAGGAGTGGACGCGGGACCTCGCCTCCGCCGTCTTCGGCCGCCGTACCCTTGACGCCATCGGGCCGGTCCTGGAGGACTGGCTCGACAGGCGTCACGGGTTCCTCTCCTTCCGTCTGGTGCAGGTACTCTCCGGTCACGGCTGCTTCGGCAGGTACCTGCACCGGATAGGACGAGAGGAGACACCGTCGTGCCACGGCTGTGGCGCGGCGGAGGACACGGCGGAACACACCCTCGCGATGTGCCCGTCGTGGGCCGTGCCGCGCCGCGGTCTTGTCACGGCGGTTGGTGGGGACCTCTCGCTGCCCGCCATCGTCAGAGCGATGGTGGGGAGCGAGGAGGCGTGGGTGGCGATGGCCTCCTTCTGCGAGGTCGTGATGTCGCAGAAGGAGGCAGCGGAGCGCGAGCGGGAGGAGGATCCCCTCGCTCCGGCGCTCCGCAGGCGGCGTAGGGGGAGGAGAAGGCGGGATTACGCCCGCTTTCTCCCTCCCTGAGGTGAGCGGCGGGCGTGAGGCACGAGAAGGTGCCGACGCCCGCCTTACATCGCTCACCACGTGGGTGGCTAAGCCACCACATGAGGGCCCGCCGTAATAGGCGGGTTTCGCCGGCGGGGGAGAGGTAGCTTAGGCTGCGCTAGTTTCCCACTCCCCCGCCACTATGGCGATGCCGGAGTGCCGCTGTGGGTTTAGTGGGTATTCCCAGCTACGGCTGGGCGAGTCCCACACACGCTCTTCGGGGTAAGGTGCGTAAATGCATTCCCACAGCGTAAACAAGAAAAAAAAAAAAAGGTTAGGTTGTGGCTTCCGTGCGCAGTTTCTGGCCTGCCATCGGACGCGTCCCCAGGTGGCGGATAGAGGAACGGCCCCCAGATATGGGGGTTACCGGTTTACCGGCGCGGACCAAAACCAGATGCGGGGACCGCTTCGGCGGTCACACGTGCGGCGGGTCGGCCACCACTCGAGGTGGCTGACGTGACCCGAACTCCGGGTCACCGTCGGGCAACCCGGTCTCCTCATTGAGAGAAGCTGGGGGCCCCGTTTGCCTCCGGGCAAACGAGTGGGGCTAAGAGGAAGGACACCTCGCTAAAAAACCCTTGGCTGCTGCGTCTTCTCGCACAAAAAGACGTACCCAGCCCGGCCCCTCCCTGTGGAGTGGAGGGACCACTGTGGGCCCGCCCGAGGCGGGAATCGCCGGCGGGGGATTGGTAGTTAGGCTGTGCCATTTTCCCATGACCCCGCCATCAGGCGATGTCGTTGTGCCGCTGTGGGTTTAGTGGGTATTCCCGGCTTCGGCTGGGCGAGTCCCACACACGCCCTTCGGGGTATGGTGCGTAAATGCATTACCACAGCGATAAAAAATAAGTTAGGATGCATGCGGTGCCAGCGTCTATTTTTTTTTTTTTTTACAAATTATAAACCAGCGCTTGACCGCAATCCTGCCTGATGGTAAGCAGTGACGCAATCGTTGATGGTAAAGCGCACTAGTTTATTAAGAGCCTATTCACTCTAGCCTTGAAGACACTCAAATTGTAGTCCGACGGAAACACCGCCGCGGGCAAATTGTTCCACTCCCTCGATGTACGCGGTATAAAGGAGGAGGCGAAGCGCTTCGTCCGGATCGTAGTGGTGTTAACAACGTAAGGGTGGAAACCAGCTGTACGACGGGTCGTCCGCTGGTGGAACGGAGATGGGGGAATTAAATCATGCAATTCCCTCGCACACTCCCCGAAATGCATCCTATAGAACACCGAAAGGCTGGCTACTCTACGCCTGTGCTCTAGGCTTTGGAGACCAACTTGAGTTAGATCAGGGTCACCAATCAGCCTCTTTGCACGTCTCTCCACTGAATCCAAAGTGGCCAGGTGACACTTGGCAGCACCAGCCCAAATGTGGCTGCAGTACTCCACACACGAACGGACCTGTGCTTTGTATAACATTAGAAGTTGCCCAGGTGTGAAGTACTGCCGGACCTTTGCGATAACGCCAAGTTTCCTGGCAGCCACCTTGGCCTTGGACTCAATGAACCTCCCAAAGTTAAGGTTCGAGGAAATCTCAACTCCCAAAAGCTGAAGGCGGTTGGAACACTCCAAGGACATATTCCGAAAAGTAGGGGCCAAGGTGAACGGGCTCCTTTTGGCGGTGAAAAGACACGCCTGTGTTTTTGCGGCATTGAATGCTACAAGATTGGCATTGCCCCATTCGGAGACTGCCTGCAGTGCAACACTCGTTCGCTCAACCATGGCCTCTCTTTCGGACCGGATTGATTCCCTACTAGCCCGGGCATCCGGCAGGTATCTCTCTACAACTGTACTGTCATCTGCATACCCATAGATACCAGGCATCAGCAGATCGTTAATATGCAGCAGAAACAGAGTTGCAGAGAGAACAGACCCCTGAGGAACACCGGCATTAGTTGACATGGGCTCAGAAGAGCATCCGTCGACAACAACTCGGAGGGACCGTTCAGTCAGGAAGTCTTTTTACCCAGCTAGTCAGGCTAGGGGAAATGCCGTACGCTGGAAGCTTACTCAAAAGGCCAGCGTGCCAAACCCGGTCAAAGGCCTTCGAGACATCAAGGGAGACAGCAATCGCTTCCCCATTCTTCTCGAGGGCCTCGCCCCACAAGTGAGTGGCATACACTAGTAGGTCCCCAGCTGACCGATTGCGGCGAAACCCGTACTGTCGGTCACTGAGGAGATCGTTACCTTCCAGGTATGCCAAGAGGCGCGAGTTCAATACACGCTCCATAATTTGGCAAAGTATGGAGGTGATCGAAATCGGCCGATAGTTGGCAGGATCGGCACGACTACCCTTCTTGGGCACAGGCTGCACGTTAGCAAGCTTCCAGGACTTGGGCACTATACCAGTCCTAAATGAGAGGCGATACAAGCGCGTCAATACAGGAGACAACTCGGGCGCACATGCTTACTGCGGAGTATGGCCCTTTATGAGGCCCCGATTTGGGAGGACTCCCTCCATAGGAGGGAGAACCTCACCGCCCTTCGGACGCCCCAAAGGGCCATTGCTCAGCGGGCATCGCGGGCCTACCGCACGTTGGGCTTCGCAGCGGCGTGCGCTCTGGCGGGTACCCCGCCGCTCGCCAGAGTGTACGAGTGGACGCCGGGGCGCAGGGCGCTAGGCGAGCGTCCGGCCCCAGAGGTGAGGGATGTCGTCCGGCGGGAGGCGAGGGTCGCTCTTGTCCGGCATTGGACGCAGGACCTCGCCTCCGCCGTCTTCGGCCGCCGTACCCTCGACGCCATCGGGCCGGTCCTGGAGGAGTGGCTCGACAGGCTTCACGGGTTCCTCTCCTTCCGTCTGGTGCAGGTACTCTCCGGCCACGGCTGCTTCGGCAGGTACCTGCACCGGATAGGACGAGAGGAGTCACCGTCGTGCCACGGTTGCGGCGCGGCGGAGGACACGGCGGAACACACCCTCGCGGTGTGCCCGTCGGCGGTAGGAGGGGACCTCTCGCTGCCCGCCATCGTCAGAGCGATGGTGGGGAGCGAGGAGGCTTGGGTGGCGATGGCCTCCTTCTGCGAGGTCGTGATGTCGCAGAAGGAGGCCGCGGAGCGCGGCGGGAGGAGGATCCACTCGCTCCGGCGCTGCGCAGGCGGCGTAGGGGGAGGAGAAGGCGGGATTTCGCCCGCTTTCTCCCTCCCTGAGGTGAGCGGCTGGCGTGAGGCACGGGAGTGCCGACGCCCGCCTTACATCGCTCACCACGTGGGTGGCTAAGCTACCAAATGACGGCTCGCCGTACTAGGCGGGTTTCGCCGGCGGGGGAGAGGTAGCTCAGGCTAGTTTCCCACCCCCCCGCCACTATGGCGATGCCGGAGTGCCGCTGTGGGTTTAGTGGGTATTCCCAGCTTCGGCTGGGCGAGTCCCACACACGCCCTTCGGGGTACGGTGCGTAAAGGCATTCCCACAGCGTCAAAATCCTTCCATCTGGTGCAGGTACTCTCCGGTCACGGCTGCTTCGGCAGGTACTTGCACCGGATAGGACGAGAGGAGACACCGTCGTGCCACGGTTGTGGCGCGGCGGAGGACACGGCGGAACACACTCCCGCGGTGTGCCCGTCGTGGGCCGGCCGCGCCGCGATCTTGTCATGGCGGTTGGAGGGGACCTCTCGCTACCCGCCATCGTCAGAGCGATGGTGGGCGAGGAGGCCTGGGTGGCGATGGCCTCCTTCTGCGAGGTCGTGATGTCGTAGAAGGAGGCCGCGGAGCGCGAGCGGGAGGAGGATCCCCTCGCTTCTCCCTCGCGGGAGAAGGCGGGATTTCGCCCGCTTTCTCCCCCCCTGAGGTGAGCGGCGGGCGTGAGCCACCGGAAAGGTGCCGACACCCGCCTTACATCGCTCACCATGCGGGAGCCATGGCCCCTCCCTTTGGAGGGGCAATTGAGGGCCCGCCTTGCTAGGTGGGTTTTGCTGGCGGGGGAGAGGTAGCTCAGGCTACACTAGTTTCCCACTCCCCCGCCACTATGGCGATGCCGGAGTGCCGCTGTGGTTTTTAGTGGGTATTCCCAGCTTCGGCTGGGCGAATCCCATACACGCCGTTCGGGGTACGGTGCGTAAATGCATTCCCAAAGAGTAAAAAAAAAAAATTGGATAACTTAGGATAAGATAGGATAGGTAAAAATTAATTACTGAAGACATGGCAGTATGGTCTTTGACCTTAGCCTGTTCCAAATGGAACAAACAAAACAAAAAAAAAACAGTTATGGTCTGTCAGCAGGGTTGCCAGATTGTATAATTGATATCAATACAAAATCTGTATAATTTTGTCTTCTTGTTTAACCTGTTTGCTTTACTCTAACAGTTACTTTAGATAACTAAATGCAAGTAAAATGATTATAACGTAAAGTTCAGTTATAGTTTTAAATTGCATTCCCTCGGCAAGTATATTACTGGCGCCTGTTCAGAAGCTGTTTAAGGTCCGTATTACAGAACGATACTCAAGACTCAAGCATTACTTAAAACTAGTTTCAACCTATCAAAAGGCTTCAAACATGACTTAAGTAGAGCTTGAGTTTTGAGTGACGTTCTGTAATACGGACCTAAGTTCAGTGCAATGTTAGTTTAGCCCTGTCAAATATAAGATACTCTTTACACAGTGACTTCGATATGAACTGCGACTAAAAATATATCAAGCGCTGATAAATTTGACTATAAGGAATGTGTAAAAAATGGTGTGAGGTGTGTGGGGTGTGAGGAGTTATAAGTATGATTTTAAAAATATGTAATAAATTACTACAGAAAATAATTTACAATTGATTTATTTTTTAAACTTTTATTAAATATACCGAATATACTTCATGTTCATGAACACTAGTCATAAATAAATAGTATCAAGATCGTTTAATCTAATTTCCCCAATTCATGCATTCCACACATTTTATTTCCCCATTTGCCATAAAATTCCGCTAGGTCTATTGTTGTGCTAACATTAGTATCAGTGAAGCAACGAGAAAAAAATATTTTGTGTCGATTTGACGAAATCGGTTTTTTTATACTAAGATGATTTTGTATATATAATTTCTTTTATGATACAATCTATGTACGTCTACGTTGGCTCTACTGGCAACCCCATCCGTCACCGTCACTACCGTCAGTTCAGCAAACCGCACAGTCAAAGAGTGCACAGTTGAGCGCAGTTTCTTGTCTCGTTCAATGACGTTAGTGACGTTCGTAAATTGTAAGCTAAAATAAACGTCCATTTTTATTATTTTGTGAGAAAATGGATCGCTTGCGAGTGCGTGTGAACTTTAAATACATAACCAGTGTGTTCCTTTTGGTGTTTGCTGTCAGCCAGTCTACGAACGGTATGTCGCAACTTTTCTGCCCACGTATCGAAAACAAGGCATCGTTTTATTTAAGTTAAGAATCTGAATGAAGTTCTATTTAAAACTTTTGCTTCCATACAAATGACATTATTGTATTGTGCCGCATAGATTGATTCTCGAAACCTGTTTTTAGCAGAAAGCAGATTGTAGGTCACGGTATTATTTTCGTCTCAAACTTAGAAAGAAGTGAGGCGAACCTTGAAAGCCTGTTTTTTATTAGCAAGTTTCAATACGTCATCTGACGTGATTATATTATTTGCGCTCATAATGTTGTATTTGTAATTAAACTTATTTTACACAACTTGTTGCTTCTGTTACCATGTTTTTCGATAGGTATGTGTGCACCTGTTACAAACTTTTCGCACCTTGCACTATTGGTTAACTTACTAAAGTATTCAACAGGTACAATTTTTGCGAAGTTTCACATGAAGATGCATTGATATGACATTCTTTGAATAATAATTGTTTATTATCTCTGTTTGATTACGAATATAGGTAATTTGTACACTAGGGGCCATCCATAAAGTACGTCACACGAATTTCATGATTTTTTGAGCCCCCCCTCCGTCCTTGTCACAGGTGTTCACATTTCTGAGACCCCCCCCCCCCCAATGTGACGTCACATGTTTTGCAATTTCACATCGAAAAATTATTAAATTAAAACAGCAGTTCCGAATTTAGTTTTATTTCCATTTAAATAAAGTATTTTTTTATGAAATCAACATTATATCAATTATTTGAAACAATAACAAAGCAATAAACTATTGAATATAAAGAAAAGAAAGAAACCCAAAGGGCTCGATCGGCGAGTGTCACTAAAACGAGTATGATCTCGTAAAGAAAACAATTTAAACCGTATTGTCCCAAAGATAGAGTTGGAAATATTTTTTAGTTTATAATTAATATTTCAAATAACTCGATTATTACCTCTAGCTATATTCGATTTTGAAATGTGATGTCACGAAACATAGTACCCCACCCACCCCTTGTCACACCATGTCACACTTTGTCGACACCCCCCTCCCCCCTTTATGTGTGACGTACTTTATGGATGACCCCCTAGTGTGCTATTGTGTCATCATTCTTTTTGTAGTAAAGCGACTGGAAAAACAAAAACAATTCCAAAAAATCGTCATTGTAGAAGCTTCATAAGGTCACAAATAAGTCAACACTATACAAACAAGGGTAAGTATTGTGGTGCTCCATTTTAAAGCTGCAATGTCTGAATAAATGAATAATTATACAACATAAAATGGTAGCTAATAACTACATGTGAGGAATGAAATAATGCTTATAAATAAAAAGTAAGGTATCTCTTAAAAACTAATTATTATTCTAGAGTCATCAAATTGTTTATAATTTAAAAGCATATACATGCATACACATATGTAAGTATAGATTAAGGCTTGCAACTGCAAATTGCATATTAAAAATTATTTTGTTCTGCTGTAAGCATTACTTATTGGCTAACATATCCTGGAAACAACACATTACATTGGCCAATACTTTAGGTGCTGTGGAACAGCTGTTTATTACTTTACCATTTATTGCTAGCTCTCTAATCTAAATAGGAATATTGTGGCTCCATTGCACTTTAGCTACTACAATTTTTATTTTAAATTTAATTTCACTGATTTTTCCTTCTACATAAACATTATTTATTTATTTACTTACTTATCACTTGTTTTGAAACATTAATATGCTCTTATCTGCTTTTATACAGACTGGATATCCTCCTTTATAAAAATGTATCATTGTGTGTGATCACCACAATCAAACTAGTTTTATTTCATTTTTGTATAGGTTTTCCTCTACCTAATTTGATAAAATGGATAACACAGGCTTTTTTTGGCATGGTAAATACTCTTACTGACTAAAACCTACCCTGGTGTTCCTCACGCCGGGGTCGGCGGAACAAACGACTAAGATGTATAAAAGAGGCACGCATGGAAAATATCGCGCTGCCAAATTGGTCCAAAATGTTTAGGAGACAGATTCGGTGATGTCTGTCTGTCTGTGCGTAAACTACCCTTTGGAAAAGCACAGCAAAGTGGCCAGCAGTAGGGTTAAGTGTAAGAGTAAAACACACATCAAGAATGTCAATACCATTACCTGGCTCCATAAAGAATTAAGGTAAACAAACCAATTTAGGGTTATCACAACTCACATTTTACAAATCTCCTGTTACTTACATGATTATCGACTTTTACATGCTAGCTATTTATTAACAATTCCTATTACAGCATATTTCAATAGAATCACTAAAATAACATGCATAATAACTTGGTATTTCGAAAAAACATTAAAAAGTCGACATTCATTTTACGTGATAGCCCTACAAAAAAAGAAAGATGTATGAAATCCAGGTATTAAACACATTTTATGGAATTCAACCAATGAATAAAGTTGAGGAATTTGTCAATATAATTTTGCGTATTTTAATTACTTTCTAATCAACTGCATAATACATGCATTGTAATACTTTCAAGTATAATATATGTATATACAATCAAAAAATTTAACCTATTAGGAAATTAGCTTACATGTGTGTCATATTTCATTCAAATTGGTTAAGCATTCTATGCAAATCATAAATATCTAAACATAAATAAACTGTTTAGATTAGTAGGAAGTAGGATTACTACTTTTATGAAAATTATCTATGTAGAAAAGATTGTTAACATCTGTCTTGTAGGCGTAAACTACTCGTTGCCTGGCAACGGTTTGTTTACCTCTGTTCTTAATCGAATTTAGCTCATATATAGGGATATTACATGAAAGACTTCTGACCTTAAAAACCAGGTATTTACTGTATAAAAAAGAAGTTTGTATATCTATACTTAATATATAAAGCTGAAGGGTTTGTTTGAATGCGCTAATCTGGGAACCTATAGGTCCAGGGAGGAAATACTGATTACTTTTAATTAAATGCCTTTTTTGTTAATTTCAACTTTCATAATTCTCTATATAAAATCCATTATGTACGGACATCAGCAGGTCAATTTATTCTATTATCTGTACAAAGTAAAAATTACTCCCAATAAGATTCCAAAAATTAATGCATCTTTTTTATATATTTCAAGCATAAACCATAAACTTTATGTTCATATATAATTGTTTTAACAAAATAGTTACAGAATTTTGTAAAATAAGGTAAAAAGGAAATATTCCAAATAGGCATTTTGATGTGCGTATTTTAAGAAGATTATGGTAGAGAAGCTGTTTTTATGCAATATGTAAAGAAAACCCTGTCCAACCCATAAGGATAATAAAGGTTAGGTAAACACTTAACCAAATATAATATAAAATTTTACATAATCATCATAGTAACAATACTAATGAATTTTGAAATAATCTTTTTTTACCTGGAATTAATTCCAATATCTCCGAAATTTGGTAATTTTTAAAAAGTGACAACACCGGTATTATTATGAGCTAATAGCGACGCGACCACGTCACAGGTGCCGCGTGCCCTGCCCCGCGCCCCCCGCTTTGGGTTGCTTACCGCACATGTATTAAGTTTTACCTCTTTTTGCGAAATAATATTTATTGTTTTAGGGTTTTTTTTTTAAAGTTTAGCCCGGCTTTGTATCCATTAGTAGAATCAGTTATCGATACCTAACAATACCTTCACGGATCGGACAGGGTTTTCTTTAAAATAGTTTTTTTTTTCAGTCAAGTCAGTAAGGTAGTCAGAAAGCACGTTAAGTTGTTGGTCTGCTGAGTACTGTCATTTGTGAATCTTTGACAGTCGTTACCTACAGGTAGTACACCTTTAACCTTTTATACCTTCACGGATCGGACAGGGTTTTCTTTACATATTGTATATGTTTTCTTCGTTGCTGAATATAATGTACAGATTAGGGTTGTAACGGAGCTTCGCCTCCGCACAATTTTTGCGAAGTTATAACGGAGGTTTATTTACGTATTTATATAATAAATAACGCGCAAGCTGCGACGCTCGACAACCGTCCGGCCGCGTTTGAGCGCGAAATGGTCAAGAATCAACTAGTGCGAGGCGGGAATGCGGCAAACACAATGTGTTTCTCCTTAATTTTCATTACAATATTTTTTTTACCAACTATACTACTATTAATGTACGTATTTGAAATAAAAAATTGTTTTAATTAACCATAAATTTAAATTTTTTCTATATGTACTTTCACCTCCGCCTCCGCCTCCGTTAACCTCCGCATCCGCGTAGATAAGACTCGTCGCCTCCGCATCCGCCTCCGCCTCCGTTACAATCCTAGTACAGATCTAAGCTAAGTGTCCCCTAGTGTGGGTTTGTTAGTGTAGACCATATGGTAGACAAAAATATTTCAACTACCCCTAAACCCTACCATTAATCTCCATTGTAATTAATCTCTATATTAAACTCAAATATAAATTTTAAGAAGACAAACTGTTGTTAATTCCGTTGTGAAAATCCATAGCTAAGGATGTAGAGGAGTGATAATAATAGGATAACACAAAGAGAAGATCATCTTGATTCTTGACTAAGTCCATCTTGCTGACCATGGTTTTATTGTTAGTAATTTACTGTTTTAAACTTTAAAGTCCTCCTTTATCATTTGTGGCTTCAAGTTACAGCTGTTGAACATAATGCTGCATTGCTTAAGTAAGCCTACACGCCACTTCCTGGCAGCTAAATTATGTACTATGAAATTGAGAAGGACAGGCATTTTGTGCCATTGCCTTATATAATTTTTGCATTCAAAAAGTCCTAATTTGTTAGCCTACCTTTTTTATATTGCTTGAAATTATGAGCAGATGAGTTGTAGCAATGGCGCCGATTCTGTTGTTTACAAACTAAACTAATTTTAAGTTATGTGCATCTTTTTCTTTTCATTTCATTAAGAGAAGGATAGAAGGAATAAAAGGAACATTTTAATATTTTCCTGTCAAATTAAGATACTCCACAGACAGTTACGACGCGAATATAAACATGGCGACTAAAAATACGCCAGTTTATGTCAGGAGCGCACTAATTTGACAGGTGTGAACTGTCAATTTATCTTCTGTCCTTTTCTTAACGTAATGGAAAGAAAAAGATGCACATAACATTAAATTAGTTTAGTTTGTGAATAACAGAATCGGCGCCAATGTCAGTAATATTTAATGTAGGTGCCAGACTGCCAGTACATATGCCTTTCTATCTAATGTCTCTTTAAGCTCATTTCATTTTGTTTCGTAAACAAAGCCTATTTAAATAAATGAGTACAGTCGTCCTCCGTGGCGCAGCGGTCAACACGCCTGCCTGCGGCGTGGAGGCCCTGGGTTCGATCCCCGGCCAGGTCATTATGGAAAACGATGTTTTCCTGATTGGACTGGGTCTTGGATGTTCATCTATATATGTATCTTTATAAATATAGTATCGTTGAGTTAGTATCCCATAACACATGTCGCGAACGTTGGGGCTATCTCAATCTGTGTGATTTGTCCGTATATATAATTAAATAAATGAGTTTTGATTTTGAGCTATTATCAGTGCCCATTTACTACCATTCTCCTACAGATGAGGATGGGTGCAATTAAAATCATAACAAGCCTCATTAATATTTTGTTCCGAATGAAAGTTAACTGTAGTGAATGAGTTTATAATTGAATATTTATTTATTTAAGGTACATCAACAACACAAACATGGTTATTTAAATTTGTAAAGGTCTTATTCTAGTGTTAGTGTCAATAACAGAGTGCACAAAATATTTAAGTATTTCATATTGTTGTTAATATTATTTTTGTCATTAAGAGATAATACTGACCATGGTATAAATATACATCTGCCTAGCCTTTTTCCAGTCCAAATGTAGCTCAGTACGAGTATTTAAGATGGGCGGCCGCACTGGGTAATACAATGCCCTTTGGTAAGACTGGCTGAGACTTTCGAGCACCTGACTACCTGTAACGACTGTCAAAGATTCACAAATGACAGCACTCAGCAGACCAACAACTTAACGTGCTTTCTGACTACCTTACTGACTTTGAAAAAAAAAACTATTTTTTTATCAGTATTTATTTTTACTAGGGGCTTCGCGCGACTTCGTTCGTGTTTTTTTATGCTCCGCTCCTATTGATCGCAGCGTCATGTTGTATAGGATAAAGCCTTTTTGGATTAATGGGCTATCCAACGCAAAAAGAATTTTTCAAATCGGGCCAGTAGTTCCTGAGATTAGCACATTCAAACAAACAAACATACAAACAAACTCTTCAGCTTTATATATTAGTATAGATTCATTTAGTAACTTTGCTACCCTCACTTCTTTAATTTTTTTAACTGAAGTAGGTAACACAGTATTTATTTAAATCATCTTAATCTTTTGCAGCCATCTGTGAAGGTGGTTATGATGAATACAATTAATTGCATGCATTTCAGTTATCGATATACCATATTGTTTTGTAGATGTTTTTACGCATGCTTGAGCCTTGAGGTCGTTGAACTGAGACCAGGACTTCTTGTCAGTGCGGTGCGGCTGACAAGATGTGGTGACGTAGGAAGGCGTTTTTAATCTCAAGGTTACAACGTCTTCCTCGTGCTTTTTTTATCGTATCTCATGTGTTTTTGACTCCAGTCAAGAAAAGACGTTTTCCTTAGAAACTGCGTCATTGTATCGGCTCAATACATATATCGTGATTTATCGAAAATTGTATTGGGCTCTTGTGATCAATTAGTTTCGTACTGCCTCGTTGACGGACCTATAGACAATCTATAATGTAGTGAAATGGTCAAAGAGCTTTTAAATCATCTAAATACCTACCTACCCTACTGTGTTTTCTAATGTACGCATAACAGCACAGGAGTTCTAGAATAGACAGCAGACTAACCTTTTCATGCTATGTTGTCAATATCGTGATTTATCGAAAATTGTATTGGGCTCTTGTGATCAATTAGTTTCGTACTGCCTCGTTGACGGACCTATAGACAATCTATAATGTAGTGAAATGGTCAAAGAGCTTTTAAATCATCTAAATACCTACCTACCCTACTGTGTTTTCTAATGTACGCATAACAGCACAGGAGTTCTAGAATAGACAGCAGACTAACCTTTTCATGCTATGTTGTCATATTTCTACTATTCTATTCTATTTCCCTCTGTGGCAATGGTGACGTTGTCGACAATTCTGCCTGTCAGATATATGAAAACTAAAATTGTAAATAATAATTTCTTCACAACACTGAATTTAATGTGAAACTTGTTGACGAGTGATCGTAGCTAAACTGAAGCAAATGAATAGAAAAATAGGGTTAATTATATTCTTAAATATCAAGCACTAGTTTATAATTATTAAAGATTTTTTTTTATTACTATTTCAATTTTGTCTCTAAAGTATTAAGCCTCAATGTTAATTAGAAATAATTGATAGTATCGGGTAGCTTGTCCTGCTGTTGTCCGTACATAGAGGATCACACAAAAATACTTAAATCATAATGATGAGTCTTTCAAAAGCATTCATTAATAGATCTGAAACAATTGTCAATTAAAATACGAGTCTATGCACTACTCTTTTGAACAGACCAAAATGTTAAAAAAAGAACCTACCTATCTCATGAAATTGTAAACAAATCTAGTTACACTAACTGCTGAACCCAATTACATATGTATCTGTCACTGGTTTTGGCATAATGGAAAAGAAAAACTTATCTATCTGTGATTGTTACGTCTTAAATATTCTATTACCAGCATTCTGTATAAATATACAGTGAAACCTGGTTAAGTGAGACATCAAGGGACCTGCATTGTCGTATCACTTATAGAGGTATTCCACTTACCCAGTGTTATATACAGGTATAAATAAATATCTGTCTCATTTACAGAGGTTTGTGCATATACTTAAAGGTAATCATACAAATGAATGAGTAAACAAACAATGTTATCTCAGTTACAGAGGTTTATGCATATAAAATTTACTCGCTGTCTCAGTTATAGAGGTAACTATGATGATAAATCGAAAGAACAAATCCCAGAAGTAGAGGCTTACCTCGTCCCACTAACAGAGGTAATTCAGTGCCAAAGTGTTGGGACCTCAGCATGAGTTTCAGTTGTAGAGGTTTCTCACTTATCCAGGTCCCACTTAACCAAGTTTCACTGTATTATACTGGCTACCATCAGTAGCTACCTGTCAATAGGTTAAAGGGTGCGGCCGTAATAGGACTTCTCAAACGTATTTTTAATACCCGTGGCACACATAGTTATACCAATGATGTGGATTCTATATCTTTTAAGATTCCTGTTTTGGTTTACGAGGAAACAGCATTTCAATAGAATCGTTAGATCAAAATGCGTCACTGTCTTAAGGCGCTGTGCTCAGTAAAAATAGGCTCCAAAAACAGTTTTTTAGCCAAATGTATACATTTCAGAGCAGCCAAAAATTTATATGTTAATCTTGATTATATGTAGCAGGAAGCCATTGTTTTCAAAACACGTTTTGAATTAATTTTCTCGATAGAAAAAAATCCTAAAGTAACCCCTAAAATTGGATTTATAACAGTTGTAACTGTATTATTAATCATCAAATCTTGATAAAATTGAGAAGAGCGATGTAAAATATAATAGTAAATGAAACCATTGTTTTTGTTTATCGATTTAACTAAGATATTCTAAAATAAATAATGTATTTAATGATAAATAACGTGAACGAAACGTCGCTCAATCGCGGCGTCCATTGCCTTCTCTTTCACTTACCTATGTCACCCTACTGACCTATGTCAGTTTTTGCTTTACCCCGCACAGAAAATAATTATATTTACGTGTCTGTTTGTTGATGAATAATCATATTTCGTTTTTGCCCGGGTTCAAACCCCAGGTTTACATTATATGCTTTTTGTAGATTTTAATTGAAATAAATGCTTTTTAATTTACTGTTGTATTTTTGCCGATATTTTATTTGATTTTTTTCTGTAATTATTCTTTCTTTTTACTTTTTCGCGGCAAAATTTTCTTCACCTGTATGTGTTCGGGTTCAAACCCCAGCTTTACGTTGTATGCTTTTTGTTGGATTTCTTATTTGCAATTGTTTTTGTTTTTAATTATTATTAATTTAGCTGATTTTCTGTATTTTTTGTAGTAATTGTTCCATCTTTTTAAATATATTCTATTTGTAACAATTATAATGCAAACTAATATTTAAAATCAATTCGTTATAATTTTCTTTCTACAAATTTCTAGAAATTAATAATAAATAATAATAATAAGCCTTTATTTAACCATGAATTTCTTAGTTCATAATATAATTTAACAAACGAAAAACAATAAAAATAACAGTTAATTTCATAATAGTTCAAAACAGTAAATTTAGATTTCATTTTGTTGCATTATTCATGGCCCCTTTCAGTATAGGCCTCCTCCAAGTGCCTCCATCTATTTCAATCTTTTTGTGTGGTGTCATCATTCTAAGCACTCGTACAAACCCGACTTCGATAAGAGTTGCAGTTTTGAAGAAAAAATCTTTTATTTTTTTAAATATCCGAAAATGCATTTTTTTAACAGTTACTCTAAACAGCTGTTTATAAATAGTAATTTCTAGAAATGATATATTTCTAACAGTTTCATGAAAAAAGGACATAACACAAAAAATTTAAGCAGAACGGACAAAGCGCATTATAAAAATAAAAAAGAAAACAAAAGTAATAATAAAAAATGAAAATATGTATAAAATATACATTTTCGAAAATCGCAAGGTAAAGTAAACGGATGTGGGATTCGAACCTGGTGCTCGTCTAATGCGAACCGGGACTGTGACGAACAGAGCCAACCATGCTTCGCGGTTGGGTTGTGAAATTACGCTTCTAACTGTAGATGGAATAGAGAATGGTTGGTATAGATTTAATAGAACGTGCGTATTTCTCGATGCACGACGCCTCACGCATCGATGTACTCGCGCGGAGCGCCCCGCGCCCCGCAGTGGGCGGGCCTAGTCGTGTCCCACTTCGTCTGCTTCACCCCCTCAAATACCTAAAAGTTGGCTATTCACAGCGTCTTAACTGTCTACGAGAATTCCGTAAGCTAAGCATCTATATCTGGGAAAGGCTACGTAGGTACGTTGCTTGTTGTGAGGTGACTTTATTGTTTCACTTTCTCGTCCCATGTGTTTACAATGATAGCTCTTCGTCTGGAATAATCTGCCTGTCAGTGTTGGCACACTGACGTATTGCCTAATGGGACAACACTGATGTGTAGTGAAGTATAGAGCAATGAAATCCTAAATCTATGTGAAGAACAGACGTTCATTAACTCATTAAAAACTTAATAAACGATTATAAATTGTTAATGAAGGCCGGTATCAACTCCAGGACAAGCCGCTTTTCACATAAACTACTGCACGTCGTTTACTCCCGCGCCACCAGTGTATGTCTGCTACAATAGCATTATAAAAGCATAACTTTGTAGCGGGAGCTTCTAACGTTAAAAAATAAACGACGCCTCATACTGACCTCACACGAATTCTGCATCTCGCAAGCAGAGTTCACCGTGCAATTAGCATACATACAACTTCCCCAGATCAAACTTCTTTTTTTTCGGTGTGGAAATCCTCATCGGATGTCCGCCGCCCTAGGGTGGACGACGGGGTCTGTCAGACTTTTACTGGCTAAAACCACCCCGGTGTCTCTTCTATCACGAGCGCGCGTGGGGCCGCGGGAGTCTAAATTCTTCCGCAGCCCCACACTCTCGTGCTGGCCTGGTCTGTCCGGGCCTCGTCTCCGGCACGGGGTAGTGGGGTGTTAAGCTACCCCGTGCATCGCCTCAGACGCTGACACTGAGGCAAGTGCCCGCCAAACTCAACACCCGTCTGGTCGGTGGATTTTCCCTTTTCTGTGGAGGATGACTGAACTTTATACCCTGTTCCTCTTGCCTCCACACCTTATAGCCGGAGACTGCCCGCTAAGATACAGCCACGGAGCCAAAAGAATACAGCAGTGCGATTCTGTAACCAATATCGTAAAAACTTAGGCGAAGTGAGTGTGGAGTTTGTTTCATTTCCAACTAATGCTACTAATGCTAGGGACTGACAGCTACTGTTGACTTCACCTAGAAATTGTAATAGATTCGAACAGCAGCCATAGCCCAGTTTGGAGGACAAGGTTGAATCTATTGTATTTATCTACCCAATGCAGTTATGAGACTTGACCGAAAGAAGTGAAAACTGAAATCATTATTATGTTAACAAGAAAAGAGAACACAAAAGTTATAGGTAGTGGTGATGCAATCTATACCATTGTATACTTGTATACACTATACATACACAATATACCTATATAATGTATCTATGTATATCTGGCTGTAGCGATTATGGTGCCAGGCCGGTCACGCTTACGCGAATTGTATTCTTATTCCATCCAACAAGAGTGCTCAAGGTCACTAAAGAAGTTTTTACTTCAAAAATAAACAAGTCGCCAAAAAAGATGCAACGATTAAATATTATTAATTATGCCTGGTGTAGACCGTGGAAGCTCGTAAATAACATCATATTTTCGGACCAAAATCGATAAAATGTCCACCCAATAGGTATATTTTGGGTCACATTTCCGCCGTAACGCCTTTATACCTAGGTATTTGCACAGTCATTATCACATTGATTCAAATTGGTTCACTCAATTTAGTCGTAGGTGGCAAGCTGCATGATTGGATGTGTTTATCGTATCTTTTTTTTTATGCGAGTAGGTTTGAAATCAAAGTCAAACAAATGTCAACGAATATACCTATCGTTACTTTGATCGTAGTTGTTTTTACAGAAGCTTTGCAAACAAAGCATATACATATTTAGGTATGTACATTTAAGATGTTACTGAGGTTTTAAAATATTGCTTTGGGTTAAATCCGCCCACTATGTACAATTTTTACCCGACTGCCAGGAAGGGTAATATTTTTAGCGCATACCTATCTTGAATCTCCCGAACCGCTAAACGAATTTTCACTTTTGTGGTATCGTTAGATTTGTTTTAATAGCTCAAGTATTGTATGGGTGACAGTAAAAAAAAAAAAAAAATGGCGGATGTTCGACGCCATATTTTGAGGGGGGTATCAAAATGAAAGATTTTTTACACTGATTTTAAATAAGTATACAAACATATTAATAAAGAAGAAAACTAAAAAGATGGAAATAAAAAAAATATTATATACTAGCGTTCCGCCCGCGGCTTCGCCCGCGTGGAATTCAGTTATATCGCGCTTTTTAAATTTCCCTCGGGAATATAATTTTTTTTTTAAAGGTAGCCTATGTCCTTTCTCAGGGTCTAAAGATTGTCTATGCCAAATTTCATCAAAATCGGTTGAGAGGTTTAAGCGGCAAAGCGTAAAAGACAGACATACAGAGTTACTTTCGCATTTATAACATTAGTATGGATAAACAAAAAGACCCGTCTGCTTAAACATTACTTAAAACTAGTTTCAACCAATCAAATGGCTTGAAACGAGACTTAAGTAGAGCTTGAGTTTTGAGTGACGTTCTGTAATACGGACCTTAGCTAGATAAACGAGTGTTCCATAGAACAGTTCCCCAACTGCCACTGTTTGTTTATGCAGGTGATTTTTTTGCTTTTATATAATATTTTTTTATGATTTTTATAATATTTGTAGTTTTTATAATGTAGAATATCTCTTCTACCTCTTGGTCAATAGGCGATAAACTTTGCCTGTACGTGTATCTTCTATAAATACAAGTAGGTAAATAAATTTGATGTGTTTGTAAAGTTAAAATAGCAGGTTCTCGCAACATGCATGTGGAGATAGATACTGGCGCCGATTCTGTTGTTCACAAACTAAACTAATTTTAAGTTATGTGCATCTTTTTCTTTCCATTTCGTTAAGAAAATGACAGAAGATAAAATGTCAGTTTAGACCTGTCAAATTAGTGCGCTCCTGACGTAAACTGGCGTATTTAGACGCCATGTTTATAATCGCGTCTAAACTGTCTATGGAGTATCTCAATTTGACAGGATTAAATTAAAATGTTATCTTCTATCCTTTTCTTAACGAAATGGAAAGAAAAAGATGCACATAACTTAAAATTAGTTTAGTTTGTGAACAACAGAATCGGCGCCACTGTTACGGGCTGGGGGTACTAAAACTCCGGTTAAGGGGATAGATACCCTCGAGCGGCCAAAAACGCTCATCTTTCAAAGTTTATTCCTCCAGAATGCCTTGATCAAAAATTTTGAAAAAAATATATTATAATCATAGATTCAAGCACAACATATTTAGTGTTTATTATTTTCTATACGGCCTATATTTACGTCAAAAGAAAAATATTTCTACACGGCGTGTTTTAACTTTTAAATCGATATTTCTCTTAAAGCGCTTAGACTTTTTTAAATATTCTTACTCGCAGTAACGTGTATCTGTAAGAGCTATAGAATCATAGTTCTATTTTAAAATTGATGAAATATTTAATAAGAAAAGTAATAAAAATGAGTGTCCGTACGAGTTTCCGCCTTGCGAGGTTCAGAGGGGCTCTATGCGGGACGCGGGCGCGGGCAGGGTTGCCAACTGTACGAGGTTCCTCGTACAAATACGAGATTTGTGGTCTTCTGTACGAGGTACGAGGATGATATGAACCTCGTACAAAAATGTACGAGATTTTCATATTGTAGGAACTTCACACGTAAATCGCATAGATTTTCTGATTGACTGATTGACGGTATAGGTTAGAGTTCCACTTTGATGAGCTTTTTTTTGTAACACTAAGTACTTCGAGTGCAACGAAGTATTTTTAGTGATTTTGTGTATAATTATTGAATGTTTGCATTTATTGCCGCGCTGGAACGCTTTACGTGATTTTATATGATGTTTTATTTTGATACTAGCTTTCCGCCCGCGGCTTCGCCCGCGTGGTGTTCGATTATATCGTGCTTTTCAGATTTCCTTCAGGAACACCAAATTTTTCCGGGATAAGAAGTACCCTATCTTTTAATCCGGATTTCTAACTTTACGTCTACAAAATTACAAAGCAATCGGTTCAGTAGTTACAGTGTGAAAGCAGAACAAACAAACTAACAAACTCACTTTCCCATTTATAATATTAGTATGATTCGGTTATATCGCGCTTCCAGATTCCTTCGGGTTAAAGTTATTTCTAAGTAGGACATGCAATACCGGTTTACCGGTTTTCATTTTTACCGCCTTTTCTCCTTTCGTTTTTTTTTCGTAACTATAAAATTACCGGTAAAAAAAATATAAAACCGGTAATTTACCGGTTTTATGTTTTTGGGCAACGTTGTTCATTTATTCACGCAAACGTCAAACTTTCCATTATATGTAATGTTTGACACTTGACAGTAGCTTTGACGTAAGCGTTTGTGACGATTCGTGTCATTCATTAGTTTGTATAACTGTACTGTACAACGAGCTAGACGAACGTAGCCAGTCTTACTAGCTTGGCAGTGCAGGATTGAATACCGTATTGGTGGGGCCAGAGCACTTATCGGTAAACTAATCTGCTTCAGGGAATGTGATACTCGTCCTAGAGTGATACGCTTTGTAAGGCGGGTATTTTCAGGTACAAATACCAACCTACAGGATTATGCGACCCGTTTCAGAGAGCACATCTACTTCCTGAAGCAGAAAATGTACGGTACACCCAGAATCGCACTTTCTAAAACAATGAAAGGTGGGTTTATCGACCAGACCAAGGTGGCTGACACTTAACTTCTGGATGACGATGCCATGTGTTCATTCTGGCGCAGTATCTGTTTTGTGCCTGTCGCTTTTTTGGATCAAATGGTTTTCAAGGTTGCACGCTCGCTTGAGTCTGGTTCGCTACCTCAGTTCCTAACAACTAGAGTAACCCACCTGCTCCGTAAATCAGGTAGCACTGCGGAACCCAAAAATTATAGGCCCATCACTTGTTTACCGACCATCTTTATAGTTCTTACATCCAATTTTAAAGTTAAAATTAACAAACATATTGACAGCAACTCATCATGTCTGCCTCTCAAAATGGATGTAGGAGCGGCTCCCGCGGTACTAAGGAGCTACTCCTTAATAACATGGCCATTACCCAACAAGTTCGTCGTTCCCAAAAAGATCTATCGACATGTTGAATAGTTTTTTTTTTTATATTGCCTTTCTCGCACACCAGCTCCTCACATATGTAACAAATACTAGACTGAGTAATTGTACGGTTTTAGCTATAAACAAAACATTGTGAGGAGAAATAAATGAATAATAATTATTATTATTATATAATAAGGCCTATTATGACTTGGTGCCACATACAAGGCTCATGCGGGTGATGGAGTTCTATAAAGTTGATGCAACTCTGCACACCATCTTGATGACGTGTATGGCTAATGGAGGACGGTCCTTCGCTATCCTGGATATCGAGATATTCATGGGAATAGCGATCCGAGCCAGGTCTATTCCAGGGCGATACTTTGAGTCCACTTTGATTTTGCTTAGCCTTGAATCCTCTAAGTACACTGCTGGAGAATACACGTCTAGACTATCGGCTGAGGAGAGGTGATCAAGTTATATCGCACCTCCTTTACATGAGTGACTTAAAATTCATTGCTCCCCACAAATTTCAACTGAAGGAGCTACTGAAAATTACTGAAACTTTCAGTAGCGTTATCAGGATGGAATTTTGTGTGGATAAATGTGGGTCATGCATGTAAAGCGAGGAGAGATTGCGGCATCCATGGGAACCCAACTCACGTTCCGTAAACCTTAGAGCGCTCTCTGCATCTGAAACCGTCGAATGCTTTATACCAGTAACATTGATACCCAACGTATCAATGTTACTGGTATGAAGCAATCGCTGAAGAAACGTTTCGCATCTCATATCCATCTTCACATCGCTGAAAAAAGTAATAAATAGTCTTCTATTAAGCGGAAAGGTACGAGCCTTCAACGTTTGGATCATCCCGATTTTATGTACTCTTTCAGCATACTAAAATGGACTCGGTCGACACCCTGGATAGGAGGGTCCGTACGGTGCTGACTACAATTCAATTGCAACACCCACTGACATCGGTTATGAGGCTGTATTAGTGTATACCCCGCGAAAAAGTGAAAGTTGAAGCTTTTTAAATGTTAAGACCCTCCACAATCGCGAGATATGCAGGGAATATTTCCTAAAAACCGACGTGGGAATGCATCGAGATGTGGGCGCGGTTGACAAGGGACTCACTCCGCTCTCCTTGCATTGGCTAAAAAGAACTGGTGCAAGCCAGTATACCTACTTGACACTAAAGATCGCATGGAGGTTTAGCAAGCTACATTGAGGTTATTTCCGGGTTCTCCACGGGCATGATGTAGATTTACCAGCATCCGTTGGCTGGCCGCGTTTTGAAAATGAAAATTTACGCTTGACTGCGCCAAAGGAAAGGTCATGGTTTTAAAAATTGTGTTTGTATGCTCATTTTAAGCAATATGTAACATGTTCACTACCATTGTACCTGGTATTAGGGGTCGCAAACCGGTATACCGAATTTCGAAAATACCGGAATACCGGGCCAAATTTAGGTCTTATTAATACCGGTATTCATTTTACAAAAACTGGGATATTCGGTATTTTCGGTTTTAGTAAAATAAATACAAAGAGATAAAGTTATGCTCTATCTAATTCAAAATACGTGCGCGCAAATCACACGCCTTCGCTGGTTAAGCCCGATAGAACTCTGACTATTACGGCGAGAAAGAAAGCAGGTCTCTTTGCATCTCTCTTTGGTTACAATTCACGTCTTGATACTCTAGTAGTGCTACTCCTTGAATTTTCTTCACTTCGCCACATGCCCGAGGTTCGCATTAGAAACAAGGAGGTTCTGAGAGTACTGTGTCGTCTGGACGTGAATAAGGGTAGTGGACTAGATGGCATACCAGCGATTGTTCTAAAGGCGTGTTAGCGATTGTGCGCCCGAGTTGTCTCCTGTATTGACGCGCTTGTATCGATTCTCATTTAGAACTGGTGTAGTGCCCAAGTATTGGAAGCTTTCCAACGTGCAGACCGAGCCCAGAAACGAAAGTCGTGCCGATCCTTCCAACTGTCAACCGATTTCAATAACCTCCATTACCTGCTAAATTATGGAGCGTGTATTGAACTGTCGCCTCTTGACATATCTGGAAGGTATCGATTTCCTCAGTGGCCAACAGTACAGGTTTCGCCGCAGTCGGTCAACTGGGGAACTACTAGTGTATGACACACACTTGTGAGGTGAGGCTCTCGAGAAAAATGCGGGAACGATTGCCATCTCCCTAGATGTCTCGAAGGCCTTCGACCGGCTATGGTACGCTGGCCTTTTGAGTGAGCTTCCAGCGTACGGAATTTCTCCTGACCTGACTACACAGTAAAAGACATCCTGACTGAATGGTCCCTCCGAGTCGCCGTCGACGGGTGCTCATCGGAGCTCATGTCGACTAATGCCGGTGTTCCTCAGGGGTCTGTTCTCTTGCATCTCTGTTCCTGCTGTATATAAACGATCTGCTGATGCCCGGTATCTATGAGTATGCAGATGACGGTACAGTTGTGGAGAGCTGATATCTGCTGGGTGGGGCTGGTAAGGAAGCAATCCGGTCCGAAAGAGGCTATGGTAGAGCATACGAATGTTGCACTACAGGCAGCCTCCGAATGGGGCGAGGCCAATCTTGTGGCATTCAATGCCTGCCAAAACACAAGCGTCTATTCACCGCCAAAAAGAGCCCGTTCATCTTGGCGCAGGTGCGTTTATGTGGTGTGGAGTACTGCCGCATTTGTTGGCTGATGCTGCAAAATGCCACCTGGAAACTTTGGATTCAGTGAAGAGACATACGAAGAGGCTAATTGGTGGCCAAGATTTGGTTCAAAACGGTCTCCTAAGCCTGGAGTACAAGCTAAGAGTGGCCAGCCTGTCGGTGTTCTATAATCTATAGGATGCATTTTGGAGAGTGCACGAGGGCATTGCATGATTTAACTCCCCTTCTCCGTTCCATCATCGGACAACTCGTCGTACGGCGAGTATCCACGCTTATGTTGTTCACCCCTCTACAATCCGGACGAAGCGTTTGGCCTCGCCTTTTATACCGCGTACATCGACGGACAGAAACAATTTTCAAGCGACGGTATTTCAGTCTAACTACAATTTAAGTGTCTTCTAGGCTAGATTGAATAGGCTCTTAATAAACTACCGCGCTTTACCTTCAACGATTGCATCACTTACCATCAGGCGGGATTGCGGTAAAGCACTAGATTATAATTATTATAAAAAAAAAACGGCGATAGCCGATCTTCCCGCGCAATGATTATCGAACTAGCCTATGGTGTGGCGCGAACGATGCACGTGAGTTGAACTTAGTTGCGACCGACAAGTATCAAAATTTCTATTTCAACTATTTTCACGTCATTGCGTGTTTTGTTGGTGTTGTGGTTTGTTTTTGTTATCCACACACGGTTTTTTTCTTACTATTTCATTCTGCGCTTAGGTAACTACTTACTAAGTATTCCTCCTTAACCTAATCTAACTTTATTATACTACATTTGTTAACTTTTTCTTAATCCCGAAAATATCAAAAATACCGGATTATCGGTATTGGTCTGGAGCCAATACCGAAAATACCGGTTGTGCTTAAATGGTTCGGTATTGCGACCCCTACCTGGTATACTTACTTATTTTCTGCTTTAAGACTACCTAATCACATTATTAATATTTTTGAAAAAAATATATAAATTTATCGTTTTTACCGGTTTACCGGTAAAAATATTTCAATTATCGTTTTTTACCGGTAAAATAAAAATTACGCTAATTGCATGCCCTATTTCTAAGGCCACACCCTGTTCATTCCTCCAATAAAAATTAAGAACATCTCAAAAAAAATCGTCAAGTTTTTGCTAAGTCCAAAACAATAATATTTTCCTTCCCTTAAAAAATATATAATTGATACTTGTAATTTAATCCGTATGAAACTTGATTAAATTTCCCCAATTTTTTTTCTAGTAGGTAAATCAAAACAATTTCTTTTTTTCATTCTTTAAGTTCATTAGTCTCAGGTGTTCATTACCTAAAATATGGTCAGCTAAATTTTTAAACAATATGTATTCTAAATAAAATGCACCTATTTAAGTCTGACCTGTGAGTTTTATTTAGATGATGGAGTTTCCGGGATTTTCTTTTAAGTCCTGGTAAGTATCAATGGGAATTATACCAAAAACGCTAAATGCTAAATAATAACTATAAATAAAAAGAATAAACCGGTTCCCATTTTGCATTAATCATTTTTATAAATTAATATTTGTTTTCCCTTTTTTAAATAAAAAAATCCCTGCAACGCAGTATCGAAAACAACATAATAAAAGTAATTACCTAATATGTTTCACTTTAGGGCATGAGTTTTGATACCACGTAATTCTATATTAGGTACTTTTTAGACAGAATAGTATACTTTATAGACATGGTATGGCATTCTACGTTTGTTGCGAGCCGTCCGCGCTCGAAGCAAGCGAGTAGGAAATGTGCACGTAAATATGATGCGGGGTGCGCGGGGCTTTTTGCCTAGCCCCGCCCAGATGCGCAAGGTCATCGTCGTTACTAATCGCCTTAAGGGTTGCGAAGTTTATTGGCAACGAAGGTATAGATCGGGCCAAACATCTAGTCCGCTCTGAAGTTGCTTCGCGCAATTGTATTGCAGGTGTATTAATATATATATATATACGTATAAATATATTCAAATTGTATGCGTGACTGTACAAATGGGCGAAGCAACTTCAGAGCGGACTAGATGTTTTGCGCGATCTATACAGTCGATTGTAGGCAATGACAAGTAGAATGTCGCTGACGTTGCACCGAAGTCTTCACTTACGTCCACGAAGTACCTATTGTAAACGCACAATAACACTACAGATGATACTTCACGTAGTCTACTGTGACGTAGTACTCAAACTTCTCGTTACAGTTGTCGCAGTAGGTATTCTCAATTATCGCTTCTTATCTGTCGCTTGTTCTCGTATCGCTAGTCGAAAGCAGACTGACTCTGCGCCGGCGCCACGGCGCTATATATAGGTCAGCTGATCGAACATTCCAGATTCGTCTAGACGTAATAATAATAGCGCATAACTTCGAGGACATTCAGTAAGTACCTACGGTAATTCCCGGAAACGGGGACGTCTGTTTGTTTTGACCAATCTTCCAATTGATTTACATTCGACTTATTGACAGGTAGCTGATGTTACAAGGAATAACTAAGGCACTATTTATTCTTCTTCAGCCTATAGATGTCCACTGCTGGACAAAGGCCTCCCCCAAGGCTTTCCACGCTGACCGGTCTTGTGCTGCCCGCATCCATCGGCTTCCCGCGACCTTCACCAGGTCATCGGTCCACCTTGTTGGGGGTCTCACTACGCTGCGTCTTCCAGTACGTGGCCGCCACTCCAGAACCTTACTGCCCCATCGGCCATCGGTTCTACGAGCAATGTGCCCTGCCCACTGCCTCTTAAGTTTAGCGACTCGCAGAGCTATGTCGGTGACTTTGGTTCTTCTGCGGATCTCCTCATTTCTGATTCGATCACGCAGAGAAACTCCTAGCATAGCTCTTTCCATTGCCCTTTGTGTGACTCTGAGCCTTCGTATGAGGCCCATTGTGAGCGACCACGTTTCAGTTCCGTAAGTCATCACTGGCAACACACACTGGTCAAAGACTTTAGTCTTGAGACACTGTGGTATCTTGGACGACGAGAAGATGTAGCGTAGCTTCCCGAACGCTGCCCAACCGAGCTGGATTCGCCGAGACACCTCTTTCTCGAAGTTGGACCTACCTAGTTGGACTGTTTGTCCCAGGTATACATACTCGTCAACAACTTCGAGTGCAGAGCAACCAACTACAATTGGAGTGGGTGCGACATGAGAGTTCGACATGATCTTCGTCTTATCCATGTTCATTTTTAGACCCACTTGTTGGGAAGCTCTGCTGAGGTCTTTGAGCATTTTGCCCAAGTCTTCCAGGGTCTCAGCCATGACCACGATATCATCTGCGAAACGGAGATTAGTGATGTACTCGCCGTTGATGTTGATGCCATCCTTTCCAGTCCAGGAGCTTAAAGACATCTTCCAACGCAGCAGTGAACAATTTATGAGATATGACATCTCCTTGTCTCACTCCACGCTGCAGTTGGATCGGTTTCGAGTCCTGATCCTGGAGACGGACTGACATGGTGGCGTTTTTGTACAAACACTTTATCACCTCAATGTATCGATGGCAAATTTGGCACCGCTGGAGAGACTGTAGCACCGCCCAAGTCTCAATCGAATCGAAGGCCTTCTCATAGTCCACAAACGCCAAGCATAGTGGTTTGTTATACTCCTCGGACTTCTGTATAACTTGCCGCAGCATATGAATGTGGTCTATGGTGCTAAAGCCTTTTCGGAAGCCTGCTTGTTCGGGAGGCTGGAAGTCGTCGAACCTGCGAGCGAGACGATTCGTGATGACCCTAGAAAACAGCTTGTAGACATGGCTCAGGAGGGATATCGGTCTGTAGTTTTTTAGGAGGGTATTGTCACCTTTTTTGAAAAACAAAACCACCACGCTCCTGTGCCACGCCTTAGACGTTTCGCCTTTAAGAATGACGGAATTAAATAGCTTCTGAAGCGCTTTAAGAACCGGTTTGCCACCCGCTTTCAGAAGCTCAGCCGTAATTCCATCATCTCCAGCCGCCTTATCGTTCTTGAGCTGTTTCATGGCCATACCAATCTCGTACAGGCTGACGTCCGGGATATCGTCGGTGTAGTGTCGGGTTAGTCTGGCTCTAGGATCATTAGCCAGGCTTACAACAGGTGCGTGTGTTGATGTGTATAACTCTCCGTAGAATTTCTCAATCTCACCCAAAAGCTCGGGCTTGGAAGTGACGATCCTACCATCCCCAGTCTTCAGCTTCGCAAGTAGACTCTGTCCAACAGACAATTCTCTTGCGAACACTTTGGAGCCTTTGTTCCGCTCGATAGCCTCTTTAATACAATTTGTATTAAATTGGCGTATATCGCGAGTTAGAGACTTTGAGATTTGTCTATTAAGGCATCTGACACGCGAAGCGTCATCAGGGAATTTTAGGATCACCTCCCGTCTTTCTTCCATTAGCCGGCGGGTGGGACCGGAGATCTTCTGTCCTTTTGAACGGAGGGTTTTGTAGAACTTAGACCCTTCCGTTTGGAGAGTTTCCACAAACCTGTTGTTGTAGTCGTCCACATCTACGCATTCACCGAGGCATTCGAAGCGGTTTTGTAGTTTGATCGGAAAGCTCTCGGGGTTTTGGAGTTGTGTTGACGCTGGACGGAGCGTAGACTTCATAAGTCGAGAGGGTTCGAGCCTAATGTTGAGGTTCAAGATGCCTCTAACAATACGGTGATCACTCCCGGTTTTAACCGCATGGATCACGGAGACATCGTTGAACACTTGCCTTCTCGTTGACATTATGAAGTCTATCTCGTTTTTGGTCTGACCATCGGGGCTGAGCCAGGTCCACTTGCGGTGCAATGGTTTCTTGAAAAAAGAATTCATCGCAAAGAGTCCTTCCTTTTCCATGAAATCCATTAGCATCTGACCTGCTTATTATGGAGGGAAGTGGAAAAAATATCTTTTTTCTTACTCCTCCGCTATTCTTTTCTGATTAATTTCGTTGCGGGACCCAAGACAGTTGAAACATTTCTCCGGGACTCGTTGAGCTTCATTGCTCGGCGTTTTTCTGGCGGTCTCCACTGTTGATTCTGGCTTTCAGGAGTTGCAGTGGGTTGGAAACAGTGTGGCGGGTTTTGTCCCATAAAAAAAAAAAAAATAGCATCTGACCTCTGGAATTCCGATTTCCAACTCCAAATTGCCCCTCTTTCGTCTCGTCCGCCTCTCGCATGCCCAGTTTTGCGTTAAAGTCCCCCATGACAACGGTGTAGTGGGTTTTGGAGGAATGTATGGCTCTACTGACGTCCTCATACATAGCCTCCACCTCATCGTCAGAGTGTTTAGACGTCGGGGCGTAGACCTGTATAACCTTTAACGAATATCGTTTTGTTATTCTGAGTACAAGGTACGCCACCCGAGTCGAAAAGCTCCCGACTTTAACAACGCTGTTCACGAGGGACTTGTGGACAATAAACCCGACGCCACCCTGGGACAGCTGGTCGCCTTCCCGGAAATAGAGCAGGTTGCCAGACTTCAGGATTATCGAGTCCTCTCCCTCTCTTCGGACTTCAGATAACCCCACAATGTCCCAGCGCAACCGGCTCAGTTCTTCCTTCAGTTCGACAATCTTCTCATCGGTCCGTAGTGTGCGCGTGTTAAATGTTGCCAGGGCCAAAGGTCGTCGTTGGTGATGGTAGCCGGATCTCTGCCGAAGATTCTTAGCACCCCTTGCTCCGCCGTAACCAAGTCCGCTACCGTAGACTGGAATAGCGGAGCTGCCGGGGACCAGGGGCCTGGGCTGTATCGTGTGCATCATTGGGGGGGGGTTTGCCATAATCCCCACGCTTGGCAGGCGGGTTGGGGATCGCAGTGATTTGATATAACACAGGAGAAGCGCTGCTGCCCGCTTCCCTGGTGATTTCCCTTAGTCGCCTCTTACGACACCCACGGGAGGATATGAGTTGGTACTATTCTAGGCCCGGTACCACGCGGGGCACTATTTATTAGACACAGAAAACAACATCGTACGTCACTCAGTCGTTTCTCATGATGAAATAATTATGAAATTCACTTACCGTTTTAATTTTCATTGACTACACTTACCTATAAAAGCTAATAAAAACGATGATAATATAAGAGATTTAAAAACAACTGTCACGGGCAGAATTCAAGTCGTGAACTTTTCCGAACCGTGATGTTCCACTGACAACTGAATTATTTAAGTATTTATTTAAAATTCTCTTAAACAATATTACAGTATATAGTGTCACTGTAACTAGTTATCAAGGCTGTATCATTTAAATTTTGAAATCCCTTTGTATAGGCCTCATCTGTATTTTTTTGTTATCATTCCCAACTCCTTTATAATACATGCAGTAAAGAGTGGGGTAAAAATTGTTTTCATGATTATATCAATACTAGCTTTCCGCCTGCGGCTCCGCCCACGTGGAGTTCGGTTATATCGCGCTTTTTAGATTTCCCTCGGGAACATCAAATTTTTCCGGGATAAAAGGTAGCCTATGTTCTTTCTCAGGGTCTAAAGATTGTGTGTGCCAAATTTCATCAAAATCGGTTGAGAGGTTTAAGCGGGAAAGCGTAACAGACAGACAGACAGACCGACAGATAGAGTTACTTTCGCATTTATAATATTAGTATGGATGTAATATTGTTTTATTTATGATACCTACAGATATCGATGTTGATCTGCAATAAATAATTTCATAAATATTGTTAATTGTGACAACCCCGGCCGATGCGTTATTGTCTAGACCACGATGTCGGCATTTTACACGAGATCAAAGGCGTCGAACTACTGTATGATTTTTATACTGTGGTTGTACTGTACATTCGTTGTCCGAATTAAGTAACACGTGAAAATGAATCCCCGTAAATCTTCTTATTGGAAAAAACTGCAGGTCTTTTTATGAGTATATGAATTATGGAAATACTAGCTTTCCGCCCGCGGCTTCGCCCGCATGGAGTTCGGTTATATCGCGCTTTTTAGATTTCTTTCGGGAACATCATATTTTTCGGGATAAAAGGTAGCCTATGTTCTTTCTCAGGATCCAAAGATTGTCTGTGCCAAATTTCATCAAAATCGGTTGAGAGGTTTAAGCGGGAAAGCGTAACAGACAGACAGACAGACAGACAGACAGACAGACAGACAGACCGACAGACAGACAGAGTTACTTTCGCATTTATAATATTAGTATGGATGTAATTTAGCAAGCTGTAAACAAAATGAAATTTTACATAAAATTATAATTTTTTTACATTACTAAAATTGTTATCAGAGGAAGGCAAGAAAAATGAATGGAAGGCAGCCATTTTATATCACAGCCCCAACATACAAACAACTAACCTCTGCATTATTGTAATGCTATCATCTCCAATGTTTTATTTTTCATATTTCCTTTGTTATGTTTATCTCTTGTTTATTGTAAAACGTGCCAGTTCATTTTTATTTTTAGGTGTTATGAATATAATGTATTTCTGTTATCGCAATCATGACAGAAAAGTAGCAGTGGTATAATGTTATTTGAAGAAGGCATAACCTGGAAAAATACTCGAAAGCCTATAGCCAGCCACAACTACATAGTAACTAATTGCCCGCGACTTCACAACACGCGACCACTGCGAAAGCGATCGTGACGACAAAGTTCCCCGGATAAAGTCAAAAAGTACAGAACATTTTTTGAGTTTATGAACAGTTTTCTTACTGTTTTCACCAATGGACAGTGATTCACCAGAAATATTTAATTAAGCCTATAATTAATTAAGGTTTGTATCGGAAAAAATCCTACTGACTTGGTACTTTACTGATTTATGTGAAAACAGTATGAATAGGACATATTTTCCACATTGCCCGAATTCAACGCGAACGAAACCGCGGGCAAAAGCTAGTTTATCTAATAAAATAAAAGGCAATTTTTATAAAACTCCTTAGGTATACCTAATTGACTTCACTTTGCATCGCCCGCCCTCATTATAACAGCAAAATATTTTTTCATTACGGACTGGTAGTTTCAAATATTAGCTATTCGTTTAACCCGCCATTGGTGACGTAGATTTAAGTTACGTACATGATTGGTGACACCGGTCTCACAGACAAGATATTCGATAACCTATGATTTTGCCAATAATTATTTAAAATACGACGCATAGTTACTTTAGTTTTAATTTTTCATATATTTATAGCAATATAAAATAAGGTTTTCATAAATCACAACTCCTTTACGTCAAATGCACTGCTTACGTTAGTGTGATCACCTATTACAAACTTATAATTAATCTAAGTGCGAGTATTTATTCGTGTGCGTAATGCGCTTCCGTATTAGTCTCTTGCTTACAGTAGAGCTTAAGAGGGGAGAAAATGACCACGCTTATCTCCCGTCTTAAATCACCCGCTCCTCCTTCTTATATTGTGACTCACTGCCAATATTTATGTTCTTCACACTCTAAGAATCTGCGTTCTTCTAACAATTTCCTCTTACTCTGTCCTTCACATACGTCTGATTTTGTTCATTCTTCATTTCATATTCAATCCATTCTTCTGCGCAATGCGCTTCCTCTTGATATCAGGATGGCCGCGAGTCAGTTTGCATTTAAGCGGAAATTGCAGAGTTAGTTTCGCAACAATTAGGGTAGAGTTATTGCTACACCTCTCTCCCAAATTTTAGTTTTTTATATATATATTATAAGTATATATTTTGGTAATAGTATGTATGTATATTTAGCTTATTTAAATATTTTTTAATAGTTTTAGGAGCTTTGTTTTTTCTTTACAATTTTTTTTCAAACTAAGTCTCCCACCGTCTCATCTCTTCATCACCTGTGGTTGACTGGTAGAGAATGCCTAAGGCATTAAGTCCGGCTCTGTACATGTCATGTGCGAAAGATTAAATAAATAAATAAAACCGAAAATCACTTGAATAAATAAACATAATTTTAACTAATCCATACACAAGTAACTGCTACTTGGCTCCTTGAAAAATATATTTCGCAAGTCACGCCATACAAAAAACACGGTCTCTCGCACACTGCTGATCTTGATTACTCAATTTCTGCAATATTTCTAATATTTATTAGAATTACTTTTACTATTACATATTACTCTTGCTTTTATCTGTTATACATATTGTTTACTTGTAACTTTTGTTATGCCTATTATTTGTCTTCGACTCTTGCACGGTATCTCAGGCAGCCTGGTGAACTGTAACAAAGTTTTTCTCCAAATACCTATATCAGGCACCAGTCTCTCACAAAGGTGGAATTCAGCTGAGACTTTTTTTTTTTGTACACACTATTACAAATCAACTTTGTGGAGAGAGAATAAAACACTGATGGATGGGTAGATGGCCTATCGGTTCATCGGCCATCGTCTTGCAGTTGTTGTTACTTGGAGATTCTCGGTCACTCAAATCCTCTTACTTAGCTGTCCGAATTTTGATTTGATACTAGATTTTCTGATTCTACATGGCTTTCAGCTTCGCTATCCGAAGATCTTTATCAGCGTATATGGCATGTCGTAGAAGCCTTTCAAGACGACGTTGTTCGTTTTCGTAAGGCATTCTGAAACAAAATGTAAGCATTTATTTATTTATTTTTGGTAATATATCTATAAAATAATTTAAACTTCTAACAGTTCCGGCTTAAGTAAAGTTGCACTCTGACACTTACTGATAATAAAATGCAACTCGCGTCATGCCCATATGTCTTGTGTCCGTCATAAAAAATATACATTCTACATTAATATAGCATGCTTTTAGTACATTTAAATAAGCAAAGGCCATTGTCTTTTCTGTTATCTATGATCATATTAAGGGTTGAAATTACTAAAATTAAAATTGTAGAAAAATATTCATCGCTCTGCAATAGGAAAATCACGCGTTATTTCAATGCAAAAGATCCCCTATTTCAAATGGTTTGATGAAGATTTGCAAATTTCATTTCAGTGTCACAAAGTAGGTACACGAAGGTCTTTTTCATAAAGGTTTCATGTTTTATACAATATGTAAAGAAAACCCTGTCCGATCCGTGAAGGTATTGTTAGGTGTCGTTAACTGATTTTACTAATGCCCACAAAGACAGGCTAAACTTAAAAAAAAAATCGCCCTAAAAAAATAAATATTATTTCGCAAAAAGAGGTAACTTAATACATGTGCGGTAAGCAACCCCTTCCGCGGGCGGCGGGGGGCAGGGCACGCGGCACCTGTGACGTGGTAGCGTCGCTATTCGCTTATAATACACTTGTGTGTGTGGGTGTTGTCACTTTTTTAAAAATTACCAAATTTTGGGGAAATTGGAATTAATTCCAGGGAAAAAAGGATTATGTCAAAATTCATTAGTATTGTTACTATGATGATTATGTAAAATTTTATATTATACTAGCTGACCCGGCGAACTTTGTTCCGCCTTAAAAGCAACAATATAACATGATCTTATTTTTTACTTTTTAAATTAGGATAATTAGGGTAGCACAAAAGTGTAGGAGAAGTCGATACAATGAAGCTCATCATCATCATCAACCTTTTTTATTGTCCCCCTGCCGGGCATAGCTCTCCTCTCATAAGGAGAAGAATTGAGCATAATCACCACGCTTGCTCAATGCGGGTTGGCGATTTCAGACTTGAAAGTCAAGGTTTCCTTAAGACGTTTTCCTTCACCTTGTATCGGCTTGTAACACACATCATTAATTAAATCACAATAAATACATAGAATAGATTTCATTTTCTCTACTTTGAGGAGGTGCAAGGTACCAGGGTAGCACAAAACTGTAGAAGTCGAAACAATGAAGCTCATTCATTCCCACGGGAACGGAATAAAAAGTATCCTATGTCCTTCTCCCAGTTCTTAGCTACCTCTTCCTACCAATTTTCAACAAAATCGGTTCAGCCGTTCTTGAAAAATATGTTGTATAATAATTATAGATAAGGGGCCATCCATAAAGTACGTCACACGAATTTCATGATTTTTTGAGCCCTCTCCCGTCCTTGTCACAGGTGTTCACATTTCTGAAACCCCCCCTCCCTAGTGTGACGTCACATGTTTTGCAATTTCACATCGAAAAATTATTAAATTAAAACATCGTAAACAAAACAATTTAAACCGTATTGTCCCGAAGATAGAGTTGGATATATTTTTTTAGTTTATAATTAATATTTCAAACTACGCGATTACTACCTCTAGGTATATTAGATTTTGAAATGTGATGTCACGAAACTTACTACCCCCACCCACCCCTTGTCACACCATGTCACACTTTGTCGACACTCCCCTCCCCCCTTTATGTGTGACGTACTTTATGAATGACCCCTAATACATGGAAGAAGTTTTATCTTGCCTACTTTGTGGAGGTGCTAGGTACCAGGGTAGCTCAAAATTGTTTGAGAAGTAGAAACAACGTTACCGAGATCACATGCTTTTTCAAGCAATCAGCGCCATCAGCCGGGCTGATTTGTGAATCTAAACCATCCACGGCACCACTCAAACGCATACAGAAAAATTTCTTTTAAATCGGTCAAGCCGTTTAGGAGGAGTTCAATGACACACACGTACAGCAGAATTATATATATAAAGATTTGGTCAAGTGTTTACGTAAGCTTTATTATTCTTATGGGTCGGACAGGGTTTTCTTTACATATTATATAGTGCCTAGTCGAATCGCCACAAGAAAGAAGCACTCTCTTTTTGAGTGTCCCTCCGCTATTAATTACTTACAATTACACCATTTAGGGGCGGCTTAGTTGTAACGAAATCAATCCTCCTGAATATACCCCATTGATTTGAGAACCACACCGTATCTCTTCGTCTTCCGTACATATCTATCAACGCTAATCTCTGTTCATTCCTTTCAAGGCTCGGAGGCCTTCTTTTATCCAGGCCAAGTTGAACCAACAATCAACAAATGAGTTCATATAGTTTGCTTTTTACAATGCACAAATATGTGAGCTGTCACGCTCTTTATGCCAGGGGCTTTTATTTAGGTATGTAATAAGTTTTTACTTTTTACATTTCAGTGATATTTTATTTTTTGTTTTGCTTTTCTGGTATTTTGGCGTGGCTAGCTGGCATATTTATATACTTTTTTATTTTTTTCACTTGTATTACTGTATCTCCATATTATTGTATAAACTATTGTGTTTTTTCTAAATGAACAGACAGCTGTGCTGCTGGGGAGGTTCTTCCGGCACTTCTTCTTCCCAGCGAAAGCACTTAGAAAGTGTCGATGGGTGGGCGTTTTGGGGGACTGTCTTATGTTATAATGACGTTCAAAAAGTTCTTATTCTCAGCCTAGTTTGAATAAATAAATGACTTTTGATTTTGAATCGTGTGTTTGGTCTTCTTCCAGTTTTATACATCTGCATTCAAACTTAATAATATTTTCGAATCGAAACTATAATTTTCTTTTTGATGTCTGGCTTCATTTTTCTCAGTGACAATAGTTACTTTAATCTCTGGTTCAGTAACAAAAGTTTTTTACAACACACACGGATAGTTTTTGATTTTTTTATTTTGCCACCCGTTTTATCGAATAGAAAAATCGAAGTCAGTTGCCAAGATATTTAGTTATTCGTTCAATTGTCGCGCACATGCCATACTTAATAGAAATTTAGGACTTATACAGTTCCATATTAACGGGCGTACACACCAGCGTTCAAATAAAAAAGAATGGTCAAAATATTTTCAACCAGCCCACAGTTCTGAGGTAAAAAGCATAAAAAATACAGTCGAATTGAGAACCTCCTCCTTTTTTGAAGTCGGTTAAAAACCTTCCTGCAAAATTGCACTTTACGATATGACCTACATTTTTGCTCGTCACTGTAAAGTACCATTAATATTAATAATGGCTTTCATTAATAGGTTTTATTTAGATAATAGGTCAATTGCATGATTTAGTTCCCCATCTCCGTTCCACCATCGGACGACCCGTCGTACGGCGAGTTTCCACCCTTACATTGTTGACACCACTGCGACCCGGACGAAGCGTTTCGCTTCCTCTTTTATACCGCGTACCTTGAGGGACTGGAACAATTTGCCAGCGACGGTGTTTCCGTCACATTACAATTTGAGTGTCTTCAAGCTAGCCTTGAAGACACTCAAAGTGAATAGGCTCTTAATAACCCAGCGTGCATTACCATCAATGATCGCATCACTGCTTACCATCAGGCGGGATTGCGGTTTATAACTTATAAAAAAAGATAATAGGTATACCCTGACATTCAATGACATCCACTCTACTCTTTCAATGGTGGTTGTTGTAATAAAGGCATTGTGCCCGCAAGGTCGTTCGGTATGGCGGACAAAGAGATGCCCTGATCGGATCCGCATAAAAAGGTGAATGTCTAGATTTACGCCATATTTCAATAGCTTAATTAACATCATCATTCATCCAAAAGACGTTACACTTCGGGAAGTAGGCGTGCCTTTAGCATTAAGGCAATGTTAATGATTATTTATTTTGTCGTACTGGACCCTATATGCGCAACACGCACTTTCAGTCACAATGCAAGTTGCTAATCCATTGCTTCATATGCACGAAAAATTTGTCTGCTCATAGATATAAATAACACTATGAATACTGCATATTAGTAGGTAATAGTTTTTACAACTAATTAAGTAGGTATCCATATTGTCTTCAGTTTTGTGAGATCGTTTACACTGAATATTCTGGTCACGTACTGTTTATTAACAAAATTCTATGGGTTATCAAGTTATCGTTGTTATCACAAGCTAAATAGCAAAACAATATAGCTTAACGTTTCATTTGGGTCGAAGTTCATTATACTGTGTAGGTCAGAACTTCTTTGAATACATACTATAGTGGTCGTTGTCAAAACAACAGCAATTTGTACTAATTTTCCGATTTTAGCTGATAAGACGGTAGGATACATATGTTTTTATTTCTCAGCCATAGTACCTACAAAAAAATCATCCAATAAAATGAACTACAATCTACAATTAATATTATAAGTGTTTGATCGTTGTTTAGCATAGTTACGAATGTCTGTGACCAGTTTTGTCGTGTTGCCAGTGATGACCTATACTCTACTATAGCATAACGTGATCTATCACAATGGGCCTCGTTACAGACCTAAAAGTTACCCAAAGGATTATAGCATGGAGCCTCACCACGTGATCGGTTCAGAAATGAGGAGATCCGCATGTGAACGAAGCCGAAGGTTACCGACAAAGCTCAAAGAATTCCCAAATTTAAGTGGCAGTGGGTAGCGCACATTACTCGCCGTACATATGGCCAATGGGCCGACAGGTTCTGGAGGTTCTTCAGGAGTGGCGACCGCGTACCGAAAGACACGAGTTGGAAGGCCTTCTTAAAGTTGAACCGTTGACCTTGTGAAGGCAGCATGTACAGCTGGATGCGGGAATTACAGAACCGGTGAAAGAGGAGGTGTTTCTCTTGACGACAGCATACTTGATGTAATCGGCATCATCAACAGCATACGGCAGTCCAGGCAATGAGGAAGGCATGTGTCCACACATGCCTTTCTAATTGCACGCCACTCAACTTGATTCTCTGCAGCTCATCCAGCTGCTAGTAACATTCTTGCGTGGATCAGCACTCCACCTAGCCTGGGGAGGGGGGGAGGGGGTACTAACTTACCCTTGTCAATTCGAGGACGGCACTCAGGGACACGTCTATCCTTATGGTCATTAATTCCGCGGTTCATGTAGCCGACCCATTGCCATTTCAGCTTGCTGTATATTCTGTGGACTGTGTGATGTGTCGACTATTTTGGTTCCCTGTTGAGAATTTTAGTGGTTCCTTTAGTGGAAAAAACCTATCAAACTTAATAGAAGGCTACACAAAATTGATACTATGATGAATTAGTAAGAAAAAGATTGATGTAGGCGGATATAATTTTGTTTTATTCATAGAAAACAAACGAAATTCAAATATGAAATTTAATTTAATTCGAAATCATCCTTCGGTTTCTTTTCCTGTTGTCTTTTGGTGACTATTTACATTGAGACCTCTCAAACACATTGGTTGAATTAGTCGATCGTCTGCGGAAGCCCTAAGGCACTAGAATTCTGTTTATGTTACTTAAGCGAGTCGCATTTCGAGAATGCTGCGCTGCATGTAATTAAAACATACGAGCGCTCATCTCCACATCCGTATTATTTACGAAAATTGTCGTGGAATATATCTATAGTAACGCTACAGATATATGTACCTGTCTTGTAGCCACTTAACAATTTTATTCACAAGATTTATTCAAAAATAATGTAATGTCAAAACTGAATAACACACTTGCACTCTACATTATACAAATCTTTACTGTAGCACAGAGTTACGTAATTTAAAGACATTTGATATCTACCAATCCGCACTGGGCCATGCGGATTGGCAGATATCAAATGTCTTGTCGCGTGATAACGGCCCACTCTCAATCACCGAGAAGGGCCTTCTTTGCCCGCAGCGGGAACATTATAGTCTGGCTAATTAACTTGATATGATATTTCGATTTTGTGTTGGGTGTTATAGTAGCGCCACGGCATTTTATCTTTACAGCTATAAAATAGTGTCTTTTGTTGAAAAGTTACACCTATATTGCTTTTAATAAACTTTTATTATTTAATTGTCATGCCTAAAATCTTACACATTTTTTCAGTATTATACTATTAAACGCGTTGTTTATCTGCTCAGGCGCAGTTCAACATTCATTACTGTTGTAATAACTTATATGTTTAATAACTAAGGAGGTTCAAGAAGAAAGTGAATAATTGATATATTTATAACCTTAATATTTCCCAATTCCCGTATCCCAATCCATCATCACTCATAATTCTGCAAGTATAACTTTTGGAAACATTAAGAGGAAAAATATGGGTAATACCTGTGGTTTTCCTTGTTCGATGACTCATACTTATTTGAATGGATAGCTGTAACCCGCCCTCTGTTGGTAAATGCTCATGAATTACGTCCATTGATTAGCTACAACACATTATGGTAAGGGTTGGGAACAGATACGACGTAAAAACCTCATTTTCACGTGGAGACACATGTCTCGATAGATACTTCCTACGTTTTGGAATGAGTCATTCCAAAGCTTCATGAAATGGTTGGTCTATAATATATTATGTATACTTAATAATACTAACAATAATAAAACTGAAGTGTTTGTTTATTTTAAAAGTGTTAACTTTTTAAACTACGGGTCAGATTTTATTTATTTCTTGCGTAAACGAAGTGAACTTCGTAAATAACGTAATGAATTCTGTTGATCTTTCAAAATGAAAGTCATTGCTATTGTTAATGTTTTACGCAACTATTCTGCTTACTTGGATATACTTTAGCGAAAATAAGAAGCTCTGCATTCAATGTCGTTAGCAGGTTGTGCAAAGGTCCTACCCGCCAGTTCACTTTTGTCGAATGATTCGAAGTAAAATTAACTAAACCATGTCATGCCAACAACTGGTCCCTCGCAGCTATGAGCAGAGAAAAATGGAAAAGGGGTAGGGGGGGGGGGACATAACAGGCTATTGATAATAATAAAAAAGGATATCAACATAACTTTTTTAAATTCAATGTTGATAATGACGTAATAAACTGCTGCTACGAAACGTTAACCCTTCTAAAAATACTACTTATTTCTTCATACTTTAGAACTTTAGAAGTATTTGGAAACGGCAAAGCTAATTTGTAATGTGGAGCGTTGCGTACTCAATTGTATTCGAAATATAAACAATATTTACCAAAATAACATTTCTGCTTAGCTTATTTTTGCATTAAGTAGCACAGCTAGCCTGCTTTTAAGACATGACCGATTCGACCTTTTAAAAAAATTACTGATATCTAAGATGATCAGCTTAGTTAAGAAGACATCAAAGCGAACTGGAGGGTGGCGTTTGAGTTCGATATTTGTTTAGGAGTGAATCCCTTCATCTTAAAAAATTATGTTTTCTCCAATAAATGGAAACAGTGAAATTGAATAACTATCAAAGCAAACTTAATAAAAATCACATCGGACCAACGCGCAAGCTTTTTTCGAATGAAAAATGAATTATCATCCGTTCTTAATATTATAAACTAGCTGTTGCCCGCAACTTCGTCCGCGTAGACTTCAGTTTATAGCGCGCGGTGGTTCCCGTTTCCGGGGGAATGCCAAGATAAATGCCAACATTACTGCAAGGTTTCAAACATCCTCACACATTTTCGCGTTTATATTATTAGTAGGATTATAAAGATACATAAGATAATATAGCAACGTTAATTTTACCGGGTTTAAAAGTTTAGCAAAGGAAAGAAACATCAAATATCATACTTCTAATTATTTTGCATTGGTTGATGTGTTGGATATGCTTAGGATATTATGAAATAAGGGTTAAAAATTATTACGCTTCATAAAATATGAGCACATTTAAGTAAGTACGGTTTTATAAACAACTTTTTTGTTGTGCTGTCTTTTGCCAAAACATAAAGGTTTTCTGGATTTGATACACGTGAGCATGCCAGATAGAGTTGCCCATGAGAAAAACATGTTGTTTCTAAATGAACTCCGGCAACTTTAAGCGTCTGTCGGCTTTGTTATTGTTTTAACAAATGCTGCTTTCAGAAGGACTTGTACTCTTTTAAATTGAAATGGCAAATCAGTCGGGATGATGGGAATACGGGGAATCAAGACATTTTGTCCTTATGTCATTCCGGTCATGATTGTAGCCTTTACAATGTTGTGACCCAAATGTGTTATTTGTAACCGAGTACCATTACACAGCTTTGGAACGTCAAGATTCCTCATTAATAGGACTGGAACACCAACTTATAGTATCAACTTATGGAATGGCACTCCTGATAATTCTAAAGAGTTGAGAAATTCTATAGGGTATGATGTAACTTGTTCAGTGTCCGTAATATTGTCCGCTGAGAAGTATTAAATAACATTTCCCTGAACATTTAACATGATTTGTTCATTTATTTTACTATTTCATTAGTCGGCGCCAAAATTGCCCTTTCGCACAGCCATTCTCGGTTGGCCATATTCGTTTGAAGATCCGGATAGAATTAATTAATGCGTCATCTGAGCTATCCACAATTTGACAGAACTCACGACTCACTCTAATGATGGTGTTACTGTCAGTTGGCATGCGATCTACTCCGATTTTTAAAAGAGTAGCTGCATATTGCATATACCCGGCTTAAGAATCGTGATGAAGTTGCCCTCGCATATTCGTCGTGAGACAATACTTTTTCACGCGAACCCATAATGCAGATGCTTTCAAAGAGGCATTTATATCATCTGCCGGCGGCATACCCCTAGTAATCACCGGAAGGGTCTGTCTAAAGTCACCAGCTAAAAGTACCACCATCCCTCTCATGATATCTTGGTTGCCTTTGATGTCCCTTATTGTGCGATCTAGTGCTTCAATTGCACTTTTGTGGAATATCATCACATTCATCCCAAACTAACAACTTACACTGCTGTAACATTCTTCCGCGCTCACTGCTTTTACTAATATTGCATTTCCTCGTGAGCTAAGGTCAATGGTAATCGAGTGCGCTGTTCGTCACGTTCCGAAAAAAAATAAAAAAAGGTCAGTTGATATAAAATAAGTGTCTGTTAAAATAATGGAAGCAATATGTACGTCTGCGTTAGCTCCCGTTTTCGCAACATTTTTTGTTACTGCTCTGCTGCTATTGGTCATGCCTAAAGCCTTCCTGGATTAAAAGGCTATCCAACGCAAAAATATTTTTTCAAATTGGACCAGTAGTTCCTGAGATTAGCGCGTTCAAACAAACAAATAAACAAACAAACAAACTCTTCAGCGTTATATATTAGTATAGATGGGAAAGTAACTTTAATGAAAACAAAAATTGATATTCCCGAGGGAAATCTAAAAAGCGAGATATAACCGAATTCCACGCGGGCGAAGCTGCAGTCGGAAAGCTAGTAATTACATAAAAATACAATTTATTCCGGTCGAAACATAAGACCAAGAACCTGTTTTTTTGAAGTCTGTTGATTATTGACATTTATAGCAAAAAATCGCCCAAGCGCGCTAATTAGTTGCGTATGGCGCATGCCGCCTATTTTAAATAAGCCACATGCGCAAGCTATGTTCAATGTAGTAATTATTTAGAGGGTCGATGAACGCATGTTTCTAATTACGAAATCCCTAAACAATACTAAATGTATTACAGACTGTTAGTCTTAAGAGGCATGCGGCATACTCACTAATGTCTCGTAATGTATATACCTACTTTGTTTTAACAAAAACTGTGAGTAAGCACATCACATTGTGCGAAGAATTTTAAATAAATATTATTACTAATGTTTTATTATCTATCAAGTTCTTTGTACTTACATGTATAGGCTACGCAAAGTTCATACTGTCGGCTGTTAGGAAAGTTAAATGATATGGCACCAGCCTAGAAGTGACTAATGAAAAACTAGTGACCTTCTGAACCAAAGAGTACACAAAACGATACTTATTGGAAATATTTTAGCTAAAATTAAGCCTTCTTCTTTAGACATGTTTGTTTACCAAAACAGAACAAGAACATAATCAAATATACCTAAGCATAATCGGCCTGTCGATCTTAATCCATTACGCGGAACCAACAAAACATTAATAAAGATAAATAAAAAGAAAGTTGTAACTACTATTACTTTCATTTTATATAAACCACTTGACGCTGACAATTAATCACAAATAAACACAGGGAGTCAACAGGCGCAAATTAAACAGTACACTCGACATCGTTTTTAATTGAAAAGACAGGAAATAACCTATTGTGGTTTAAACCATAATGCTAGTTCTCACAATCATACTAATTTCAAACGTGTTATGGTGACAAAATGTAATCATAACATTGGTCAATGACTTGTGGGACTGTGAACTGCGGGTTATCCAAACATTTGTTAGCAAGACTAGGTATCTCGAGACAATAATACGTGTAGTTGATTTAACAACATTATTATTATTTTAATTATTGTGAGCGTAAGGACTTCGTAGGATGTTTTGATTACTCAGTCAGTTTTAATGATATTTTGACAATTTATGAGTACTTTATGCTACCCGTCTAAATGTCTTTTCTTTAATATTGTTCATCGTTGAGGGTCTGAGTAAAGCTACATGAATACTGATAAATTTAATGCGCGCAATACTTTGTCAGGTCCATTCAAAACTGTGTGATTCTCTCCTCAAAAGACACTTATTTGCATCGTTCTCTTAAAGCATGACCAAGATCTCTGGACTTTTAAAAGAAACTTGGGTTTGTTTCGGTCTTTCTTCTAAGACTTTTTCTAAATTGCTTGCGAGGTTTTTTCGCAACTGACTGTTTGTTACGTCATCTAGCTTCTTTGTTTCCTTATTTTAGTGCTTCGCAGACCCCGTATTGTGTGAGTTATTTCCTTATCTGCTAGTCGCTTTAAATCAATTCGTCAAAGAGTTTCTTGTCTCTGTGTACCAGAGATATTCTAGAGTCGTTTTTTTTTTGAGAGTAGGAGTCGACCGGTGCTTTTAGTCCAGGCTTACTAACAAGTTTGTAGATTGTAGTTTCAAACCCAAAACCACTGTTCTCAAAACGATGAAAGGGAATCGTGAAAGTCTCAGAACCAGAAGATATGTGACATCGACCAAGTCACGTAGAAAATTCAATGTTGATATAGGATTACGAGTTAGTAGCCAGTAGCTATTTACAGATGTCCACTATGCAGTAGTCATCGTCCATAATTGAATGACAATGATACATGCACGACTATGGTCCCGCCCCGTTTGCGATACCCACAGTCACGGATACATCAATTGTGAATGCATACGTCAGGTAACAAAAGTGATAACTAAACACGTATTTAGAGAATCATTAAAATTATCAACAACTCTCGAAAGTACCTTTAGAAGTTTCCTTTGAATGACCTTCAGAGCATAGATAGAGTTGTTCGCTATGTTATTTGTTTCCATAATCAGTAGTGCAGTGTGCAGATTGTATTCACTGCACAGTGTGCATAACTGATTCTCTCTATGTACACATTAAAGTGGAGGAGTCTATTGAAAGTAATATTCCAGCATGTGAGTCAATTTAACAGGATGAGCCCTCGTAATGGTTGTAGGTAGGCGAAGCCATATCAACTTGTCACTTTTGCACTGACTTTAATAACATGATTACTTCTGATGTTCTTGATAAACCTACTTAGTCAATTCAAATCCAAATACCTATAAAGATCTTGTTTAGATGCTCTTTGTATTATCACAATTAGGAAATTATGTAATTCTACTACAGCGTGGTACTCCTATATGACACTTATTGAAATTGACAGAAAACCACAGTGAAAGAAGAAACGAAACTCCCATAGAACTACTAACTACTAAGGTACTAGGTTCCGTACCCAAAGAGTGTCTTACATTAACATTACCGGGACCTTTGTAGTAATCTTCCGCTCACTTAAAGAGAGCTGTAGCAAAAGTGGCAACGCTCTCTTAGAAAATCCAAGTTCTGTCGAGTCTAACTCGAATTTCGGAATTCGAGGTTTAGCTCTGAAGCTGATAGAAAATTATTTGAGTAACAGAATGCAGGCAACAATTATCGAAGTATATAATGAAAGTACTAAAATGGTTGAGGTAGTCAAATCTGAATTTGAAAATGTATTACTAGGTGTACCCCAGGGCAGTATATTAGGTCCCCAATTATTTCTCATATACATAAATGAGCTACCAAATATAATCGACCACCTTTGTGTAATGTATGCCGACGATGCAACTATATTTATTTCAAATGATGCAAATGTTCTTCACTATGAAAATGAAATAAATAAAACATTAACTACAATAATAGATTGGTTGCAGTCACTAAATTTAAAAGTGAACCTTTCTAAAACCAAATTAGTCCAATTAAGAAATTATAGGAGTAAACCCATGAAATTAAATATAAACGTGTCTAACATAACCATTGAAGAAGTAAACGATATTAATTTTCTAGGTGTGACGATAGATCAACATTTGAATTGGAAAGAGCATATTGCAAAAATAAATAAAAAAATATCTAGTGCTTGTTATGCATTATCTATCTTGGCAGAAACCACAAATGTTGATATCACTAGAAGTGCCTATTATGGAAATGTTTATCCCTTTTTAACTTATGGTGTTATTTACTGGGGGAACTCGACTAACGTACAATCCACTTTCATTCTCCAGAAAAAATGTATCAAGACAATATATAACATGCATAGTACTGAATCGTTGAGAGATGTATTTAAAACTAAAGGTTTCCTAACGCTGACTGGAATTTATATACTGGAGTTATGTTTGTTTGTCAAAAATAATATGCAATTTTTTAATTTTAAATCTGACTCAAACAGAAATGTTCGTAGACAATATAAATATGATATTAATTTGCCTTGTGTAAATAATATGATTTATTATAAAAGTACGTATATTACTGCCATTCGTGTGTACAACCAACTGCCAATCGCAATTAGGCAATTAAATGGAAATATATATAAAACAATGTTAAAGAAATTTTTAATTGATAATGTGTTTTATAATTTAAATGAATATTTTGGTAAAAATTAATAAAGTAATTTAATGTAATTTAGACTTATCGCATCCGTTTATAATCTTTTATTTATTTGATATTGCATGTCCGACTTGGATAAACTGTTGAGCCAAATCATTGTATTTACAATTAAATAACATCAATATGTACACAGTTATGCAATAAATGAATCTTTATCTTTATCTTTATGAATCAAGACGTATTTATTGTCACAACATCACCATCACCATCACCTATGAAAAGTCAGAAGCTAGGGGCGTAATTCCAGTAGGTAGTTTGTTATGGAAAAGAGCCAGCATGAAACTCCACGGTTGCTTTATATTTTTAACCGACTTCAAAAAGGAGGAGGTTACTCAATTCGACCGTATACATATGTTTTTTTTTATGTTTTATTATTGGCTTTTATCATGTTTTAAAATAAAGCCTTGCTCTATAAACAATCTAATGATAATGCGCGTTACTTGGGAGTTCATTCAAATAAAATATTTACTTATCAGACGCATCATTATAAGGGCAAGAACTTAAAAAATATGAAATCAGGTGAAGAGAAAATATAAACAATATTGTTCGGGTGGGGGGGGTAATAAAATGCCGGTTAAGGGTTACGAAGTTTATTGGTAAAGAAGGTACAGTCGATACGACAGGCAGAACGTGACTGATGCCGCACCGAAGTTTTCCTTTACGTCCACGAAGTTCAGTTCGTGTCGTACACACACAACAACACTACAGATGTTACTTCATGTAGTCTTCAAGATTCTCGTTGGGTTGTCGCTGTAGATCTTCTTAACTATCGCTTGTTTTCGCTTCGATAGTCAAATGCAGACTGACTCTGCAGTTCGTAGCCTTCTCTGCGACCCCGAGTTGGGGGCGCGAGGAGACGGTTTGGGGGCTCCTTTATGGCCCCATGACCGTGGCCTTTTTCTCTCGGTCCCCAAAATTGAGGACCCGTCATTGGATTGCACCCTAGAGGTGCCATCTTCGCACATCTAGGACGACGCCGCGAGGGTGTGCCTTCCCTCCGGCGGTGGTCGGTGTGTCTTTGTTGTGTGTGACTGTAGGAGCGCCCGAAGTGTTTCACGACGCCCGTGCGACCAGACCCCTACCAGGTTGGATCTCAGGTTGCCCCTGAGAAGGCCCAGCAAGGGTCGATCAAGCAACAGGGCGTCGGCTTTGGTTGGCGCTCCGCTACAGTGACGTGCGTACAGCTCAACCTGCTCTGGCTGCGGAGATGCGGGGGGTGGTGGTAGTGTGTAACGAGCGGTTTGGAGGTGTGTGTTCACGACTCTGCGCTGGCGTCACGGCGCTTTATATAGGTCAGCCGATCGAACATTCCAGATCTATCTAGGAGTAATAATAATAGCGCATGATATCGAGTACGTTCAGCAGGTACCTACAGGTACTTCACCAGAGACGAGTTTCTAGTAATTTAGATGTCGACACTTCGTTGACAATATTAATAAAACCTATATATACCATTCGATAGACCATCCTAGGTGTAGACCTATCGAATGCGATACGTTTTATATCGTACCTCTACAAGATATAGCGCTAAAACTTTAAAAGTTACGTACTGCATGTCAAGCAATATTGAACCATTGACATAAGAAGCATTCATAACAATATTATGGACTGTATAATATTTTTCTATTCCAAATAGGCCACAGCATATTATCAGCCTATAACGTTCCCACTGTAGGCACACAGGCCCTCCACGCTTTGAGAGTGGATCCACCACGAGGGCCTAGTGCTGGTTGGTAGATGGCAGATGTTTTCAAATTTTTAGATCAATATCACAATATTCCCTGGTTTTCATTTGTACAATAGATAGTTTGTTTTTTAAGACCTGAATGGTTAGTGCTATTGTAATTATAATTCGTAAAACATTGCATTATGGATTATTTTTTTTTCCCAAAATATCAATTTATTTAAATATTGATAATATTATGCATGATTTTGACGATTATTAGCCATTTTGTCCTAAAGCCTGAACTGATTTGATCTTAGAATTTTGAATAACCGGAATGGGTCAACTATTTCATACATTCTAAATTTTAGGTAAAGGATTTTTACAAGTTCTTTTGGCAGTTTGAGTGAAAAACTCTGAGCTTCCCTTTGCTTTCTTGAGATTAGGGAAATAATGACCATGGAAACGCTTCACTTTAGAGCATAAAAGATGAAGAGATTTTATGCATGTACGGACGACAGCAGGTCAAGCTACCTGAAACTGCCAAATATTCCTGATCAACCTTGAACCTTAACGCTTAAGAGATAAAGTTGAAAATCTAATAAAAAAATCTGACAGATTGTAGTAGCTTGACGTGCTGTCGTCTGTACGAAATGTTTTATTTTTACGTATAAAATTTAAATTTCACAGCAAATTTGGTTTAGTATAGCTGTTAGATTCACCTGCTTGACGGGTGAAGATAGGGAACGCGATGCCCAGCCTGTTGAGCGATCACAAAATTGACCAATCTTTCTTTAACTTTCAGCATGGAACGTAGAATATGCTCTGGACAGCGGTAGTTCGAGTCCGTTCCGTCACGACATAGTAACGCTGGACTACAGCCGCCAGCGCAGGGATGTTCCAAAGCCCCCATTGGCCTCGCCAACCCCTCAGGCGACTGCCACGGGGCTCACATCTACAACTCCCGTACCGTTAGACCCAGCATCAACATCTCCCAACACTTCATCCACGAATGCCACGCCGGGATCTACCAAGACTGCTAATATTACTGAAAGTAAGTGAATTTATTCGACATTTAATAAAATTCCAGCCTATTATTGTCCCACAGCAGAGCTATGGCCTCTTCTCATGCAGAGAACGCATGGGCAATTGGGCATTGTTCACCAAGCTTGCTCAAGGCGGATTTATAAGTTCAGGTTTCCTCACAAAATTTTCTTAACCGATGCAGCAATAAACTGAATATAAAATACTAAAAGAATATTTCAGCGTAAACCAAACAGCTTTTTCTTTTTAAAGCCTTTCCATCAAATTTCATCGTGTTTTTCCATGACAGCCGTAGCTTATCTTCTTAATATAGTAATTGTATCATTACTATCACCATTTCAGCCGAAAGACGTCCACTGCTAGACATAGTCCTCCCCCGCCGCTGAGGCCGGTTCTTGCATAGTAATTATGTAAACTCGTGAAATAAACCATCCTGCTTGCTGCTGGGAAAAGCACTATGAAGTGGAGAAGAGTTTTGGGGAACAGTCTTTTGTAATTTTGATTTTAAAATAATTTTAGCATCTTTCATAAATATATGGTAATTCTTCATTGTATCTGAAGTGTTTAGTGGATATTGCCATATTAGCACAAAACTTATATTCTTTGCAAAAAACTACTTTTTATTTTGAAGAGATATTTTTCTTATCAGAAAGATGATCAATCTCTCTAATTACATAAGAAGTTTTATATCCACTGTGTTATTCCAATAATGGAATTTATGGAACATTTCTTGATTTATTGTTATTAAGCATTGAAATGCGAGTTTTGTATGAGATAACATCCATCTGCGATTTCACTGACGTTATTTTCGTCCACGTTCTTTCGTCGTTCGCCGCTTAACTAACGACGAACGACGTTGATTTCTTGTTGTATGAACCTATCTCACTCATTATTATATTTTTACATTAAACAGCGTAATTGTTACGTCACTACCACAGTTCTTACACACACTTTCTTCTCACCAGCTGAATTGGAAAAGACAAATGTTGTTGTTTTCATTGTTGGACTGCTCTTTTAAAAAGACATTGACGGTTGTTTATATTAACTATTCCAGTGGATGCTTACAACATTTTAAAACAATGCTGGCTGTTCAGCAGGATGTTTTTATTATTAGCCTACGCTTAGCTTCTCTGTTAAGCCTTTAAGGCCTTTCTGTACTCCTTCCAAACTTCTCTGTTTTATAGTAACTCTGCTCATGGTTTTTGCCCGCGGTTCAACTTTCGTCTGGTGTTCAGTGTGTTACGATCTTCTCTCGTAATTGTATGTTTTTGACCCTCTTGCTTTCTAACGCTTGAGAAGATTAAAGTTTTGTGTTACAGCATGAAAACCAAGTTACAAACAAACTATTCTGACGAAAACCTTCGAGACATCATACATAAAATTCACAAATACATAATCTTACAATATGCACGTCAAGTCTATTAAAAGCAGTTGTTATTTGGAATATATAATATATTATGTACCTATTCTTGTATATACAGGTGTTTTATTTATATATTTTTTTTGGTATGTTTGAGGCGGCATAGCGAATGTTATTATTAATATGTGCTTGCTAATGGCTGGTTCATGCTGGCGTGGAGTTTTTGCAATGGATTTCCGGTTTCCAGTATAAGTAAATATTTTTTTGTTTAGCTTCAGCCGTTCGATTCTATTAAAATCTCACCGTCAAAATTAAGTCGAAATTAACTTATCTCAATGAGCTGTCAATAGTGCTAATCCCTTAACATTATTAGGAATGACAATTCACTTCACCTAAGTTTTCACTGTGAAATGGTAACATACAATACTCACATTGCCGGTACTAAGTTTCGGTTGCCGGTAAATAAGAGTTCGGTAACCGGTTGCTTTAAAAATTGTTTTGAATATGTAACATATGAGCCTGATTTGAGAAATACTTTCTAAACATTAAACGTCATTATTACTTTATACATTTACTGTTACGATCAGGATTCTGTTCTTTTACTTCTGGAAAACAGTCTTTGAAAATAGCGGCTAGTATTTATCTAAAACGAAGTAATAGTGCGGGCAGGGCGCAGGCGACGTGATGCGGCGGGGTGGGTCAGGGCAAAAAGAAATTTCACACGAACAAAGTCGCGGATACAAATTATTCTATAATATAATAATATATTGTAATAGTACATTACGATATTAGTGCGTAATGATGGTTATAACATGCGAGGCGGAATTTCAGCCCGAGCCGAAGGCGAGGGTGTAATTGAGCCGAGCATGTTATAACCAATACGCACGTATATCGTACGACATTTTTTAACACACTTGCGAGGAAACAGAAAAAAAGATATTCAGAATACAAGTACAAAGAAAAGAAAATTTACGAAAAATGGCGCGAGGTTTATTTTCTGCCGTAGCTGCGTGAAAATGTTGGCAAAGATGCTAGAGCATGCAGTCAAGTTTTTAAATTACCGAATAAACTGTTTTTTTTTTTTACAAATACTCATTTAAATACAAACAAATACAAATTTGTTTATTTCAAATAGGACATCACCTATTTTAAATAAACTCAATCTGTGAATGCACACTGTTGCTTTCCCGCCATTAGTATTATTATTTGTTATTTCAAATATGGAACAGCGCGCTGCTCACTGGCTAGAGCCACGCGGCGGCGATCAGTTCCATAATTATTTGAAACTAGCTTTCCGCCCGCGGCTTCGCCAGCGTGGAGTTCGGTTATATCGCGCTTTTTAGATTTCCCTCGGGAACATCAAATTTTTCCGGGATAAAAGGTGGCCTATGTTCTTTCTCAGGGTCTAAAGATTGTCTGTCCCAAATTTCATCAAAATCAGTAGAGAGGTTTAGACAGGAAAGCGTAACAGACAGACAGACAGACAGAGTTACTTTCGCATTTATAATATTAGTATGGATGACAAATAATGCTGTTATGGAATTTGTATGGACTATAACTTAACTATTTGCTTTGATAACACACGCGTTTGTTATGGCCCGCTTTACATATTTAAAACCGGTGGGATTACATCAGCTTTACGAGCAAGGGTGTTAAAAATACATTTACTAAAATAATTAAACATTAATATGACATTTTATTCATGCTGTTATATTATTATTTGCATGCTGTGACTTCTTATAAGTGGAGAAGCACAAGGTCATATCCTGTTATTTATATTTTCTAGCATCTAAGGTGTTTTCTCTGTTAGAAGTCCAAATAAATAAATAAATACCAAAATACATTGACCAACATTGTAAGTATCAAAAACTAACACTGATTAAAATAAGCAAGAATAATAAAAACTTTTTTACAAAAAAACAACCGACTTCCAAAAACCACTACAAAGTGAAAAATAACTAATTTCGGAAGTCGGTGTCTTTGGTTTTTGTATATTCCTTTTTGACACCGACTTCCCAAATTAGTTATTTTTCACTTTGTAGTGGTTTTTGGAAGTCGGTTGTTTTTTTGTAAAAAAGTTTTGATTTTACACTTTTTAGTTGTTAAAAGTACTATGTATTCAGCTGCATCTGGTCAGAATATAGTTGGGAAACGACGTAATTTTGTTTACTTTAATTTTTACCCGGCAAGTATTCCCTCAACTGCCTATGGTCTTCATCATCAAATTTACTGCAGACCATTATTTTAGCCCAGTGGATGCAAAGGTCTCATCAATATAATGAATTAAGTTCAACCACAAAGTAGCTACTGTAAACTGTTAAGGAGTTTCCGGAACTGGCCTTTGTCTTCATCATCAGAGCTTTTATGTCAGTCACAACCCATCTAGGTGTAAAGCTCTTATCAATACAAATTAATCGAGCCGAAACACAAGGTAGCTGCTGTGAATTGTTGAGGAGTTCCTTCGACTGTCTCCCGGCTCCATCATCAGATCTACTCCAGACCTTTAGTAAATTGTAGTGCTTTAAAATACTTAATGAAAATGCTAAGAAATGCACAAGTCGCCCCTGCAATTTTTGAAAGTTCCCCTTGTTTTCTCTGGTTTTCCAAACCCTGATATCCTTATCATGTGACCACCTTGGGAACGTCTTCTTTCCAACAGAAAAAGAATTATCAAAATCGGTTTATAAACGACGAAGTTATGCGTGAACAAACATAAAAAAAAAGCATATATACCGTCGAATTGAGTAACCTCCTCCTTTTTGAAGTCGGTTAAAAAGGTAATCTGCTAGACGACATTAAAATTATATTGATTTTTATTTAATGAATTTTCCTTGTTCGAATTAAAAAAAAACTATTATAATTTTAGATTTATCGTCAATAACTATGTAATTGATTGACTGTTATTAATAGTGCTGCTCTTAAGGAAAAGAGATTGAAACAACGTAATTACTTCTAGAAAATTCATTTTGATCGGTATTACATAATTCAGTGGGAGATAATTCAAGCACTTTCGAACTGTTAAAACTTTTTTTTTATAAATTATTAACTAGGGCTTGACCGCAATCCCGCCTGATGGTAAGCAGTGATGCAATCGTTGATGGTAAAGCGTGCTAGTTTATTAAGAGCCTATTCACACTAGTCTTTTAGACACTTAAATTGTAGTCCGACGGAAACACTGAACTGAAACTGAGAGGGATTTCAAGCGGAAGGTTATATTATAAGGCTATTTGTTTAATGTGACTACGACCTTCACAAAAAGAAAAAGGTCAGACAGATCGCTAAGCGACGAAATAGTAGCACCCTATTACTTCGTCGCTTAGCGATCTTTATATAGCTATGTATCAAAATATACAATATGTAAAAAAAAACCCTGCCCGATTCATGAAGCTATTGTTAGGTATCGATAACTGATTCTACTAATGCCTACAAAGATGGGCTAAACTTATAAAAAATCCCCCAATAAAAATTAATATTACTTCTCAAAAGGAAGTAAATTAATACATGTGCGGTAGGCGATACATGCGCAGGCAAAAGGGGGCAGGGCAAGCGGCACGCGGTCGCATCGCTATTCGTTCATAATAATACCGGTGTTGTCACTTATTAATAATTACCAAATTTTGCGGAAGTTGGAATTAATTCGCGGAAATAGAAAGATTAATTCAAAATTCATTAGTGTTGATACTATGATGATTATGTAAAATTTTATTTGATCATGTGTTTACCCAACCTTTATTATCCTTATGAGTCGGATGGGGTTTTCTTTACATATTGTATAACTCATCTACTAGTCCCATTTAGAGTTCTTAATGGAATTCCCGTCATAACTACATGCTTTGAATCAATGACGACTGATCTTAATACGACGCTGAATTGCGCTTTTTGTTATTGTTGCCATTGTTGATACAGAGCGCAGTATGCAAAAGCAAAAGAACCATACATACAAACCCCAATCCCGCATAGAGATATTTTTATATGAAAAGAGTTGTTCACCTTTCGAGAGCAGAGACTATTCATGCGAGAATTATCAGGTGAATGCCGTACCAAAGTATGTTCTACAATTTAATGAAAATGAATAAATCGCTAGCGGGTAGCCCATTTTCTGATTCGAATACTCTATATACGGTATTGAATTTACATCTGCTGGTAGCGAGGAGAAGAACTTTCTTGTGAAGATAAAACCTTTATCTGTATTTTAGTAGACTGTCTTTATTTACAAGCTGTGCGAAGTATACTCAATGTCGCTGTGCGTTTTACTTTTAATGCTTTGCTTTTCATTTTGTCCCGATTACAAATTAATGATATATAGTTTTTTTTTTATGTATTTTGCGCGCAGAGTTATATATATATGTCATAAGTTCATGATCATCATAATCAGCCTATACTGTTCCCAAAGCTGGGACACAGGCCTCCTCTCTTTGAGAATGACCGGGCCATATACGGATACGGACCTCCACGGGCCTCCACGCGGACTCAGTGTGAATTTGTGGATAACACCCAAGTCTTCGGTTTTATTTGTTTATGTGTTTCCTCACGATATTTTCCTTAACCTTTTAGAGCAGATTATATGTGTTTTGTAGTGTTATTATATATGTTTTACAAAGCGTTGTAGCTTTAATTTTTTTTTTCACAAATCGTTGGCTTTATAACTCATTTTCATTATCTGTTGTGATATACCTGCCCCTTCTAGATACACGATACCACCCAAGAAATATCAATTTTATTATACGTTATTAGTGTATTACATCATATATATGCATATGTAATTAACTTGTAGCAAATGGCGTATAAACTCCGTCACCTTTCGGTAAACGAGTTTTTGCATAAATAAATTGCTTAGTGTTTATATTTTGTTTATCCTCCTAATATTGTTTTAGATATACTTTTTAACCACTGAACACGGATGTTTCGTTCCTTTGACGCATTTAGGTTTCAATTTTGCAATATTCTGTCACAAAAATGTAGTTGAAATTTTAGTAAGTTAATGAAGATAGAACGCAATAACGGAACTGTAGCTAAAAATTATCAGATCTATAGAAAGAGCATTTTATTCGCCTCTGAACAAAAGGGTTGATCGTGACAGATGGACTTTTAGTTTAAGACGATGCTCCATACATTCATGCATTCCCGCATCTGTGTGAGGTGCGACTACTTCAGGACACGCTTGCATTAGACGGTAGAGATTTGATTTAACACCTATGGATATAACTTGATATATGGCAATCCCGGAAAGTATATAGGCTACTTTTTGTCTCGGTAGCACGTTTCTGTGGGACAATTTTCAACATCAATGCGGGCGAGGTCGTAGACAAGGTTAATATAAAGTATAGAGCAGTTGTAAAGTTGCGTGTGAAAGTAATGACAGTTCTCATATAATTAGACGGTGATGTTTGTCAAACAATTGCAGAACAATATACACCGAAACGCTCACATCCTCTGCGGTAAGATATTTTCTTTCATAACATAACACTTTCAGTAGTCATCGGTAAATTATAGTAGATATATATGTTGTATTATGTATACATATAGATGTTGTATTTTAAGATTACAACAATGCAAACATGTTGGTAATGAATATTCGTTATACATATATAGGTACTTTCAAAAATAACTAGATGACAAAATATCGTCATTTTAGCCGAAATATGGCCTTCCAACTAAACATCTTAATATTGTCAGAATTTTAAGTACTAAGCCCAAAAAATACTTGAAACGGAATGGTAAAACAAGTATTGATAAAAAATAAGCGGGTTCTTAGGAATTTGCTAAAACGACGAAATGATATTTTCTGTTTTTAACATCAAAAAAAAAAAATACTTAAATAAGTAAAGTGCCAATTTTTGAATAATTATATTTACATAACTTGTAAAAATTAAGCAACATGAACTTTGTATGTGCGAGAGAAAGAATTTTTTTTATCATTGTTCTTATTGTATTGTAGAAATTTCTCCGAATGACTGAATGATGAATTTCATTTAAAATATTAATTTGTCAACAATTACGATCAAACGTCAGTGTCAACAATTAATGACAAAATATACGGATCTCTTGTGTCGGGCGACTACAGAAATCGGTCAGACGGTGACAAAACTAGACGTTGCCAAACTTTGGGTATTACAATAAGTCTATTGTAGGCAGCCTTTACAAGGACACGAATGTCCGTAGTAGACTTTTGGAGGCTTTATAATAAATAAACTGTATATTCATTTCCATCAGTGGTGTGGGTACGATTATTGCAAGCCGTACAACAAATAAAACTGTTTACTTACATACCAGTAGCTATTTATTAATGGTCTGCTCAGTCTGAATTTAATGGGAGAATAGCGTGATATTTCAGCAAATTAATTTGATAGAAATTTACTATGCCAAAACAAACACCGCTGTCGGCATTCTGTTTATTTTTGAAAATCGTAAAATGGAATCTAGGCTTGTCCCCTAAGTATGACATGGCTTTATAACTGGCGAAATATGGACATTGCTATAAGGCCGCCTCTGCCTAACCATTCGGGGATTACAGGCGTGATGTTATGTCATCCTGAAATGTACCATGTTTCCAACCAAGGTAACCGACATAGCTCGAAGAATTGGGAAACTTAAATCGCAGTAGGCAGGGCATACCTCGCCGAACAGGAACGGAACGGCTGAAACGTTCTAGAGTGGCGACCGTGTTCCGGAAGACGTACCGTTGGAAAGTATCCCAATGATGTACCCACCCATGACCTTATGAAGGCCGCAGGAATCCGCTGGATGCACAGAACCGGTCCGGAGGCTTATCCATCAGTGGACGTCTTTTGAAAGAACACAACAACAACAGTCTTTTGAAACACACAAGAAAATGAAAGAACCACACAGATTTGAGTTTCATATATTGTACAACCATACCTGAATAAAGTGGGCTCGTGGCTAGATGGTAATAGGTGCACGGGTTGATTGACGGTTTTCAAATCTGAATTTAAAGCGATGATGGATAATATTGACAGTTGTTTCGGGTAGTCAGAAATCCAACTCTGACAAACAGTCTAACCAAGGTATAACTGAGCTGTGGACGTGAGACAGGCAGTTGCTTCATATAAATTACTGGTGTTAGATGTATTCTGTTCGACTGAAAATCGACCCCAATAGATTTGGGAAGAGGCTAGGCAGATGATATCTCTCACTACAAAGTCACTGTGAACAAAAAATAAAGGAAACTTACGTTTTAACATCTGTCAGTTTCCCTTGTGGAGCTATAATTGGTAATGAATAATACAATAAAAACATAAATTATAAGAAAACCGTAACAACAATTACGGTGGGAAATGGCCGACACTATGGGAGAAGGATAAATAAATACAAAGACATAATCATCTCAGCGTTGAACCCAGTCGCATATCCGATGCTTTCTCAGCTTTGGAATCTGGGGTCCGCTTTCCCAGTCTTAACTGCTGATTTTGGCTAAACTTCGATATTTTCATTGAAGCGACGGCCGCCTGACCTCCACAACCCGTAGGCGATATCGAAGCATTGCATTTGGTCTATCTAGACCAAATATTGGACTTTTGAGGGCTCCAACGACCCGTTACGACTGCCATTAGGTGTTCATATGGCAATCGGGACCAACGGCTTAACGTGCTTTCCGAGGCACGACCAGACCAGTGCAAATATTCATATTTATGCATACAAATAATTGCACTGCGCGGGGATTGAAGCTGCGGCTCCTTGTGCAGCGGCCGCGTTCGCTACCGCGACACCACGAAGGTTGTCCTAGACAAAGATATTTTTAGGGTTCCGTACCTCAACAGGAAGAAACGGAACCCTTATAGGATCAGTTTGTTGTCCCGTCTGTCTGTCTGTCTGTCAAGACCCTTTATCTCAAGAACGCGTGGACGTATCAAGCTGAAATTTACATGAACTACTCAGGTCTATTGCCCCTTTAAGCTGTGAAAATATCAAACTTCTAAGCCAAGCCAATCAAAAGATACAGCCGATTATGTCGATATTTTCAACAAATTTTGACACTCGCAAAGGAATCAAAACCTACAGGATGCTTCCCGTAAACTCAGAATCTTGAAATTTGGCATGAAGCATTGTCATATAATGAAAATATAGGAAAAATTGCGAAAATCACATTTTTTAGTTATATAATATAAAAAAAATATTTTAATAAAATGAAACTTACTACCTAATTTTTCACGAACGAATAAAGTCCGACTCGCACTTGGCCGGTTTTTTTTAAGTAACTGACAAAATAATGATTATTGATTTAGGTAGTATCTATACTATTGGATAATTATATACGAAGGCAATTGGAGGTTCCCACAAAATTCCGAAACGTTTTATGTTTTTGGGTGAGTAGCAGTTAAAAGAAAATTATGATTATGATAGTCATTTATGTCGTTAATGAACGGTTACAGAATTCACAGTGTTTAAAAAAGTGTCGGCTTGGCTTTTAAACGTTGCAAGCGTGCAGCCGTGCGGATTTGTAGGTATGACCTTGATCCCTGGTGTGAACTCTATTAAATCAGCTGATAAGATAGTTTTTCGAGTTTTATTCACATTGCGCTTTTTTGTGTAATTAGCGAATTAATTAATTTTTACTTTAAAATTTATTGGGTTATAAAAGTATATCAATTATGAACGGTCTCAAGTAAAAAAAATGCTTATATTTTTTAAATCATGAAAAAGCCGACTAAAAATTCCAGGGGTTCAGAATCGTGTACTGGATCCATGGTACACGTTTGTGCGTTGATGTCAGATACACCCTTTACATTGCCCAGTTATAACTTAATGGCCCCGATTCCCTTGTTCAAACTAAACTAAATTTAAGCTCAGTGCATCATATTTTTAATTCATTAAAAAAAGGACAGAACATATACCCCCTTAATCATAAACGTTGTTTAAAGTTAACTAGTGATTAGCGATTCTTTAACGATACATTTTTGACCTTTAAACGTCACTTAACTTTCATCATCGTTCGTGAATAAACACCACAGTGTTTAAGGGGTTTATTCATAAACAATGATTAAAATTAAGTGACGTGCAAACGTCTTAAATTAGTTTAGTTTGTGAACAAGAGAATCGACGCCAATGTCGGCTTTTGTGAGTCACTCACAAAATGGAACGTATCTTGTAATAAAATATTTATCCTCATGACCGTCTCATTGGATTCCCCAGAATGAATAGACTTCACTGACGATGTGCAGTAATTTTTAATCGCACTGAGAGCTGATTTCTCCCGTATAAACTGTATAAGTATCAACCTACATACTTTATAGTTGTAACCATTATTGATAATTAAAAGAATCGTTAATTATTATAGAATCAATTATAAATTAATTGATTTTATTATGGACAAATGATGAAATTTAATCATCCAAAGCATTTAATTTAGGTGCCTAATACGACGCAGATTCACGCAGACACTGTCTCCAAAACTAGTTCGTAATTTTGGGCAACTATTCCTTTTTTTCGCAATTGAATCTCGACAAAATGGCTCGAGATTCTCATTACATTCCCTACTTTTGTATAATAAGAGGAAATTACAAAGTTATTCCGCTGGTCCTTCATCCTAATTACATAGACAAGAGACTCCCTTGATAACTGGAGCAATTAATAAACTATCCGCTAAATTCGCATCAACTGATAATCTTGTTCTCGCATCTTAGCCTTTGCCTACAATAGCCGTTCGAAGGTTAGACGATTCGTGACGTGTTCTCCGGTCATTAAATAAATGCTTCTAATTGATGCTTGTAATTATGCGACTTTAACAGAAGTCGTTTATTCTTATCAAATCTTATCGTTAGTTTAATATATTATAGGTGGAAAATGCCACTTAGGCGGTGACCGCGTTAAAATATCGTGTTTTAAAGAAAAGTATGTAAAAATTATACTAGGCAACACTCAAACTTTCCCGGGAAACATTCATAGCGTATTTTATAGATAATCATTAATCAGGAATCTAATATGAGACAACAAAATATTTGAATCAAGTCTGTACGTGATTAGGAGATTTCTAAATTTCTTTTAAAATCACTTTTTGGTTAACCCGTGATTTGGCGAGAACCTGCGGATCATGTGAGTGACTGATATTTTTAAGGCAAGACGGTAGCGCGCGCAGTCCCGAATATTCCGTCTTTTTGTACAGTCACATGACTGCACAGGCCTGGACTGAGCAGGTAAGACGGAGCGTGTAGATGGGGCATAAAGGATATCAATATTTTTTCTAAGAAATCTAAGGACACAGTAAATTACGCAGGGGTGTCTTCCGTCATAAAACCAATACCACGTTCGGAAGGTCATCCAGTACCCAAGCCACCAAGTCATATCGAACACTCCAAGTGGCAAGTACATCAATATCACCACATTTGATAAGCCAGTCTGAGCTCGAAGACCTTGACGAATGTGCAGGAAAGCGGACCCCGGGATCCAACGCGAAAGCCGCTGATGCAAGCGGGATAAACGCTAAGATGATCATGATGAGTTATTGACTGCTATATGTGACAAGTTCGTATTTGATTGAATTCAATGTATCTTGGGATCATCATTGAATAAACTATACGCAGTTTATTGTCGTATATATTGTCATCTCCACTTTGTACTAATTTTAGGAAAAAAAAAATACGTGGCAAATTAAGTGGCAGGGCAGCCGTCTGCCGCTGGTTCGCCGGATATCCTTTTAAGTAACGCAACACTTGGAAGCTGTTTTAACTAACGTTTAATGCAGTTAATTCTAAAGGTTTCCTTCAAGGGTTGCCTTTAAGAAAGCATTGATCTGACCTTTCATGTGGTTGCGCAATACACTCTTAAATATCATAAACCATAAAAATTGCCTCAGACTTCTCAGGTCGTTTTTTGAGATGAGTTGGGCAAAACATTTTGAAATAACTTAAAAAAGTGTTAACCCATGACAGTGAAGTGAAACACACACAGAAAGTGTTATCCTTCGACAAGCTTTTGTATATCGCTACCTACCATTTTGTTTTTACTCTGTGCCAATATAGGTAACTGGGAGAGGAATTGTGGATTCACTCTTAGGTTTCTAATTAGGCAATAAGTAACAGATTTGGTCTTATCCAAAAAATAATCTAAATTTTTATCTTCTTAGCTTAATATTATTAAATAAAGGGAAAACATTTTATCTTTAGAACTTACGTTTTCGCGCTAAATGTTTTAACGGATTTATTTCGCCATAACAACGTGGATTACGAAGTAAAATACTTTTTATATTATCATATTATCACGGATATCAAGACCGAAGCGATTGAAACTGCGGGGCGCAGCTAGTCAAAGTGTAAATAATAACATTATACAATATGCAGAAATACAAGTACTACAAAATCCTGTCCAGCTATTCGGTGGGTCCAATAGTTGGACAGGATTTTACAGTATTTGTACTGATACCCCATAAATATGTAAGTGGTTGGTAATCTGACGACCTCGATAGACCAGATCACGGTCAACGCATCGCCTCGCAAACCAGTCTGGCATATTCTTTTATTAATAACTATTTATACCTATACGCTTAAGTCGCGGGTAAGTGATTGCGAGTTTGTTCGTGATTTTTTGCAACAATGTAGTCGCGATGTATCAAGTGTAGGTTTCTGGTTTACACTTTAGCTCAGTGATTCCCAAAGCGGTCCAGGTGGACTCCCAGGGGCCCACGGGAGACTTGCTGGGGGTCTACGTAGGCGTGAACAAAAAATGGGGGTCCATAAGATGTTAATGGGGGTCCACGAAAATTTATCTGCTTTTGATAGTAAAGAGCAAAAATGTAAGCATAGTTTTTATAAGGGCCTACCTACATTGTTTTAAGTACCTATCTAAGCAGATAATATTTTAATAAGGCAAGCGACTGTTACTTGTCCAAACTTGCGTATTCGATATTACGTACAATTTCGTGTACAGACTTGCAAAGCGCTATCCGCCCGACAATGCTTAATGCTTGTTCAGACATGAACTTGATCACCACTATAAATACTTGATGCCAAAGGCAAACTCATTCATTTGTTTCCGGAATTTCGAAAAAAAGGCGGAATTTCGAAAAAAAGGTGTGAGAAAATTTATATCTGTGTTTGCTAGTGCCGGAGAAAAGTAAGTAGCCTACCTTTTTTTTTGTTATAGTACTTAAGTATTTTGTTTACGTGTACTAGTCTGTTGATCACAACGGCTTGTATAGATAGGTAACTTAGTAACTTACAGATATTTTAATTGTCCTCTTTCGATTTGAAGACAAACACAGCACGTTTTATTCAATTGTTTTTTCACGAGAGAAGCACTGCCTCTCTAAAAAGGCCGATTAAGCAATATTGCAGAGCAATTAATTTTGTAATTTTTCTTGCAAATAACTACTAATTTTATAAAACAGTAATTTCATAATCATTTTAAATTGATTTTGAAGTAACTATTTTATCAAAACTATTCCTTTTCGGAAAGAGCGAGTGGTGCGCGGGCGACGGGAAAAGGGCGGGGCTTGAACTTCGATGCCAGTTTGTCACGTTTTAACAATGAAGCCGCAGACAAAAAATACGCAAATACACGGAGCGCGTGAACTCATTGATTTAATAAAATGTTAGTTATCGTTTTTATGGACAATTTTGGGATTTCGACTTTTATTTTTTCCTACACAAATATGATCAGTATTCGATACTGAGTACACCAATTTTTATTTATACTATTAAAAATTAGTGGTAAATTATGTACTTTAAAATTGATACCATTTTGTGAAAACGTCTGTATTTGTCTCAGCGGTTTATTAGTTGGTCCCTTTACAAGCCGTAATTCTATTTCCGCGTGCTGACAAAGGCTGCGGTGTGATACCTATATTCAGAAAAAACTTGGTTACTAAAACATTTTTTTACAGGTAAGGTAACTGACACGAAACATGGCTACAGCAAAGAATAATGTCGACAATATAGTGTCGATTATTTGAAATATGGTTTTGTTCCATCAGAGGCAGACAAACAATTGCCCATGTGCCTATTATGCAACAAACTTTTGAGCAATGACTCTATGAAACCATCAAAGCTCGAAGATCATCTAAAAAGGTGTCATACTGATAAAATAGGTAAAGATTTAAAATATTTTCAAACATTGAAAGAAAAATATGGAAAGAGACCCACCATGCACAGTATGTTCGCTTCAACATCTCAAAGTAACGATGATGGCTTGCGGGCATCTTACAATATCTCATTACTTATAGCAAAATCTGGAAAACCGCACACTATCGGAGAACAATCAATTTTACCCGCTGTTGAAGAGGTTTTAAAAACTGTTTTGAACAAATCTCCATTTGACGTAATAAAAAGAATTCCATTAAGTAGCAATACTGTACAAAGACGCATTGATGAAATGAGCTCTGATATCGAAAGCTTTTTGTGCAATCATCTGCAAAAAACTCATTTTTCTATACAACTGGACGAGTCAACGTTACCCGATAATGAAGCATTATTATTGGCATATGTCCGATTTATTATTGAGGAAGAAATTCACGAAGAATAGCTATTTGCCAGAACTTTGGAGACTGACACTAAAGGCGAATCAATATTTAATGTCCTGAGTAATTTTTTTACGGAAAAATCGATTCCATTTACAAACATTATTTCAGTGGCAACAGACGGAGCTCCTGCAATGGTCGGGCGATATCGTGGGTTTATAAGTCATCTCAAAAGAATTATACCAGGACTTACAGCTATTCATTGCGTAATCCACCGACAACAT